>CM046876.1:456444719-457659719 GCA_025667525.1 Glebionis coronaria
CATATCTTTCTATCAGTGCTTGTCTTCAACCTATCAACGCTTGACTTCTTCCTGTCAACGCTTGATCCGTCAACCTTTGTTTTCTTCTTATCAACGTTTGTTTTCTTCTTGTCTGCGTTCAAGTGTACTGGCTACATTTTATTCCCAACAATTGGGTTTATTTTCTAAGAAATTAACATGAGCATTTTATTCAACTTTCTTAGATGCCAAATTATAAACCCTATATGCTTTACTTTGCACTCAATATCCTACAAGATATCCTGGATCAGACTTTCCATCAAACTTTCCTAAATAATCAAGAGTATTTAGTATAGACACATGACACCCAAAAGGTCTTAAATGATTTATGGTAGGCTTCACACCAGTCAAAAGTTCATAAGGTGTTTTGTTTTGAGGCTTGGTTACTAGGACTCTATTTAACAAATAACATGCAGTGTTGATTGTTTCTGCCCAAAAGGTATTTGGCAAAAGAGAATCAGCCATCATAGTTGTTAGAAATACGTTTTTACGTATAATAGAAGTATCGGTCACTCCATAATATTATTTATATTGTAATAGCTCGTAGTTAACAAATAGTTATTAGTTTCTTATTAAGTTAAGTAAGAACCGGTCCATGGGCTTGTCATGGACCGGCCCAAGCCCATGTAGCTTGGAAGTATAAATACCCCTTTCCTCCTTGGAAAGGGGTTGGTTGTTGTCATTTGTTCTAGTTCCACTTAATAAAATACACATAGTTTTCTCTTACTTTCTCTCTCTTGTTTCTCTCTATAGAAATCAACAAACCCCTTCATAGATTCATAGGTTATCAATATTCTACATTTGGTATCAAGAGCTATGGGGTGATTTAAGGTAGTGATTTGTGTGGTTTTTTAGTTTTTGATTGTATTAGTGTTCTTTAAGAAAATCCATCTTGATTCTTGGTGTTTTTGGTGTTTTTGTGATTGGGATTAGTGGATAAATATTAAATTTTACTTATTATTGTTGAAATCACAAAAAATTTTGGGTTATTTGGTCAAAATCTGGGTTTAATCTTCATTTTAGTGGTCGACTGTTCATCGAAACAAGGTTTCTGTTTACCCAGACTAAGTTCCGAACCAACCAAAAAGTTCCGAACCAACCAAAAAGTTCCGAACCAACCAAAAAGTTCCGAACCAACCCAAAAGTTCCGGATCAACCAAAAAGTTCCGAACCAACCAAAAAGTTCCGAACCAACCAAAAAGTTCCGAACCAACCCAAAAGTTCCGGATCAACCAAAGTTCCGGATCAAGGAAGTTCCGAACCAAAAGTTCCGGATCAAGGAAGTTCCGAACCAAAAGTTCCGGATCAAGAAGTTCCGAACCAAGAAGTTCCGGATCAAGAAAGTTCCGGATCAAGGAAAGTTCCGAATCAAGGGAAAGTTCCGGATCAAGCCAAAAGTTCCGAATCAAGGGAAAGTTCCGGATCAAGCCAAAAGTTCCGAATCAAGGTAATTCCAAGCTAAATCTTCCGAATCAAACTTCCGAATCAACAAAAGTTCCGAATCAAGGGTTATTTTGCTTGTTTTTTCGACGATTTTTTAGAGGATTTAATCTTGGTTTCTTACAACAAAAACTCAACACAATTCACAAGCTTTACTTCACTGCTCGATCAACCGATAATCTTTGTCTCTTTGAAGTTAACAAAATGAATCCGAATTCAGTAATGCCTCAGATGACATCACTTACGGATATTTCCGTCATTACGGGAACGGATAATCGCCCGCCAATGCTCATCAAAGAAGTTTTTGAAGCATGGCAAGGCCGGATGATGTCTTACCTTAAGGGAAAACCGGTTTATGGGAGGCTTATGGTTAAGTCAATTTTAAATGGTCCACTTGACTATGGTACCATAGTGGTCAACAATGTGTCTCGACCAAGAGAATTTGAAGAACTTACACCAGCTCAACAACTTGTTGCCGATGCGGACGAAAAGGCTCTTCAAACAATTCTCCAAGCTCTTCCCCATGACATCTATAGGATGGTAAGTCAGTATACTGTGGCAAAGGATTTATGGGAACGTCTTAAGGTGTTGCTACAAGGTACGTCTCTCACCAAACAGGAAAGGGAATGTCAGTTGTATGATCTGTTTGATAGATTCACGTACAACCCAGGGGAAACGCTTCACGATTATTACTTCAGATTCACCACACTCATGAATGATCTGAATGTATACAATCTTGTGATTGCACCATTCCAGGTTAACACCAAATTCTTGAATACTCTACCTCAAGCTGAATGGGGTGAGTACATTACCGATGTTAAGTTAACCAGGGATTTGCATAAGTGCAATTTGGATCAACTATATGCTTTTCTTCAGCAGCATGAGAAACATGTGATCATGCACCGTTCTCCACGAGGTATGTACCCTGATTCATTAGCTTTGATGGCGAATCAACCAAGCTTGTCTCACAACAACACTCCTTATATTTTGGGACATCAAGCCTATCATCCATCACCTTACATGACACCAACCTTTCCCCAATACTCGATTTTACCACAACCACCCACCTCACATCAGCAACAATATCGGTTCAGTGCACCTTCATCACAATATGCTACACAACCTCACCCAGCAAGTATTGCACCTTATGCTCAATCTTCATATTCTTCTTATCAAGAGAATGCAGCATATCCAACAAGCTACCCTGATCAAATGAGTATTCCTTCTAGTGATTATGCAGCTCATCAAGACCAAGCAATGTATTGTGATGATGAGGAAGTCCCCGTTCCTGTATTCAAACAAGGTGCTGACCCAGTTGAAGTGTTAACCACTATGTCTGCTTATCTCACAAGGACTTTAAGCAAACGAGGATTTAGGGGATCAGCTCCTACAAACAATCAGTTGAGGAATTCATCCAATTCTCGCTAACAAGCTACTATCGAGAATGGCAGGGTAATGGTTCAGCCTATTCAACCATATCAGGGGAGACCTACCACATCAACCACCAATGCTCGCACGGTCACTCAGGCTCCAATGGTCAATCCTGCTCCACGGGCTAATTCCACAGGCAAGTTGAGAATGATTACATGCTACAACTGCAAGGAAGAGGGTCACATGTCTAGGGATTGTAAGAAACCCAAGAGGAGAAGGGATGGACAATGGTTTGCAGAGAAGATCTATCTGGTGAATGCTCAGGCACAAGGAAGGGAACTTGATGAAGAGGAGCTTGCATTTCTTGCTGATCCAGGGATTGCTGAACAAGACACGGTCACCACACAGAATGCAGCATACCAAGCAGATGATCTCGATGCGTATGACTCAGATTGTGATGACTTTCAATCTGCAAAGGCTGCTCTCATGGCAACTATCTCCAGCTTAGGGCCAGAAAAGAGATCTGAGGTACTTATTAATACCACTGATAATACCACTGATGCTAGTATTCAACCACATCAAGTTGTGCAAGAGAGTGCTGATTTGAATGATTCTTCGGTGGTGAGTCTTTCAAATGAGGAGACAATCAATGATAGAAATATCAATGTGAGTCCCCAGACTTTGAGTGTATCACAACCGGGAGCCATTTCACATACGCCTACTCCTGCACAACAAGATTTGGTCATGGTTCCTGCTACATTACTTAGCCAAATGAATGCTGCACTCTTAGAAACCCTAGCTAAGAATAAGAATTTGTCTGATGAGCTTACCTTAAGCAACGAGAAAGTTCAAACTTTGGAATTAGTGCCTTCGTCTAGTGTTCTAACAAATCCCGAATATGATTACTTTCGAAACAAACAAATGGGTCACTTGCAAGAAATTGAAAACTTAAGAGCAAATTTGTCTAATGAACTTAAAGAAAAGGAGTTAGTGGTCACTAATTTTCAAAAACTTCAAACGGATTTTGAATCACTCGAATCTAAGAAGAATGAAATGGAGATTAATGCTACTAATAAGATTAGAAGTCTAGATTACTTGCTTTTAAGACAATACGCTGCTTCTCAACTAGTGCACTTATTTGATGCTTCGTTTAGAGAATTTAACTTATCTCGTCAAAAAGGCCTTCCCCCTAATCCACGGTATGCAAAACAAGCTTTAAGACATAGTCCTAGACTTTATAATGCAACTCAATTAGGATTGGCCTTAGACCCGATGGCTTTTCCCGATGATCGAACAAGTAAGGATCTAGTTGATGAGGATCGGTCATACAATTCTGCAAAATATCCCGAGTGTGATTATTTTAAATTGAATAAGGAGCTTGCAAAAACGGATTTTATAATTGGCTTCCATATGGACAAAGATCTCATAACAGCACCGACCTACATATTAGATGAAGAAAACCCTAGTACATTTCCTACACTTGTCAATATGGAAGGTCCTAAGGAAATTCCAAAGGATCTTCCACCTGTTAGCACTGTATGGTAAAACTTGCAAGAGATTAATCAATACTTTACTAATTTTGACAAGGTCATTTTGGAATGTACGACTTCAAATGGCTTAAATGCCGTAGAATGGGCTTTCGAACATATGAACGAGGTGTTTAAAAATGAGATCAATCCGTTTGTCGAAAGTCTAAAAGGAAGTTTTGCATCTCTTAAGGAAAATCTTGTGTTTGAAATTGGTGAAGTTCAAAAATTGTTTTATGAAATGGACACCGCTTACGAACTACAACTAATTGAAAAAGAAAAGATTTTAACCGAATATGACCGATTCTTGTCTGCAGTAATCTCGTGTGATGTGCTTACTACTGTAAATGTTAATTATTCGAATGAGCTTACATCCGCTATGATTAATTGTGATGTTGTGCATATATGTGATGATGTTTGTGATCTCTCTGTAAATGTTGCTGATACTGTAAATGAGGTAGATAATTATTCTTGTCACGAATCTAACGCTGAGTTTTTAAAGCTACAAGATTCTTACAATTTACTTTCAAAACGCTTTAATCAACTAGAACAACATTGTATATCTTTAGAATTAAAACAACAAACTCAAAATGAGGATCTTTTGATATCAAATGGTTGTGAAAACGGTGTTGAGACGAGTGACAAGATGATTGCAATTGTTAAGGCATTAGAGGAAGAGATTATGAGATTCAAGAGAGATGTGTCATCAAATGAAACACTCAAATTGGAACTAGAGGCTGCAGAGTCTAAAAACCAGGTCTTAGAAATTAGACTTTCGTCTGTTCTAGGGGAGATGGATCGGACAAGACAGGGACTATCCGCTCTTTATGGTTCACTAGAAGAACGCTTCGCTTTTAATGCAGCACAGCAACAATCTTATGTTGAACAACTGAACCAAAAGTGCGAGGAAATCTCTGACTTGAACATCCTGCTCATTGACAAAAATATGGTTTTGGCCGAGTTAAAGGAGACACTTCTTCTCACCCGACAAGAAGTTGTTGATAACTTAGCTACCGACTCTGCACCGTCCACTAGTGCTCCAACAACCAAGTCAGTAGTGCTTTATAAGAATCCGCTTCATAAGAGAAACCCGGTTACCTACGATGATTATATGAGGAATGCCATTAAGCATGTAGATCTTGTTAGGGATATCTTAGACGATCTTTATGCCTTAGATCCCTCAAGTAGCTACTATTATTCGGCTCACAAATATATTAAGCGAGTTCAATATTGCTTAGCATATTTGCAATACATAGGTACACCAGGCTCTGCACTACTTACTAATAGGCCCATTGCTGTCACTCCATTTAATAAGACTCCAGGAGCGAAACCGTCATTGGCACAATCAAGTAAGACACCTTTAAAATCTGTTGCTAAGGTTCCCACTTTGCCTTCTACAGGTATAAAAGAGACTACTAAGGCTAAAGGATCGCCACTCAAGAAAGATAAGATCAAGCCCTCCACTAGTAGTGCCACAAAGAAGAAAGTAGAAGTTCACAATAGGAATGCTAGTTCAGTTTTAAATAAAAAGAATCATGTTAAGACTAAAAGCTCTGCGCCTGTGCAGAAGCCAAAACCATTCGTAAATTCTGATTTGAATTGTTGGAATTGTAATGAATGTATGTTTTCCCAACGTCATGATTTGTGTCTGATTGATCACGTGAATGAAATGAATGCTATTAAGAATGGTATTGAATGGAAGCCAACGGGTAGAACTCGTGCCCAAGTTGGCTGGCAATGGCGTCCCACTGGTAGGACCTTTACATTAGATGGAAAAATGTGCCCTTTAACTAGGAATGCATCCATTGAGGTTAGGTCCGAGCGTCCTTTAGTTAGGAACACTCGCACTCATGTATGGAAACAGAGCCCTTTAATTAGGTCAGCCCCCACTATAGTGCCTATCAGTGAAGAAATACCTCAGGATTTAAGCCAACTAGAATTTACACCACCAATCAGGAAGAAAAAGGCTAGGAAATCTAAGAAACCTAGAGTTAGCAAATCTAAGATTATTAAATCTGTACCTGCTAATAACAAGGAACACTCATATTCCGATACCTCTACATTGTCTTCGTGTGGTGATATTTTCAGGTGGTCCAAATCATCCTGTGGTATTTGGACTCCGGTTGTTCAAAACATATGACCGGAGATCGCTCGATGCTCCGAAATTTCGTCAGCAAGTTTCTTGGTACGGTTAAATTCGGGAATGATCATATAGCAAAGATAATGGGGTATAGTGAATATCAGATTGGAAACGTGACGATTTCAAGGGTATACTATGTAGAAGGTCTTGGTCATAATTTATTCTCAGTAGGACAGTTTTGTGATTCCAACCTTGAGGTTGCTTTTCGACAACACACTTGTTTCATCCGCAACTTGGAAAGAAAAGATTTGTTGAAGGGATCTCGTGGTGCAAATCTTTATACCTTGTCCTTAAAAGACATGATGGCCGCCTCTCTAGTATGTCTTCTCTCTAAAGCATCTAAGACCAAGTCATGGTTATGGCATCGCAGATTATCTCATCTTAACTTTGATGCTATTAATCATCTGGCTAAAAACGAATTAGTTCGTGGTCTTCCAAAGCTTAAATTTCACAAGGACCATTTATGTTCCGCGTGTTCAAGGGGGAAAAGTACCAAGAAATCTTACAAGCCCAAAGCTGAAGACACCAATCAAGAAAAACTTCATCTTTTGCATATGGATCTTTGTGGGCCAATGAGAACTGAAAGTGTGAGCGGTAAGAAATTCATTCTGGTAATTGTGGATGATTTCTCCAGGTTCACATGGGTTAGATTTCTACGTACAAAGGATGAAGCACCGAAGGCTATCATCACTTTTCTGAAATTCATTCAGGTACGTTTGAATACTACTGTCCGCCGTATTCGTACAGACAATGGAACAGAGTTCGTCAACCAGACTCTTCGTGATTATTATGAAGGAGTTGGTATTTCACATGAAACATCCGCTGCACGCACTCCACAACAAAACGGTGTCGTTGAAAGACGGAATCGTACGCTTATGGAAGCTGCTAGGACTATGCTTATTTACGCGAACGCTCCATTGTTCTTGTGGGCAGAGGCTATATCTACTGCATGTTTCACCCAAAAACATTCTATCCTTCGGAAACGCCATGGAAAAACACCTTATGAGCTTCTACATGACCGTAAACCCGATGTTTCATTTTTTCATGTGTTTGGTGCTCTTTGTTATCCAAACATTAATAGTGAGAACTTGGGTAAGCTTCAACCGAAGCCGATATATGTATTTTCATTGGTTACTCACCGTCCAAGAAAGCATACCGAATCTATAACCGTCGTCTTGGCAAGATTGTAGAAACTATGGACGCAGATTTCGATGAGCTGACAGCGATGGCTTCTGAGCAACACAGCTCTGAACCCGCGCTTCATGAGATGGGAACCGGTGCTATTAGTTCCGGATTAGTTCCCAATAATCCTACTTCTACATCATTTTTACCACCAACAAGGCCCGAGTGAGATAAACTGTTTCAACCGTTGTTTGATCAATTCTTCGATCCCCCGACTGATGAAGTTCCAACACCTGTAGTAATCGCTCCAATCCCTGAAGTGGTTGCTCAAGTTAATGAACCTTTATCTAATGCATCTACAATTCACATTGAACCGGATGCACCTTCACCAAGTGATTCTCAAACTACACCTGAATCGTCACCCCTACTTGTGCCTAATGATGTGGAAGAGGATTCTATTGATCACGACTTGGAATATGCTCACCTGCAAGAGCTTCCTTTCTTTGGTGTAGCGATACCTGAAAACCCCTCAGCCGCGTCTACCTCAGAAGAAGCTCCTTCTATTGTTCACTCCAGACCACCTAGGATTGAAAACCATAGCACTAAATAGACAAAAGATCACCCAATTAGGAATGTTATTGGAGATCTAGATCGACCAGTCTCTACACGCCATCAATTACAAGAGAGTGCACTTTATTGCTACTTTGATGCATTTCTCTCTGAAGTTGAACCTAAAAATTGGCAGCAGGCTATGACCCAATCATCTTGGATTGAAGCTATGCAGGAGGAACTAAATGAATTCCAACGACTTGAAGTATAGGAATTGCTTCCTCTCCCTGACAAGGTTAACATCCTCACTTTGTTATGGGTTTATAAGGTTAAACTTGATGAGATGGGTGCGGTATTGAAGAATAAGGCTAGATTGGTCGCTAGAGGATATAAACAAGCCTTGGGTATAGACTTTGAAGAATCTTTTGCTCCTGTGGCAAGATTGGAGGCAATTAGACTATTCCTTGCGTATGCTGCTCATATGAACATGATCGTCTATCAAATGGATGTGAAGACGGCATTTTTGAACGGTGAACTAAGGGAAGAAGTTTATGTTAGTCAGCCAGATGGGTTCGTCAGTACGGAGTTTCCTAATCATGTGTACAAGCTTAAGAAGGCTCTCTATGGGTTGAAACAAGCTCCACGCGCGTTGTATGATCTCCTGTCAACATATCTCATTTCGGAAGGCTTCTCCAAAGGCAAGGTGGATCCCACTCTATTCACTCTCAAGGAAGGCAACGACATGATTCTGGTACAAATTTATGTTGATGATATAATATTTGCTGCCACTAACATAGAATTGTCAAATCGCTTTGAGAAGATAATGTCCACAGGCTTTCAGATGTCGATGATGGGAAAATTTTCATTTTTCTTAGGATTACAGATTTCTCAAAATCCCAGAGGCATTTTTATTAATCAATCTAAATATGCTCTAGAATCTCTTAAGAAATATAATTTTGAAAATTGTGACCCCGTAGACACTCCAATGGTGGAGAAATCCAAGTTAGATGAAGATAGGAATGGGACTATTGTCGATCCAAAACTTTACCGTGGGATGATCGGCACCCTTTTATATCTGACTGCTAGCAGGCCTGATTTGCAATTTGCTGTATGCATGTGTGCCCGGTATCAGGCTCGGCCTACCGAAAAGCACCTACATGTTGTGAAAAGGATCTTTCGGTATCTAAAAGGAACACTTCATCATGGTCTATGGTATCCGAAAGATTCCTCTATTGCTTTAATATCATACGCAGATGCCGATCATGCTGGATGTCAAGACACGAGGCATAGCACTTCTGGATCTGTGCAACTCCTTGGAGATAGATTGATCAGTTGGTCTTCAAAAAGGCAGAAAAGCGCTGCAATATCAAGCACGGAGGCTGAATACATCGCCATGTCCGGTTGTTGTGCTCAAGTCCTTTGGATGAGATCACAATTAACTGACTACGGTTTGGGATTTAACAAAATCCCGATGTATTGTGACAACAAGAGCGCCATTGCCCTTTGCTGCAACTATGTTCAACACTCCCGGGCCAAGCACATAGACATTCGCTACCATTTCATTAAAGAGCAGGTGGAGAATGGAGTGATCGAGCTGTATTTTGTCACTACTGAGTACCAGCTGGCGGATATGTTCACCAAAGCCTTAGATCGAGGACGAATCGAGTTTTTGATCGACAAGCTTGGCATGAAATCATTCACTCCAGCGACTCTCAAAGAGTTGGCAGAAGAATCAGCTGAATAGTCGTGGTAAACTATTCAGAGTATCCTTTGTTCGTGATCATGTATATTATAGTAAATATATAAACCACAAAAGAAAAATACAAAAATATAAAACCAACAAAAATCATAAAAAATATAAAACCTAGAAAAACCATAAAAAATATAAAACCTAGAAAAACCATAAAAATTATAAAATCAAGAAAAACCAAAAATATTTTTCGTTTTTAAAACGGGCATGTCTTTTAGTACGGTAATATTTACGGCCTTAGAAATGTCGATTAATATTGACACGGTGCCATAAATAGAGTCCGTATAAAAGTTGTACATTTTTAAAACATGCCCATTATGGCTTGTAGTTATTTCTGACTGCAACCCGGTTTTCATATTAAAGTCACGTATTTCTTTGGAAAACGTTGTCTCAGAACGGGAATTAATTTTCTCGGGCGTGATTTACAAGCCAAATCATGCAAAGGGATCAAGTTTACTTTACAACTTGGTCTAACACGAATTTGTGTACGTCTCAGTGCATTAATTTGTTAAAATAAGAGAAATCTTATTGACACCACGAATCAAACTTTTTCAAGATACAAATTGGAAATGCTTTCATCAATATTTGACTCTTTAAACAATGACTACAGCTCTTTAAATAGAAAACGGGTCATCGTTTAAGGGGGAGAAAATATTAAATCATCTTCATCATTAAATTGATTTTCAAAAGAGATTGTGGAAAATTAAGGGCTAAATGGTAATTAAGTGGTTTTGCTTTAGAATACGACTTGTGTTCGTTCAATGTGATAGGAATGGCTTTAAGATCTTGGAGTTTTTCTAATAGATCGATACTTAAGTTGTGTGAGATTGTCGAGTTTAGTTTAACTAAGGAAAATTAAGTCGACTAAAATTATCAATGGAAAGGTAAAATGAATTGAAAAAGTTAGAAACAAAATGGAAAAGGAGTAAAATTGTAGGGTCAAAAGTGACAATGGGTATAAGGTGCAAAAAATTTGACCTAAGTCAAATATAAACCCCCCCCCCCCCCCCCCCCCCCCCCCCGCCCCCTTTTTTTTTCCTTTCACTGTATCTCTATTCACTTGCCGCCATTGTTAAAACTCACACACAAAGATCTAAAACCTTTCGTTTATTAATCAATCCGATCCTGTTCATTCGATTAATAAGGTAATTACATCAATATTTAAACTTATAATTCGTTAATTTCATCATCTAAATCTTGTTAAATTGATTCGGGTAGTAAACTTTACCAGATCTAGGGTTTATTTGCCAATTTAGGATTAATTGTTTCAGATTTGTGGTGGGTTTTGTGCGGATTAGCATGAGATGACGTTTAAATGCCTTAGATTGCCTTAGAAACTCACAAACGCGTTTAGAATTAATCATCATAGCTTCGTTTGAAAAGTTCCGGATGAACAAGGATATAAACTTCCGAATGAAGGATTTTTTCTGAAAAAACTTCCGAATGAGGAAGTTCCGAATGAAGGACTTCCGAATGAAGAATGTTCCGAATGAAGAACTTCCGAATGAAGGAAGTTCCGAATGAAGAACTTCCGAATGAAGAAGTTCCGAATGAAGAACTTCTGAATGAAGAAGTTCCGAATGAAGGACTTCCGAATGAAGAAGTTCCGAATGAAGGACTTCCGAATGAAGAAGTTCCGAATGAAGGACTTCCGAATGAAGAAGTTCCGAATGAAGAACTTCCGAATGAAGAAGTTCCGAATGAAGAACTTCCGAATGAAGGAAGTTCCGAATGAAGAACTTCCGAATGAAGAAGTTCCGAATGAAGAACTTCCGAATGAAGGAAGTTCCGAATGAAGAACTTCCGAATGAAGGAAGTTCCGAATGAAGAACTTCCGAATGAAGAAGTTCTGAATGAAGAACTTCCGGATAAAGGAAGTTCCGAATGAAGGAATGTTCCGAATGAAGAAGTTCCGAATGAAGGAAAGTTCCGGATGAAGAGTTGTTTGATTATTATTGTTTGCATGTTATATGTACTTGTTGTATTATGTTATGAAATGTGTTATGCTTAGAAGTAAGAATGATATATATCTATATGTTTTTGTGGATCAACCTTTCATGTCTTATCTTAAGCAGATACAATGACTAATCCAACAGTACAAGCAATCCAAGACTCTAGAGAAGCTGCTATTGCTAAAGCACGAACCCTTAAGTTTATACCCAACAACTACCGGCTGAAGCAAGTCTCAAAATCCACTCACCATGGATTTAAAGTAGCCATCGCAATCCTTGATCAATCCCATTTTAAGAATGCTTTAAGAAGTAGTGCCTCGGTGCCTTATGATTATATGTATGAATTTTGGGCTACCAAGGAAATCACTTCAAACAAGATCACCTTCACCATCGACAACAAGCAGCAGACGCTCACAGTTTCAGACTTCCGTAAGATTTTTGGTATACGGGATACACCCAAAGGCATGTCATTTTCGAGGGATCCTACTAAAGATGAACTCATGGAGTTATTTGACGCTCTTGGATGTCCTGACATACGAGTTGCGTCTGAGTTTACCACTGCTAAAGTAGGACAACCTTGGAGAGCATTGTTGGGGATTCTCAGTAGATGTCTTACACCAAAAACAAGTGGCCATGATGCTTTGCGCAGTCCTATTATAAACCTCTTCTATGGCATGTACAAAGCTGCAAATTCAGATTATGCATTGTTGATATGGGAAGAATTCACCTTTCAACTCTTCCATAACAAGAAGCTGAAGACAAATTTCTTTCCTTATCCTCGGTTTATCAAGCTTATCATTAATTATTTTATGAAGAATGATGCTACTATTGATAGGCGTGCAGCATGTCGTTATCACACTGAAGAAGCTGATGATACTGTGGATCTAAGGCATGAAGGACCGTCTGGTGGTGTGATTCCTGGTCCTATTCCCGATTATCTTCTGACGGAGAAAATCAAAGGTTCTGCTGATTACAAGCTACTGCAGCTAGAAATCAAGAAGCTGAAAGCAAACCTTCAGACTGGAGAAGACTCGTCTACAACAGTGAAGAGTAAAGGTAAACGCAAGCAACCAGCTGCTTTACCTGAACCCGACACCAAGAAGAAAAAGACTGAGGTTAAGAAGGGAAAGGGTAAGGCTGATGAGTTACGTCTACGTGACGAAGAAGATGTTGTTGATCCTACTCTTGACAAGACAGAGAAACAAATGATGAAGATTGCAATTCAAAGGAGTAGGAAAGATACTGGCGGTAGTGGTTCAGGTGCAAGGGTAAATGTTGAAGAAAAGTACATGGAACCAGATATATTGATGAGTTTGGGTCACCTGAACATTATTCCACTTCGAAGGAGCCATCAATCCCTGTTTCAGCAAGTGTTGAAAAGGAATCCGGTGCTCCTACTATCATGGTGTCTACTCAACCTTTAGCAACTTAACCTCCACAAATCCAACCCTTACCAACCAGACCGGCGTCAACACCATTCCTTCCACCACCTATAACTCCCATCCTTAGTACCGCAGTTACAACCGAGCCTCTTCAATCAACCCAGAGCAGCTCTGCAACATCTACAATGGCTGCATTGGTGATGGCCGAAATGTTGGATAAACATGTGGATAATCACAAACGAGAAATGGATGAACTTCGCCAAGAGTTACAAAGACAAGCTCAAAGTGAAGAAGCATCTAGGAAAGCCCAAGAGGAGATGATTGCTAAGTTCGCTACAGATACGGAGTTGACTCGAAAAGCACATGCAGAAGAACTAGCTCGGGTTAAGCAGGCTGAGGCTGATAAGCATTCTACACGTATCACCAGACTTCAAGCGATGAGGGATAAATATAAGGAGCAAAAAGAAGCAATTGAAGCTTCTGTTGAAGAGAGAGTGCAAGAATCCGTCGAATCCATTATGCCTAAACTGCGTGATGAATTGAAGACACTAGCAGCTGATAACTTGATGATCAAGTCATCCAATCCTTCAGAATCCGCCTACAAAATTGCTTATGAGTTAACGGATTTTGAATTAAAGAAGATCCTTAAGGCTCGCATGGTGGAACTTGGATCGTTTAATAAGTCTAGGATTCAACGGGCTCTATACAAATCCCTGAATGACGCTATCATGGAGGATGATAGGTTATTCAAAACGTTTGGAAGTGTGGTACCCTACCACATTCTACCTGAGGAAGAAAGGGAAGAAAGTGAACAGGAAGAGGGTACTGGTGAAGAGGAAGAGGAAGAAGAAGGAGAAGAAGAGGAAAAGGATGACGATAATGGTGATGATGATGATGATGAGGATGAGGATGATGATGATGATGATGATGGCGATGATGGTGGTGATGGTAATAAGGAGAGTGCTAGGGGGAGCAACGGGGATAACAATGAGGATGATGATGGGGGTGAACAGCCTAAAGAGGGAGATAAGGTTACCAGTTCCAAGAAAGCTGCTAAGTCTAGAACCAAGTCCAAGAAAGATGTAGCACAGAAGGACAAATCTACATCATCGGAATCAAGACGATCTAAGTGGCGCCACGATGTGAATGCTACTACGGCGTCATCGATTCCTGGTACCTCTGTTGTTGCTCCCGAAGCTGCACAACACTCACCCGTTCACGACACTGCCGAAATGCCTGAATCAGAACCAGCAGATGTTCGCGCTTCTACTCCTCTACAACAAGCACAACAATCTACGGTTCCTGAACCAAGCACACGAGACTGGTCAGACACGTTGGAGATAGACGAGACTGCACCGCCACAGGCTTAGATCACGGCAGCAGCTTAATATGATCCGATCACAGACGCTGACAAAGATGTGTTGTATCTCCGTATCCGCAGTCCGATTGACTTATGTGCATTTCTTGCTCATGAGTATAAGACTTCAGTTACTCCATCTTTGGTGAAGAAAGCACTGAAGGATAAGAGACTTCGCGCCAAAACCCGGTTAACCCAAATGGAGTTCGAGTATTATGTCGAGGAGATCCTGAAAGCTCTGAATACCGTTCAACGGCCAGGACTTCATGAATCAGAAAGAGCTCCACCTCCACTTGATCCTTCTCAAGATAATCAGATTGCTCTTGACTTCTTCGTCACCAATGATCTTGTGTATCTTCTGAAGGGGTCATCAAAGTACGCAACCTCCCTGACCTTGCTGAAAGCTGCCAACTGGGGGATAATACCCTTTATCGAGGAAAAGGTAAACCGACTCTGGGTCCCAAAGGTAAATCGTAATTATGATATGTATGCTGTCATAGGTGCATCTCATTGGGACGAACGAGTCCGAAGGGCGTACAGTGGTTGCTGCCTAGTCAATTCTGGAAGCAACGTTAGATCCGACATCCGCATCTCCAGCATCTTAGGGTTGAAAACTGAAGCCAAGAATGGCTATTATCATGTGACGGAGATTCGTTTGAAAAGGGAGGATGACAGAGAATACAAAATCCAGCAGGGAGATTTTTCTATCATTCGCCTTGAGGATATCGAAGATATGCTGCTTCTGATGACCCGAGATCAACTAACACATATTCCTCGTGTAGACCTCATTGCTTTGAATACAGCACTTCGTATGTTCACACGAAGCGTTGTCATCAAGACACGAGTTGAAGATCTTCAGTTGGGAGTCGAAAGCTATCAAAGGAAGCTTAACCTAACCCGTCCAGTGAATCAAGTGCTACCTCAACATGTATATAGATGTCCCTATACCGGCATTTCTGTCCCGAATTACGGCATCTTCTACTTGAACAGTCGAGGTTTGATGAAGTTTATGAGGGTGGGTGAGCTCCATAAGTACAGTGATGGGACTCTTCTACAAGTCAGAGGAAAATTGGAGCATCTTAACTCGGGTGGGACTTTGCCAGAGATGACGGAGGATTGGCATCCGGGTTATCGGCAAATGGCGAAGTACGTGATCAAGAAGATAGATCAAAAGCTCCGAGAACGTAGATTGATGAGGAGCTTGGAAAGGTTCGTTGGTGGAAGACCATATTTAGTGCACCATAAGCTACTGCAACGATCCATCTAATGGGTCGTACACTTCAGGTCCACTTTATATTGGTTTTCAATTGTGAATATGTATATTTGTGAATATTGTGCTTGTACGGCTTGATGTAGTGTTAAGGTATGATAATTTTTCAAGAATTTCTCACGAGATTCTAAATCTTTCAAAATATATCATACTAAAGCACTACAACTATCCCTTATTAACTTAAGGGGGAGCAATAACTTGTTCTATGGCCAAACATCGATTTCATTTTTACCCAAAGACCGGTTAATCCATTCAATATCCCAAATATTAATGGTTAACATTTTGGATAACGGGAGAAAATGGGATTAAGGAGACTTAAGTGATACTTGGCTAAAAGATGAAAAAGACTTAACGATAATCCAACTTAATATGTGTAAAGCACGTGTTAAGGGGGAGCGTTTTTGATGATCAAAAACACCTAAGGTACGAAACTTTTGATTTCAATATCACAAGTACTTTAGGTGATTTTCAATGATTTTTCATGGTGGAAATTCCTTCCTAAAACACGCTTAAATTCACGACGAATGTGGTGACAAAAGGGTGGTAGGAATAGGTTTAGTCCAATGATTCATCAGAGCCGATGGAATCTTCCCAAGGACAATTCCCTAGATAGAATTAGAAGTCCTAGGAAAGATGGAGAAAGAATGTGAACGTAGCTGAATGCCGACCAAGTACTTAAGCTAGCACTGGAACAATCACAACAAGGTGCTAGTGATGACGTATTGGTAAGCATTGAAGGGGTTGAAGAATGAAAAAGAATTGTAAAGATAAAGGGTGTAAAGAAAGAAGCCCTCCTTACAACTTTAGGCAGAAACCGGGTCAATACATATGCTATTGAGGTCATTTTTGCTAATGATTCTCGGTATTGAAGAAAGACATCATGGACCCAGTGATGCAATGCACAACCCTTCCTAGCTAACTCAAATATCTCTCAAAAGGTATTTGTTTTAATCACACGGAGATTAACACGTTATCTATTGGTTTATTCACTCCGAATAGACTGGTATTGAAAAGGTGGCACTCCTCTCCAACCATCGCTCACTAAATCAAAACGCACAATCGAGTCTAGAGCCAAGAGATCATCAAAAGTCTCATTAGGACACTTTCCATTTATTCCTTGCTTTCTCACACACTATGAAAAGTAAGAGATTTTCATGAGTCCTACGCAGTATTCCTGTAATATTGCCAGAACGTCTGAGTGATACGCAAGTATTACAATGAAGATGGAAATCCTGCTTGAGCCAACATCAAACAAGCTCATGGTAGGTTACACGTGCGGTTCTTTTAGAACCAATCTTGTGAAAAACTGGAAAGAAACAGTGGTTTAATTCTTAATTCAACTTAAACTCGTTCTAGGCCTCTTCGCATTATCATATGATCTTGCCAGAACACTCAGAGTGACTCTTTATTGATCACAGTGACGAGTGGAAATCCTTCTAGTGTTAACATCAAACAGCACTTGGTAGGTGACGTGCAAGATTCTTTATGAATTGAGCTCGTGACAACTGGAAAGCAACGATGGTGAAAATCTTAATTGAAATTCACTTGTTCCAGGTTTCATGAATTGACGGCTTCAAATCACAAGGATAATTTATCCAAGTGATTCACTCTTTATGTTCGCAGTCAGCTTTGGACGGTCGAATAAAGAGAACGGGTTTACCCGCGAAATCCTGTCAGGAAGTTACTTAAAAACTATCCGTCACGGGTACGATATCTAATATCGTCCAACGGTCTTCACCGACCGGAGGTAAAATGCTACCGAATTAGAATAAAATGTTCAAAGCCATTTTATTCGTGTCGTTGCTGTGTACCTGTTAAAGACGGTGGCGTTGCTGTGTACCTGTTGAAGACGGTGGCGTTGCTGTGTACCAGTGAAGACGGTGGTGTTGCGGTGTACCTGTAGAAGTCGTTCCCACATGCTTATGTTTTTTTTTCTACATCAAAGGTTAGCAAAAATTCAAGAAAGTACAAGATAAAGTCTTCCGCTGTACCAAACTCTGAAACTTTCGAGAATCCAACAAAAAGACATAAGCGTGTGGAACATGGAGTCACGAGGAGGCAAAATTCACAAGAAGGCAAAAGATCGCACGTGAAAGCCCATAAGAACAATGCTCTCAAGCCAAAGCCTAAAAGATCAAACCAACATATTCACAACAAAAGAAAGAAAAGAAGAAAAGACTACGAGCTAAAGAACGAAGACTTAGTATAGTATGCTAGGTTTAGAACTTTGTAACGTGGAGTGACCTCCCTTAGGGGGAGATTGTTAGAAATACGTTTTTACGTATAATAGAAGTATCGGTCACTCCACAATATTATTTATATTGTAATAGCTCGTAGTTAACAAATAGTTATTAGTTGCTTATTAAGTTAAGTAAGAACCGGTCCATGGGCTTGTCATGGACCGGCCCAAGCCCATGTAGCTTGGAAGTATAAATACCCCTTTCCTCCTTGGAAAGGGGTTGGTTGTTGTCATTTGTTCTAGTTCTACTTAATAAAATACACATAGTTTTCTCTCACTTTCTCTCTCTTGTTTCTCTCTCTAGAAATCAACAAACCCCTTCATAGATTCATAGGTTATCAATATTCTACAATAGTTCTAGCAGCCTCAATCAGTGTCCTATTCTTCCTTTCAGCTACTCCATTTTGTTATGGAGTCCTAGGATTACTAAATTGTCTCTTAATTCGTTTAGACCTACAGAATTCATCAAATTCAACATTCTTGAATTCTGTCCCATTATTAGTCCTAATTGTTGGGAATAAAATGTAGTCAAGACACTTGAACGCTGACAAGAGCAATTTAGATGTTGATAAGAAGAAATCAAGCGTTGATAAGACAAGCGTTGACAGGAAGAAGTCAAGCGTTGATAAGAAGAATTCAAGCACTGATAGAAGACTTAGTCTACACGTTTTATATTTCTAGTAAAGATATGTTTGACATTGTATTTTCTATATTTATCTTTACCTAAAATAGCTGATACGTAGACTTTTGTACAAGGCTCCTTATTCTATAAAAGGAGGCCTTTAGGTTTTAGTTTAATATACGTTTTACACTTCCATTGTACGCAAGTTCGATTTATCAATCAAAGTGAAAGTTTGATTTATCTTGTTTGTGTGTTCTTGTTTAAGTATTAATTCTGCATAATACTTGAATTGTTTCATATACAACAAAGTTTCTCTACGTGTTTAACTTGATTTAATCTCGTTTACAAAAGCTAAATCGATCTAAGTTTGGGATCAACAAGTGGTATCAGAGCTTGTTGAGAAACTTTGATCTAAAGAACACTAAAAACCCTAAATGGCCAAAAACCTTAATTTTCAAGAAACCCTAAAAACAACATGTCTACTCCATAATTAACCTCCTCTTCCTCAAGCCCTAACACCAAGATTCCCATGCTAGACCAGACAACTTTGAGCTGTGGAAGTTTAACTTTGAGAAGTATCTTCAAATCAATGACCACACCCTATGGGAAATTATTGAATATGGAAACACATTCAATAAGGTTGCCAAAATTTGCAGCTGCTATCTTGGCAAGATCAACTCCAGGCTCTACTAAAGAGGATCAAAAAGAAAAACCTGAAGATAGAAGAGCTGTCTCAGCTGAGGACATAGCAAAGAGAAGGAATGACATGAAAACCCTAAGCATCCTCAAACTCTCTTTGGGGCAAGCCAATCAGCACAAGTATAGAGGCTATGATTCTGCAAGAAATCTTTGGGCAGCCCTTCAAGTTGCTTATGGTGGTAATGATGAGACTGCCTCAGAGAAAAAGAAGCAACTCTTGCATGAGTATGCCGTATTTAAAGCTCTTCCCAATGAAAAGCTAAGTGGAGTGAGAAGCAGAATTTTTGACATTACAAGCAAGTTGTCATTTATGTGAACAGTGCACAATGATGCTGATATCATTGCCACTTTCCTTAAAAGTCTTGGTGATGCATGGAAGATTGAAGCAAGGTCTATGATAATAACACTCACAAAAGTTCCACCTATGATGGTATTTATAATAAACTGAGGCTCATAGAGAATGAAATCCTTTTGGATCAAGGAAGTAAGTCTACCAATGGTAATATGCCCTTCTTCTCATATAGTGAAGGTCAATTTGATCAAAGGGAGTCTTACATGCACCCCGTTACTGGATCACCTTGTGTCAACGCTGGATCAAGCTTTGTCAGCGCCTCATATTCAGACGCTGACACATACAATTTGACTCACTGATGAGACGGCTTTTATACATGGTCTCATCGTTCTTTTTGGACTTAAAATGCATTAAATATCATCAAAATACCCAAATATATGCTTGTGTTTGTTGCTTGTGTATTTTAGGTACGGATATTGAGAAAATGACAAAAGATCACAAGAATCACGCAAAAACGAACACGGGAAATGAAGCCGCACGATGAACCAAGCCCTAGTGAGGATTTTTCCAAAGAAAACCCTTGAAGATTTGAATAATATTGAAGATTGGTCCTCCAAGTTTGAAGAATTGACACTTTATACCCTTGTATCTTCATAATTACAAGTTTGGTCCCTAAAGTTTGTCAAAATTTCAAAAAGGACCCTTAACTTTGAAGAATTGGCAAATTTAGTCCCTCATCAAATCTAAATTGCCAATAATGGTCCTTCAAGAAGTCAACAATCAAGTCAAAGCCTTGAAGTTGAAAACATGCTAAAATCAGCCCTTGAATATTGAAGAATTTGCATATTTATTCCTTGTTTCAAGTCTTATAATATTTGTGCCAAACCTGACAACTTCCCAAAGATATTTACAAAGGAAAGGTGATTTGGGCGGTTTTAATACAAAGTGAATAAAAAGGAAAACCTTGGGGGCCATTTTTGGGAGACAAACAAACCCCACCAGCCAACCCCCCACTGACACGTCATCAAACCCGACCCATTTACCCGTTTACCCAATACCCAACCCGGTTGACCCATTAAGTAAATAATACGTTTAATATTAAACGTATTCTTTTTCCCCTTAAACACATTTAACCCCAATTGCCAAAAGATCAAAACACACTCGTCTTTCCTTATAAACCCTAATGTTTTTTCCCAAATTAAAAATTCAAGATTAAGACCTAATCTATTCCAGATTAGTAATTGATCATGGATTAAACCAAAACCCACTGTTAATCTCCCATCACTCTCACTCCCTGGTCCCCAAAACCCCACCCATTGGCAAAAAGACAAGGGCTCACCAGAGAATCAACGACTCTCAATGGTTTCGTGTCCTCCAAATGAAATCAAACGCTCAAGATTGATTGATCCAGTCTGTCTACCACAAACGTCCAAAGGATTTGCACATGGTTTTCAAGAAGATATTCAAAAGATGGGATCAAAGAACAGCATATTCGCATCTCCAAACAAGGGTATTTCTGGAATTTAATAGATTAGGGTTTCTTTTTATTTTCGATTCTAGAATGATCTGAGGGGATCTATAAATGAGGACCAACTTGTGGTATCCCATTTTTTCCTTGTCTCGGATTTTTTTTGTAATTTACTCTTTTTATGAATGAAAAGTTTGAAGTTTTTATTAAAACATCCGAGTTCCAATTTATTTTCTGTTTCATGACTTAAGTTAATGTTTTTAAATTTGTGTTAAAGTTCCTGTTTAAGATTAATCAGTAAGTGGATTGGAGTGAATCATAGTTTTCCCGTTTAAATTGATTTATAAATTTCAAGTGTTGAGTATTTTAGAACTTTGGTAAAGATTGTGAGAAGAAAAGTGGAATCATTTATTTATATTGTGAACTTACTGAATCAAGACCATAGGTCTTGAATCTTGGATTTCATTCTACTCTTAGCAGCTTCCTTTTTCACTCAGGGTGCTTCGGTTCAGCTGTTGAACCCCAACGAACCACCCCATCCTCATTTTATTGTCCAAGACACCCCTGCCTCACCTAGTTGTTGGTAGAGGTCAGGGGAGCTTAGCTGGCCCTTGTTGGATGCAAACAAGGGCAGGTATCGCCATCTTTTTCCTTCTTTCTTTTTTTTCTTATATTTATTTTTTGTTAACTGCTTAATTGTTCTTGTAAGTATTTGCTTATCTAGTTTACTGGAATTATAAGTTTTAAGTTTCCTGAGTTTGGTTAAATAGTTTAACTCAGAAAGTGTACTTAGGATCGTTAATCTAGTTTAAACTGTTTTAAATTGGTAATATAAATATGCTCACTAGGATTAAATGGAAGCTTGTTGCATTTGTTTTTCTCAGTTTAAGAATGGCGTGTTTTTTTTAACTGAGTTGTTGTTTGAACTGTTTAGCGTAAACTGACTAGTCGGCTGCTTGGATTGTCTTTGTTTAGATAGTTTATGCTAGTTTTGAATCTAGGGTGTATGTTGTTAGCAGTTATAGGTGGTTGTTGAGCTAAGTCAGTGTGCTACTCTAGGGTGTATGCATCGTATAGCTTAGAATCTGTCTGCTTATGTTGCTAAATTGATCATATATCGTGGCCTGCTAAATTGGTTAGATTGCATTAGGTTCTAATGGTTTTGTGTGCTTACTGTCTTTAAACAGCAATCCGTAAGTGTTAAGTCTGTGTAGTTTATTGTTATTGCTTGATTCACTAGCTGATTATGGATTTGCTTTGAATTTGTTAAGTGCTCTTAACTTCCCTGTTTGACGATAGCCTGCTTGTTGTTCTTTGGGTTCGTATTTGCTGCTTTTGTTTTCTGCCTGCTTATCATCCCCCACACGCCAACTGCAAGTGGGGGCTTTGTAACTGTCCAACAAGAACAATCAGTTCACACAAAGAGGGCATTTGCCCACTGTTAACACAAAAAAAAAAGAAAAAAAAAAGGGTAAGCTGTGTAGTCTGGTGATTGTGAGCGTGTATTCGAGGCTTAATTTTTGATCTTGTGTTTGAGTCTGGGAGTTCCCAGGTTTCTGAGTACAAGTGTTTAAAAAAAAAGAAAGAAAGCAAAAGAAAGGTTCCAGGTCTGAGACCTTTTGGGTTCGTCTAGGGGTAATTCTAGTTTAATTTTGTCAAGTGATAAGAGGTTTGGAAGTGTAGGTTTCTGTGCACAAGTGTTAAAAAGAAAAAGTAAAAAAGAATATTAAAAAAATTTTGGCGTGGCCATGACTCGAACCTGCGCCACCACTGCCAAAGCACACACACACTACCATCCTGCCCATGGGACTTTTACTGATAAAGTCTCAAGGGATTATCTATTTAGACCCTTTTTCAGTTTTGGCTTTTTAAATAAGCCGTAGCACACTTAGGCCTTTCTAGCTTATTTAAATAGCTTATTTGGGCTAGCTTATTTTTCTCAGGCTCACATTAAAGTGTTAGATTTTTCTTTGTAAAAGTTTTATTTTTTCCAATTATTTTATTATTTTTTATTGATTTTTATTTACCCGTTTTTTATTAATTTCTTAAAAAATAGAAAAAAGTGTTTTTATTTTTAGGAAAAATAATTTTTAGGTTTTAATTAATCTTTTTGAGGTTTACATATCATAAAGTTTTCAAAAACTTTAATTTTTAATTTTATTTGATTTTAGGTTTTTATTTAGACTTTAAAAATTAATATAAAATTAATTAAGAGGTTTTAGGAACTTTAATTTTCATTTTTCTCTTAGTTATAATATTTTAGGTTTTTAGAAATTTTTTAGAATTTATTTTATAAACTTTTTATCTTTTGCATTATTTTAATATTATTTTATTCACAAAAATTAAAAGTTTTATTTTTAATTTTTTTTCATTTTTCCTAGATTCTAGACATTAAATTAGGAACTTTATCACTTTCCAATTAATTTTTAGGCTTTTCAATTAATTTCTAGATTTAATTTAAGATTTAATACATTTTAATAGTTTTTAAGTGTTTAAAAATAGTTTAATTTGATTTTAAAATTTTTAAAAATAGTTTTTAGCTTAATTAGGATATTTTTGAGGTTTACAAATTATAAAATCTTGTTTAGGGCTTTTTAATAATTAAAAGTGATTTTTAGGGCTTTAATTAGCATTAAAAAGTCATTATTTAATTAATTAAAAGGTTTTAGCGAGTTTGGATTTTTTGTAAACTCTTAGAATATTATTGGGGATTTTTAGGAATTTTTAGGAATTTTTAGGTTAAAATTTTTTATTTTTGTCGTTTTTACGGTTTTACGTGAACGCCTTTTTCGTCGTAGTTTGATTTATTTTCGTAACCGTCTTTCTCTTCTAATCCCATTTCTTTCTCAATCAATATAATCACAAACAAAATCAACTCTCAACACAACGCACTTGCCTCCTTGGGAAACGAACTTGCTTGGTCATTAGTGCTCGGTTTTCCTAAACCGACACTTAATACTACCACTATTTGTACTTCCTTTTCCTAAAGGTCGTATTTTACTACATCAAAAATGGCGCCGCTGCCGGGGAGGTGTGTTTAGCCATATTTATTTATCGTGTTTATTTGAGTGTTTACGTTTTTATCGTAAATACTTCTTTTTATTTTTCTGTACTATTAGCCATACAAATAAATAGTGTTAAATAGAACTCTATTAACACAAAATCGTTTTCTCGTTTTTATTGTGCATAATATATTGTATTTACGTAGAACAACTAATACACAATAATTATCCAAATACGCGAGAAATCGCACCTCAATAGTTGAGCGTTCCGGTCACTATTGTTGTATCGAATTCAAACGAAATCAAAGGCAAAATAGATAAATACTCTTAATTGGTTTAATCTTGATAAATACAAACTATAAGGTGGGTATAAGGCGGTTGTATTTCACGACCTAAAGAAAAAAGGCTCTTAAGTGCTTCGCGCCGCCTCGTTTTCTCCGCTCGCTTGTGCGTATTTTGAAAGTGACGATTAATTAGGGGTTTGCCAAATCAAGTATTATTAATCTATTTTTGTGAGTTTTAATTATTGAACCTCGAAACGTTTTGGCGTTCCGCCAATGTTTCAAAGTCGAACGAAGGTATTTACTTCACGTAATTGCCTTCACTCCTCTTGGATTCATTAATCGAGACCTTCGATTCGTGGATAATTTTTGTAGATTAATTTCTACGTAATACACAAAAATTCCAAAAAAATTAAAAAACCAAAAACAACAAAAAGATTCTTCGATTTTTCCCTCTATTTTCATAATTCTTTATCTCAACCCCTCTAAATTTTAATTCTTCATGGATTTTCATTGCCTAGGTTGTGGGAGACGAAAGTACGGTTCCGTATCATGTCCATGGTGTATATGCGAAAGGTACGGAGATCATATCGACTATGTAGATTTTAGATCTTGTCCCTCATGTAATCCGACCAATTGTTTGTATACTTCTAATGAGGAACGTCACCTCCATTGCCTATATTGTGGAAGCCCTTCCCATTGGCAGTATAAGTGTCCAATTCAATACCCAAATGGTCACAATCACGAGCCGAATCCGAATTTCGTTGACCAATCTTCGCAATACCCACCGTCGTGCGAGAATTGTGGAGATGAACCTCACTATGGGTACGATTGTCAACCGATGAACCAAAATACGTATTTCGACAATCAATTTTCCGGTTTTGACGAATCACACGACATGGGGTACAATTACGACAATGGGGGTGGTTATCCAAACGACGAACCAGATTTTTCTCAAAATCCGTGTTGCGACAATTGTGGGGGGCCTCACGATACCTATTCTTGCCAACCAATGGATTATGATGAACCCAATTCATACGATAATTCTGGTTTTGATAATTTTGAGGCCCCACTCTACAATCTCGATCCTCAAAGTTCCCATGAGCCTGATCCATGTTACAATTCCAATTTTGACGAATCATCTCCACGACATGTTTTCAATGATGATCTCGGTTCTAGCCGCATCGACGAGTGTTGTAGTCGCATCGACGAAAGTTCTAATCGTTTCAATGAACGACTTGATACGCTCTTTCAACTAATTATGGAAAGAAATAATAACCCAATTGTTGAAGAGGTTGAAAAGAGCATCGAAAATGAGGAAACGAGGGTGTCAACGAACGAGGTTTTTGAAAATGATTTCGAAAATAAACAACAAGAAAAACTCGTGGCACGTGTTGGAACGATGAATGTTAAACCTTTGGAACCTAATTTTTCTAATGAAGTTAAAATTATCAAAGATTTTCAAAATCAAAATACACAAATTTTTGACGAAGATAGTCCGTTAAGTGATTTTGAAAAAGAAGAAATTGATAAGGTTTTAAGGAGAATCGTTGACCCCTCGATTTTTGAAGAGTATCAAAATTTAATTCCGGAGGGACGTGTTACTACTATTTCTACGTCTTTTGATAACCCGCATTCGATCCCTCCGAAGGACCAATTTGAAACCATCAAGGCTACAACATCAAGTGACGAGCCTTTTACTCCTAATCCCACACCGTGTGAGATTATGGATTTATCATGTGAGAAGTCCACCGTTGGCCTTGCTCACATTGATACGTTTTTCGACGCCGATGTCGAAACCACCAAGACAAAATCTTCAAATGAAGAGCCTTTTACTCCTATACCCACTACGGAAACCGATGCCTCTCTAATCATGGTGGAGACGAATCTTAGCACTAATCCTAGTGTCGAGATCCCTATTCTAATCCAAAGTGAGCCTACGGTTTTTTCCGAAGATGAGGTAAGTGATTTTGCTCTCGATGAATTTTTCCATGAAGATTCTAGCAAGGCAAATCACAATAGTGAGTGTGAATCGATTTCTTGTGATGATGTCTCTCCCATTGACACTTCGGGGAGAGAATCAACGACTTTTTCGAACCCGCTTTTCAATGACGATGATTTTTCCGCTAGTGATGACGAGTCACTAATCGACGAGGATGTTCAAAATACCGATTTTAAAATCTTTTCGAACCCTTTATTCGAATTTGATGACGCGTTCATTTTTGGTGACGTAAATCCTCTCTTTGATGAGACGTTCGAGGACATCGAGAGTGAGGATTTGCTAGTCATCCTCCCTAAGTCTCATTTGGATGAGCCTTCTCTTTTGACTTGTGATGCCTCCATTCTCGAGGGGTTCACCGATGGACCGCCTCTCGATGAGAATGAGGATTTTAATGAGGCTTTTGCCTTCGATCCGGGGGGAAATTTTGAAACTCCAATTATTGCCAATTCTCTTTCTATTTCACCTTCGTTTCAAAGTATCCCTACCCATCCCCTCGGATATGATGAGTTTACATACGTCGTAAGGAGTTTTCTTCCTTACAAGACGTATCCTCCGGCTTTGCGTGTTTTATTTTCAACAAAATGTGAGGATACGATCTTCGATCCCGGTATAAAGGCTTTGCCTTTATTCACGGTTGCTTTTGGGCCTTGATTACATGTAAGTCCCACCAAAAATGACCGAACCATGATTATCCCTAAATGATCACATTTATGGGGATTCGAGTCGAGCTTTTGACTCGGTTAACAAAAACAAGGTGCCTCGTGGGGGAGACCCATGCTTATCTATGTAAATATTATTGCTTTTTAGTTAACCTAATGAGGGGATTTGTGCCCTTGCAACCTTTGTTCCGTGGTTGTTTGTGCATTGTGTTTTTAGATCATGATCTTCACGATTGGAGCCTCTCGTGTTTCGTTTTATGGGAGCACTCGATCGTTGCTTTGAAGACATTTCTCAATATCCAAATGATATATCCTTTTATGTTCTAACCTTAGGTTTTTAGCACACTTCATAAACGGCTATTAATTTATTGGTTACACCCTTTCCATGCTAGATTAGGCATTCGACTACGTCTCTAGTATGGGGGTTTTCCAACCCTTAGACTCGAAACATTGGGGACAATGTTTAACTTTAGTATGGGGCGGTGAATAGATACTTGCCTTGCCAAAGCTTCACGCTTTCCAAAATTTATCGTTTTGTTTATCGTTTTGTTGCAAAATAAGGCTAAAAATGGCCAAATTTTAAAATTTTTCTCATGTTTTATAAGTGTTTGAAGACACGAATGACGATTTTCTGATGGCGAGAATAAGAGTAATTTTTGACTCGATCGTGCGTGTTGAGCACTTAGCTTTGATTCCTTAACTACACATTAGGCTAAGTCTCTTAAATGAGGACGAGAAATGATAGGGTTAATTATAAGTTACTATGCTAAACGTAGAGTACTCATATTCTTTCAAAAACTCATGTGTTCTCGTTGTTTGCTTATTCTCCCTTCGCTTGTAAATAATTTTTGCTTAATAAATATTGACTTAGCGGTTTAGTTGGGATTGTTGGGTTTCTAGTCTTTTCTAGTAGCTTCCGTGTAATTAAATTGGGAAGACATTAAGGTATCGCCAGCGTCACGGTTTTGAAGTATTGGCACCCCAATAATCGAAAGCTTCACCCAATAATAAGATTTCAAGTGCTCACCTAAATCTAGCAAACAATTTGAAGCCCCACAAGGCCGAAAAATCTATGCAAAAATTGAAAGTGAATCAAGCCTTAATCTTCGAAGCTTTAAAGATCCAAAATTCGCTTTGGCGTGAGGATATACGTCTTTGGCTAATAAAACCACCGATGAGGCGGATAATAAAAGGCAAGGCAAGACCGAAGTCATAATAAAAGCTTCATGGCGAAGTTGAATAAAAGATGGAGGTAAACCAAAGATAATAAGGCCCTTCCGTTAGGGGGCGTATAAAAGTCTTGGTAATAAGTCTCATGTTCAAAACCGTTATAAAACCATGTTTATCGATTCTTCTTGTCAACTTAATTTTTTAACATCGTTGTCTATTAGGAGGGGTTATTGATTTGATGGTCTTAGTTACACCGTTAGGACTCTATTTTTAGACCTAAATCTCTATTATCGCATAAGTCAAACAATGTATCCTCGTGAAACATTCAAGACAAAATAAAATATAAGAGATACAACTTAGGAATAATGGGAGAATAAGTACGTGATTAGGGCATATGAGTAGTGTTAGCATTACTAACTTATAATGACAATGATCTCGTTGCACGCTTAGCATGGAATTGAAGTGAAAATCGAGGACGATGAAATTATTTCTAACGAAGCATTCACGTGTTCTTATTCTATGAACCTAAACGTCCCATTTTGCGATGAAAATCATACATTATGTCTCTAACACAAGTAGTAGTAGTGTAGCTAGTTTATCGTTCAATAAAGTAAATAAAAAATGAATTTTGGAGTGCTATGATACTTTATTCTAGCATTGCGTGAGGGCACGGCAATGGTTTAGTATGGGGGAGTGATGAGACGGCTTTTATACATGGTCTCATCGTTCTTTTTGGACTTAAAATGCATTAAATATCATCAAAATACCCAAATATATGCTTGTGTTTGTTGCTTGTGTATTTTAGGTACGGATATTGAGAAAATGACAAAAGATCACAAGAATCACGCAAAAACGAACACGGGAAACGAAGCCGCACGATGAACCAAGCCCTAGTGAGGATTTTTCCAAAGAAAACCCTTGAAGATTTGAAGAATATTGAAGATTGGTCCTCCAAGTTTGAAGAATTGACACTTTATACCCTTGTATCTTCATAATTACAAGTTTGGTCCCTAAAGTTTGTCAAAATTTCAAAAAGGACCCTTAACTTTGAAGAATTGGCAAATTTAGTCCCTCATCAAATCTAAATTGCCAATAATGGTCCTTCAAGAAGTCAACAATCAAGTCAAAGCCTTGAAGTTGAAAACATGCCAAAATCAGCCCTTGAATATTGAAGAATTTGCATATTTAGTCCTTGTTTCAAGTCTTTATAATATTTGTGCCAAAACTGACAACTTCCCAAAGATATTTACAAAGGAAAGGTGATTTGGGCGGTTTTAATACAAAGTGAATAAAAAGGAAAACCTTGGGGGCCATTTTTGGGAGACAAACAAACCCCACCAGCCAACCCCCCACTGACACGTCATCAAACCCGACCCGTTTACCCAATACCCAACCCGGTTGACCCATTAAGTAAATAATACGTTTAATATTAAACGTATTCTTTTTCCCCTTAAACACATTTAACCCCAATTGCCAAAAGATCAAAACACACTCGTCTTTCCTTATAAACCCTAATGTTTTTCCCCAAATTAAAAATTCAAGATTAAGACCTAATCTATTCCAGATTAGTAATTGATCATGGATTAAACCAAAACCCACTGTTAATCTCCCATCACTCTCACTACCTGGTCCCCAAAACCTCACCCATTGGCAAAAAGACAAGGGCTCACCAGAGAATCAACGACTCTCAATGGTTTCGTGTCCTCCAAACGAAATCAAACGCTCAAGATTGATTGATCCAGCCTGTCTACCACAAACGTCCAAAGGATTTGCACATGGTTTTCAAGAAGATATTCAAAAGATGGGATCAAAGAACAGCATATTCGCATCTCCAAACAAGGGTATTTCTGGAATTTAATAGATTAGGGTTTCTTTTTATTTTCGATTCTAGAATGATCTGAGGGGATCTATAAATGAGGACCAACTTGTGGTATCCCATTTTTTCCTTGTCTCGGATTTTTTTTGTAATTTAGTCTTTTTATGAATGAAAAGTTTGAAGTTTTTATTAAAACATCCGAGTTCCAATTTATTTTCTGTTTCATGACTTAAGTTAATGTTTTTAAATTTGTGTTAAAGTTCCTGTTTAAGATTAATCAGTAAGTAGATTGGAGTGAATCATAGTTTTCCCGTTTAAATTGATTTATAAATTTCAAGTGTTGAGTATTTTAGAACTTTGGTAAAGATTGTGAGAAGAAAAGTGGAATCATTTATTTATATTGTGAACTTACTGAATCAAGACCATAGGTCTTGATTCTTGGATTTCATTCTACTCTTAGCAGCTTCCTTTTTCACTCAGGGTGCTTCGGTTCAGCTGTTGAACCCCAACGAACCACCCCACCCTCATTTTATTGTCCAAGACACCCCTGCCTCACCTAGTTGTTGGTAGAGGTCAGGGGAGCTTAGCTGGCCCTTGTTGGATGCAAACAAGGGTAGGTATCGCTATCTTTTTCCTTCTTTCTTTTTTTTCTTATATTTATTTTTTGTTAACTGCTTAATTGTTCTTGTAAGTATTTGCTTATCTAGTTTACTGGAATTATAAGTTTTAAGTTTCCTGAGTTTGGTTAAATAGTTTAAGTCAGAAAGTGTACTTAGGATCGTTAATCTAGTTTAAACTGTTTTAAATTGGTAATATAAATATGCTCACGAGGATTAAATGGAAGCTTGTTGCATTTGTTTATTCTCAGTTTAAGAATGGCGTGTTTTTTTTAACTGAGTTGTTGTTTGAACTGTTTAGCGTAAACTGACTAGTCGGCTGCTTGGATTGTCTTTGTTTAGATAGTTTATGCTAGTTTTGAATCTAGGGTGTATGTTGTTAGCAGTTATAGGTGGTTGTTGAGCTAAGTCAGTGTGCTACTCTATAGGGTGTATGCATCGTATAACTTAGAATCTGTCTGCTTATGTTGCTAAATTGATCATATATCGTGGCCTGCTAAATTGGTTAGATTGCATTAGGTTCTAATGGTTTTGTGTGCTTACTGTCTTTAAATATCAATCCGTAAGTGTTAAGTCTGTGTAGTTTATTGTTATTGCTTGATTCACTAGCTGATTATGGATTTGCTTTGAATTTGTTAAGTGCTCTTAACTTCCCTGTTTGACGATAGCCTGCTTGTTGTTCTTTGGGTTCGTATTTGCTGCTTTTGTTTTCTGCCTGCTTATCATCCCCCACACGCCAACTGCAAGTGGGGGCTTTGTAACTGTCCAACAAGAACAATCAGTTCACACAAAGAGGGCATTTGCCCACTGTTAACACAAAAAAAAAAGAAAAAGAAAAGGGTAAGCTGTGTAGTCTGGTGATTGTGAGCGTGTATTCGAGGCTTAATTTTTGATCTTGTGTTTGAGTCTGGGAGTTCCCAGGTTTCTGAGTACAAGTGTTTAAAAAAAAAAAAAAAGCAAAAGAAAGGTTCCAGGTCTGAGACCTTTTGGGTTCGTCTAGGGGTAATTCTAGTTTAATTTTGTCAAGTGATAAGAGGTTTGGAAGTGTAGGTTTCTGTGCACAAGTGTTAAAAAGAAAAAGTAAAAAAAAATATTTAAAAAATTTTGGTGTGGCCAGGACTCGAACCTGCGCCACCACTGCAAAAGCACACACACACTACCATCCTGCCCTTGGGACTTTTACTGATAAAGTCTCAAGGGATTACCTATTTAGACCCTTTTTCAGTTTTGGCTTTTTAAATAAGCCGTAGCACATTTAGGCCTTTCTAGCTTATTTAAATAGATTATTTGGGCTAGCTTATTTTTCTCAGGCTCACATTAAAGTGTTAGATTTTTCTTTGTAAAAGTTTTATTTTTTCCAATTATTATATTATTTTTTATTGATTTTTATTTACCCGTTTTTTATTAATTGCTTAAAAAATAGAAAAAAGTGTTTTTATTTTTAGGAAAAATAATTTTTAGGTTTTCATTAATCTTTTTGAGGTTTACATATCATAAAGTTTTCAAAAACTTTAATTTTTAATTTTATTTGATTTTAGGTTTTTATTTAGACTTTAAAAATTAATATAAAATTAATTAAGAGGTTTTAGGAACTTTAATTTTCATTTTTCTCTTAGTTATAATATTTTAGGTTTTTAGAATTTTTTTAGAATTTATTTTATAAACTTTTTATCTTTTGCATTATTTTAATATTATTTTATTCACAAAAATTAAAAGTTTTATTTTTAATTTTTTTTTTCATTTTTCCTAGATTCTAGACATTAAATTAGGAACTTTGTCACTTTCCAATTAATTTTTAGGCTTTTCAATTAATTTCTAGATTTAATTTAAGATTTAATACATTTTAATAGTTTTTAAGTGTTTAAAAATAGTTTAATTTGATTTTAAAATTTTTAAAAATAGTTTTTAGCTTAATTAGGATATTTTTGAGGTTTACAAATTATAAAATCTTGTTTAGGGCTTTTTAATAATTAAAAGTGATTTTTAGGGCTTTAAATAGCATTAAAAAGTCATTATTTAATTAATTAAAAGGTTTTAGCGAGTTTGGATTTTTTGTAAACTCTTAGAATATTATTGGGGATTTTTAGGAATTTTTAGGAATTTTTAGGTTAAAATTTTTATTTTTGTCGTTTTTACGGTTTTACGTGAACGCCTTTTTCGTCGTAGTTTGATTTATTTTCGTAACCGTCTTTCTCTTCTAATCCCATTTCTTTCTCAATCAATATAATCACAAACAAAATCAACTCTCAACACAACGCACTTGCCTCCTTGGGAAACGAACTTGCTTGGTCATTAGTGCTCGGTTTTCCTAAACCGACACTTAATACTACCACTATTTGTACTTCCTTTTCCTAAAGGTCGTATTTTACTACATCACTCACCAAGAGTTAAACCTGCTGGTATTGATCTAGATACTGTGTGTGCATACATTGCTTCATTGCCCAATGGTTCGGTGATTACATATGAGGACCTTGAGCAAATTAGTGATGAACATTTGGAGGAGATGGATATAAAGTGGAATATGGCTTTTGCAAGTATAAGGGCAAATAGATGGAATCGAAGATTCAAGAAGAAGATGACTTTTAATGCTAAGGACACTGTTGGATCTGATAAATCCAAGGTTGGGTGTTATAATTGTCGTCGAATGGGTCACTTTATGAGAGAATGTAGATCTCCAAGAAGATCTGATGCTGGAAAGCCTTCAAATCAAATTGTCAACGTTGAAGATACAAAAGCTATGGTTGCTATGCAAGAAATTGATGGTGTTGGTTGGGATTGGAGCTATTTAGCCGGATGAGGAAGAGAACAAGGCTTTGGTTGTAGAAAAGGAAGAAGAGGAGCATGTTCACTATGCTCTTATGGCGCATTCTTCATCTTCATCAGACAATGCGGTATATGATGATGCATTTTGTAGTAAGGGTTGCCGTCTAAATACTGAAAAGCTTAACAAAGAAGTCTTAAAATTAACAACAGATGTTGTCAATGAAAGATCCAAGTTATCTAATTATCAACTTGCTCTTACTCAAACTGAAAAGACTGTGGCTGAATATAAGAAAATGGAGTTTGACCTAAAAGATCAAATCAATATTTTAACTCATGATTTATATGCTAGTGTTGAGGTTAGAAACATTTTGGAGAGAGCCAATAGGGATTTACAAGCTAAGTTAGATGAGGCTATAAAAAACAAAGATAATGTAGATATTAAAATCCAGAGATTTGATAAAGCTTCACAAACCCTAGAAAAATGTGTTAGTGAACAAAGAGATTCTAGGGATATGACTGGGATTGGGATGAAAGAGTATGCTGGTGTTCCACCACCTACTGGGAATTTTTATGGTGTCCTTAGAAAGGATCTGTCTTGGACTGATATTCCAGAACTCCAAGAAGAGGAATTTATCCTCCACCTTGAATTCTTACTCCAGTAGATGAATACAAGCAGAAATTAACATATTTAGACCAATGGAAGAAAGCCAACCCTACTTTGTTTGTTAAGGGTGGCATGAACAATGACAGCCCAAATGAGTCTACACCCATAAAAGTGACCAATCCTACTACTGGCAAGACTGTTGACCTTGGCTTAAACATTGATAGAAAACCTAGTATTAAATATGCAGAAATGTATAGAAAACCTAGGTCACCAAAAAGTCAAATTAGAGATAATGGGACAGTTTACTTTTCATCTAGACCTAGAGTTATGTCTAGAAAAGCCTATTATACTTGTGGAAGTCTTTCACATTTAGCTTATAAGTATGTCAACGATTCAAAGGTCAACGCTGATAGAAAGTCAACCATGGTCAAACCCAAAACTTTTGTCCAGCAAAGTTCACAAGTCATTAGACCAGCCCCATTCTTTACTAAAGGGTCTAATACTTATGGACAAAGGCCTTTTCAGAAGACCAATACGTGGTCTAACAGACAATGGGCTCCTGTAGCAAACCCTAGGTTCAACGCTGATAAGGGTAACTTCAACGTTGACATGAACAAATTAAACGCTGACAGGAACGTTGCTAGACCAAGTAATGTTAAATATTTGCAACCAAAGGGAAAGGGGTCTAAAGCTTCATCTAGCTTGACATGGAGACCCAAACAAAACCAAAACCTTAATTCAGATGGGATTTCTATGACCTGTAATAGATGTCATTATATTTCAAAGGTCATAACTAAACCAATTGGGGTTAACCGGGTGTTTAATCTAAAAAGGGATGAAGAAGGGGTTGTCATGAGGACTAAGTCTGTTCTTATTGAACAACCAAATGAATCCAAGTCTACTCAGGCTTGGGTTCCCAAAGAAAACTAATTTGTTTTCTTTATGTGCAGGGCATTCAAAAGCAAGTTAATGATTATGACTGTTGGGATAGTGGATGCTCTAGGCACATGACAGGGAAGGAAGACTACTTGACAAACTTCACTCCCATTAGAGATGGTGACAAAGTGTACTTTGGAGTTGGATATGGGACTATCACTGGCAAAGGCACTCTTATCACCAACAATTTGCGTTTTGAGAACGTATTTCTGGTAAAAGAACTTGATTATAATCTATTTAGTGTATCACAAGTTTGTGATAAAAAAAATAAAGTTCTTTTCTCTGATACTGAATGCTTGGTGTTAAGCAAATATTTTAAAATGCCTGATGAGAAATACATTGATTATAGAACACCTAGGCATAAGGACATATACAATGTGAATCTTAATGGAATTAGGATGAATAATAATCTGTCATGTCTATATGCTAAGGCTTCAGTTGATGAGAGTAATCTTTGGCATAGAAGGTTAGGGCACATTAATTTTAAGAACATCATTAGACTTGTGAGATATGGTTTAGTTGATGGATTGCCTGAAAAGGCTTTCCACAATTACCATTCTTGTGTTGCATGCCTTAAAGGAAAACATCACAAAGTCTCCTTTAAGTCTAAACTTGTGCATTCCAGTTCTAAACCACTTCACTTACTGCATATGGACTTGTTTGGTCCAACTAATATAGAAAGCTTCAATGGTAAATCTTATAGTGTTGTCATCACTGATGATTTTTCTAGATTTACTTGGACTTTCTTTTTAGCTTTGAAAAGTGAAACTGTTGATATTTTGATTAACTTTATTACCCAGTTAGAGAAAAAGACTGGAAATGAGGTTAAAATGCTTAGAAGTGATAATGGTGTTGAGTTTAGGAATACGCTGTTAGATGACTTTTGTGCCAAGAAAGGGATTACTAGACAGTTTAGTATGCTAGAACCCCACAACAAAATGGAGTGACTGAGAGGAAGAATAGAACACTCATAGAAGCAGCTAAGACTATGTTGGCTGATGCTCACTTTCCTATTGCATTTTGGGCTGAGGCTGTGAATACAGCTTGTAATGTTCAGAATAGGGCATTGATCACAAAATCCATAATAAGACACCTTATGAACTGTTTTGGAATAGGAAACCTAATATTGGTTTTCTTAAACCCTTTGGCTGTCATGTAGTTGTATTAGATATTAGTGAAGCCTTAGGAAAGTTTAGTGCTAAAGGTGATGAAGGCTATTTTATGGGCTATTCAGTGCAAAGTAGAGGATATAGGGTTTACATGAAGAAAGAAAAACGTATACTTGAAAAAGTACATGTTAGGTTTTTAGAAAGTAAACCTAGTGATCCTGAGAGTGGACCAAATTGGTTATTTTACTTGGAACCTCTATCTAGAGCCTTAAGTTATATGCTTGTTACTAATCCAGACATTGTGAAGGTAACTTCAAATGTTGTGGAAGAACCAGTTGTTGAAATATCAGGCATACAGGTTGATAAGGAGGTTGAATCACAAGCAGACAAATCAGCACCCATACTTTAGTATGTTACCATTCCTATATGGACAGATGCATTTGCTGCTGCTGCTGGAAAGGAAAAAGGTGGTCCACAAGTATCACCAGTTGAAAACATGCATGATTCTTCAAACGCTGACAGAGGAAAATCTGGCGCTGACAGGGCAAATTCAGGCGTTGATGGATCAAACGTTGACAACACCAATTCAGACGTTGACAACTCTTTTGATCATTTATTCTCTTCAAATATCTTTGAGAAAGGTGAACCTTCAACTATACATGAAGAGGCTCATTCAGGTGATGATAAAAGAGAATTTGAAGAAGATATTGGCAACATGGAGACTGATATTGAAGACAACACCATTATTCAAGGAGGAGTGCTTTCATCTACCATGAAGAATCACCCTTCTTCTCTTATCATAGGTGATGTGATGACTCCAGTGCAAGCTAGAAGATCTCATCAGAATCATGGTGGATTTATTGCCAATATTCACAAGAAGGTTGATACCCCTCTTGTTCGAGCATGTTTGTTTGCTTGTTTTCTGTCACAACAGGATCCCAAGAAGATTTTTGATGCTCTCACAGAACCAAGTTGGGTGGAAGCAATGCATGACGAGCTTCACCAATTTTCCATTCAAGCTGTTTGGGAGTTAATTGATTGTCCCAGACATGTCAGACGTATTGGGACAAGATGGGTTCTTAGAAACAAGAAGGATGAGAGAGTAATAGTGATCAGAAACAAGGCACGTTTGGTAGCCCAAGGATATACACAAGAGGAAGGGATAGACTATGAGGAAGTGTTTGCACCTGTTGCAAGGATTGAGGCAATAAGATTTTTTCTAGCCTGTGCTTCCTGCATGGGCTTTACTGTCTATCAAATGGATGTGAAGAGTGCTTTTCTTTATGGCACAATAGCAGAAGAGGTTTATGTAATGCAGCCTCCTGGATTTGAAGATTTTGAACATCCAGACAAAGTGTATAGAGTTAAGAAGGCTATGTATGTACTTCATCAAGCCCCAAGAGCATGGTATGGCACTTTGTCCACCTATCTGGTGGAAAATGGATTTAAAAGGGGCACCATAGACCAGACCTTGTTTACCAAGAAGACTGGTAAGGATTTCTTACTTATACAGGTCTATGTGGATGATATCATCTTTGGCTCCTCTAGTCCAAAGATGAGTTAAGACTTTTCCAAACTCATGACAGACAAGTTCAAGATGAGTGTAATGTGGAGATGAACTTCTTTCCAGGGTTACAAGTTCAGTAGAAATAAGATGGTATCTTCATCTCTCAAGACAAATATGTAGCAGAAATCTTAAAGAAGTTTGGCTTTTCTCCACATGAGAAACGGGCTAGCACACCCATGGATAGGGAACACCCTTGGGGAAAAGTTGGAGATGGAAGAGAGGTGGATGTCAGGCATTATAGGTCAATGATTGGTTCATTGATGTATCTTACAGCTTCAAGACCTGAAATTATGTTTGTTATGTGTGCATGTGCACGCCATCAAGTGACTCCCAAAGAGTGCCATCTTCATGCTGTCAAGAGGATCTTTAGGTACCTTAGGTGCTATCCCACCTTGGGATTACGGTATCCAAAGGAATCTCCTTTGGATCTTATTGCATATTTAGACAGTGATTATGGTGGTGACAAATTTGATAGAAAATCCACAACTGGTGGATGCCAATTTCTTGGGAGTATATTGATATCTTGGCAATGCAAGAAACAAATAATGGTGGCCAATTCTACAACTGAAGTAGAGTATGTTGCTGCAGCTTCTTGTTGTGGACAAGTCTTGTGGATTCAGAACCATCTGTTGGACTATGGGTATAATTTCATGCATACCAAGATTTTTGTAGACAATAACAGTACTTTATGCATTATTAAAAATCTTGTACATCACTCTAAAACAAAACATATAGAGATTAGACATAATTTTATAAGATATTGTTTTGAAAAAGGTTTAATACAACCAGATAGGGTTGACACAGAGGAAAATGTGGTTGATTTATTAACTAAACCTTTTGATACTGGGAGATTTCAATACTTGGTAACAAGTATTGGAATGATTAATCTTACTTAATATGTGTTTTGGGGAATTATTGTAAAAGTATGTACAGGATATGCATTGTTATTGTTCTTTGTACAAAATTAGATTTTCCACTTTATTTTGTCTAACGCTGACAAAGGTTATTTTAACGCTAACAAGTGTTAAATTGATGTTGTTAGCAACATGTTCGTTTTGTGGTTTTTGATCTAATTATGCAGGCGTTGTTAGCATTGTACAAATGGATACAGAGTTTCTTATGGATTCGTGGAGCATTATTGGAGCATGTTTAGGTTTATGGATGATGGTTGGAGTATTTATATTCCTATCTTGACATAAATTTTTAATGCATGCATTTTATTTGGCAACTTATGTATCATAGTTTAAGGGGAGTTTTAGGGAACCTTTCGGACTTTTTGGGTATTCATAAATACTCTTATCACAATTCTAGATTGTGTCCACTGGTGAGTACGATTAGTTTTCTAAATCGCGAGGCACTGTAGCATGCAAAGTTGATATACTATGCACGCTGCCAAGACCTTTTGGTCTAGAATTGGATGTGGTCTGTTGGGAGACTTGGGTATGATTTTTATTGGGCTTACCTGGGAAGTTACAAAGGATTTTATAAGATAACTTCACTGTTAAGAACTTTGTTAAGCAAGGGACACTTGAGGACAATCATGTCTATCTTGCTTAAGCAAGTGTGCATGATTGGACAATGCTTGCCACCCTATGCTAATTTTCACTCTATAGGTTATCTTCACTAGGATAAATCACTTTGTTAAGGTCCATTTTCATTTTTATTTTTTTTATTTTTGGACGTTGACAGATCCAAACGTTGTTAGGACCAATTTTAACGTTGACATGGCTTTTTCCAACGTTGACAAGAATATAGCCGTTGAGCGTTGATAGGTTATTTTTGACCGTTGACAAACATTGGGTCCCACCCAGTTGTTATTTTTGACGAAAATTTGGGCCGTAATTTTAGGAGTTGATAACTTTTTATTAATGCACAAGATAAGTTATTTTCTTTTCACGATTTTCATCATTATATTTTTAAAATAACTACCTGATTTTTTACCAATCACATGTGCCTACCTCTCTTATATATTTGGCTCTTTCTTTTGAAAAAGGGTAACTGCTTATTCTTGTCTAACTAAATTTTCATATATTCATCTTTCATAACATTTCACACAGCTTTCTACATCAATGGCGCGTAATTTTAAACCGAGTGATTTGGTATTGGGGTTCAGAAGTCAGCATAACATGGTTGCCTATTTGGAGGTTGATGATGCTTTGTTTCCTTAATATACTCAGATGGTGGAGTATTTAATTTCATCTCCTATTAGGTATGTACTTTCTCATGCTCCTCTTATCCCTGTCACTCATATTAAGCAGTTTTGGAATACTGTCACTTCCTCAGCGATTAATAATGTGACTACATTGACTGCTACAGTCCATGGGCGTTCATGGGTGGTTACTGAAGCGTTGGTTCGCTAGGCTTTGCATCTTAATGATATAGATGGTATAACCACCCTACCCATTGGTGAGCTAGAACAAGGACTTCAAGCTTTGGGTTATCCTTTCCCTGAAGAGGGCGTTTTAAATATATATTCTAAACAGGAATTTCCCCCAGCTTGGATGTGACAATCCGTCAATTTATAGTTTATATTTTATTCTCAATATTTATTTGAGAACATTATTTTAATGTTATAATATGAACTCACTTATTTATGGGAAGAAATTTGGGTTTACGTCTTGAAGTAGCATCGACTACGTCTAAACCGGAGGATTCAACGTTACGTGCTTACGTTTACATACACCGTTTTGGTGACAGTCCGACATTTCAGGAAATAAATTTTTCGGTGAATATTATTTTGGAATTTTAAATTTGTGTTGGTTCATAAACTCACAAATTTACGAGAAGAGATTAGGACTTACGATTATAATTTAACGTCCTTTACGACTAAACCGGAAACCTTAGGATTACGTATTTACATTTTTGAACTCCGTTTTTGATGAGACAATTTTTATTAGATTTGTTTTGTGCCGTTAATTCATAATTTATAAACACGTTTTTCGTAAAACGACCCAAGGGCACGTAAATCAAGGAAACTAGAATCGAGGAGTACGCGTAATTAAATAGGGATGAGACAAGATAAACTTGTCCCACCCCCACACATGGGATAGTTAACAAGTCTCCACAAACACCATTAGGTGTTAAAATTATAAGCCATGAGTAACACTTGTTAACTCTAGCTTAACTTGTAAGCAATACCAACAACAAAACTACTAGCTACAAACCATTTTTCATACACACCACATGCAAACCACTCTCTCATCCTTCCTCTCTCATGGTGAACGTCCAAACACCACCCCAAATCACCCATCATCATCATCAATTTAACCATAAACTTCATCTATATTCAACATATGTTGATAACCCTTTGAAAAGATGATGATTGGAGGTGATTTTAACAACTAGCAAGGAGTTTACATGGAGATCAAGGGCTGATTTTCAGGAAGGTATTCATGCATATGAAGATCTCAAGGAGTTCATTTTCCAAGTTGAAGGTTTGGTAACAAGGAACCAAACCTTGTTCATCAAAAACTCATCATTTCATCACTTTGGTGGTATAAAGATTGTTCTCCCCATCCTCTTGTTATTTTGATTATGTAATCATGTATTTTCTTTCTTATTGTATATGTATATGATGAATATATGATGATAAAAATGTTGTATGGGGATCAAGTGTTGATAAATATGATTAAAAAGATGAAAAACCATAAGAAACAAGGCTAAAATCTTGCTTAAATTGTTGGCTGTATAAAAACAGTAAGTAACTGTAACACCCCAAAATGTGATATGCGGAAGCGGTGAAGCTCGGGGGCTGTTACTCATTGTATCGTAGTTCAAGGTACAAGAGAACGACTCTAAATGAGACGTTTTATAAAAATACCTCGTTGAATTTAAATTAAAAGCATCACAGTACAAAGGTCTCAGTTTTCAAAAGATAGTGCAGCGGAATGTAAAAGTTTTAAACATCAACGAGATAATAGTTCAAAAGCATAAGTAAATAAATGTCCGAAGATAGCCAAGAAATGCATGCAGACTCCAAGTACTTCATACAGCAGGTACAACACATCATCAAATACCTGAGATAAATGCTAAATTGGGTCAACATAAAGTTGGTGAGAATATAGGTTTCAAGTAAAAATTCATAGTCATTCAATTTCAGATTTCATTTCATGTACACATGCAACTATAGGAGATATAGTGCCAAGTGTAGGATAAATTGGGTGTTCACAATATTTATGATAGCGCTAAGCTCGTGACATCGAAACTAGTGATCCAGTGCATACAATAGATTGCATACATAAATTTTGCCCCAATGGAGTACCTAGCCAAGATGACTCCGTTCATACAAATGGTACACACTCGTCCGGCGTCAGAATGCCCGAGTGGAGGTTGTCAACCCTCAATAGATCTATTCGTAACATGAGAGCTTACTCCAGCAGAGTAACTAACGATTCATGATAGTGGGGACTATGGCTAAAGCAACTTAAGCTATCTCATAAATAGTGTTCACAAAGCGTTCACATAAATCAAGTTTTACTTGCGTCCAGAAGCAAGCATCAAAGCATTTATCACATCCCAAAACATTAAACATAGAAAGCAGTTTAATAGGGATCTATAAACTCACCTCAAGCAACAATTCAAACCGCACAAGTAAGATCAAATAGTAGCGAGGAACTCTAGCAACAACCTAAATATAATACTATAGTTTAGGCGCTAGCAAATAAGTCACAAAAGTTCATCACGTACGTTACTCATCGATCAAGTATATATTTTGTTGTTAAAATCGTGACTTGTAAATGTTACATCGTTATAAAAATTATAGTATATATATACTTAGGCAAAAATATTTATTTTTGACTCGACGAAATTTCGACAGCCTTTCGGCGTAAATTTTAATTTACCAAAATTTACCTTAACAAATTTTCCTACGTGAATTCTAACAAAAATTCGGCAGCCTTTCGGCGTTACATAAAAATTTGCCATTTTTAGTAAGTATCCAAATCTCGTCCTAAAACCCCTAATTTCAACACTTTCTCAATCGCCAACAATTCAACAATTCATTTTTCACAATCATAGCAATTTCCACTTCCAACGTTCAAACTTTCAATAGTACAACAAGTATTCACATTTCGAGCTAATACGCTTTTACAAAACAAGTCCATCATTCATACATACCATTTAGTAACCATTTCGAAACTTAAAACAACTCCGTTTAACTCGAAAATATCGTTTCGACCACTTTAAACATCTGGACAGCAACCACTTATAGTGTTGTTCTCCAAAAATTAAGTTCTCCGACAACGAAATTTAAACGACCACAACTTACTCATTTTAGCTCCGTTTTTAGCCCATAATATATCGAAACGAAGGTATTAACTTATATTTTCATAATCTCGTAGTAAACTAGTGTCAAAACAATTTTTACGACTCTCTACGCCCCTTACAAAAGTCGGACAGATTGTATGTTTTCCATAAAAACTCGTTTTCGACCATTTTCAAGCGTAACCACTAGTAGTAACACTAGTAGTTCCCTCTAATTTTTCATAAACATCAACAAAATCAAAGATTTTTCTTCAAGTTCACAAATCCATAATATACATACTTATATTTTTCACAAATCTTTCAATTAACCCATTTTCATGTATGGATCTAATAGATCCACACTTAATTTCCACAAATCTTAAAATATTTCATGACCAAAAATAATTTTTATCATTTTATTTCATAAAAATACTTGATGAGTAACATGCATGCATAGATCTACAAAGATCATGCATGGAAAAATGAAAAGATGAAAAGGTTTAAGAAATGACCTTGTGTAACGATCCTACGTAACCACAACGATCCGATCTACAATAATACCCACTAATAATCAACAAGAACTCTACCCTAATCTTCAACCCAATTACTTCTCAAATCGTCAAACCAAAAAAATCCATTCTTCTATATGCTTATACAAGCTCTAGGGTGTATTTGTTTTGTGTTGAATCTTGGTAAAATGAAGTTTTTCAAAAACCAACAATGGTGGAAATGAGAGAATGTGTTTGTGCCGTGTGTTTAGAGAGAGAGAGAGGAGTTGTGTGTGTTTTTGGTTGAGTGAAGTGAATAAGTGTAAGTATATGAAATGTGTTTGTGGTATAAGGTTAAAAATAATGTAAGGTGTGTAAGTTAAGCTTAATTTGGCAAAGTGTGAAAATATGGTGTATCTTGCATGTGGTGCTTGGTTTTGGCCGGTTATGGGGGGTCCCACATGGGGTAAATTATTCAAAATTTTTACTATGGTAATTAGTTAAAAGGTTTAAGGTAAAAAGGTTAGTTAGTTTTAGGTAAATATCAAAAAGTATATAGTTAAGTTAAAAATTATGTAAAACTTAAAAATTTGACGAAATATATTAAATTTACGATTTTTCGACGAAAACTGACATATTACGATTGGTAAGGTATTTTATGCATGTTAACGACGGTTAAACGTAAAAACGACGTAAAATACGAAAACGCGACACGTTAGTTAAATATTCACAGTAAATACGATTTATTACTATAAATAGCAAAAATATTAAAATACAGGCATATATAAATATATACAGAAATATATAAATACTCTGCTCAAGAAAATACGACCACGCTGCTAAAAACTAAACAGTTAAGCACATAATTCACAGATAACGAATAATCTCATGGATTATCGTTAATTCATTGACCGTCTCAGCACATTGGTCAGGTTCACAGAAAATGTTCAGATTAATGACTGAGCTCAGTGTCAGGCCATTACTCGTCAGCAAACAGTTTTTCAGAAGACGCGGGATAACTTCCCGGTTCCAACACAGTTAAATCACATAGTTGACTAAATAAAAAGTCAAAGGGTAAAATAGTCATTTACAAAGTAGGGAAAATTACCAGGTGTTACAATAACCAAGTTATGAACTGATAAAATTGCATGGTGGAATCCATTTACAGTAAGTGTTAGATGTCATACACATGTGAGAGTTGGCCATGCAATGGAATCCTTAAGATGAGTGAGATATGATCAAAACAAGATGAGTGTACCAATCTGAATAGTCTGTTTTGTAGGGACTGTTAAGGATGGTTAGACATGGAATGAGCAGTAGATATAACTAACTTATTTGTAGCACATAATATGAAGTTTATGACATCCAAAAATGAGCTTCTATCTCCTTATAGAACTCAAGATATGATAAAAATGGTGAAGATGAAACTAAAAATCAGATTTTGAAGAATTAATGTTAATAGTATTATATAAGCACTCAAACTAATATAGTATAAAATATGAATTAAAACCCACTAACTTATATATTACATTTATATAAATATGTATAAGGATAAATAAATGGACATTTTATAAAAATGGTAGTTTGGTAAGTTTTATAAGTTATAAAAACTATAAACATGATTTTTACGACTTTTTCGGCTATTACCGTAAAATTAACGTTTTTCGCCAATTAAAACTTAGACGATCAAACCCGTATAATGTAAAGTTTTTAAAAGTCATATACTGATGTATAAGTACCTAATACAAGTAAAAACCGATAAAACCCAAACTATATGACATACGGACATTAACGAGCTAAGTTAGCATATTTGGACTAATAATTTAACTAAATAAGTTAAACACTTATAAAAATTACTTATTGGGCTTAACCCATTTGGGCTCAACATGTAAAGTATAAATACTGATAATACAAGTATAAAATGGATTAATACAAGTTAATGAACTTATAATAGGCTTATTGGACCTAAAACATGTAAATAGGTAAAACTAGTAAACTAGTAAAAAGTTACCAATACATAAACACTTAAATGAGTAAATAAGAATATATAAACCCACTTGATCATCATCATATGTACAAAATCATCATATGTATACATAATTGTTATTTTTATAAAATCATTGGACAAAAGTCTAAGACGAGTATTATTTGTCTAGGTTTCCGTGATTGAAGCACGTACCGTACATCCGAATTGCCGATAACCCGCTTTCCCACATCAACGTGAGTTCATAGCCTCGCACTCTTTTTAAATGTTTTCATGAAATGTTTTATAAACCCGCGAGGGAGATAACATGTTAGTTTTTATAAAATAGGACACAAGTTGTCCCGATTGTCTGTTTATTGATTTGGACCTGAATGATTGCATGACCCGAAGAATGATTAAATGACCCGATAGATGAGACAAAATGGATTATTAAAGTTAGCTTATGTCACTAAAAGTACCATTAGCATGAATTATGAACTACCGGGATTTGGTAGACGCTTATGCACATAATAGTACTATTTGGGGACGATCACCCCAGTTCGCGCCTTGACGGTTGATCCCCGTCGTGCCACATTGATTGGTAAGCGAATTTATGTATGAGAAGATTTACATAGCGTGATATTTGTGACGACACGCTAACTTAGATGGGAAAATTGAGTTTCGGGCTAGCTACCCGTTGTTTGTTGTAGTAAGGTAACAATGTCATGCGGCTTATAATAATCCAATGAACGAAATACTGCTATACGCACCGAATTACAATATATTGCCTGAATAGCAATACGGGGTCATATTATTGATATTATGTTTGTGTTTTGATATTACATAACCATATTCATATAAGGGTTTTGATTTAACGCTACACGGCGTTATAAAAATGTATTCTATGATATTTTTACGACATTGGTTCGTATAATGATTTTGAAGGCGAAAGCCTATATTATGATTTTTGATAAGGATTTGTATAAAATGACTTTGGCTATTTTATGGCCTATTTGATTTGTACAAAAATGATTTTGGTAATAATTATATACCGATGATATATTGATGGTTTAGTTAAACTCTATGAATTCACTCGGCGTTATCGCTGACCTTTTCTTTTAACATGTTTTATCTCAGGTACTTGAAGGTAATTCTCGGGAAGACAACAAGAATTCATGGCCCGCACTTAAATAATCATTTCAATTCAAATGCTTTATAAAACCTGTATGAAATATAATGACTTGGGACCTATGTAAATTTGATATTTATGAATGGAAATGCTTTATTATTAAACGACGCGATTTTTAAGCGTTGTCTATAATGTGAGTAATGTGCTATTCCGTAACACCAAAGAAGTCTTCCGCTGTATTGAATTGTATAAATTTGGGGGTGTTACAGTTTGGTATCAGAGCTCTCGTTATAGAGAACGAAAGATTTTTAAAAGCAAGGTTTTGAATAAAACATTTCAAAATCTTTTAACTATAAACATTTTTCTAAAAATGTCTAAAAATCTTTTGACTATAACGGTGCCGAAGAATTCCCGAGTTACCGACAAGGCCAGACTGAGAAGTGTTATTTTAATATATATATATATATATATATATATATATATATATATATATATATATATATATATATATATATATATATATATATATATATATATATATATATATATATATATATATATATATATATATAACTTGGATTATATATATGCATATAATGTAATTTGATTACATGATTGTTTGATGATTATTTCAATACGCATACGAGATATTTGTACGACGTAGATTGTCACAAGAAACCCTAACTCTCCTAGCAAATCAATCGAAGCTATTCCCGTAGGAATTCTAGCTATCCTAGATCTAAACCAAGTTTTGGATATTTATGATCCCAACAAATGGTTGATATTCGTAGAAATGTTGATATTAGTTGATTGTGATATTAAAGAAGAATTGGCGAGATTAAATCTGATATCGATGTCATGATGATCTTTCCTAATAGAGTGGAGTTTGACAAAACGTTACCACCTAGAAAGATGTCATCTTATTCGTTGTCACCCAATTCTTAAATTGAAATCGAAAGGGTGAATGTTGCAACTGAGGCTGTCAATGGAACCATTACCCAAAAGCCTCATGCCACTAGTACCTTTCCGAGAAGTCTAATTGAATGTGTGAGTCATTTAACACTGGTGACTCATTTGATATTTGTTGTTGTAGAGCTATAGGATTGAAAATTAAGTGTTGTTCATATTGAGCTTTTATTGCCTTTACAAGGCCGAAGAATAAGGTTGTAAATATTGGAGAATGAGGTAGAATATCACATTGAGTATAATTTGGTTGAAACTTGAATAAAGTAAAATTTAACCCGTATGGAATATGAGATTGTTAAGAGGAAGTCGTTAAGTCCTGTGATTGAATTATAAGGTTTTAAATGATTGTAGGTTCGTGTTAAGGGTTGTTCCTAGGCCATTATCCAATGATGAGGATGCCTAGTGTCCAAGAAATAAATTGAAGAAATCTTCTTCTGAATTGGGACCGATGGATCTTCTGGGACATATGGAACACCTAATGACTCTTGTAGGTTAGTATTCATTGTGGTATCTTTTAAAAATCCCCAACTTAACTGAGACATCAGTTGGTGGGATGAGTTCTGAGAATTGTATGACATAGTGACACGTAATGTACCGATGTTATCTATCTTTTATGCTTCATCCTAATGATCGCATTAGTGATGCATCCATTGAACAAGCACTCATCTCGAATTGACTTACGTTGTGGATTATTCTTTTTGAGCGCCATTGAGGTCATGAACCTCATGATTACTTGGCAAAAGCTCATTTCCTATCATATTGTAGTTAGTTCTTGGTGAACCACTCCTCATCACTCTTTTGCAGATCACTCATTGTTTTTATAAGATAAAACAATATCCTTTGAGAAAATTGAATTTTCATCACTACAAGGATTATTCAAAGTGAGATTTGTAAGTGATCATTATCGAAATGAAGTTGTTTATAAAACACCTTGGAAAAACTTAATTGTTTTTATAACAAAGAAAATCTTTGTAAATTTATTTTTGATCCTTATTTAAGAATTAAGCATGAAATGTTTTTATTCTAAACATGATGATAAAATTTTGACGAACTGAGTATTGCATCGTTAATCTTGAAATTGTATATAGTTGCGCGCCTACATACAATTTGGAAGGGACCATGCAAGACTGATTAGTAGTCACTATAAAATTGATTAATAAACACTACATTTTCTTTGAAGATTGTGAAAGATTAAATTTTATGAGATCTGCAAGAAGTGAAAATTAGGGACATATTGATAGGGACACCTACATATGTGCCTGTAGCATCTATTCTTCTGAGTCGAATTTACTGATATGTGGAAATTGTCCTATTTGACAATTGACAATTCTTTCTTGTCCAATTCTCTCGTAGTGAGATTCTTTGAAAAAGTATCTGATTACCGAGTGTTGATACCCGACTGGATGTATCGACGTTCCTATCATTTCTTTTGATTAGATTTTATTTGAATGACCTGGGTAACGATCCGAGGAGCTTTCGAATGCGTACTCAAATTATGAAAACATGGGATAAACTCATATTCGTTAATGTTTTCGTCTGTATCTGATTTGAAATTCTCTCGCGTAGATTTTGTGTTGACCTTACTCTTTTAAGGTTAGTATGTCTCCATATATCCTTGAATTGTGAAGGATTATGAGTTATTATTAGTCTTTTGAGAAGTTCAGATCTTATCGACGGCAGTATAACTGAAAAGTTAATAGTGCCAGTAGAATGGATTGATTGATTATGACGTGACGACATTGTCTTAATTGATGTGAACTCGAGTAGAATTCCCCTAAATGATAAGATGTTGATTATCGAAAGTGAACTAAATAATTCTTGATGGATGACCATATCCTGTATTTAGACTTGAAATTATACCGTGAATGGTTATGAATTAGTCATAGATATTATAATCTAGAAAGAACCTAATATGAATTTATTAAAAGATGCTTCTGGTATCTGACACTCTAGGAGGTATTTATTGGTGAATTACCTATACTTTCGCCATTAAGGCAAGTTGAATTTGGTATTGATTATATTCCTGGTGCTGCACCTGTGGCGTGTGCACTGTACGTCAGCACCATCTGAATTAAAAGAATTACCGTACAACTGAGAGTTGTCGGAGAAATCTTTTATTCTACCGAGCTCGTCATCATGAAGAGCTATGGTGTTATCATTTCTTATATGTATTGATTACCATGAACTAGGTAAATTGACGATTAAAAATCTATATCCACTACCCAAGATGATAGATTTGTTCGATCATTTACAAGGTTCTAGCATATGTTCTAAAGATTTGATCCATGGCATGGTTATCATCAACTTCGCATCCGCGAAAAAGGTTATCTATTCCACTCACTACATCCAGAACTTGTAATGAATATTATGAGTTTCATGTTATGTCGTTTGGATTGACTAATGCACATGTAGCATCCATAAATTTGGTGAATCACGTGTGTAGGCTGTAATTTGATAAATTCATACTTGTGATCATTAAGGACCATTTGTTTGTTTATAAGTATAAGAAGGAGTTAGTAATTATTTATAGATTGCCCTGAATTGACCGAACAATAAAAACCTGTACCTTAAATATTTCACATGTGATTAAAGACAAAATTCCTTTACATTATTTGACCGTGTGATTAATAAATAATGGAATCTATATTGACTCTTCAAAAATTAAGAGCCCTTTTAAAAATTGGGTTTTACCAAAAAGAAAGTGCAAATATGTTTTGACAAATGTTTTAACAAAGGATTTTTAAGGGATTATTCCCTTATACACAAATCATTTGACTAAACTCCTGTTTAGGGGTAAATGCTTGTGTACACCTCAAGACAACCTAAGAGGGATTGAGGAAACCGTTAAACCATGACTTAAAATTTGAAACGATAATTTTTGCTTTTCAACTAAGAAAATTTTTACCAAAGAATAAACGAAGATTTTCGAACATTTACGGATCTTACTAATTATTTCCGATAAATCAACAAAAATTTTGTTAATTAAATTCAAATTTATTTTGAACATTTTTATATAATTGGACAAACTGAGAAAATTTAAAAACTTTTTGCGTTTACGTTTCATAAAAATTAAATATTTATTATTTAATTACTTGTAGTAATTATCGACGCTTTAAACGCCGGATTGAGTAAAACTAATAGAAATGTTAGTTGAGACGAAACTAAAACTTAGAAAATATGAAGAAAGAATTTATGAGTAAATTGTGGACATAATAATTATTTCATCAGGAAAGGTGAATGTAGATACTGACACATTATGTAGAAAGGATAAAGAATTAATTAGGATATGTTTCTTAATAATGAATGTGCAAAATAAATTGCCGAACAATTTAAAAATAACTAATGTTTGTAAGAGGGATAATATAGATAATAAAAAGGGGTTCGCGGCTAATGTGAACCATTAGAATTGAGAAGCCCATGGCGTTAAATGTATAAAAGGCCACTTGTGGTTGCCTAATATGGAGATTTTGAGATGTAGTCATGTTGGAATCTCGTAAGTATAAGTATTCTATTCATGACATTTCTGACTAAATGTATTTTTATCTGAAGAAGTTGTACTAATGGCAAATTATGAAGGCAGACATCGCCTCATACATTAGTAAACGTCTAACTATTGAAAAGGTCATCATCTGAATTTGATTCGATTTGGGTCATCGTCGACAGACTGACCAAATCTGCTAATATCATTCCTGTTAATGATAGATTCTTGATGAATAAATTGACTCTTTGTATTTAAAGGAGTTGTGTAAACATGGTGTGCTTGTATCGATCATCTCTATCAAGATCCTCGCTTCGCATCGAATTTCTGGAGATTTGCTCAGAAGTCATTGGGAACGAACCTTGATGAGAGAGTGCTGTTTACCATCCCAATCGAAGGGACGAGGTACAGTAACGATACAAAATGCTAGCAGCAATGTTTTATGCTTGAATGATTGACCTTTGGTAATAAACCGTATAATCGCTTTCCTTTGTAGATATTATCATTGATAATTATCGTATTAGGATAGAGATTGAATCTTGTTAGGATCTAAATATGAGAGCATCTGTAAGCAGGAGTTGGGATGAAGACACCCGACATACACCCATTGTGAGTTGGACATGTCTTTTAGGTTTAAGGTTTCCTATGATGGCGAACCTAGCCTTATAAAATACTCGACCCGTGAGACCTGAAATGATTGTTGAAATTAGGATCTGATTATTGACTGCCGGTAGTGGGTAGGAGGTTATGTGAATATGAAATGTAGATCTTGAAGTGCCAGATGGGTAGCGAAGTTATGCCAAAAATTTTAACCATGAAAAAAAAAATGAATTGATGATCTGAAAGATCATGGGATATAAGTCCCCGTTGTATGGGACCATTGAGATGATGTGAAAGATTGGTTTTAAAGGTATATAAGCTGGATCTACCCTAGGACTTCAAGGGCTGCGTGAATTATGTTTCGTATATCGAACTTGATAAAATATCTATCAAGTGAGAATCTAAATTCATCTTGATAAAGTTTAGATCGGCGAAAAGTTGCATTCATCAAAAACCCGTGAACATCATGGATAGAGAAAGTAAGTCAACAATAAGCATGATCTTATTCCCGTAGTTATGTTTGCTGAAACTCGCGTATTGTAATGGATTACACTTATGAGAAAAGATCGGATGTGGAGGAAATACCCACATGGCTTTAACTCTATAAGAAGCGAGTAGTAAGGTAAGATGATCTTCGAGGACAAAGATCCTGTTTAGGGGTAAATGCTGTGACAGTCCGTCAATTTATAGTTTATATTTTATTCTCAATATTTATTTGAGAACATTATTTTATTGTTATAATATGAACTCACTTATTTATGGGAAGAAATTTGGGTTTACGTCTTGAAGTAGCATCGACTACGTCTAAACCGGAGGATTCAACGTTACGTGCTTACGTTTACATACACCGTTTTGGTGACAGTCCGACATTTCATGAAATAAATTTATCCGGAATATTATTTTGGAATTTTAAATTTGTGTTGGTTCATAAACTCACAAATTTACGAGAAGAGATTAGGACTTACTGTAACACCCCCAAATTTATACAATTCAATACAACGGAAGACTCGTTGGTGTTACGGGATAGCACATTACTCACATCATAGACAACACTTAAAAATCACGTCGTTTAATAATAAAGCATTTTCCATTCATGAATATCAAATTTACATATGTCCCAAGTCATTGTATTTCATACAGGTTTTACAAAGCATTTGAATGGAAATTATTATTTAAGTGCGGGCCATGAATTCTTGTTGTCTTCCCGAGAATTACCTTCAAGTACCTGGGATAAAACATGTTAAAAGAAAAGGTCAGCGATAACGCCGAGTGAATTCATAGAGTTTAATAAAATCCATCACTATAACATCAGTATAAAATTATTACCGAAAATCATTTTGTACAAATCATTGTAATAGGCCATAAAATAGCCAAAGTCTTTTTATACAAATCCTTATCAAAATCATAATATAGGCTTTCGCCTTCAAAATCATTATACGAACCATTGTCGTTAAAAACATCATACAATACGTTTTATAACTTTGTATAGATTAAATAAAAACCGTTATATGAATATGGTTATATAAAACCAAAACACGAACATAATATCAATGATAAGACCCTGTATTGCTAGTCAGGCAATATATCGTAATTCAATGCATAAAGCAGTATTTCGTTAATTGGATTATTATAAGCCGCATGACATTGTTACCTTACTACAAAAAACAACGGGTAGCTAACCCGAAACTCATTTGACCATCTAAACTAGCGTGTCGTCACAATAATCACGCTTGTGTAAATCTTCTCATACATAAATTCTCTTACCAATCAATGTGGCACGACGGGGATCAACCGTCAAGGCACGAACTGGGGTGATCGTCCCCAAATAGTAATATTATATGCATAAGCGTCTACCAAATCCCGGTAGTTCACAATTCATGCTAATGGGACTTTTAGTGACATAACCTAACTTTAATAATCCATTTAGTTTCATCTATCGGGTCATTTAATCATTCATCGGGTCATACAATCATTCGGGTCCAAATCAATAAACAGACAATCGGGACAACTAGTGTCCTATTTTATAAAAACTAACATGTTATCTCCCTCGCGGGTTTATAAAATATTTCATAAAAACATTTAAAAGAGTGCGAGGCTATGAACTCACGTTGATGTGGGAAGGCGGTTATCGACGATTTGGATGTACGGTACGTGCTTCAATCACGGAAACCTAGACAAATAATACTCGTCTTAGACTTTTGTCCAATGACTTTATAAAAATGACAATTATGTATACATATGATGATTTTATTTGTATGATGATCAAGTGGGTTTACATATTCTCATTTACTCGTTTTAGTGTTTATTTATTGGTAACTTTCTACTAGTTTACTAGTTTTACCTATTTACGTGTTTTAGGTCCAATAAGCCTATTATAAGTTCATTAACTTGTATTAATCCATTTCATACTTGTATTATCAGTATTTATACTTTACATGTTGGGCCCAAATGGGTTAAGCCCATTAAATAATTTTTATAAGTGTTTAACTTATTTAGTTAAATTATTAGTCCAAATATGCTAACTTAGCTCGTTAATGTCCGTATGTCATATAGTTCGAGTTTTATCGGTTTTTACTTGTATTAGGTACTTATATATCAGTATATGACTTTTAAAAACTTTACATTAGACGTTTTTGATCGTCTAAGTTTTAATTGGCGAAAAACGTTAATTTTACAGTAATAGCCGAAAAAGTCGTAAAAATCATGTTTATAGTTTTTATAACTTATAAATATTATTCAACTACTATTTTTATAAAGTGTCCATTTATTTAACCTTATACATATTTATATAAATGAAATTTATAAGTTAGTGGGTTTTAATTCACATTTTATACTATATTATTTGAGTGCTTATATAATAGTATTAAACATTAATTCTTCAAAATCTGATTTTTAGTTTCATCTTCACCATTTTTATCATATCTTGAGTTATATAATGAGATAGAAGCTCATTTTTGGATGGCATAAACTTCATATTATGTGCTACAAATAAGTTAGTTATAGCTACTACTCATTCCATGTCTAACTATCCTTAACAGTCCCTACAAAACAGACTATTCAGATTAGCACACTCATCTTGTTTTAATCATATCTCACTCATTTTGATGATTTCATTGCATGCCCAACTCTCACATGTGTATGACATCTAAAACTTACTGTAAATGGATTCCACCATGCAATTTTATCAGTTCATAACTTAGTTACTTACTGTTTTTATACAACCATCACATTAAGCAAGATTTTAACCATTTTACCTATGGTTTCCATCTTTTTAACCATGTTTATCAAATCTATCAACACCAAAACCCCACATAATATTTTTAATCATCATTCATCATTATATACATATACATAAATAAAGAAAATACAAGATTACATAATCAAAATAACAAGAGGATAGGAAGAACAATCTCTATACCACCATTAGTGATGAAATGATGAGTCTTTGATGAACAAGGCTTGGATTTTGATGGCAAAACTTGTGATAAACCAATATGATCTTCAAGTCTACCAACCTTTATAAAATTCTCATGGAAAATCAGCCCTATGACACCAACAAATATTCTCCTTGGATGTTAGAATCACCTTCAATCTTCAAAGCTTCAAAGTAGCATCATCATGTGTATGAGTAACACATGATTTTATGGCTAACATAGATCGAATGAGGGTTGTTTTTGATGATTGTTGGACGAATTTAAGAGAGAGATGTGAGGAAAACGGTGGTTTGCATGTGAAAATGGAAGTAATGGTAAGTGTTAGCGGTTTTGTGGTTTTGGTGGGTGAATAATGCTTCCATGTTAAGCTAAGCTTACATGTGTAAGCTTGTAGAGTGTAAGGATGCCACATCAAATGATGTGGTGTCCTCTTGGCCTTCGCTTTTAGTTAGTGGGGTGGGATAAACTTGTTTTGTCCCATCCCGCTATTTTACGGGTATTCCTCGATTCTAGTTTCCTCGATTTACGTGCCCTCGGGTCGTTTTACGAAAAACGTTTTTATAAATTATGAATCAACGGCACAAAACAAATCTAATAAAAATTGTCTCATCAAAAACGGAGTTCGAAAACGTAAATACGTAATCCTAAGGTTTCCGGTTTAGTCGTTAAAGACGTTAAATTATGAACGTAAGCCTAATCTCTTCTCGTAAATTTGTGAGTTTATGAACCAACACAAATTTAAAGTTCCAAAATAATATTCACGGATAAATTTATTTCCTGAAATGTCGGACTGTCACCAAAAACGGTGTATGTAAACGTAAGCACGTAACGTAGAATCCTCCGGTTTAGACGTAGTCGATGCTACTTCAAGACGTAAATCCAAATTTCTTCCCAAAAATAAGTGAGTTCATAATATAACATTAAAATAATATTTTTAAATAATTCTTGAGAATAAAATATCAACCATAAATTGACGGACTGTCACAGCATTTACCCCTAAACAGGATCTTTGTCCCCAAAGATCATTTTACCTTACTACTCGCTTCTTATAGAGTTAAAGCCATGTGGGTATTTCCTCCACATTCGGTCTTTCCTCACAAGTGTAATTCATTACAATACGCGAGTTTCATCAAACATAACTACGGGAATAAGATCAGGCTTAATGTTGACTAACTTTCTCTATCCATGATGTTCAAGGGTTTTTTGATGAATGCAACTTTTCGCCGATCTAAACTTCATCAAGAAGTAATCAGATTTTCACTTGATAGACATTTCATCAAGTTAGATATACGAAACATAATTCACGCAGCCCTTAAAGTCATAGGGTAAATCCAGTTTATATGCCTTTCAAATCAACCTTTACATCATCTCAATGGTCCCATTCAACGGGGACTTATTTCCCATGATCTTTCAGATCATCAATTCATTTTTCCATGGTTAAAATTTTTGGCAAAACTTCGCTACCCATCCTGCACTTCAAGATCTACATTTTTTTTCCTATCGGCAGTCAATAATCAGATCCTAATTTCAACAATCATTTCAGGTCTCGCAGGTCGAGTATTTTGTAAGGTTAGGTTCGCCATCATTGGAAACCTTAAACCTAAAATACATGTCCAACTCACAATGGGTGTATGTCGGGTGTCTTTATCCAAACTCTTGCTTAAAGATGCTCTCATATTTAGATCCTAACAAGATTCGATCTCGATCCTAACACGGTAATTATCAATAATAATATCTCCAAAGGAAAACGATCATACGGTTTATTACCAAAGGTCAATCATTCAAACATAAAACAACACTTCTAGTATTTTGTATCGTTACTTTACCTCGTCCCTTCGATTAGGGTGGTAAACAGTACTCTCATCAAGGTTCGTTCCTAATGACTTCTGAGCAAATCTCTATAAATTCGATGCGAAGCGAGGATCTTGATAGAGATGATCGATACAGACACACCATGTTTACACAACTCCTTTAAATACAAAAGAGTCAATTTCTTCATCAAGAATCTATTATTATCAGGAATGATATTAGCAGATTTGGTCAGTCTGTTGACGATGACCCAAATTGAATCAAATTCAGATGATGACCTTTGTAATAGTTAGACGTTTACAAATGTATGAGGCAACCTTCATAATTTGCCATCAGTACATCCTATTCAGATAAGATACATTAAATTAGAAATAACAGGAATAGAATACTTATACTTACAAGATTCCAACATAACTAAATCTCAAAATCCTCTAAATTTAGGCAACCACAAGTGGCCTTTAAAACATTTAACGCCATCAGCTTCTCAATTCTGATGGTTCACATTAGCCGCGAACCCCTTTTTATTATCTATATTATCCTTTTTACAATCATCAGTATTTACATTCACCTTTCCTGATGAAATAATTATCATGGTCAATATTACTCAAAAATTCTTTCCTCATATTTTCTAAGTTTTAATTTCGTCTCAACTATTATTTTTATCAGTTTTGCTCAATCCGACGTTTAAAGCGTCGATAAATATTACAAGTAATCAAATAATAAATATTTAATTTTCATGAAACGTCAACGTCAAAAATTTTTAAATTTCTCAGTTCGTCCAATTACAGAAAAATGTTTCAAAATGAGTTTGAATTTAGTTAACATGATCTTTATTGATTTATCGAAAATAATTAATAAGATTTGTAAATGTTCGAAAAATTCTTTGTTTATACTTTGGTCAAAATTTTCTTAGTTGAAAAGCAAAAATTGTCGTTTCAAATTCAAGTCATGGTCTAAATGTTTTCCTCAATCCCTTTTAGGTTGTTTTGAGGTATGCACAAACATTTACCCTTAAACAGGAGTTTAGTTAAATGTTTTGGGTTTAAGGGAATGATCCCTTAAAAAAAATCCTTTGTTAAAAATTTCGTCAAAACATATTTGCACCTCCTTTTTGGTATAACTCTAAGCCTTAATGGCTCTAATTTTTGAAATGTCAATATAGATCCCATAATCTTATTAATCACACGGTCAAATCATGTAAAGGATTAAGCCGTTAATCACATGTTAATTATTTAAGGTACATGTTTTATTGTTCGGTCAATTCATGGCAATCTATAAATAATTATTAACTCATTCTTATCCTTATAAACAAACAGATGGTCCTTAATGATCACAAGCATGAATTTATCAAATTACAGCCTACACACGTGATTCACCAAATTTATGAATGCTACATGTGTATTAGTCAATCCAAACGACATCACGTGAAACTTATAATGTTCATTACAAGTTCTGGATGTAGAGATTGGAATAGATAATCTTCTTTACGGACGCGAAGTTGATGATAACCATGCCGAGGATCAAATCTTTAGAACATACGCTAGAACCTTGTAAATGAAAGAACAATCTATCATCTTGGGTAGTGGATATAAATTTTAATCGTCAATTTACTTAGTTCACGGTAATCAATAAACATAAGGAATGATAACACCATAGCTCTTCATGATGACGAGCTTGGTAGAATAAGAGCTTTCTCCGACAACTCTCTCAGTTGTACGGTAATTCTTTAATTCAGATGGTGCTGACGTATAATGCACATGTCACAAGTACAGCACCGGGAATATAATCAATACCAATTTCAACTTGCCTTAATGGCGAAAGTCTAGGTAATTCATCAACAAATACCTCCTAAAGTTTCAAATAACAGAAACATCTTTTAATAAATTAATATTAGGTTCTTTCTAGATTATAATATCTATGACTAATTCACAACCATTCACGGTATAATTTCAAGTCTAAATGCAGGATATGGTCACCCATCAAGAATTATTTAAATCACTTTTGATAATCAACATCTTATCTTTTAGGGGAATTCTACTCGAGTTCCCATCAATTAAGACAATGTCGTCATGTCATAATCAATCAATCCATTCTACTGGCACTATCAACCTTCCAGTTTCATTGCTGTTGATAAGATGTGAATTTCTCAAAAGACTAATAATAATTCACAATCTTTCACAAATTCAAGGATATATGGAGACACAACTAACCTTAAAAGTGTAAGGTCAACGCATAATTTACGCGAGAGAATTTCAAATCAGATACCGACGAAAACATTTAACGAATATGAATATATCCCATGTTTTCATAATTTGAGTACGCATTCGAAAGCTCCTCGGATCGTTACCCAGGTCATTCAAATGAAATCTAATCAAAATAAATGATAGGAACATCGATACATCCAGTCGGGTATCAACATTCGGTAATCAGATACTTTTCTTAAGAATCTCACCACGGGAGAATTGGACAAGAAGGGAATATCAATTTGTCAAATAAGACAATTTCCACAGATGAGTAAATTCGACTCAGAAGAATAAATAGTACAGGCACATATGTAGGTGTCCCTATCAATATGTCCCTATTTTGCACTTTTTGCAGATCTCATAAAATTTAATCTTTCACAATCTTCAAAGAAAATTTAGTGTTTATTAATAATTTCATGGTGATTACTAATCAGCCTTGCATGGTCCATTCCAAATTGTATGTAGGCGCGCAACTATATACAATTTCAAGATTAACGATGTAATACTCAGTTCGTCAAAATTTTATCATCATGTTTATAATATAAACACTTTCATGCTTAATTCTTAAGTAAGAATCAAAAATAATTTTACAAAGATCTTCTTTGTTATGAAAACAATTAAGTTTTCCAAAGTGTTTTATAAACAACTTCATTTCGATAACGATCACTTATAAATCTCACTTTGAATAATCCTTATAGTGATGAAAATTCAATTTTTCTCAAGGGATACTGTTTTATCTTATAAAAACAATCAGTGGTCTGCAAAAGAGTGATGAAAAGTTTCTCACCAAGAGTTAACTAAAATATGCTAGGAAATGAGATTAGCCAATTAATCATGAGGTTCATGACCTCGATGGCACTCAAAAAGAATAATCCACAATGTAACTCAATTCGAGATGAGTACTTGTTCAATGGTTGCATCATTAATGCGAACATTAGGAAGAAACAATAAAAGATAGATAACATCGATACATGTAGGATTTAGCAATCAAAGGTAGTCTTTTCATTAATCATAAACAAGTCTAAATTGTACCGTAACACATTATGTGTCACTATGTCATACAATTCCAAGAACTCATCCTACCAACTGATGTCTCAGTTAAGTTAGGGATTATTTTTAAAAGATACCACAATGAATACTAATCTACAAGAGTCATCAGGTGTTCCACATGTCCCGAAAGATCCATCGGTCCTAATTCAGAAGAAGATTTATTCAATTTATTTCTTGGACACTGGGCATCCTCGTTAGTGGACAATGGCCTAGGAATAACCCTTAACACGAACTAACAATCATTTAAAACCTTATAATTCAGTCACAAGACTCAACAACTTCCTCTTAACAATCTCATATTCCATACGAGTTAAATTTTACTTCATTCAAGTTTCAATCAACTTATACTCAATGCGATATCCTACCTCAATTTCCAATACTTTCAACCTTATTCATAAACCTTAAAAGGGCAATAAAAGCTCAATATGAACAACACTTAATTTCCAATCCTATTGCTCTTACAACAATAGTTATCAAATGAGTCACTAGTATGAAATGACTCACACATTCAATTACACTTCTCGGAAAGGTACTAGTGGCATGAGACTTTTGGGTAATGGTTCCAATAACAACCTCAAGTGCAACATTCTCCCTTTTGATTTCAAATTTAAGAATTGGGTGACAACGAATCAGATGACACCTTTACAGGTGGTAACGTTTTGTCAAACTTCACTCTATAAGGAAAGATCATCATGACATCGATATCAGATTTAATCTTGCCAATTCTTCTTTAATATCACAATCAACTAATATCTACATTTCTACGAATATAAACCATTTGTTGGGATCATAAATATCCACAACTTGGTTTAGATCTAGAATAGCTAGAATTCCTACGGGAATAGCTTCGATTGATTTGCTAGGGGAGTTAGGGTTTCTTGTGACAATCTACGTCGTATAAATACCTCGTATAAATATAGAAATAATCATCAAACAATCATGTAATCAAATTACATCATATGTATATATATAATCCAAGTTATATATATATATATATATATATATATATATATATATATATATATATATATATATATATATATATATATATATATATATATATATATATATATATATATATATATATATATATATATATATATATATATATATATATATATATATATATATATATATATTAAAATAACACTTCTCAGTCTGGCATTGTCGGTAACTATGGAATTCTTTGGCACCATTATAGTCAAAAGATTTTTAGACATTTTAAGAAAAATGTTTTTAGTTAAAAGATTTTGAAATGTTTTATTCAAAACCTTGGTTTTAAAAATCTTTCGTTCTCTATAACGAGAGCTCTGGTACCAAACTGTAACACCCCCAAATTTATACAATTCAATACAGCGGAAGACTCGTTGGTGTTACGGGATAGCACATTACTCACATCATAGACAACGCTTAAAAATCGCGTCATTTAATAATAAAGCATTTTCCATTCATGAATATCAAATTTACATAGGTCCCAAGTCATTGTATTTCATACAGGTTTTACAAAGCATTTGAATGGAAATTATTATTTAAGTGCGGGCCATGAATTCTTGTTGTCTTCCCGAGAATTACCTTCAAGTACCTGAGATAAAACATGTTAAAAGAAAAGGTCAGCGATAACGCCAAGTGAATTCATAGAGTTTAATAAAATCCATCAATATAACATCGGTATAAAATTATTACCGAAAATCATTTTATACAAATCATTGTAATAGGCCATAAAATAGCCAAAGTCATTTTATACAAATCCTTATCAAAATCATAATATAGGCTTTCGCCTTCAAAATCATTATACAAACCATTATCGTTAAAAACATCATACAATACGTTTTATAACGTTGTATAGATTAAATAAAAACCGTTATATGAATATGGTTATATAAAACCAAAACACGAACATAATATCAATGATAAGACCCTGTATTGCTAGTCAGGCAATATATCGTAATTCAATGCATAAAGCAGTATTTCGTTAATTGGATTATTATAAGCCGCATGACACTGTTACCTTACTACAACAAACAACGGGTAGCTAACCCGAAACTCATTTGCCCATCTAAACTAGCGTGTCGTCACAATAATCACGCTTGTGTAAATCTCCTCATACATAAATTCGCTTACCAATCAATGTGGCACGACGGGGATCAACCGTCAAGGCGCGAACTGGGGTGATCGTCCCCAAATAGTACTATTATATGCATAAGCGTCTACCAAATCCCGGTAGTTCACAATTCATGCTAATGGAACTTTTAGTGACATAACCTAACTTTAATAATCCATTTCATTTCATCTATTGGGTCATTTAATCATTCATCGGGTCATACAATCATTCGGGTCCAAATCAATAAACAGACAATCGGGACAACTAGTGTCCTATTTTATTAAAACTAACATGTTATCTCCCTCGCGGGTTTATAAAATATTTCATAAAAACATTTAAAAGAGTGCGAGGCTATGAACTCACGTTGATGTGGGAAGGCGGTTATCGACGATTTGGATGTACGGTACGTGCTTCAATCACGGAAACCTAGACAAATAATACTCGTCTTAGACTTTTGTCCAATGACTTTATAAAAATGACAATTATGTATACATATGATGATTTTATATATATGATGATCAAGTGGGTTTACATATTCTCATTTACTTGTTTTAGTGTTTATGTATTGGTAACTTTCTACTAGTTTACTAGTTTTACCTATTTACGTGTTTTAGGTCCAATAAGCCTATTATAAGTTCATTAACTTGTATTAATCCATTTCATACTTGTATTATCAGTATTTATACTTTACATGTTGGGCCCAAATGGGTTAAGCCCAATAAATAATTTTTATAAGTGTTTAACTTATTTAGTTAAATTATTAGTCCAAATATGCTAACTTAGCTCGTTAATGTCCGTATGTCATATAGTTCGGGTTTTATCGGTTTTTACTTGTATTAGGTACTTATATATATCAGTATATGACTTTTAAAAACTTTACATTAGACGGGTTTGATCGTCTAAGTTTTAATTGGCGAAAAACGTTAATTTTACGGTAATAGCCGAAAAAGTCGTAAAAATCATGTTTATAGTTTTTATAACTTATAAATCTTATTCAACTACCATTTTTGTTAAGTGTCCATTTATTTAACCTTATAAATATTTATATAAATGAAATTTATAAGTAGTGGGTTTTAATTCACATTTTATACTATATTATTTGAGTGCTTATATAATAGTATTAAACATTAATTCTTCAAAATCTGATTTTTAGTTTCATCTTCACCATTTTTATCATATCTTGAGTTCTATAATGAGATAGAAGCTCATTTTTGGATGGAATAAACTTCATATTATGTGCTACAAATAAGTTAGTTATAGCTACTATTCATTCCATGTCTAACTATCCTTAACAGTCCCTACAAAACAGACTATTCAGATTAGCACACTCATCTTGTTTTGATCATATCTCACTCATTTTGATGATTTCATTGCATGACCAACTCTCACATGTGTATGACATCTAACACTTACTGTAAATGGATTCCACCATGCAATTTTATCAGTTCATAACTTGGTTACTTTCTGTTTTTATACAGCCATCACATTAAGCAAGATTTTAACCATTTTACCTATGGTTTTCCATCTTTTTAACCATGTTTATCAAATCTTTCAACACCAAATCCCCACATAATATTTTTGATCATCATTCATCATCATATACATATACATAAATAAAGAAAATACAAGATTACATAATCAAAATAACAAGAGGATAGGAAGAACAATCTCTATACCACCATTAGTGATGAAAAGATGAGTCTTTGATGAACAAGGCTTGGATTTTGATGGCAAAACTTGTGATAAACCAATATCATCTTCAAGTCTACCAACCTTTATAAAATTCTCATGGAAAATCAGCCCTATTACACCAACAAATCTTCTCTTTTGATGTTAGAATCACCTCCAATCTTCAAAGCTTCAAAGTAGCATCATCATGTGTATGAGTAACACATGATTTTATGGCTAACATAGATCAAATGAGGGTTTTTTGATGATTGTTGGACGAATTTAAGAGAGACAGGAGAGGAAAAATGGTGGTTTGCATGTGAAAATGGAAGTAATGGTAAGTGTTAGTGGTTTTGTGGTTTTGGTGGGTGAATAATGCTTCCATGTTAAGCTAAGCTTACATGTGTAAGCTTGTAGAGTGTAAGGATGCCACATCAAATGATGTGGTGTCCTCTTGGCCTTCCCTTTTAGTTAGTGGGGTGGGATAAACTTGTTTTGTCCCATCCCGCTAATTTACGGGTATTCCTCGATTCTAGTTTCCTCGATTTGCGTGCCCTCGGGTCGTTTTACGAAAAACGTTTTTATAAATTATGAATCAACGGCACAAAACGAATCTAATAAAAATTGTCTCATCAAAAACGGAGTTCGAAAACGTAAATACGTAATCCTAAGGTTTCCGGTTTAGTCGTAAAAGACGTTAAATTATGAACGTAAGTCCTAATCTCTTCTCGTAAATTTATGAGTTTATGAACCAACACAAATTTAAAGTTCCAAAATAATATTCACGGATAAATTTATTTCCTGAAATGTCGGACTGCACCAAAAATGGTGTATGTAAACGTAAGCACGTAACGTAGAATCCTCCGGTTTAGACGTAGTCGATGCTACTTCAAGACGTAAATCCAAATTTCTTCCCAAGAATAAGTGAGTTCATAATATAACATTAAAATAATATTTTAAAATAATTCTTGAGAATAAAATATCAACCATAAATTGACGGATTGTCACACTTACGATTATAATTTAACGTCCTTTACGACTAAACCGAAAACCTTAGGATTACGTATTTAGGTTTTTGAACTCTGTTTTTGATGAGGCAATTTTTATTAGATTCGTTTTGTGCCGTTGATTCATAATTTATAAAAACGTTCGTAAAACGACCCGAGGGCAGGTAAATCGAGGAAACTAGAATCGAGGAGTACCCGTAATTAAATGGGGATGAGACAAGATAAACTTGTCCCACCCCCACACATGGGATGGTTAACAAGTCTCCGCAAACACCATTAGGTGTCAAAATTATAAGCCATGAGTAACACTTGTTAACTCTAGCTTAACTTGTAAGCAATACCAACATCAAAACTACTAGCTACAAACCATTTTTCACACACACCACATGCAAACCACTCTCTCATCCTTCCTCTCTCATGGTGAATGTCCAAACACCACCCCAAATCACCCATCATCATCATCAATTTAACCATAAACTTCATCTATATTCAACATATGTTGATAACCCTTTGAAAAGATGATGATTGGAGGTGATTTTAACAACTAGCAAGGAGTTTACATGGAGATTAAGGGCTGATTTTCAGGAAGGTATTCATGCATATGAAGATCTCAAGGAGTTCATTTTCCAAGTTGAAGGTTTGGTAATAAGGAACCAAACCTTGTTCATCAAAAACTCATCATTTCATCACTTTGGTGATATAAAGATTGTTCTCCTCATCCTCTTGTTATTTTGATTATGTAATCATGTATTTTCTTTCTTATTGTATATGTATATGATGAATATATGATGATAAAAATGTTGTGTGGGGATCAAGTGTTGATAAATATGATTAAAAAGATGAAAAACCATAAGAAACAAGGCTAAAATCTTGCTTAAATTGTTGGCTGTATAAAAACAGTAAGTAACCAAGTTATGAACTGATAAAATTGCATGGTGGAATCCATTTACAGTTATTGTTAGATGTCATACACATGTGAGAGTTGGCCATGCAATGGAATCATCAAGATGAGTGAGATAAGATCAAAACAAGATGAGTGTACCAATCTGAATAGTCTGTTTTGTAGGGACTGTTAAGGATGGTTAGACATGGAATGAGCAGTAGCTATATCTAACTTATTTGTAGCACATAATATGAAGTTTACGAAATCCAGAAATGAGCTTCTATCTCCTTATAGAACTCAAGATATGATAAAAATGGTGAAGATGAAACTAAAAATCAGATTTTGAAGAATTAATGTTTGATAGTATTATATAAGCACTCAAACTAATATAGTATAAAATGTGAATTAAAACCCACTAACTTATATATTACATTTATATAAATATGTATAAGGATAAATAAATAGACATTTTATAAAAATGGTAGTTTGGTAAGTTTTATAAGTTATAAAAACTATAAACATGATTTTTACGACTTTTTCGGCTATTATCGTAAAATTAACGTTTTTCGCCAATTAAAACTTAGACGATCAAACCCGTCTAATGTAAAGTTTTTAAAAGTCATATACTTATGTATATGTACCTAATACAATTAAAAACCGATAAAACCCGAACTATATGACATACGAACATTAACGAGCTAAGTTAGCATATTTGGACTAATAATTTAACTAAATAAGTTAAACACTTATAAAAATTACTTATTGGGCTTAACCCATTTGGGCTCAACATGTAAAGTATAAATACTAATAATACAAGTATAAAATGGATTAATACAAGTTAAAGAACTTATAATAGGCTTATTGGACCTAAAACATGTAAATAAGTAAAACTAGTAAACTAGTAAAAAGTTACCAATACATAAACACTAAAATGAGTAAATAAGAATATATAAACCCACTTGATCATCATCATATGTACAAAATCATCATATGTATACATAATTGTTATTTTTATAAAATCATTGGACAAAAGTCTAAGACGAGTATTATTTGTCTAGGTTTCCGTGATTGAAGCACGTACCGTACATCCGAATTGCCGATAACCCGTTTTCCCACATCAACGTGAGTTCATAGCCTCACACTCTTTTAAATGTTTTTATGAAATGTTTTATAAACCCGCGAGGGAGATAACATGTTAGTTTTTATAAAATAAGACACTAGTTGTCCCGATTGTCTGTTTATTGATTTGGACCCGAATGATTGCATGACCCGAAGAATGATTAAATGACCCGATAGATGAGATAAAATGGATTATTAAAATTAGGTTATGTCACTAAAAGTCCCATTTGCATGAATTGTGAACTACCGGGATTTGGTAGACGCTTATGCATATAATAGTACTATTTGGGGACGATCACCCCAGTTCGCGCCTTGACGGTTGATCCCCGTCGTGCCACATTGATTGGTAAGCGAATTTATGTATGAGAAGATTTACATAGCGTGATCTTTGTGACGACACGCTAACTTAGATGGGCAAATTGAGTTTCGGGCTAGCTACCCGTTGTTTGTTGTAGTAAGGTAACAATGTCATGCGGCTTATAATAATCCAATTAACGAAATACTGCTATACGCACCGAATTACAATATATTGCCTGACTAGCAATACGGGGTCATATTATTGATATTATGTTTGAGTTTTGGTATTACATAACCATATTCATATAACGGTTTTGATTTAACTCTACACGACGTTATAAAAATGTATTCTATGATATTTTTACGACATTGGTTCGTATAATGATTTTGAAGGCGAAAGCCTATATTATGATTTTTGATAAGGATTTGTATAAAATGACTTTGGCTATTTTATGGCCTATTACAATGATTTGTACAAAAATGATTTTGGTAATAATTATATACCGATGATATATTGATGGTTTAGTTAAACTCTATGAATTTACTCGGCGTTATCGCTGACCTTTTCTTTTAACATGTTTTATCTCAGGTACTTGAAGGTAATTCTCGGGAAGACAACAAGAATTCATGGCCCGCACTTAAATAATCATTTCCGTTCAAATGCTTTGTAAAACCTGTATGAAATATAATGACTTGGGACCTATGTAAATTTGATATTTATGAATGGAAATGCTTTATTATTAAACGACGCGATTTTTAAGCATTGTCTATGATGTGAGTAATGTGATATCCCGTAACACCAACGAGTCTTCCGCTGTATTGAATTGTATAAATTTGGGGGTGTTACATTGGAAGTACTTAATACATTTCATACTTCAATGTTTGAGTCCCAAATGTACTGCACACAATGAAATTAACAGGTCAATTGGTAGTACAATTGTGTGTATTGCTATTGGGCAAAATTATAATTTTTCTAAAATGATTTTTTATGGCATGTGTAAAAACAAGGGTAACAAGATGACTCTTGCTTATCCAAGATTTTTGCAAATGGTTTTGATGAACAAAGGTATTGCACCAAGGATCATGATGATTTTTATACGATCCCTATGCGAATGAAAGCAATTTTTGGAAAGATGAATACACCCCCAAATAGAGACTTACCCCTTACCCAAGCCATGCTTGCTGTTATTGCAGCAGCACAACTTCAACCTGACCCACAACCACAACTAGACCCACTAACTGAACCATCACCATCACCCCAACATATGGAAATTGACCAAGATACCTTCAACGCTGAAACCTTAAATGTTGGTGTTGACACTCAAAATCCAAACGTTGACACCCTTCTCCAACAAACCCAAACACCCCTTAATCTCCAAATTGAAACCCAATCCACATCATCTTCTTCACCCCTGGACTTTAGGATGGAAAAACGCCAAAGGACTATTGGAGTGTTCTCCTCTTGTGGTCCTAGCCATGTTGCAGAGAGAACCACCACTACAAGTGTGGTTGGTGACATGGGTGGGGCTAGGACTATTGGTACTCGCTTAGATGCAGGCCAAGCCAGTCCTAACATCATTCAAACCCCATCCATGCCCCATGACTCTACTTTGGGAGGTCACATTCCCATTCTAGAGGAGGGCAGATTGGAACCCTATACATTGTTAAAATTGACGGGTGTCTACATTAGCTTGCATAAGCAAAATGCAGACCTTGTAGATACTGTCTCTACACAAGGCCTTGAACTCGAGCAATTGAGGGAGAGGATTGTTCTTTTAGAAGGTGCTAACATTAGGCGTGGAGTGAAGGATTCTTCCAAAGGGAAGGATGAGCAAATACATAGTGACAAAGGCTCACATAAAGGAGAATCTTTGGGTATAGCTGAAGCTCTAACAGATTTGAAGAGGCAACCAGGTTTTGATGTTTCTTTGGTTACTCCTATAAATTTGAATTTATCTTTTACTGAGATGATGGTGCAAGTCACCAGAAGCGCTGACAAGAGTAGATTGGGCATTGACAAGCAGATTTTTGACGCTGACAAGCCAAGCGCTGATAGGAGTAAGTTAGGCGTTGCCATACAGGTTTTGAACGTTGATAGACCTGCAGGTATGGTTGATGTATCCCAGTCATCGGCTATCATCAAAGATGTGTCTACAAAGGTATCATCATCATCTTTACCCACCATTGATATATCAGATAAAGGTAAAGGGATTATGGTAGAAACAGTAGTTCCCAAGGATGCAGCCCAAGTAAAGTTTGATTCCATGTTGGCTGCACAACTTGAGAAAGAAGATAGGATGAAGGAAACTGCTATTGAGAGTAAGAAAAGCAATGATGATGAGAGTACAAATTCAAGTGTTATGATTATTGAAGAACCAGAAAGACTTGAATATGGTGATGAGTTGGCAAGGGAAACACTTGCAGAGTTGAAGAATCAGGTGGATTATGAGATGCCTGAGGTTGCTCATATGTACTTTGCATGCGAAAATAAGGTAATGGAGAATCCAGACATGACTTTATCAGATCAAATTTGGGGTTTGGAGATTCTACTAAGAGTTCAAAGGGATTGCAAGGTGATTCTGAAATATAGAGCTAGCAAAGTTCTTTCACAGACCAAGACAACAAGAAGGGAGCTCTATTACATGTTGCTCAGATGTCATCAAACAGGTTGGACTTTTAGAAAGTTGCAAGGATTGTCCTTTGATGAATTGGAGTATAAGGCTTATCCTATATGGGCAAGTGTTCAAGAGCAGAACACTATTAGATTCCTTTCAAATGAAAGAAAAGAAGAACTTGCAGAAGAAATGGAGATTCAAAAGGCTTTGGTTACGCCAAGACCTTTGAAGAAGGGAGTTTCACTTGAGTTTCGAGGAAACACGGATAGAGTGAATCCTAGTGAAGCTATTATTAGAAGGAGCATTAAGCTTTCATCTTTGGAAGCTTCACATATGGTAGATGTGTTACCTTATTATTCTAGAAACCCTATAGTTAGCTATGAAGAAGATGCAAGTGGGTTTTGGATGGTTGGAAGATATGGGAAGAAGGTACATACGTTTACTACTCTTATGTCTTTGATTGCAAGCATGGATAGGGAAGACTTAGCAGAACTTTGGAGGTTACTGCAGGCCAAGTATGAGACCGAAGTACCTACTTGAGTCAATGGACTAAAGATCTGGTTAACATTCAAAAGAATGTGTGCACCAGATGAAGAAGATCCTGTTTGGAAGGATCTTGATGATGATATCAGTGGACTTCAATGGCGTCTATATTCAGCAGCTGGTGTGTATCATTTGAGTTCTACAAAGTTTTCTGAGTATCTTCTTGTGGATGTTGAGTATCCTATGTCCAAAGAAGTTTTGGAGAAAATGATGACAACATAGCTGGAAATAGACTACTCAAGTGACGTGGCCAAAGATTTGATTAGATTCATTTATTTCCAATTTAATAAGATTTGTAAGAATCCTCCTAGTCCTTAGTTTTTATTCAGAAACTTGATCACTAGAGTAGATATCAAGTTTAGGGGAGGATTGTTGGGAATAAAATGTAGTCAAGACACTTGAACGCTGACAAGAGCAATTTAGACGTTGATAAGAAGAAATCAAGTGTTGACAAGACAAGCGTTGTGATAGGTGTGAAAACACCCATCCTTTTACCACTTATTTCTGGCTAAAACGAGACCAAAACACGTACTTAATATCATTTGTTTGGAATTATGCGTGGTTTTTGTGTTTATTGTGTTTTTAGAGTCAACCGGATGAATATTGAAGAAAACATGGGATTGCACGGGTTTTATCGAAGAAAAAGACTCAAAACGAAGTCTATTGTCCAAGAGATGCAAAAGATTTGAAGTCATTGCGCCTATTTGAAGATTTATCGAAGAAAAAGGCCAAAGATGGAAGATTCTTATATGTCGAAGAACTCGAGTCTATTAAACAAAAGATTATAAGACGAGTTGGAATTATTCACCGACACTTCTCAAAATCCAAAGTCGGAAATGTTTAATTAAAGAAACGAAAAGAATAAAGAAGAAGGAAGAAAAGAAGCCCATAAACAAAGCCCATTCACAAGCCCACAAGCAAACGCCTATAAATAGGACTTCTCTTCACAATTTTGGAGTTAGTTTTTTAGTATTTAATTTCACTTTTCATTTCTCTAGTTTTAGAGAGAGAAAGTTCTCAACTTTCTCTCACTAAGTTTTCATCTTTCTTTCTTTTAATCTTTCAAGATTAAACCTTTTTTATTGTTGATTTCATTAATTAAGTTTAAGTTTAAGCTTTTAATCTTTCATCTCTTTCTACCTTTCTTTGATTTTGGTTCACTTTTGGTGCGAATTACTTATGATCCGTGTTGTTCATCAATGTTTTCGTGCTTAAAAAGTTAATCTTTTTATGTTTATTTAAGTTTTCATACGAAGAAGCTTTAAGATCTTTGTGCTTATTGGCTTGTTTATATGTTTAGCTTATTTACTTTTTAAAATTTTTCTTAAAAAGTTCATTTTTTATAGTTTGATTGAAAAGTTTGCTTATTTTAAGTTTATATAAGTTGTATTTGTGCTTATGCAATCTGTTTAATATTAAATTCGTTCTAGTTTTGGTGATTAGCTTATTTAAATAGCTTATTCCCTTGGCTTAACTTTCAAATCAATATAAATCGGAAAGGGTAAAACCCTTTTCCGATCGTAGCATTCCGACCAGCCCCCTCCCTTTATTCCGATCGTTTGATGGGAAAAGGGTTTGTGTTTTCCGATATGCACTCCCCTTATTTCGATCACCTAATCGGAATAGGGTTTTAAGATATTCCGACAGGAGGTATTTTGGTATTCCGATTTAACTCATTTTATCAATATTCCGATTGAGACTTGTTTGCACATTCCGATTAGAGTTATTCTCCCATATTCCGATCACCCTCATTTCCCAGTATTCCGATCAGCCTCATTCCGATGGTAGGGTTTATTGTATTCCGATTGGAGTGTTTTGTAACTCGTTGTTTTAGTTTAATCTTTAAAGCTTTTAATTTACTCAACACCATTTACATTTATTTACTATTAGTTCAAAATAGATAAACAAACCAACACCCTTTTAGTAACCAAGAACAATTATTCCACTTTGAACCGTGATCAATTCGAGAAGATACCTACGATATAGACCCTCGTGTGCCATTAATTGTTGGTCGTCCATTCTTGAGGACCGGTCGCACTCTCATCGATGTTGAAGCGGGTGAGCTTATCATGAGAGTGGGTGACGATAAGATCGTTTTCAACATGGGAAAGATTTCTAAATAGCCTTATTCATACGAGAGTGTTAATTGTATTGACGTTCTTGATGAGGCTTGTGAAGAACACTTCAAAGATGCTTGTAAAAGTATTCCTACCTCTCTTCCCAATGTTGAGACCGTTTCCTCTATTGACTCATCACTATCTCTATTTGGAGAAAGTGATTTCCTTTGAAAGATTTGGAAGCCACCATGGGAGATGCGAACTTAGAACATGACGATTCTCCCACCGATTGGGATGAAGATCTTCGCCTCATTGAGAACCTTCTTAAAGAATCCAATGCACCACCAGTACCACGAAATTGGGTAGGTCCACATTTCATGAAACTAGCATAAGAACATTCCTTTTGAACCTGCTGAACAGCAACATTACCTCCAACTTGTCCCGCATCATTTCCTTCTGCTTGCTCATCAGCATTACCTCCAACCTGATTTCCAACATTCCCTCCAACCTGACCAGCAGCATTCCTATTCTCAGCTTCTTGGTTCCTTGCAGCACGTTCAGCTTCCAAAGCTCTAGCGATAGCTTGCTCAATCATGGTATTAACAGTAGCAGTCGTCAATTTAGGCGGCATGTTTACAGGAAACTAACCAAACAATAATTTAGTAAAGTCAGAAAAATGCCTCCCAACTCCCCCCTGTAACCATAACACAAAAGAACAAGTAAGTATTCATATCAAGATAAGAAGAATGATTTCTCTATCAAGATGTAACATGAATACTACATGCACCAACAACACAATTCACAATGAATCATTAACCAATCACACAAAAGAACTAATAAGACAAATCATAAGTCATGAAGGTAATTTTGGATTGCTTTGGAAAATCTCCACAAAATTGTGACAAGTAATGTCACTACAATCCTTCATCACAACAACTTAAAGTCATTAAGTTTCATCACAAACTAGAGTACAAGTATACATAAGTTCTGTTACAACAAGGCTAAATAAAAACAACATAAAGAACTAAACATCAGATCCCCGCAGCTTCTTGTACATCGTCTCGTCATCACTGCTGCTATCATCATCATCAGATTCTTCCTCCACTTTTTCCTTCCCCTTACGACTACCTCCTTCATCGGCAAACCCCATGCACTCAACCTAGCATTCCTTTCTTGCTCCCTACGCAACCTTTCAACTTGCCCACTCAAATTCAGCACCATAGATCTCAATCTAACAACCTCATCCATTTCCCTCGCCCTAACAAACTCTGATCTCCTCACACTACCAACAAACCTGTCAAACTTTTTCTCATTCTGCTCAAACCTCCTAATCACACGAGTCTCAACCAAATACCTTTCAAACAAAGACCTATCAAACTTCTTAAGAAACCAGAAAATATCATCATAAGACCTAGGACCTGGACAATAAACCTTAGGAATACCATCATGAATAGATCGAGCACTACTCGACTTAACAGGAACATCACCCTTAGCAAATGCAATCCCAGGCAAACTACTAATATAAGCATCACAAGTAGGAGTCGAAGAACGAACAACAGGTCGCTGACAATCTGGAACAGTCTGTGGCACAACATTAACCCTTGGAACATAACTACCTTGTATCAACTCAGGCTCTGTCTGACCAACTGCAGTAAGTGGAATCCCATCATCTAAAAACTCAAAAGGCTCCTCATCGTCACTAGCACCAAAGTTACCTACTTCCTCACCATCCACTACATTAGTCAAATCAATCCATCCATCCTCACGAGGTAAACCATCCATTTTTTACAATTATAAGGGTTAAGGATACTTAAGGTCATCGTTAATAAAATAATAATTAGTATGCAATGCTCATGCAAATTTCATACATAATCCATGCTATGCAACACAATGCAAATGATGTTTATGCAATGCTCGTAAAAAAAATATGATACTGACAAGCACTCAACGTACTTTCAATAATTCCAATACAATATCGTAGTATTTACTTAATAAATACTCGGGAAATCATTTCAGTCATGAGGGATACATCTACAATGCAAAACAAAACTAAAAGTGATCTTACCGGAGCGTTGCAGAGGAGTTGTGTGCTTTTGAAGAATAAATACTTTCGACACCAAAGTTATAGTTTAGGACAATTTTCAAAATCGACCCAGTTCTCTATAACTTGCAGCTCTGATTACCAATCTCTAACACGCCCAATTTACATTACGCAACGGAAATACACAATTGGGTGCTAGACACAAGCATCATCACACAAGGTATATTAAACGACTCAAAAGTGAGAGGTTTACACATAAATATAAACAACATTTTCACAAATGGTCTAAAACATAGATTTCAACCCAAATTGTACTAACATGATACCAGAGTAAAGCGTTTAGTCCCAATGGATCTCGACCAACAACCAACAAGTTTAGTACAGTACATCAACATAAAGTAAATTTTTCAACATTAAAAGGTAGAAACAGTTTAGACCAACATTCTTCCAAAAGCCAAGCCACAACCTCCACATCAAAGCTCCATGCTCCATCACTTCCTATTACCTAAAATACATGCATAAAACGAGTCAACAATAATGTTGAGCGAGACTATAGGTTTATCAAATCACATTTGAACACAAGAAGAAAATCAATCATAATCATTTATAGATTTGTCGTACACACAATCTATATTCAAGGCAGTAATAATAATGATATTAAACAACATTATATTTAAGCTCATGACACCGACTCCTTAACCAAATAGTCACCCACGCCAAATGCCGGCATGACTAGAATAAAACCATTTCCCCTCTAGGGTATCAGTTGCTAGAATACCACAATCTTATTCACGTAAAATAATCCTTCCCAGCGGGTTACTCAACATAATGCCCTGGTCTCAGATAGGGTGGTCAACCCAATAGTACTATCATTAGAATAAGCGGCTATTCCTGACTCACAACATCAAGTCAGAAGAGAGTTAACGGCTCATGAATTTAGGGTCTTTAGCAACAAGTTACTCAATACAATGAAATCAACTTTAGGCAACATTTGGGTCCAACAATTACTCATGAATTGTGTTCATTTATTTTCAAATAGCATGTATCCCCCTCGCGGGTATTAAAATCATTAAAATGAGTAGAAAGCGAGGCTATAGACTCACCTTAGTATAAGAGATCTAGCGACATGATCGTCGATGATAATGGATGCCTTTCAAACACGAGAACCGCTACCTATCAAATAAGGCGCGTTCGTTAATAATGACTCGAGAAATAAATCATATATAACAACATCAAACTCAAACTCATAAAGTCACGATAAACTCGAGAGAAAACGATATAAATAACTTCATTTTACTTTACTACACATTTACTTAACCATTTTACACTTTTAACAAAGTCCGCCGGTACATACTACATGTACTAGCTTATTTACCCCTTTTAAACTCGTCAACCGTTTATGAAACGACTCGATAAACTAACTTACTATGTATAGAAAGTCCTCATACAAGTTTATCAAATGAAATTACTTTTAAAGTACTTTACCCAACTCATTTTCAAACTATAAAATCCGGACAGATTTACGTTAATTTTTCATACAACCGTTTTAACTTATTTAAACGACTCCGTTTACAAAACCGACACTCGGGTTTTAAAGTAAACTCAACCTATAAAATAAACACCTCATTATCAGTAGGTTACATTTTTCAAAACATCCATTTAGAGTCCCCGATATTCGATCCAAATATCGACAACAACTATATGTAGTGCTGATACTCGTCTCCAGGTACACGATCATTCAAAACATCATAACTTCGCGCTCGTTTGGAGCTAGAAGCTCTACCTTATATCAAATCGAAGCTAAGAAAATTATCTACAACACTAGGCTATAAGTTAAGCCATTTTCAAAACATAAAAATTCGGATTTTATACTTTACTTACTGTTATAAAATGACTATAAAAATATTGTACAAAATCAACTTTTTGATAAAAACCAACCATGAAAATGATCATTTCTATACCCTAATATCATAATAAATCAACCATAACATCAAAATCATAATCAAAATAAAAATCTTTAGATCAAAATGAAGTTTTTTAACAAGATTTTTAGCAAGAATCACCATGGATCATCATGAAAATGCCATGCATGATCATAGCTCCTACCTACCAACATCAAGAAAAAAAAATGTGCTTGCATGTAAGAAATTCTTACACCAATATGATCCTTATGCAATTATAAGAGTGGGTCTATGCTTGGTTTAGTTTGATTCAACCTCAAACTCAAGATAAATTTGATTGAATGTGTGTTTTGGGGTGTGGGTGGTGTTTCGGCTAAATGAGAGAAAAAGAGAGAGATGAGAGAAATTTTAAAATGAAAGAAATGAAAGTGTGTGTTTGTTTTTAGTTTATATATAGTGGGGTAGGGACCAAAGTTGCAATTTAGCAATAGTTGTGGCTAAAAATGTAAATAGTTAGCTAAAAGCGGGAAATAACTATTAGTCAAATTTTCAAAATATTTACGGGGCTCGGGTTTCATAAAGATACTTTTAAAAATTTAAGACGTACCTCAAAAATAATAATATCGACTCTCGACTCGACTTAACACGTCATTTAAAATAAAACCTCAAAAATGACAAAAATCGAACAACCAACAATAAAACGTAAAATATTTGGCGTCCATCGACATCACGCTTGCTAATACTCCTTATACTTAATAAATATTAAATATAGACCTTCCAACATCGGTTTAAACTTAAACCTCCAAAAATTAATATCGTTCAAATTCATCCAAAAATTTCAAAAATAATCGTAAAATAAGATTAAGCAATGATCTCGGTTTTAGATTGTCACAAAATTAATTCCCGTTGTTGAGTCATAGCTTTCCGGTGAAATGCTTGACTTTAATATGAAAAGCGGGTAACTATCTGAAATAATAGCTAACTATTTTGAGCATGTTTTAAAACATTTGAACTTCTACTCGAACTTTATTTACAACCCCGTGTCATTATTGAATGACATTTCTAGTATCGTAAATATTATCGATTCCAGAAGACATGCTCTTTTTATCAAAATGTTTTTGAACACACAATTTTGAAAGATTTAGAAAACCTTTTGAAATTTTTTTGAAAAATTGTGTTCAATGTTTTGAAAACCAACTACTTGAGCTTAAGATGTTGAATATCTTACAAAACAAGCTCAAGTCCGAGAAGTTGTAAACTTCCCGTTGTTAAGGATAAGTTTATCATCGGCGATAAACTTTTCTTTTAACTGAAGAACGAGTCATAAGTTGACATTTACTTAGAAGTCGTTTTCATGAGCTTGAAAAACTTTTGAATGTTTTAACATAAAACTCATGACCGAAAAAGATGAATTTCTCATTATGAGGAAAATTTCTCTTATTTAAAAGATACACTTACCTTTCTAAGCTTAAAACTTGGAATGTCTTAATACAAGCTCATGACCGAGAAAAAAAATTAATTTCCCGTTACGAGGATAAGTTATCTTTAAAGATAAGCTTTCCTAAAACTGAAGTCCGAGTTACAGTCTGATATTTAACTGTAAATCATTGTGCATGAGCTTAAGAACTTCGAATGTTTTTAATATTAGCTCATGCCCGAGAAAAATTAATTTCTCGTTGTAAGGATAAGTTTATCATCGGCGATAAACTTTCCTTTCTTTGAAGTCCAGTTAATAATCTGAAATGTGATTATACGCCATTAAATGAGCTTAAAATCTTTGAATAGTTTTAATGTTAGCTCGTTGATAGGTGTGAAAACACCCATCCTTTTAACACTTATTTCTTGCTAAAACAAGACCAAAATGCGTATTTAATATCATTTGTTTGGAATTATGCGTGGTTTTTGTGTTTATTGTGTTTTTAGAGTCAACCGGATGAATATTGAAGAAAACATGGGATTGCACGGGTTTTATCGAAGAAAAAGACTCAAGACAAAGTCTATAATCCAAGAGATGCAAAATATTTGAAGTCAATGGGCCTATTTGAAGATTTATCGAAGAAAAGGACCAAAGATGGAAGATTTACATATGTCAAAGGAACTCAAGTCTATTTAACGAAAAAATTAAAAGACGAGTTGAATTTATTCGTCGACAAATCCCGAATCAGAATCGAAAACGTCGACTTTACTGAAAAGACGAGAAGACGAAAAGAAAGAAGAAAGCCCACTCACCAACCAACCACTTGGCCTATATAAGGAAATCCCTTCACACATTTGGAGCTAGTTTTTCATTTTTCTAGTTTTCTTTTCTTTTTGTTTCGTAGGGAAGAAGCCAACACCACTAAGGTGTTGGTGATTTTTATTTTTTTTGATTCAATCTTTAATCATGTAAGTGTTTAATCTTTCCTCTTGTTTACTTTACCTTAATCAATCAATATAAACCTTCCTTTAATCTTGTTCATCTTCATCTTTTTTATTCAAAGTTTTAAAGTTCTTATTTGGTTGATTTGATCTTCAAAAGTTATTGGGTTTTGTGTTTTTATTGTTGGGATTTGATGTTTATGGTTAGTAGATGATTAGTGTTTAGTTTGGTTAAAATCTTTTGGTTAAAATTGGCTTGTTTTGATCAAAATCGTATTCCCTGTATCGTTACTATTCTTCGTTTCCCCAGATTCCGAATCAAAGTATTATTCCGGATCAACATTTTTATTCCTTGTCAAGTTCCTTCATCCGGAATATCCAATATTCCGGATCAGTGTCCTTCATCCGAAATAACCATTGTTCCGGATCAACCTTTTATTCCGCATCAATTTTTATTCCGCATCAACCTTCTTCATCCAGAATATTTTATATTCCGGATCAAACCCTTTCATCTGGAATAACCAATTATTCCGGATCAACCACATTATTCCGAACCAACCTTCTTTCCATTTATTCCGAATGAACCTAGTATTCCGCATGAACCATTATTCCGCATGAACCATTTATTCCGCATGAGCATATATTCCGCATGAAGCTTTTTCCCATTTATTCCGAGTAAGCAAGACATTCCGAATGAAGGATTTTGTCTGATTTATTCCGGATGAAGCACTTATTCCGAATGAAGCACTTTTTCAGGGTATTTATAGTTACTGTTTAATTTTAATTTTAATTCAAGTTTTATTTTAATTGATTAATTGCTTCTAGTTTACTTTTATTTACTTCACACATTTACCCTTTTAGTAGAATAGAAAACCAAACCTCCTATTTGTCACCAAGAACAACTATTCCACTTTGAGCTATGATCAATTCGAGAAGATTCCGAGACTAATACTGAACCCATTGCAAATGCAATTATCAAATGGCGCCGCTGCCGGCTCTTCTCGTAAAGATTAACAGTTTTTTGTGAGAACTTGGATTTTGGGATCCGTTCACCGGGAACGTTACTTTTTCATAAAAAATTTCAAAAACCCTAATAAATATAAAATTTTCAAAAATACAAAAAAATTAAAAAAAACATAAAAACCAAAAATATTTCTGCTTTGTTTTTGCTTTGTTAGTTCTTTTGCAGGTGTATGCGCACCCGATCGACGTCTTATCAAGAGCCTGAGCCTCTCGAAGACTTAGACATGGCCGGTGTACACAACAACAACAATAACCCACCTCAAAACAATAACAACAACAATGAGCCTCTAACGGACAATCGCCCGATGATTGAACTTCTACAAGCACATGTAGATGGCAACAATGATCCAATTGTCATACCCGCGATTGCAGCCAACAACTTTGAGCTCAAATCCGGCTTTATTCAAATGGTCTCTGCTCAACCATTCTTGGGGCGTACCATTGATGATCCTCATGACCACATCAAAAGGTTCTTACAACTCACGAATACGGTCAAATTCAATGGTGTTCCACAAGAGGTAATCCATTTACAACTTTTTCCTTTCTCCTTAGAGGGACAAGCCCGGCATTGGCTTGCAAAGGAACCGCCACAAAGTATTCTGACGTGGACGGATTTGGAGACTAAATCTATCAACTACTTTTTCCCACCCTCTCGTACTACCGCTTTGCGGAATGAAATCATTAATTTTGAACAAAAGTACGATGAGTCTTTTAGTGAATCTTGGGACCGTTTTAAAGATCTTTTAAGAAAGTGCCCACAACATGGTTTTACCAAAGTGCACCACATTAATACTTTTTATAATGGTTTAAGCATGAATGACCAAGATTCACTAAAGAGTGCCTCGGGGGTAATATTTTGGTTAAGACTTCTAATGCCGCTTGGGATATTATTGAAAATAAGTCTCGTGTGCAAACCAAGAGTGTTCGGACCAATGCTGCTAGTGCTAGTACTAGTGACAACGACAAGAGACTTGACAAAATTACGTCGCTTCTTGAATCGCTTGCTACCCAAACCGCTAGCAACACCAACAGCATCAACGCTAAAAACACTCAATTCAATGTTGTCAACCAACCATGTGAAATATGCGGGGGTCCTCACTCTTACACCACTTGTACCACCACCCAAGACTATCCTTCTGAGAATGTTAATGCAACATACGGTACCTATCCTCCGGCCGCTTATCAAGCTCGTCCTCAAGGAGATCGCAACTTGCTTAGCTACCGCTCAAACAACTTTCTTTCCCCGCCCGGTTTTCCTCCTAACAATCCAAACCAACAACAAAACCTCAATCGCCCTCCTCAACAACAACCTCGTGCACCATACCAACCACCTCACAAACAACCATATCCACCTCAAAGAAACAACCAAGTTTACCAACAACATGCTTATCAACCACCCGCCTACCATGCTCCTCCTCCCAACCAACCCACCACATTACATCAAGATGTTGAAACCTACATGAGGACCAATGATGTGATCGTGGAAAATCTCCAGCGGGAAGTGCTCAACTTGAAAGCAGACATGGTGAAACAAGGGAACGATCTTCGAGCTGATATGCGAAACACTTTGGCAAGTCAAGTGAATGACTTACGGAACATGATGGCTGGTTTCTTCCAAGGTAATCAATCCTCTTCTTCGGGTACTCTTCCGAGTAACACCGTTGCGAATCCAAGAGGGGAGATGAAAGCAATCACCACTCGCAGTGGCAAAGGTACCAAGGAACCCGAGCTTCCTATACCTCCACCGGTGATTGTGACTAAGGAAAACGAGTCCCCTATTCCTATTCTTCAATCTTCTAATTCCCCAATTCCTCCACCTCTTACTTCTACCCCTCCTCCACCCAAGGATGTGAGTGATCCTATTCTCCCAAAGACTTCCTCTTCTTTCGATATACCTTATCCATCAAGGTTGAGGAAAGAGAAGCTCAAAAGCAAGGACGATATTCAAGTTTCGAACTTTCTCAAAATGTTTAAACAATTGAATTTCAACATCTCCTTCGTTGAGGCTCTCGCTCACATGCCTAAGTATGCGAAAATGTTCAAATATCTTCTTAGCGACAAGGAAAAGCTTCTTGATATTGCTAATACCCAACTTAATGAGAATTGCTCTGCAGTGCTCTTAAGGAAATTGCCAACCAAGCTTGGTGATCCGGGTCGCTTCTTAATCCCTTGCAACTTCCCGGGAGTAGAGAATTGCATGGCCCTAGCCGATCTAGGTGCCAGTATTAAATTAATGCCTTTAAGTGTTTGGAAGCAATTATCTCTCCCTGAGCTAGTCCCCACCAAAATGACTTTGGAATTAGCTAACCGTACGGTTGCTTATCCAGTGGGGATAGCCGAAGCCGTTTTTGTAGGAGTCGACAAAATTCACTTTTCCCGCCGATTTCGTCGTAGTCGACTACGATATGGACCCTCGTGTGCCATTAATCGTGGGACGTCCATTCTTGAGGATCGGTCGCACTCTCATTGATGTTGAAGCCGGTGAGCTTATCATGAGACTGGGTGACGATAAAATCGTCTTCAACATGGGAAAGCTTTCTAAACAGCCTTATTCATACGAGAGTGTTAATTGTATTGACGTTCTTGATGAGGCTTGTGAAGCACACTTCAAAGATGCTTGTAAAAGTATCTTTCATGACTATTACTGCTTCTTAGACGGTTTCTCCTGGTATTTTCAAATTCCCATCGATCATAAAGACCATGAAAAGACCACATTCACTTTTCCCTACGGAACATTTGCTTACAAACGCATGCCTTTTGGTTTATGCAATGCTCCTGGGACGTTCCAAAGGTGTATGATGGCTATATTCCATGACATGGTTGAAGAAACTATGGAAGTCTTCATGGATGATTTCTCGGTTTATGGCGATTCTTTCTCTGCTTGCCTTGCCAATTTAGAACGTATGCTTAAGCGGTGTGAAGACACTCGCCTTGTTCTTAATTGGGAAAAATGCCATTTCATGGTAAAAGAGGGCATCGTGCTAGGACACAAGCTATCCAAAGCCGGTCTTGAAGTGGACCGTGCTAAAGTCGATGTTATTGCTAAGTTGCCTCCACCTTCAACCGTGAAGGGTGTGAGAAGTTTCCTGGGTCATGCGGGCTTCTACCGTCGCTTTATCAAAGATTTTTCTAAAATCGCTCGCCCGATGACCCACCTCTTGGAAAAAGATACTCCTTTTATCTTTTCCAATGAGTGTATTGAAGCCTTCAACTTGCTTAAGGATAAGCTAACTAAGGCACCGGTCTTGGTTACCCCTAATTGGGAGCTGCCCTTTGAGTTGATGTGCGATGCTAGCGACTATGCTATTGGAGCGGTTTTGGGCCAAAGAGTGAACAAACACTTCCAACTGATCCATTATGCTAGCAAGACAATGACGGGGGCTCAATTGCATTACACGACAACCGAAAAAGAGCTTTTAGTTGTTGTCTATGCTTTTGAAAAGTTCTGCCCCTATCTTGTCCTTTCTACCACCATCGTTTATACCGATCATTCCGCGTTGAAGTACTTGTTAACTAAACAAGATTCCAAACCAAGACTTCTTCGCTGGGTTTTGCTACTTCAAGAATTTAAAATCGAAATTCGTGATAAGAATGGAGCTGAAAAACTAGCCGCGGATCATCTCAGTAGACTTGAGGATCCTTATCAAGGGGATCATCCGAACAAAGAGATCAATGACTCTTTTCCCCTGGAGACCTTAATGTCTATCAACTCGAATTCTAATGAAACCCCGTGGTTTGCGGACATTGCAAACTACTTGGCGGGTGTAATTCTTGTTGACGGGTTAACATCCCAACAAAAGAAGAAGTTTTTCAAAGACATTAAGACTTACTTTTGGGATGACCCGTATCTATTCAAACAATGTGCTGATTTGATTATTCGCCGATGTGTTGATGGACCGGCAGCTTTAGACATCCTTGACGGTTGCTACAAAGGACCCACCGGTGGTCACTTTGGTCCCAACTACACCGCCAAAAAAGTGTTTGACTCAGGATTTTATTAGCCCACCATTATTCGTGATGCTCACGAGATGGTTAAACATTGTGATGCTTGCCAAAAACAAGGCAAGATCACACATAAAGATGAGATGCCTCAAAGTTTCATACAAGAATGTGAAATGTTTGATGTATGGGGTATCGACTTTATGGGGCCATTCCCTTCATCTAAAGGAAACAAATACATCCTTGTAGCCGTTGAATACGTTTCAAAATGGGTTGAAGCCAAAGCTTTACCCACTAATGATGCAAGGGTGGTTTGTAACTTTTTGAAGTCGCTATTCGCTAGATTCGGTGTGCCTCGTGCCATTATTAGTGATCGCGGGACTCATTTTTGCAATGATCAATTTCCAAGAGTCATGGCTAAGTATGGTGTAAATCATCGTCTTTCCACCGCATACCACCCACAAACTAATGGCCAGGCTGAAATCTCTAACCGAGGATTAAAGCAAATTCTTGAAAGAACCGTGGGAGAGCATCGTGCCTCATGGGCCGATAAACTTGATGATGCTCTGTGGGCTTTTCGTACCGCATACAAGACTCCGATTGGTTGTACACCATATCGTCTCGTGTACGGGAAAGCATGCCACCTCCCCATTGAGTTGGAGCACAAGGCTTACTGGGCCTTGAAGTGGGCTAATTTCGATATCAACAAAGCCGGTGACCTACGCAAGATCCAACTCAATGAGTTGAATGAACTCCGGAATGAGGCTTATGAAAATTCTTTGATCTATAAGGAAAAGACTAAGCTCATTCACGACTCTAAGATTAAAAACCGAGAGTTCCAAGTTGGAGACAAAGTTTTACTCTTTAACTCTCGGTTGAAAATCTTTTCGGGCAAGCTGAAATCTCGTTGGTCCGGCCCATTCACCATTGCCCAAATTTTTCCATATGGTACTCTCGAGCTCGCTCAACCTAATGGACCTAATTTTAAGGTGAATGGCCAACGAGTGAAGTTGTAATTTGGTGAGGACATCTCTTCTGAGATGATTCCATCCCTCACCACGTTCCCCATGAACTAATTTTGGGTCGAGTCAGGCTCGTGACTCGGTTATAAAAAACAAGCGCTCCTCGGGAGGCAGCCCGAGTATCTATCCTTTTCCGTTTTAACCTCCTAAGTGTAAGGGGGCCTCTATAGGTTGTTTGTGTTTGTGTGGTGATGTGATTACAGGGATAAGTGTACTCTTGGAATCTCTGAAGAACCGTGCTCCCATGTTATCCGAAATCCAGTTCTATCTCTCAACTATCGTAATTCACTTTTCTTCATACTCACATTTGAAATTGATCACTTTAGTCGTCTCTTCCTTAACTTGATTTAACCAACGTGCACAATGTCATAAGTGTAGGGGAGACTTTTCCCACATGCTTAAACATTTAGGACAATATTTATCTTAAGTGTAGGGGGGACTTCTATCGAAGTTTTAAGTGGACTTTTCCATGTAAATGCCTTAATTTAACCGGAAAATCATCTTTTTCAACTTTTTTCAAATTTTTTATTAACTTTGGCCAATTAGTTGTAATTTTTAAATTTTTATCATTGCTTTCATATGTATATATCCCGCAATAAAGTCAAAAATATTAATAAAGTGGTGTAGCTAGTTTTGAAGTCTTTGACATATTAGGCCCGTTGCGATTATTTTGACTCAACCCGAATAGACTTATCCAAGTCTATTCTAGCTAGTATCCTTAACCGTGTAGACCTTAATTGGTTTATTAGGCTAAGCATCCACGAGTCTCATTACTTGAGATTTTAAATTGTGGAGAACGAGAAATGATATAGTCAATTATAAGTCGGTATTCTTGCACAAGCTCACTTGGTGTAATTATTTGCCTATTCTCCCATCACTTGCTAATAATTTATCTGCAATAAGTAAGGTCGTACGATTTGAAAAGTTACTTAGCTTCTAGCCCAAGATCGTTTAAAAGTTGCTCGGTAATGATAAGAGTTCATAGCCAAGGCATAACTTATGAAGCGGGGCGCGAAGATTGGCGAGTCCGAAAAGGCCCTAACAACGCATGAGGATTCAATCTTATTGCTAAAGATCCAAGGTGATGTGAAAAGCATTATTCCCAAAATCAATATGAAGGATCAAGACTCACGACGAAAAGCAATCAACTCCCATAAAGATCATGGAGAAGTCTATCCGAAAAGACCCTAACAAGGTATGAGGATAAATAGATCCAAGTCCGAAAAGGAGGCGGATCGTTGTATCTCAAAATCCCAATTAGAGATTGAAGAGATAATCATGAAGTCATGGTCAACAAAGTTGGAGTACCCCTCAAAAGTCTCCAAGTGAAGAAACTCTATTAACGAAGAGAAGACCATTATCTCAAGAACGTCTCTCAAGATATGAAGTATGAAGTACATGCTAAATATCGGCCCGAGAAAGGTCTCAAATCGTGAATCGAGTTAAGCCAAGATATGAACTTTTTGATATCCCGAGAAGCAGTTTTAAGAGATTTTGTCCTTTAGCTAACTATTGATCAAATCGTCCTACTTTGCTTTTAGCCTAAATAAAATATCACAATAAGTCCAAAAATGCATCTTCATGATCATTCTAAGACAAAAATAAAATATAAGAGATACACCTAGGAATAAGTGAGTTTAAGCATATAATTAAGCCATGTGTGTAAGTGTTTGATTTGCTAACTTATAATAACAATGATCTCGTTTCTAATCTTTGTTTGGGGAATGTGAAACTTGAGGATGATAAATCTTCGTAGCACCAAAGCCCTAATGTAAGTCCTTGATCTCTTTGCAAGTTATTTCCATGTAGCTATTTTCAAGTGAAAATGGTTTTCTATCCTTTGGTTTCCTTTAAAGTTTTAATTTCTCTTAGTACATTAATTTTTGTTTAGTAGTATTTTAATAAGGCCAAGGTTGATTGATTATGAGAAAAGTGTAAATTTGCTTTATCACTAAGCATTGCATGAGGGCATGGCAATGGTTAAGTGTAGGGGATTTGATATGTGTGAAAACACCCATCCTTTTACCACTTATTTCTTGCTAAAACAAGACCAAAACGCGTATTTAATATCATTTGTTTGGAATTATGCGTGGTTTTTGTGTTTATTGTGTTTTCAGAGTCAACAGGATGAATATTGAAGAAAACATGGGATTGCACGGGTTTTATCGAAGAAAAAGACTCAAGACAAAGTCTATTGTCCAAGAGATGCAAAAGATTTGAAGTCAATGGGCCTATTTGAAGATTTATCGAAGAAAAGGACCAAAGATGGAAGATTTACATATGTCGAAGGAACTCAAGTCTATTTAACGAAAAAAATTAAAAGATGAGTTGAATTTATTCGTCGACAAATCCCGAATCAGAATCGAAAACTTCGACTTTACTGAAAAGACGAGAAGACAAAAAGAAAGAAGAAAGCCCACTCACAAACCAACCACTTGGCCTATATAAGGAAATCCCTTCACACATTTGGAGCTAGTTTTTCATTTTTCTAGTTTTCTTTTCTTTTTGTTTCGTAGGGAAGAAGCCAACACCACTAAGGTGTTAGTGATTTTTATTTTTCTTGATTCAATCTTTAATCTTGTGAGTGTTTAATCTTTCCTTTTGTTTACTTTACCTTAATCAATCAATATAAACCTTCCTTTAATCTTGTTCATCTTCATCTTTTTTATTCAAAGTTTTAAAGTTCTTATTTGGTTGATTTGATCTTCAAAAGTTATTGGGTTTTGTGTTTTTATTGTTGGGATTTGATGTTTATGGTTAGTAGATGATTAGTATTTAGTTTGGTTAAAATCTTTTGGTTAAAATTTGCTTGTTTTGATCAAAATCGTATTCCCTGTTTCATTACTATTCTTCGTTTTCCCAGATTCCGAATCAAAGTATTATTCCGGATCAGCATTTTTATTCCTTGTCAAGTTCCTTCATCCGGAATATCCAATATTCCGGACCAGTGTCCTTCATCCGGAATAACCATTATTCCGGATTGTTAGAAATACGTTTTAACGTATATTAGAAGTATCGGTCACTCCACAATAGTATTTATGTTGTAATAGCTTGTAGTTAGAAAATAGTCATTAGTTGCTTATTAACTTAAGTAAGAACCGGTCCATGGGCTTGTCATGGACCGGCCCAAGCCCAATGTAAGGCTTGGAGTATAAATACCCCTTTCCACCATGGAAAGGGGTTGGTTGTTGTTTCATTTTGGATTTCATATTAATAAAATCACACACACTTTCTCTCTCTAGTTTCTCTCACTAGAAAACATCAACCCACTTCATAGATTCATAGGTTATCAAGATTCTACATTTGGTATCAAGAGCCATGGGGTGATTTAAGGTAAGGATTGTGTTGCTTTTTTAGTTTTTGAATCAATTAGTGATCTTTAGAAAAAATCAATCTTGAATCTTGTTGTTTTTGGTGTTTTTGTTATTGGGATTGATTGATAAGGATTGGGTTTAGCTTATTTTGGTAAAAATCATAAAACTTTTTGTGGTTTTGGATCAAAAATCAGAGTTAAAAGCTGTTTTTTAAGTCTCGGAAACAATTTTTCCAGAACTTTCCGAATATGATTCCGAATAGGAGGATTTTCAGTATAGAAGGTTTATTCCGAATAGGATTCCGAATAGGAGAAATATTCAGAATAGAAGAAGTTTCCGCATAGACTTTCCGAATAGAAGAATTTATTCCGAATAGCAGCAATTATTCCGAATAGCAGAAATCTTTCCGAATAGCAAAAAACTTTCCGAATAGCCTATTATTTTCCGAATAGCCAGATTTTTTCCGAATAGCCAAAATTTTTTCCGAATAGCCATAATTTTTCCGCATAGGAGAAATATTCCGAATATCTTTCCGAATTGCCCATCATTCCGAATAGGAGGTGTTTTCCGAATAAGCCAAATTGCCAAGATATTCCGAATTGAAGAAAATATTCCGCATAAGGGGTTTTCCGCATAAGGGTTATTCAGCATAGAGTTTATTCCGAATAGGGTATTTTCAGCATAGGATTATTCCGAATAAGTGTTATTCCGAATAGGGTTTATTCTGAGTTTGGGTTATTCCGTATAAGCAAGTTCAAGGGGTATTTGAGTTTTTTCGACGATCTTTAGTGGATTTAATCTTGAGTTCAACCAACACAACACAAATTCTCAACCTTTCTTCACTGCTCGGTCAACCGATAATCTTTGAGTCTGTTAAGTGATCACAATGAATCCAAGTTCATTAATGCCTCAGATGACATCTCTTACGGATATCTCGATCATAACGGGGACTGATAGTCGTCCACCGATGCTTATTAAAGAGGTGTTTGAGGCATGGCAGGGCCGTATGATGCAATACTTGAAGGGCAAACCAACATACGGAAGGCTTATGGTCAAATCGATTTTGAATGGTCCACTCGACTATGGTACCATTGTGGCAAATAACGTGTCTCGACCAAGAGAATATGAAGAACTCACACCGGCACAACAACTCATTGCTGATGCTGATGAAAAGGCTCTACAGACACTTCTCCAAGCTCTTCCGCATGATATTTATCGTATGGTTAGTCAATATACGGTTGCCAAAGATTTGTGGGAACGTCTAAAGGTGTTGTTACAAGGAACGTCTCTCACCAAACAGGAAAGGGAGTGTCAGCTGTATGATCTGTTTGATAGATTCACGTACAGCCCAGGGGAAACACTACATGATTATTACTTCAGATTCACTACTCTAATGAATGATCTGAATGTATACAATCTGGTGATTGCTCCATTCCAGGTTAACACCAAGTTCTTGAATACTTTACCTCAAGCTGAATGGGGTGAGTATATTACCGATGTGAAGTTAACCCGGGATTTGCATAAGTGCAACTTAGATCAAATCTATGCTTTTCTTCAGCAACATGAGAAGCATGTGATTATGCACCGTTCCCCTCGCGGTATGTACCCAGATTCCTTAGCTTTGATGGCGAATCAACCAAGCTTGTCACACAACAACACACCTTATATCTTGGGTCATCAAGCCTATCATCCATCACCTTACATGACACCAACCTTCCCACAATACTCGATTCTACCGCAACCACCCACCTCACATCAGCAACAATATCGGTTCAATGCACCTTCACCACAGTATACTTCACAACTTCATCCAGCAAATGTTGCACCTTATGCTCAGCCTTCATATTCTTCTTATCCAGAGAATGCAGCATATCCAACAAGCTACCCTGATCAAATGAGTATTCCTTCTACTGATTATGCAGCTCATCCAGATCAAGCATTGTATTGTGATGATGAGGAAGTCCCCGTTCCTGTATTCCAACAAGGAGCTGACCCAGTTGAAGTGCTAACTACTATGTCTGCTTATCTCACACGAACTTTAAGCAAACGAGGATACAAAGGATCAGCTCCTACCAACAATCAGTTGAGGAATTCATCCAATTCTCGTCAACAAGCTACTATTGAGAATGGCAGGGTCATGGTTCAGCCAATTCAACAATATCAGGGGAGACCTTCCACTTCAACCAATGCTCGCACGATTAATCCTGCTCCTGCTCCAATGGTCAACAATCCTCCACGGGCTAATACAGGCAAGTTGAGAATGATTACATGCTACAACTGCAAGGAAGAGGGTCATATGTCCAGGGATTGTAAGAAACCCAAGAGGAGAAGGGATGGACAGTGGTTTGCAGAAAAGATCTATCTGGTAAATGCTCAGGCGCAAGGAAGGAAACTTGATGAAGAGGAGCTTGCATTTCTTGCTGACCCAGGGATTGCTGAACAAGACGTTGTCACTACGCAGAATGCAGCTTACCAAGCCGATGATCTTGATGCGTATGACTCCGACTGTGATGACTTTCAATCTGCAAAGGCTGCTCTCATGGCAACTATCTCCAGCTTAGGGCCAGAAAAGAGATCTGAGGTACTTATTAATACCACCGATAATACCACTGATGCTAGTATTCAACCACATCAAGTTGTGCAAGAGAGTGCTGATTCGAATGAATCTTCGGTGGTGAGTCCTTCAAATGAGGAGACAAACAATGATAGCAATATCAATGTGAGTCCCCAGACTTTGAGTGAATCACAACCGGGACCCAGTTCGCATACGCCTACTCCTGCTCAACAAGATTTGGTCATGGTTCCTGCTACATTACTTAGCCAAATGAATGCTGCTCTCTTAGAAACCTTAGCTAAGAATAAGAATTTGTCTGATGAGCTTGCCTTAAGCAATGAGAAAGTTCAAACCTTGGAACTTGTGCCCTCGTCTAGTGTTCTAACTAATCCCGAGTATGATCACTTTAGAAACAAACAAATGGGTCACTTTGTTGGGAATAAATTTAGGCCAGAACACTTGAACGCTGACAAGAACAACTCAAGCGTTGACAAGAGCAAAGTGAGCGCTGACAGCTTAAGCGTTGACAAGTTAAAGTCAAGCGTTGACGGATTGAAGACAAGCACTGATAGAAGATGTGAGCTACACGTATATTATATTCTAGAATACTTCTAGTAAGGATAGAGACGACAATGTATTTTCTATGTTTATCTTTACCTAGAATAGTTGATTCGTAGCTTATTGTACAAGACTTCTTGTTCCATAAAATAAGATCTTTTAGGTTAAAGTTTAATATAAGTTTTCATAAGTTTTCGATTGTTAAACCCTTTCATTGTAACCAAGTACGATTATTCTAATACAAGTGAAAGTTTGTTTAACATCATTGTGTTTTAGATCAAGTGTTAATTCCGCATAACACTTTGTTACTTTATTCATAAGCAAAGGTTTCTCTACGTGTAGTACTTGATTTAATCTCGTATACACAAAGCTTAATCGATCTAAGTTTGGGATCAACAAGTGGTATCAGAGCTTGTTGAGAAACTTTTGATCTTTAAGTAACGCAAGAACCCTAAAACACCAAAAACCCTAAAAACCCTAAAAACATCATGTCTGGCACAAATCAACCTCCTTCTTTGCTACAAAACAACTTCTCAAATCCTAGTATCAAAATTCCCATGTTTGATGCCAGGAACTTTGAGCTTTGGAAGTCCAATTTTGAGCAATATATAGCTATTCATGACTACACTCTTTGGGAGATTATCGAATATGGGAACACATTCGATAAAGCAGCAAAGATTACTGCTGCAATTGCCACAAGGACAGCTGTTCCTAATTGTCCTGAATCTGATAAGGTGGAAAAGCCTGAAGATGGGAGAGCTGTAGCTGTTGAAGACATAGCCAAGAAGAGGGTGGACATGAAAATCTTGAACATCTTGAAACATGCCCTAGGTCATGAGAATCAGCACAAGTACAAACGCTTTGAGTCTGCAAAAGAGCTTTGGGAAGCTCTTGAAGTAGCACATGGTGGCAATGCTGACACAAAAGAAGAAAAGAAGAAGCAACTATTGCATGATTATGCTGTCTTTAAAGCTCAACCTAATGAGAATCTCAGCAGTGTGAGAAGTAGACTTCTTGACATCACAAGTCAACTTTCCTTCATGGGAAAACAGATTGATGACCCTGAATTGAATGCTACTTTTCTCAAAAGCCTTGGTGATGTATGGAAGATTGAGACAAGATCCATTCTTGTCAATAACACCCACAAGACTTCCAGGTTTGATGACATCTTCAACAAACTAAGACTGTTGGAGAATGAATGGCAATGGGAAAGTGATAATAAATCTTCCAGCAGCAACATGGCCTTCCTCTCACAAAGTGAAGGCCAATTTGATTCCATGAACTTCTATGGACATTCAGCAACTGGATCTCAAGGTGTCAGCGCTGGATGTCAATCTGTCAGCGCTGGATCATATCCTGTCAACGCTTTGTACTCAAGCGCTGACACACACAATCATGGCGCTGATAGAATTAAGCCTGCTGGTTTTGATCTAGATACTGTGTGTGCATTCATTGCTTCTTTGCCCAGTGATTCAAGGATTACATATGAAGATCTTGAGCAGATAAGTGATGAACAATTGGAAGAGATGGACATCAAGTGGACTATGGCTCTTGTGAGTTTAAGAGCAAACAGGTTCAATAAAAGGTTCAAGAAGAAGATGACCTTTAATGCTAAGGATGTTGCTGGTTTTGACAAGTCCAAGGTTGAGTGCTACAACTGTCATAGGATGGGGCACTTTATGAGGGAATGTAGATCTCCAAGAAGATCTGATGCTGGGAAGCCTTCAAGCCAAATGATTAAGAGTCCAGATCCCAAGGCCATGGTTGCTGTTCAACAAATTGATGGCGTTGGTGAATGGGATTGGAGCTGGATGGCTAAGAATGAGGAAGAGGACAGAGCTTTGGTTGCTGAAGTTAAAGAAGAGCATGTTGAATATGCTCTCATGGCACACTCCTCCTCTTCATCAGATAATGAGGTATATGATGATGCTTTCTGTTCTAAGGGTTGTCGTTTAAATACTGAAAAATTAAAACAAGAGATAGTTAAATTATTAGATGAGGCAAGTACTGAAAGATGCAAAGTATCTAATTATCAAATTGCTCTTACCCAAACAGAAAAGACTGTAGCTGAGTATAAGAAAATGGAGTTTGATTTAAAGGATCAAATAAACATCTTAAAACATGAGTTATTTCAGAGTAAAGATGTTCAAGATATAGTAAATAGGGTTAATCTTGATTTGATAGCTCAGTTAGAAGAGGCCAACAAAAATAAAGATAATGTGAGTCTTAAAATCCAGAGATTTGATAAGGCCACACAATCCCTAGGAGAGTGTGTTAGCAAACAAAGAGACTCTAAAGATATGAGTGGGATTGGGATGAATAATTATACTGTTGTTCCACCACCAGCTGGGGATTTCTATGGTGTCCAATCAAAGGACTTATCTTGGACTGGCTTGCCAGAATGTCAAGAGGAGGAATTCATTCCTCCACCTAGAGTGATTTCCCCAGTTGAGGAATACAAACAAAAACTGACTGACCTTGATGAGTGGAAGAAAGCTAACCACACCTTGTTTGTTAAGGGAGGGTTGTTGTGTGAAAGTCCAAATGAGCCCACACCAATCACGAGCCTTGATCCTAAACCTATTAAGATCACACACCTTACCACTGGCAAAGCTGTTGACCTTGGCTCACAAACTGTTAGAAAACCTAGTGTTAAGTATGCAGAGATGTATAGGAATACTAGGTCACCAAAAAGCCAAGTTAGTGATCATGGAACAGGCTTCTTTGCTTCTAGACCTAAGACTATGTCTAGAAAAGCTTGTTACACATGTGGTAGCTTCTCACATTTGGCCTACAAATGTGTCAATGCTTCCAATGTCAACGCTGATAGGAACCATTTCAGCGCTGACAAAAGTCAACATAGGTCAAACACTGTCAGACCCAATACCTTTGTGAACAAAAGTTCACAAGTTGTTAGACCAGCCCCATTCTTTTCTAGAGGGTCTAACACACAAGGCCTAAGACCTTTTCAAAAGTCAAACACTTGGTCAAATAGGCAATGGGTTCCTGTAGCAAACCCTAGGTTCAACGCTGATAAGAGCAATCGGGGCGCTGACAAGAGAAATTTCAGCGCTGACAGACACACTGCTAAACCTAGGTATTTGCAACCACAGGGAAATAGGTCTAAAGCTTCTACTAGCTTAACATGGAGACCAAAACAAGACCAAAACCCTAATTCTACTGGTATTTCTATGACATGCAACAGGTTTCATTATATTTCTAAGGCATTGTCAACACCAATTGGGGTTAACTGGGAATTTCATTCAAACAGGGATGAAAATGGGGTTGTTATGAGAACCAAGTCTGTTCTTGTTGAACAACCAAATGAATCCAAGTCTTCTAAGGCTTGGGTTGCCAAAGAAAACTAATGTGTTTTCTTTATGTGCAGGGCATTCAGAAGAAGATCAATGATTATGGATACTGGGATAGTGGATGCTCAAGGCACATGACAGGAAAGGAAGACTATCTGACCAATTTCTCTCCTATTCAAGATGGTGATAAGGTATACTTTGGAGGGGGCTATGGAACAATCATAGGAAAAGGAACCCTTGTCACCAACAATCTACGGTTTTAGAATGTCTTCTTGGTAAAAGAACTGGATTATAATTTGTTTAGTGTATCACAAGTGTGTGATAACAAAAATAAGGTTCTTTTCACAGATACTGAGTGCTTGGTGTTAAGCAAAGATTATAAGCTTCCAGAGGAAAAATACATAGATTTTAGAACACCAAGGCATAAAGACATATATAATTTGAATCTTAATGGAATTAAGGTAAATAATAAAATGTCATGTCTATATGCTAAAGCCTCAGTAGATGAAAGTAATCTTTGGCACAGGAGATTAGGGCACATAAACTTTAAGAATATCAATAGACTTGTGAGGCTTGGTTTAGTTGATGGTTTGCCTGAAAAGGCTTTCCACAATGACCACTCTTGTGTTGCATGTCTTAAGGGCAAGCAGCACAAGGTCTCATTCAGGTCTAAACAGGTGCACTCTAGTTCTAAACCACTTCACTTATTGCATATGGACCTCTTTGGTCCAACTAATATAGAAAGTTTGAAGGGAAAATCATACTGTTTTGTTATCACTGATGATTATTCCAGATAGAAAAGAAGAATGGTAATGAGGTCAAAATTATTAGAAGTGACAATGGGGGTGAGTTTAGAAATCAGTTGTTAGATGATTTTTGTGCCAAGAAAGGGATTACTAGGCAGTTTAGCATAGCTAGAACCCCACAACAAAATGGGGTTGCTGAAAGAAAGAATAGGACCCTTATTGAAGCAGCCAGAACCATGTTGGCTGATGCCCACTTTCCTATAGCCTTTTGGGCTGAAGCTGTTAACACAGCTTGTTATGTTCAAAATAGGGCATTGGTCAACAAGATACATAATAAGACACCTTATGAATTACTTTGGGGAAGGAAGCCCAATATTGGCTTCCTCAAGCCTTTTGGATGTCATGTAGTTGTTCTAGAGACTAGTGAGGCCCTAGGTAAATTTGATTCAAAAGGTGATGAAGGCTACTTCATGGGTTATTCAATGCAGAGCAAAGGATATAGGGTTTACATTAAAAAGGAAAAACGAATACTTGAAAAAGTACATGTTAGGTTTTTAGAAAGTAAACCTAGTGATCCTGAAAATGGTCCAAATTGGTTGTTTGACTTAGAACCTTTATCTAGAGCTTTAAATTATATGCCTGTTACTGATCCAGACATTGTGAAGGTAACTTCAAGTGTTTTGGAAAAGAGAATTGGTAATGTTTCAGGTATACAGGTTGCTAAGGAGGATGGACCACCAGCAGATATATCATCTCCCACACAAGAATATGTTACACTTCCTATATGGACAGATGAGTATTATGCTGCTGCTGCTGCTAGAAAAGATAATGGTGGTTTTCAAATACCACCAAATACAAACGTGCATACTTCTTCAGGCGCTGACAAAGGGAAATCAAGCGCTGACAAGAGCAATTCAGACGCTGATGGATCAGACGCTGACACAAGCAGTTCAAGCGTTGTTAGCCCTAACGCTGACAAACAAGGATCAGAATTTGACAACACCTTTGCACATCTTTTCTCTTCACATTTTGAACAAGGTGGACCTTCAAATGTTCATGAAGAGATTCATGTTGATCAAACAGAGTCAGATGAAGAAGATATTGGCAACATGGAGCGTGAAATTGAGGACACCAGACTTATTGAAGGAGGAGTTCTCACTTCCATAGCAAAGGATCACCCCACATCTCAGATCATTGGTGATGTTATGGCTCCAGTTCAGACAAGAAGATCCCATCAAGGTCTTGGTGGATTTATTGCCAATATACACAAGAAGGTTGATACCCCTCTTGTACAAGCATGTTTGTTTGCCTGTTTTCTGTCACAGGAAGAACCCAAGAAGATTTTTGATGCTCTCAAAGAACCTAGTTGGGTGGAAGCAATGCAGGATGAGCTTCATCAATTTGCTATACAGGATGTTTGGGAGCTGGTTGATTGTCCTAGATATGTGAGACCAATTGGGACAAGATGGGTTCTAAGGAACAAGAAAGATGAAAGAGGCATTGTGGTCAGAAACAAGGCACGTTTGGTAGCTCAGGGATATACACAAGAGGAAGGAATTGATTATGAAGAAGTTTTTGCACCAGTTGCAAGAATTGAAGCTATAAGAATTTTTCTAGCCTATGCCTCTTATATGAACTTCACTGTTTATCAAATGGATGTGAAGAGTGCTTTCCTCTATGGGACAATTGTTGAGGAAGTATATGTCATGCAACCTCCTGGTTTTGAAGATCCTGAGAATCCAGATAAGGTTTATAGAGTGAAGAAAGCAATGTATGGACTTCATCAAGCCCCAAGAGCATGGTATGGTACATTGTCCACCTACTTGGTGGAAAATGGTTTCAAAAGGGGCACCATAGATCAGACACTATTTACAAAGAAGAAAGGAAAACATGTGTTGCTTGTACAGGTCTATGTTGATGACATCATTTTTGGGTCTACTGATCCAAAAATGAGTGAGGATTTTTCCAAGCTCATGACAGATAAATTCAAGATGAGTGCAATGGGTGAGATGAACTTCTTTCTAGGTTTACAAGTTCAGCAGAAAGAAGATGGTATCTTCATCTCCCAAGACAAGTATGTAGCTGAAATCTTGAAGAAATATGGTTTTTCTCCACATGAAAAGGAGGCTTCCACTCCTATGGATAGGCAACACCCTTGGGGAAAAATTGGAGCTGGAAAGGATGTGGATGTTAGGCACTATAGATCAATGATTGGATCATTGATGTATCTTACAGCCTCAAGACCTGACATCATGTTTGCTGTGTGTGCATGTGCACGCCATCAAGTGACTCCCAAAGAATGTCACCTTTTTGCTGTGAAGAGAATTTTTAGGTACCTAAGGTGTTATCCAGATCTTGGATTATGGTACCCAAAAGATTCTCCATTGGATCTTATTGCATATTCAGACAGTGACTATGGTGGTGACAAGTTTGATAGGAAATCCACAACTGGTGGATGTCAATTTCTTGGGAGCAGATTAATATCTTGGCAATGCAAGAAACAAACAGTGGTGGCAAACTCTACAACTGAAGCAGAATATGTTGCAGCAGCTGCTTGTTGTGGACAAGTCTTATGGATTCAGAACCAGCTGTTGGATTATGGGTATAATTTTATGCATACCAAGATTTTTGTAGACAATAACAGTACTTTATGCATTATTAAAAATCCTGTACATCATTCTAAAACCAAACACATAGAAATTAGACATCATTTTATAAGAGATTGTTTTGAGAAAGGTTTAATACAACCAGATAGGGTAGATACAGAAGATAATGTAGCTGATTTATTAACTAAACCTTTTGATGCTGGAAGATTTCAATATTTGGTAACAAATATTGGAATGGTTAATCTCACTTAATATGTGTTTTGGAACCTTTTTGTAAAAGTATGTACAGGATAATGCATTGTTATTGGTCTTTGTGATGATTTAGATTTTCCACATTCTTTTTCTAACACTGACAAAGGTAAATGTAACGCTGTCAAGTGTTATTTTGCCGTTGTTGGAGATATTATTGTCTAACGCTGACAAGAGTCCCTTCAACGCTGACAAAGTGTTATCGGGGCGCTGTCAGCAACAAATGTTAGTTTTGTGGTTTTCATCTAAATGTGCAGGTAGGTAGTAGCTTTATGCCATTGGATACAGAGTTGCTTATGGATCTTTGAAGAGCTATTTGGACATGTTTTGTTTATGGATGATGGTTGGAATATTTATATTCCTATCTTGACATAAATTTTTTTTATGTTCATATATATTTTTGAGCACTCATGTATCATAGTTTAAGGGGAGGTTTAAGGAACCTTTAGGACTCTTGGGTATTCTTAGAATACTCTCATCACAATTCTAGATTGTGTCCACAGGTGAGTATGGGTTAGTTTTACTAAACCATGAGGCACTGTAGCATGCATAGTATATCAACTTTGCATGTTGCCAAGACATTTTTGGCCTAGAATTGGTTGTGGTCTGATGGGAGGCTTGGGAATCATTTTGATATGGGTTTTACCTGGGAGTAACAAGGATTTTATGAGGTAACTTGGTTGTTAAGAATTTTGGTTAGCAAGGGACACTAGAGGACTGTTATGTCTATCTTGCTTATGCAAGTGTGCATAACTGGACAGTGCTTGCCGCCCTATGATAATTATCAGCTTTTGGTTATCTTCTCTAGGATAAATTACTTGTTAAGGTCATTTTTCATTTTTTTTTAAAACAATTTTATTTTTGGACGCTGACAAGATTTTTCCAAGCGTTGTTGTGACCAAAATGGACGCTGACATGGCTTTAGGCGAACGTTGACAAGATTATAGCCGTTGGGCGTTGATGGGTTATATTTGACCGTTGACAAACAATGGGACCTACCCAGTTGTTACTTTTTGACATATTTTCAAGCCGTAATTTTAGGAGTTGTTACTTTCATTAAATGCATGGGATAACTTATAAACTTTTTCAATATTTTCATGATTGATTTTTGAAAATCTTTGCCTATTTTTGGGCCAATCACGTGCATTCATCCACTCCTATAAATTTGGCTCCTATTTTAAACAGGGTATCTATAATTCTTGTCTAACAACTTTTCTCTTATCAACCTTCATCTTTATACTTCAAATTAACAGCTTTCATCAATGGCACCAAGATTTAACTCAGCAGAATTGGATTTGGGGTTCAAGTCTCAACACAACATGATAGCTTATCTTGTTGCTGATAATACTTTGTTCCCTCAATACACACAGATGGTGGAGTATTTGAATGCATCTCCATTAAGGTATGCTCTTTCTCATGCACCACTCATTCCAGTCACACACATTAAACAGTTTTGGAACACTGTCAGTTCCTCAACAGTTAATGGAGTGACCACATTGACTTCTATTGTACATGGGAGACCTTGGGTGGTTACTGAGGCCTTGGTACGCCAGGCCTTGCATCTTAATGATGCTGATGGTATAACCATTCTTCCCATATCTGAAATAGAACAAGGGCTTAGGGCTTTGGGATACCCTATTCCTGATGAAGGTACTCTTAATAAGTACCATAAGCAGGAATTTCCCCCAGCCTGGAAGTACCTAATTCACATTCTCCTTCAATGTTTGAGTCCCAAATGTACTGCACACAATGAGATCAATAGATCCATTGCATCTGCTATTGTGTGTATTACAACAGGGCAAAATTATAACTGGTCTAAAATGATTTTTGAAGGAATGTGTAAAAACAAGGGGACAAAAATGACTTTAGCTTATCCCCGTTTTCTGCAAATGGTTTTTGATGCTCAAAGATATTGTTCAAGGGATCACAATGATTTTTATAAGATCCCTGAACAAAAGAAGGCTGTTTTTACCAAGATGAATTCACCACCTCATAGAGATCTACCTTTCACCCCAGCCATGCTTGCTGTTATTGCAGCAGCACAACCCCAACCAGACCCCCAACCTCATATTGACCCTCACCCACAACTTGAACCTATCCCTGAACCTTTACCCTCACCTGACCAAATGCAAATAGACCAAAATCCCTTCGACGCTGACACATCTAATGTGGGCGTTGATATGCCTATTTCAACCGCTGACACCCAACCATCACAATCCCAAACACCCCTTAACCAACCCACATCTACACCTTCTTCTACACCATCTTCCACACCACCTGAATATAGGTTGATTAAACGCCAAAGGACTGCTGGAGTGTTCTCCTCTGGTGGTCCTAGCCATGTAGCAGAGAGAACCACCACCACAAGTGTGGCTGGTGATCTGGATGAGGCTGGGACTATTGGTTCTGGCTTAGAAGCTGGCCAAGGCAGTCCCACCATAATTAAGTCCTCATCCATGCCCAATGAACCTGACTTGGGAGGTCAAATCCCCATTTTGGAAGAGGGCAGACTGGAACCAATGACGCTTTTAGAATTGACGGCTGTCTGCATTAGCTTGCAAAAGCAAAATGCAGACTTAGTACAAATTGTCAGTAACCAAGGCCTTGAACTCAAAGAATTGAGGGAGAGGATTGTTGTTTTGGAGAGTGCTCATTCAAGGGGAGGTGTGGAGGAGTCTTCCAAAGGGGAGGAAGATCAAAGAAATCTGAGTGATAAGAGCAGTCAAGATGGACAATCATTGGATGTTGCTGAAGCTCTTACTACTTTGAAGGAACAAACAGGTTTTGATACGTCCTTGATCTCTCCAACCAATTTAAATTTATCATTTACAGATATGTTGAGAGAGGTTACACAAGGCGCTGAGGGAAAATATTTGAGCGTTGATAAGACAAGTTTGGACGCTGACAGAAGTATTTTGGGCGCTGATAGAGGAAATTTGGGCGTTGACAGATCTGCATATGGAGGTGATGTATTCCAGTCATCATCTATCATCAAAGATGTTCCTACTCAGGTATTATCATCTACCTTACCAACAATTGAACCAACAGATAAGGGTAAGGGTAAGTTGGTAGAAGAAATTGTTCCAAAGAATGCAGCTCAGGTTGAATTTGATAGAAGATTGGCTGAGCAAATGATGGAACAAGGTGAAAAGGAAAAGTCACCATTTGTTGTGACTTCTGAAGAAGAAAGTAATGGAGCTAGCTCAGACTCAAGTGTGATGATTGTTGAACCAGAAAGACTTGAGTATGGTGATGAGCTTGCTAGGGAAAAGCTGAGAGATTTAAAGTTGCAGATTGATTTTGATATGCCAGAGGTAGTTCAGATGTACAATTCTTGGGAAGAAAGCTGTATGGATAATCCAGACTTGACCATTTCAGATCAGATATGGGGTTTGGAAATTCTTCTTAGAGTTCAGAAGGATTGTAAGGTGATGTTGAAGTACAAGGCAAGCAACATTCTCTCTAAGTTGAAAAGGGATAAAAGGAAGCTCTACTTTATGTTGCTCAAATGTCATGGAGTTGGATGGACACATCAGAAGCTGAAGGCTTTGACATTTGATGAATTGGAACATAGGGCTTATCCTATTTGGGTGAAAGTGCAGGAAGAAAACACTTTCAGACTTCTTTCAGATGAAAGAAAGGAGCAACTTGCAGAAGAGATGGCAATCAAGAAAGCTATGATAGTTCCTAGACCAGTAAAGAAGGGATTTATTCTTGAGTTTCCAAAAGATATGAATCAACTATATCCAAGTGAAGCAATCATTAGAAAGAGCCTCAAGCTCTCCCCATTAGAAGCTTCAGATATGGTGCATGTGTTACCACTAGATTCCAGGAATCCAATTGTAAGTTATGAGGAAGATGAATGTGGATTCTGGAAAATTGGAAGATTTGGCAAGGAGGTACACACTTTTACCACTCTCATATCTTTATTTGCAAGTTGTGACAGAGAAGACTTGGTGGATCTTTGGAGGTTGCTAGAGACCAAGTATGAGGCTGAAGCACCAACTTCAGCCAATGGAATAAAACTTTGGACCACATTCAAAAGAATGTGTTGGACAAAAGAAGAAGATCCTGAAATATGGAAGGATCTTGAAGATGACCTCAGTGGTCTTCAATGGAGGTTATATTCAGCTGCTGGTGTATACCATTTGAGTTCTACAAAGTTTGCTGAGTATTTACTTGTAGATGCTCAGTATTTCATATCCAAGGTTGTTTTGGAGAAGATGAAGGACACCCAGTTGGAGATAGACTATACAAGTGACGTGGCAAAGAATTTGGTCAGATTTATTTATTACCAATATGATAATGTTTGTCAGACTCCTCCAAGTTCTTAATGTTTATTCAGAAACTTGATCATAAGAGTGGAAATCAAGTTTAGGGGAGGATTGTTGGGAATAAATTTAGGCCAGAACACTTGAACGCTGACAAGAACAACTCAAGCGTTGACAAGAGCAAAGTGAGCGCTGACAGCTTAAGCGTTGACAAGTTAAAGTCAAGCTTTGACGGATTGAAGACAAGCACTGATAGAAGATGTGAGCTACACGTATATTATATTCTAGAATACTTCTAGTAAGGATAGAGACGACAATGTATTTTCTATGTTTATCTTTACCTAGAATAGTTGATTCGTAGCTTATTGTACAAGACTTCTTGTTCTATAAAAGAAGATCTTTTAGGTTAAAGTTTAATATAAGTTTTCATAAGTTTTCGATTGTTAAACCCTTTCATTGTAACCAAGTACGATTATTCTAATACAAGTGAAAGTTTGTTTAACATCATTGTGTTTTAGATCAAGTGTTAATTCCGCATAACACTTTGTTACTTTATTCATAAGCAAAGGTTTCTCTACGTGTAGTACTTGATTTAATCTCGTATACACAAAGCTTAATCGATCTAAGTTTGGGATCAACACACTTGCAAGAAATAGAAAACTTAAGAGCAAATCTGTCTAATGAACTTCAAGAAAAAGAGTTAGTGGTCACTAATTTTCAAAAACTTCAAACGGATTTTGAATCACTAGAGTCTAAGAAGAATGAAATGGAGATTAATGCCACTAATAAGATTAGAAGTCTAGATTACTTGCTGTTAAGACAATACGCTGCTTCTCAACTAGTGCACTTATTTGATGCTTCATTTAGAGAATTTAACTTATCACGTCAAAAAGGCCTTCCCCCTAATCCACGGTATGCAAAACAAGCTTTAAGACATAGTCCTAGACTTTATAATGCAACTCAATTAGGATTGGCTTTAGACCCGATTGTTTTTCCCAATGATCAATCAAGTAAGGATCTAGTTGATGAGGATCGGTCATACAATTCTGCAAAATATCCCGAGTGTGATTATTTTAAATTGAATAAGGAGCTTGCAAAAACCGATTTTAGAATTCGATTCCATATGGACAAAGATCTCATAACAGCACCAACCTACATATTAGCTGAAGAAAACCCTAGTACTTTTCCTACACTTGTCAATATGGAGGGTCCTAAGGAAATTCCAAAGGATCTTCCACCTGTTAGCACTGTATGGTTAAACTTGCAAGAGATTAATCACTACTTTACTAATTTTGACAAGGTCATTTTGGAACGTACGACTTCAAATGGCTTAAACGCCGGAGAATGGGCTTTCGAACATATGAACGAGGTGTTTAAAACTGAGATCAATCCGTTTGTCGAAAGTCTAAAAGGAATTTTTGCATCTCTTAAGGAAAATCTTGTTTTTGAAATTGGTGAAGTTCAAAAAGTGTTTTATGAAATGGACACCGCTTACGAACTACAACTAGTTGAAAAAGAAAAGATTTTGACCGAATATGACCGATTCTTGTCTGCAGTAATCTCGTGTGATGTGCTTACTACTGTAAATGTTAATTATTCGAATGAGCTTACATCCACTATGATTAATTGTGATGCTGTGAATATTTGTACTGATATTTGTGATGATGTTTGTGATATCTCTGTAAATGTTGCTGATACTGTAAATGAGGTAGATAATCAGTCTTGTCACGAATCTAACGCTGAGTTTTTAAAGCTACAAGATTCTTACAATTTACTTTCAAAACGCTTTAATCAACTAGAACAACATTGTATATCTTTAGAATTAAAACAACAAACTCAAAATGAGAATCTTTTGATATCAAATGTTTGTGAAAACGGTGTTGAGAATAGTGACAAGATGATTGCAATTGTTAAGACATTAGAGGAAGAGATAATGAGATTGAAGAGAGATATGTCATCAAATGAAACACTCAAAATGGAACTAGAGGCTGCAGAGTCTAAAAACCAAGTATTAGAAATTAGACTTTCGTCTGTTCTAGGGGAAATGGATCGGACAAGACAGGGACTATCCGCTCTTTATGGTTCACTAGAAGAACGCTTCGCTTTTAATGCGGCACAGCAACAATCTTATGTTGAACAACTGAACCAAAAGTGCGAGGAAATCTCTGATTTGAACATCCTCCTCATAGACAAAAATATGGTTTTGGCTGAGTTAAAGGAGACACTTCTTCTCACCCGACAAGAAGTTGTTGATAACTTAGCTACCGACTCTGCACCATCCACTAGTGCTCCAACAACCAAATCAGTAGTGCTTTATAAGAATCCGCTTCATAAGAGAAACCCGGTTACCTACGATGATTATATGAGGAATGCCATTAAGCATGTCGATCTTCTTAGGGATATTTTAGACGATCTTTATGCCTTAGATCCTTCAAGTAGCGACTATTATTCGGCTCATGAATATGTTAAGCGAGTTCAATATTGCTTGGCATATTTGCAATATATAGGTACACCAGGTTCTGCACTACTTAATAATAGGCCCATTGCTGTCACTCCATTTAATAAGACTCCAGGAGCGAAACCGTCATTGGCACAATCAAGTAAGACACCTTTAAAATCTGTTGCTAATGTTCCCACTTTGCCTTCTACAGGATTAAAAGAGACTACTAAGGCTAAAGGATCGCCACTCAAGAAAGCTAAGATCAAGCCCTCCACTAGTAGTGCCACAAAGAAGAAAGTAGAAGTTCACAATAGGAATGCTAGTTCAGTTTTAAATAAAAAGAATCATGTTAAGACTAAAAGCTCTGCGCCTGTGCAGCAGCCTAAACCATTCGTGAATTCTGATTTAAATTGTTGGAATTGTAATGAATGTTTGTTTTCCCAGCGTCATGATTTGTGTCTGATTGATCACGTTAATGAAATGAATGCTATTAAGAATGGTCTTGAATGGAAGCCAACGGGTAGAACTCGTGCCCAAGTTGGCTGGCAATGGCGTCCCACTGGTAGGACCTTTACATTAGATGGAAAAATGTGCCCTTTAACTAGGAATGCATCCACTGAGGTTAGGTCTGAGCGTCCTTTAGTTAGGAACACTCGCACTCAAGTATGGAAACAACGCCCTTTAATTAGGTCAGCCCCCACTATAGTGCCTATCAGTGAAGAAATACCTCAGGATTTAAGCCAACTAGAATCTACACCACCACTTAAGAAGAAGAAGGCTAGGAAATCTAAGAAACCTAGAGTTAGCAAATCTAAGATTATTAAATCTGTACCTGCTAATAACAAGGAACACTCAGATTCCGATACCTCTACATTGTCTTTGTGTGGTGATATTTTCAGGTGGTCCAAATCATCTTGTGGTATTTGGACTCCGGTTGTTCAAAACATATGACCGGAAATCGCTCGATGCTCCGAAATTTCGTCAGCAAGTTTCTTGGTACGGTTAAATTCGGGAATGATCATATAGCAAAGATTATGGGGTATGGTGAATATCAGATTGGAAACGTGACGATTTCTAGGGTATACTATGTAGAAGGTCTTGGTCATAACTTATTCTCAGTAGGACAGTTTTGTGATTCCAACCTTGAGGTTGCTTTTCGACAACACACTTGTTTCATCCGCAACTTGGAAGGAAAAGATTTGTTGAAGGGATCTCGTGGTGCAAATCTTTATACGTTGTCTCTACAAGATATGATGGCCGCCTCTCCAGTATGTCTTCTCTCTAAAGCATCTAAGACCAAGTCATGGTTATGGCATCACAGATTATCTCATCTTAATTTTGATGCTATTAATCATCTGGCTAAAAACGAGTTAGTTCGTGGTCTTCCAAAGCTTAAATTTCACAAGGACCATTTATGTTCCGCGTGTTCAAGGGGGAAAAGCACCAAGAAATCTTACAAACCCAAAGCTGAAGACACTAATCAAGAAAAACTTCATCTTTTGCATATGGATCTTTGTGGACCGATGAGAACTGAAAGTGTGAGCGGTAAGAAATTCATTCTGGTAATTGTGGATGATTTCTCAAGGTTTACATGGGTTAGATTTCTACGTACAAAGGATGAAGCACCGAAGGCTATCATCACTTTTCTGAAATTCATTCAGGTACGTTTGAATACCACTGTCCGCCGTATTCGTACAGACAATGGTACAGAGTTCGTCAACCAGACTCTTCGTGATTATTATGAAGGAGTTGGTATATCACATGAAACATCCGCTGCACGCACTCCACAACAAAACGGTGTCGTTGAAAGATGGAATCGTACACTTATGGAAGCTGCTAGGACCATGCTTATTTATGCGAACGCTCCATTGTTCTTGTGGGCAGAGGCTATTTCTACTGCATGTTTCACCCAAAACCGTTCTATCCTTCGGAAACGCCATGGAAAAACACCTTATGAGCTTTTACATGACCGTAAACCCGATGTTTCATTTTTTCATGTGTTTGGTGCTCTGTGTTATCCAAACATCAATAGTGAGAACTTGGGTAAGCTTCAACCGAAAGCCGATATAGGTATTTTCATTGGTTACTCACCGTCCAAAAGAGCATACCGAATCTATAACCGTCGTCTTGGCAAGATTGTAGAAACTATGGACGCAGATTTCGACGAGCTGACAGCGATGGCTTCTGAGCAACACAGCTCTGAACCCGCGCTTCATGAGATGGGAACCGGTGCTATTAGTTCCGGATTAGTTCCCAATAATCCTACTTCTACATCATTTTTACCACCATCAAGGCCCGAGTGGGATAAACTGTTTCAACCGTTGTTTGATGAATTCTTCGATCCCCCGACTGATGAAGTTCCAACACCTGTAGTAATTGCTCCAATACCTGAAGTGGTTGCTCAAGTTAATGAACCTTTATCTAATGCATCTACAATTCACATTGAACCGGATGCACCTTCACCAAGTGATTCTTAAACTACACCTGAATCATCACCCCTACTTGTGCCTAATGATGTGGAAGAGGATTCTACTGATCACGACTTGGAATCTGCTCACTTGCAAGAGCTTCCTTTCTTTGGTATAGCGATCCCTGAAAACCCTTCAGCCGCGTCTACCTCAGAAGAAGCTCCTTCTATTGTTCACTCCAGACCACCTAGGATTGAAAACCATAGCACTAAATGGACAAAAGATCACCCAATTAGGAATGTTATTGGAGATCTAGATCGACCAGTCTCTACACGCCATCAATTACAAGAGAGTGCACTATATTGTTACTTTGATGCATTTCTCTCTGAAGTTGAACCCAAAAATTGGCAGCAGGCAATGACCCAATCATCTTGGATTGAAGCTATGCAGGAGGAACTAAACGAATTCCAACGACTTGAAGTATGGGAATTGGTTCCTCGCCCTGACAAGGTTAACATCCTTACTTTGTTATGGGTTTATAAGGTTAAACTTGATGAAATGGGTGCGGTATTGAAGAATAAAGCTAGATTGGTCGCTAGAGGATACAAACAAGCCTTGGGTATAGACTTTGAGGAATCTTTTGCTCATGTGGCTAGATTAGAGGCGATTAGACTATTCCTTGCGTTTGCTGCTCATATGAACATGATCATCTATCAAATGGATGTAAAGACGGCATTTTTGAACGGTGAACTAAGGGAAGAGGTTTATGTTAGTCAACCGGATGGGTTCGTCAGTACGGAGTCTCCTAATCATGTGTACAAGCTTAAGAAGGCTCTCTATGGGTTGAAACAAGCTCCACGCGCGTGGTATGATCTCCTGTCAACATATCTCATGTCGGAAGGCTTCTCCAAAGGCAAAGTGGACCCCACTCTATTCACTCTCAAGGACGGCAACGACATGCTTCTGGTACAAATTTATGTTGATGATATAATATTTGCTGCCACTAACATAGAATTGTCTAAACAATTTGAGAAGATAATGTCCACACGCTTTCAGATGTCGATGATGGGAAAAATTTCATTTTTCTTAGGATTACAGATTTCTCAGAATCCCAGAGGCATCTTTATAAATCAATCCAAATATGCTCTAGAATCTCTTAAGAAATATAACTTTGAGAATTGTGACCCCGTAGACACTCCAATGGTGGAGAAATCCAAGTTAGATGAAGATAGGAATGGGACTATTGTCGATCCAAAACTTTACCGTGGGATGATTGGCACCCTTCTATATCTGACTGCTAGCAGGCCTGATTTGCAATTTGCTGTATGCATGTGTGCCCGGTATCAGGCTCGGCCTACCGAAAAGCACCTACATGTAGTTAAAAGGATCTTTCGGTATCTAAAAGGAACACTTCATCGTGGTCTATGGTATCCGAAAGATTCGTCGATTGCTTTAATATCATACGCAAATGCCGATCATGCTGGATGTCAAGACACGAGGCGTAGCACTTCTGGATCTGTGCAACTCCTAGGAGATAGATTGATCAGTTGGTCTTCAAAATGGCAGAAAAGCGCTGCAATTTCTAGCACGGAGGCTGAATACATCGCCATGTCCGGTTGTTGTGCTCAAGTCCTTTGGATGAGATCACAATTAACTGACTACGGTCTTGGATTTAACAAAATCCCGATGTATTGTGACAACAAGAGCGCCATTGCCCTTTGCTGCAACTATGTTCAACACTCCCGGGCCAAGCACATAGACATTCGCTACCATTTCATTAAGGAGCAGGTGGAGAACGGAGTGATCGAGCTGTATTTTGTCACTACTGAGTACCAGCTGGCGGATATGTTCACCAAAGCCTTAGATCGAGGACGAATCGAGTTCTTGATTGATAAGCTTGGCATGAAATCATTCACTCCAGCGACTCTCAAAGAGTTGGCAGAAGAATCAGCTGAATAGTCATGGTAAACTATTCAGAGTATCCTTTGTTCGTGATCATGTATATTATCGTAAATATATTAAACACAAAAAGAAAATACAAAAATATAAAACCAAGAAAAACCATAAAAAATATAAAACCTAGAAAAACCATAAAAATTATAAAATCAAAAAAAACCAAAAATATTTTTCGTTTAAAACGGGCATGTCTTTTAGTACGGTAATATTTACGGCCTTAGAAATGTCGATTAATATTGACACGGTGCCATAAATAGAGTCCGTATAAAAGTTGTACATTTTTAAAACATGCCCATTATGGCTTGTAGTTATTTCTGACTACAACCCGGTTTTCATATTAAAGTCACGTATTTCTTTGGAAAACGTTGGCTCAGAACGGGAATTAATTTTCTCGGGCGTTATTTACAAGCCAAATCATGCAAAGGGATCAAGTTTACTTTACAACTTGGTCTAACACGAATTTGTGTACGTCTCAGTGCATTAATTTGTTAAAATAAGAGAAATCTTATTGACACCACGAATCAAACTTTTTCAAGAGATAAATTGGAAATGCTTTCATCAATATTTGACTCTTTAAACAATGACTACAGCTCTTTAAATAGAAAACGGGTCATCGTTTAAGCGGGAGAAAATATTAAAATCATCTTCGTCATTAAATTGATTTTCAAAAGTGATTGTGAAAATTAAGGGCTACATGGTAATTGAGTGGTTTTTTGCTTTAGAAAACGACTTGTTTTCGTTCTAAGTGATAGGCATGGCTTTTAGATATTGGAGATATGCTAATAGATTGCGTTTGCTAAGTTGTGTGTAAGTTAAACAAGGGATAAGTGAAATGAAAAAGTTAGAAATAAAAAGGAAAAGAATAGATAATAGAGGGACTAAAGGTGATGTTTAATGAAACTAGTCAAAAAATTGACCTAAGTCAAAAAAACAAAACACCCCGCCCCTCACTATTCCCATTCACTGTTTCTCCCTATCCTTTGCCGCCATTAACATCTTTCCACACAAAAACTCACGGAATCAATCAAACACGAATCAAATCAGTAATTCTCTTGTTCAAGATCATCAAAAAGGTATTAAATCGGATTAAATCTTTCAAGCATAACACTTTAATTAACTCTTTTTAAATTGAAAACAATCGAAATCAATTACTGCTTAATTAGGGTTAATTAAATTGGGGGTTTTGCTTGGGTTGTATTCGAAATAGATCTATTTGCCCAGATTTGTCCTTTAGAACACTTGAATCACACGATTGCATGCTTAATTAGAAAATATATAAGTGATTGAAAACTTTCCGCGTAAGAAGGACTTTCCGAATAAACGGTTTCATTCCGAATAGAAAGAACTTTCCGCGTAGAAGCTGTTTTTCCGCATAGACAAAAGTTTTCCGCATAGGCCAAATCTTTCCGCATAGAGAAATTTTTTCCGAATAAGGTCTTTATTCCGCATAGGGCAAATGTTCCGAATAGGGATTTTTCCGCATAGGGCAAATGTTCTGAATAGGGGATTTTTTTTCCGCATAGGACCAAATGTTCCGAATAAAGACTTTATTCCGTATAGGGCAAATGTTCCGAATAGGGGATTCTTTCCGCATAGGGCAAATGTTCCGAATAGGGGATTTCTTTCCGCATAGGACCAAATGTTCCGAATAGGGAATTTATTCCGCATAGGACCAAATGTTCCGAATGGGGAATTTATTCCGCATAGGCTCAATGTTCCGAATAGGATGTTATTCCGCATAGGCAATGTTTCGAATAGAGTATTTTATTCCGAATAGGATCAATGTTCCGAATATCATCTTTATTCAGAATAGGGATGTTTTTCCGCATAGGCTATATGTTCCGAATAGACTTATGTTCCGCATAGGACTTATATTCAGTATAGACCTATTATTCCGAATTGAGTGATTATTCCGAATAGAGGATGTTTGAATGGTGTCAAAGCTTAAGGGATTACGTCATATGTTCAATGTTAAGGTTTAAAGTGATAATGATATTCATACTTGTTTGTATCAACCTTTGTGTTTTATCTTAAGCAGAGACGATGACTAACCCTACCGTACAACAACTACAAGATAACAGAGCCGCCGCCATTGCTGAAGCCAAGACTCTAAAGTTTATTCCGAACAACTTCCGCTTGAAGGAGGTATCTCACTCTACCCATAATGGCTTTAAGGTAGGTACAGCCATGCTTGATAAATCTCATTTCAAGCATGCGCTAAGGAGAAGTGCTTCAGTGCCCTATGAATATCTTTACGAGTTCTGGGCTACCAAAGAGAGGACGTCGAACAAGATCACTTTTTCCTTGGACAACAAGCAGCAGACGCTTACTGTGTCAGACTTCAGGAAGATCTTTGGCTTTCGACCGATACTCAAAGGTCTCCCATCATACTCACCCAACCCAACTAAGGACCAGATCATGGAGATGTTCACCGCCATTGGATGTCTTGACATACGAACCCCGTCTGAGTTTACTACAGCCAAAGTTGGTCAACCATGGAAAGCTATTTTTGGGATTCTAAGCCGATGTTTAACACCCAAAACAACTGGGTATGATGCTGTTCGTCCACCAATCATCAAGATGTTTTATGGTATGTTTAAAGGTATGGGTATTGATTATGCATCACTGCTGTGGGAGGAGTTTACTTTTCAACTCTTCACAAACACAAAGGGTAAGGTTAAAAGCTACCAGTACCCTAGGTTTATTAAGTTGATCAAACATTACTTTATGGAAAACGATGCATCCATTAACAAGCGTGCAGGTAGTCGTCACCACACGATGGATGATGATGATTTGGTAGAATTAAGGCAGGAGACTCATTCGAATACGGTTATTCCTGGTCCCATTCCCAGTCATCTTCTAACCGATGAGATTATAGCATCTGAAGCTTATAAGAACTTGCTAACAGAAATTGAGAATCAACGAGCAAGTATTCTAGCTACCACGGTTAAGAGCAAAGGTAAAAGGAAGCAAACAGATTTACCTGAACCCAAAACCAAGAAGAAGAAGACAGAGGGTAAGAAAGGAAAGGGTAAGGCTAATGAGATGCGTCTACGTGACGAAGAAAACATTGTTGATCCTGCTCTTGATAAAACTGAGAAACAAATGATGAAGATAGCTATTCAAAGGAGCAGGAAAGATACTGGCGGTAGTGGTTCAGGTGCAAGGGTAGATATTGAGGATGAGTACGTGGAACCAGACGATGTTGATGAATTTGGGTCACCTGAACATTATTCCACTTCGAAGGAGCCATCAATCCCTATTTCAGCTGGTATTGACAAAGAATCTACTCAACCTTTGGTAACTCAACTTCAACCAACTCAACCCTTACCAACCAGACCTGTTTCAACACCATTTCCTCCACCACCAATAAAGCCCATCCTTAGTACCGCAGTTACAACCGAGCCTATTCCATCAACCCAAAGCAGCTCTGCAACATCTGCAATGGCCGCATTAGTGATGGCTGAAATGTTGGATAAGCATGTGGATACTCACAAGAGAGAAATGGATGAACTTCGCCAAGAGCTGAATAGAAGAGCTCAAAGTGAAGAAGCATCAAGGAAAGCGCAAGAAGAGTTGATTGCCAAGTTCGCTGCAGACATGGAATTTACACGTAAAGCTCATGCAGAAGAACTTGCTAGGGTTAAAAAGGCTGAAGCTGATAGGCATCAAGCACGAATTGTGAGACTTAAAGCTATTAAGGATGACCTTAAAGAGCAAAAAGCAGCTCTTGAAGCTTCTATTGAGCAAAGAGTGAAAGAATCCGTTGAATCCCTAATGCCTAAACTGCGTGATGATTTGAAGACGCTTGCTGCTGACAACTTAATGATCAAATCTTCCAATCCTTCAGAAGCTGCCTACAAGATTGCTTATGACTTGACGGATTTTGAACTTAAGAAGATCCTCAAAGCTCGAATGAGGGAACTTGGATCGTTTGATAAATCGAGGATTCAACGGGCTCTCTTCAAATCCCTGAACGACGCGATCATGGAGGATGATAAGTTGTTCAAGACATTTGGAAGTGTGGTACCTTACCACATTCTCCCTGAAGAAGAAAGGGAAGAGAGTGACGAAGAAGAGGGTACAGGTGGAGAAGAGGAAGAAGAAGAAGAAGAAGATAAAAATGAGGATGATGATGAGGATGATGAGGATGAGAATGATGAGGATGATGAGGATGAGAATGATAAGGATGATGATAATGATGATGAACATGATGATCATGATGAGGATAAGGATGATGATGATGAGGATGAGGATGATGATGATAATGATGGTGGTGATTGTCACCAGGAGAGTGTTAAGGGGAGCAATGCGGATAAAGGTGAACAGCCTGAGAAAGGGGATAAGGGTGCCAGCTCAAAGAAACCTGTTAAGTCTGGCACCAAATCCAAGAAAGATGCAGCACCAAAGGAAAAGTCTACATCCACGGAATCCAGACGATCGAAGTGGCGCCATGATGTGAATGCCACTACAGGGTCATCTATTCCTGGTACATTTATCCATGCATCAATACCTGTTACCACTAACCCCGTTAGTTCTATTGTTGTTGCCCCTGTGATTGCAGAATCGGTAACCGAACCTGAAGCTGCACAACATTCACCCGTCCATGACACTGCTGAAATGCCTGAATCAGAACAAGCAGATGTTCACGTCTCCACTCCTCAGCAACAAAACCCACAATCTACTATTCCTGAACCAAGCACAAGGAACTGGGAGGACACGTTGGAGATCGACGAGACTGCTCCACCACAGGATTGGATCACGGCAGCGGCGCAGTATGATCCGATCACCGACGCCGACAAAGATGTCTTGTATCTTCGTATCCGAAGTCCCATTGACTTATGTGCATTTCTTGCTCATGAGTATAAGACTTCGGTTACTCCATCTTTGGTGAAGAAAGTACTGAAGGATAAAAGACTTCGAGCCAAAACCCGGTTGACCCAAATGGAGTTCGAATATTATGCCAATGAGATCCTGAAGGCTCTGAATACCGTTCAACGGCCAGGTCTTCATGAATCAGAAAGAGCTCCACCTCCAATGGATCCTACTCAAGATAATCAGATTGCTCTTGACTTCTTCGTCACCAATGATCTGGTGTATCTACTGAAGGGGTCATCAAAGTACGCAACCTCCCTGACCTTGCTGAAAGCTGCCAACTGGGGGACAATACCCTTCATTGAGGAAAAGGTAAATCGACTCTGGGTCCCTAAGATAAATCGTAATTATGATATGTATGCTGTCATAGGTGCATCTCATTGGGACGAACGAGTCCGAAGGGCGTACAGGGGTTGCTGCCTAGTCAATTCTGGAAGCAGTGTTAGATCCGACATCCGCATCTCCAGCATTTTAGGGATGAAAACTGAAGCCAAGAATGGCTATTATCATGTGACGGAGATTCGTTTGAAAAGGGAGGATGACAGGGAATACAAAATCCAGCAGGGAGACTTTTCCATCATTCGCCTTGAGGATATCGAAGATATGCTGCTTCTGATGACCAGAGATCAACTCACACATATTCCTCGTGAAGACCTCATTGCTTTGAATACAGCACTTCGTATGTTCACACGAAGCGTTGTCATCAAGACACGATTTGAAGACCTTCAGTTGGGAGTCGAAAGCTATCAAAGGAAGCTCAACCTAACCCGTCCAGTGAATAAAGTGCTACCTCAACATGTAGAAAGATGTCCCTATACCGGCATTTCTGTCCCGAATTATGGCATTTTCTACTTGAACAGTCGAGGTTTGATGAAGTTTATGAGGGTAGGTGAGCTCCATAAGTACAGTGATGGGACTCTTCTACAAGTCAGAGGAAAGTTGGAGCATCTGAACTCGGGTGGGACTTTGCCAGAAATGACGGAGGATTGGCATCCAGGTTACCGGCAGATGGCGAAGTACGTGATCAAGAAGATCGATCAAAAGCTCCGTGAACGTAGATTGATGAGGAGCTTGGAAAGATTCGTGGGTGGTAGACCATATGGAGTGCACTACAGGACACTGCAACGATCCATCTAATGGGTCGTACATTTCAGGTCACTCTATATTGGTATTATTTGTGAATATGTATATTTGTGAATAATGTGCTTTAATGGCTTGATGTAGTGTTAAGGTTTGATAATTTTTCAAGAATTTCTCACGAGATTCTAAATCTTTCAAAATATATCACACCAAAACACTACAACTATCCCTTATTAAATTAAGGGGGAGCAATAACTTGTTCTATGGCCAAACATCGATTTCATTTTTACCCAAAGACCGGTTAATCCATTCAATATCCCAAATATTAATGGTTAACATTTTGGATAAGGGGAGAAAATGGGATTAAGGAGACGTAAGTGATACTTGGCTAAAAGATGAAAAAGACTTAAAGATTATCCAACTTAATATGTGTAAAGCACGTGTTAAGGGGGAGCGTTTTTGATGAACAAAACACCTAAGGTGCAAAACTTTTGATTTCAATATCACAAGTACTTTAGGTGATTTTCAATGATTTTTCATGGTGGCAATTCCTTCCCAAAACACGCCTAATTCACGACGGAAGTGGTGACAAAAGGGTGGTAGGAATAGGTTTAGTCCAATGATTCATCAGAACCGATGGAATCTTCCCAAGGACAATTCCCTAGATAGAATTAGAAGTCCTAGGAAAGATGGAGAAAGAATGTGAACGTAGCTGAATGCCGACCAAGTACTTAAGCTAGCACTGGAACAATCACAACAAGGTGCTAGTGATGACGTATTGGTAAGCATTGAAGGGGTTGAAGAATGAAAAAGAATTGTAAAGATAAAGGGGTAAAGAAAGAAGCCCTCCTTACAACTTTAGGCAGAAACCGGGTCAATACATATGCTATTGAGGTCATTTTTGCTAATGATTCTCGGTATTGAAGAAAGACATCATGGACCCAGTGATGCAATGCACAACCCTTCCCAGCTAACTCAAATATCTCTCAAAAGGTATTTGTTTTAATCACACGGAGATCAACACATTATCTATTGGTTTATTCACTCCGAATAGACTGGTATTGAAAAGGTGGCACTCCTCTCCAGCCATCGCTCACTAAATCAAAACGCACAATCGAGTCTAGAGCCAAGAGATCATCAAAAGTCTCTTTAGGACACTTTTCATTTATTCCTTGCTTTCTCACACACTGTGAAAAGTAAGAGATTTTCATGAGTCCTACGCAATATTCCTGTAATATTGCCAGAACATCCGAGTAATATGCAAGTATTACAATGAAGATGGAAATCCTGCTTGAGCCAACAACAAACAAGCTCATGGTAGGTTACACGTGCGGTTCTTTTAGAACCAATCTTGTGAAAAACTGGAAGGTAACAGTGGTTTAATTCTTAATTGAACTTAAACTCGTTCCAGGCCTCTTCGCATTATCATATGATCTTGCCAGAACACTCAGAGTGACTCTTTATTGACCACAGTGACGAGTGGAAATCCTTCTAGTGTCAACATCAAACAGCACTTGGTAGGTGACGTGCAAGATTCTTTATGAATTGAGCTCGTGACAACTGGAAAGCAACGATGGTGAAAATCTTAATTGAAATTCACTTGTTCCAGGTTTCATGAATTGACGGCTTTTAATCACAAGGATAATTTATCCAAGTGATTCACTCTTTATGTTCGCAGTCAGCTTTGGACGGTCGAATAAAGAGAACGGGTTTACCCGCGAAATCCTGTCAGGAAGTTACTTAATTGAAACTATCCGTCACGGGTACGATATCTAATATCGTCCAACGGTCTTCACCGACCGGAGGTAAAATGCTACCGAATTAGAATAAAATGTTCAAAGCCATTTTATTCGTGTCGTTGTTGTGTACCTGTTAAAGACGGTGGCGTTGCTGTGTACCTGTTGAAGACAGTGGCGTTGCTGTGTACCAGTGAAGACGGTGGTGTTGCGGTGTACCTGTAAAAGTCGTTCCCACATGCTTATGTCTTTTGCAACAAAGTTCAGCAAAAATTCAAGAAAGTACAAGATGAAGTCTTCCGCTGTACCAAACTCTGAAGCTTTCAAGAATTCAACAAAAAGACGTAAGTGTGTGGAACATGAAGTCACGAGGAGGCAAAGTTCACAAGAAAGGCAAAGATCGCACGTGAAAGGCCAAAGAACAATGCTCTCAAGTCAAAGCCAAAAAGATCAAACCAACATATTCACAACAAAAGAAAGAAAAGAAGAAAAGACTACGAGCTAAAGAACGAAGACTTAGTATAGTATGCTAGGTTTAGAACTTTGTAACGTGGAGTGACCTCCCTTAGGGGGAGATTGTTAGAAATACGTTTTAACGTATATTAGAAGTATCGGTCACTCCACAATAGTATTTATGTTGTAATAGCTCGTAGTTAGAAAATAGTCATTAGTTGCTTATTAACTTAAGTAAGAACCGGTCCATGGGCTTGTCATGGACCGGCCCAAGCCCAATGTAAGGCTTGGAGTATAAATACCCCTTTCCACCATGGAAAGGGGTTGGTTGTTGTTTCATTTTGGATTTCATATTAATAAAATCACACACACTTTCTCTCACTTTCTCTCTCTAGTTTCTCTCACTAGAAAACATCAACCCACTTCATAGATTCATAGGTTATCAAGATTCTACACGGATCAACCTTTTATTCCGCATCAATTTTTATTCCGCATCAACCTTCTTCATCCGGAATATTTTATATTCCGGATCAAACCCTTTCATCCGGAATAACCAATTATTCTGGATCAACCACATTATTCCGAACCAACCATCTTTCCATTTATTCCGAATGAACCTAGTATTCCGCATGAACCATTATTCCGCATGAACCATTTATTCCGCATGAGCATATATTCCGCATGAAGCTTCTTCCCATTTATTCCGAGAATACATTCCGAATGAAGGATTTTGTCTGATTTATTCCGGATGAAGCACTTATTCCGAATGAAGCACTTTTTTAAGGTATTTACAGTTATTGTTTAATTTTATTTTTAATTCAAGTTTTATTTTAATTAATTAATTGCTTCTAGTTTACTTTTATTTACTTCACACATTTACCCTTTTAGTAGAATAGAAAACCAAACCCCCTATTTTTCACCAAGAACAACTATTCCACTTTGAGCTGTGATCAATTCGAGAAGATTCTGAGACTAATACTGAACCCATTGCAAATGCAAGTATCACTCGTGCCCGAGAAAATTTAATTTCTCGTTAATGAGGATAAGTTTATCATCGGCCATAAACTATCCTTTCTTTGAAACGCGGGTCACACTCTGTCATGTGATTGCAAGCCATTGTGTATGAGCTTAAAAACTTCGAATGTTTTTTAATATAAGCTCATGCCCGATAAAAATTAATTTCTCGTTGTGAGGATAAGTTTATCATCGACAAGATAAACTTCCCTTAGTTTGAAGTCCGGGTCATTGTCTGACATTTAACAATGAACCGTTTACACGAGCTTAAAACCTTTGAATAGTTTAAATGTAAGCTCGTGTCCGAGAAAATTTAATTTCTTGTTTTTGAGGATAAGTTTATCATCGGCGATAAACTTTCCTTTATTTGAAGATCGGGTCATCGTCTGATATTTAACGATGAGCCATTATACACGAGCTTAAAACCTTTGAATGGTCTTAGTGTAAGCTCATTTCCGAGAAAAATTAATTTCTTGTTTTGAGGGTAAGTTATCGTTGACGAGATAAACTTCCCTTTCTTTGAAGTTCGGGTCACAGACTGTGATTTGACCGTGAGCCATATACACGAGCTTAACCGCAAATCCCCTGACACACTTGTTTCTTAGATATCAGCTTCTTCAGCAACCAAACTCTGAGAGTGTCCTTAATTGAATGGTATACAACGATTGGAACATTGTCTTCTTGTTTAATGTTAACTTTGGTACCTGCATTCTCATTAGAAAGTTGGATGGTTTTATGTGGGTTAGAGATATCTATTTTAGAACCATGTGGGGGTTCATAGTTGGCCTTACTTGTGTCATAGGTGGCATGAGGAGATGATTCACTTGTCTTAGTTGGTAAACGTTTCCTTTTATAGAAAACCTTAAGTTCAGGCTTAAGTGATGTATCATCCTTTTCAATTTCCTCCCTAGTAGTCTTAGTAGAATCAGAGACTATCCTAGTTAAAGGGAACTCGTTTCCTACAAGAGTGAAAGTTCTCCCAGTGGGGCGCCACATTTTACCAATGGGTTTGATTTTAGCTACCCACTGGGATTTAAGTCTAGCACGGGAGTTCACCTCATTAAGTAATTTCTTGATACAAGAATCATGATTGGCTTTAAAGACACATTTCCTACATGTTCTACAAGTAGCATATTTAATGTTCGAGTAAGATCTGGAATTCCTAGATGATTGATTGATGCTCCTGGGATATGACATGCTACAGTTAGCAGTGTTGGGTAATTTAGAAGGCATCTGACTAGGTTTAAAATTCCTATCTCTTACTTGTGTCTATTGAATAGCTTCCCTTAGACCAAGTTTATGGCGAACGTCATTTGAACTAGTTTGAGACGTGTTTTTTGGACTATGTCTACGGAGACAAGAGGCAATCATGTGATTAGGTCTTTGTAGAAGTTGTTTTAGTCACATTGAGCCTAGATGGTGGAGTGACTGGTCTAGGAAGATGAACCATATCAACTTGGGATGCAAACCGCGATCTCGGGGATTTTGGTCGCTCAGATCTAAATGCAGTCGGTTGTCTAACAGACTGAATTTGAGGTGGTTTCCCCAAGATTGATGGTTTTTCAACCTTAGTATCCACACTAGATCCTCTAATTTTTCTCAATTCGTTTTTCAACGCAGCTATAGCAAAGACCTTTTCCTGTACTTGAGCCTTTAAAGTCTCATTCTCTTTGAGCAATTCATCTTGGGATGCCAACTTAGATTCAAGCAACTTAATTTGTTTCAAAAGATTATCCTTTTCAGCTTTAGAATCCAGAACTGTTTGATCAAATTTTCGTTCAAGAACAATGTTTGACTTTTCAAGTTTTTCAAAATATGTTTCAAATTTGTTCGTTTTCTTGGAAATTCAAGTTTGGCATCCTCAAAATCTTTTGATTGTTGAGCTACGATCGTTTCGAGCTCTTTAATCCTAGAATCAGAATTATTTAAAGAAGCAGTCATAAGGCACTTATCATGATGTTTAGAATTTTGAACACTTTCTCCCCCATTATGACTCACATCGGATGAATCAGAAGTGGTATTGCTATCACTCTTTTCCATCCCATGTTTGGCATAATTAGGTTCAGAATGCTCAACATGTTATAGATTGTTGAAACTTGGCACCTAAAGAGTTGGTGCTTGTGACTTGCTGCTCGTTTCATGCTTTCCTTCTGATTCCTTGCCATTGCTTTCCGTGACAACCAAATTGGTACCTATTTCTTGCACCGGACAGATCTGATCATCTTTTGGCAACAGCTTGAAGCGTGTCTCTCTCTCAAGTTCATGAGGTATTGCTGCATGTAATGATTTAGACGACTCCTTGATTCTTTGAATCTGACCCTTTTTCAACCGTATCTCGTTGTAATTAACTATCCTGACCTCAATACACTTCTCAAGTATATTGATGTAATTGAGTAAACCACTTCTAAAGGTGTCAGTCTGGCAACCCGTGTTCACGTTGAAAAGCTGGTGAAGGATTAGAGTCGAATAATCAAAAGGAGGTACCATTGTTGAGGCAAAGAAGTCCTTAAACTGTGTGCGAAGGATTTCTAGACATATCTTCGCTTTAACCTCATGAAGATTCTCCATTTCAAATTGCAACCGTAACTCATCCAAATTATTGAAAATCTTCTCTTTGAAATTATCCACTTTGCGAAAGAACAGTTGAACCGTGGCTGGAAGTTCGGTCATGTTGTGCGGATAGAGAAGTGCAAGATGTGTCTTGAGCTCGTGAAAGATTTTCATTGTTTTTTGTCACAATTTGATCTTTTTAAGTTGCATGTGTTGTAGTTCTACCTCTTGACATGTCGAATCCAACGATTCCATTTCTTTTGATGATAAATTCTTATTTCTTTGTTGGGTAATGTATCTTTTTCAAAATGTTCCAAAACTTTGATAATACTTTGATGGGTACTATAATAAAATTTGATATCAAAATTTGAAAAAAAATCGACAAAACTTTCTATAATAAAACGACCCACTTTTATAATCTCACGTGGTACTAAATAAAAACGCTACCCTATTTATAAGCGCACGTAACCCTCAATATAACTCTATTGCCCAAGTCAAAAGTGCAGATATGTTACCAATTAATAAACACACATGGCTTTGTAGAGTTATAATGAGTCTGGGGTTGTCAAGGTACGTTGCCAAATCAAGCCCACGATTCTTAGTCCAAGTTCACAATATATATTCACATTAATTGCGTCTTTTTCTTTGACCAAACGCATCTCACAACTAGCAACATTGTTTCCTTCGCCCCTCTTTTCTTCACTATCCTCTCAACTCTGCTTCATCCCATACGTAGCCAAAAATACAAACTTATTCTAATACACCACCTCAAACACTCCGTCCCTGTCTTCTTATCTACCTCCCAGCCACCAGATCCACAAACAAATCTCCCCACAAATCTAAATAAATCTCAATATTGATTACTCTTCCTCTTGTTTGAAAATAATACGCTGCTACAACGTATTGTCCTTATTCCCATTTTCTGAATCACGACCACCAAACTTATTTTCACAAGCCATACCACGAAGAGCAGTCTTCAAGATCTTCAAAAACAGAGGAGGTCTCGGGTAGGTTGATTTTAGATTAATTGCATGTTTTTTATCGATGATGGTGTGGACGGAGATCTTTTTGTTTTTATGGTTCGAGTCTAGACTAAGTTGATAAGAGTCTTGTGTGTAGAATCGTTTTGTTTGTGTTTGGGTGTCTGTCGAGAGTTCTAAAATGGGTCTTGAGGTGTTGCTGGGTTGGTTAAGTCTAGTTATATTTGAAAACAGAGAATGGTTTTGAACAAAATCAAGTTGTGTACAGTTTTTGTGTCGAGTTAAGATAGTTTTATGTAAATTGATGGTTTGAGTTATGAGTGGGAGTCGAGAGTGGTTTTGGTTTGTGGGTCTCGTTGTAACTGTGAGGGTGTTGAGTCTGAGTGTTGAGTAAGTGTGTCGAGTCTGAGTGAGTGGAGTCTTCAGAGAAATGAATGAAGTTTTGATTTTCGTAAAAAAATGTGAGTGTTTGTCTTGTTTTCGAGTATGAGTGTTGAGTAAGTGTGTCGAGTCTGAGTGAGTGGAGTCTTTGGATAAACGAGTGAGTGGAGTCTTCGGATAAACGAGTGAGTGGAGTCTTCGGATAACATATACTTATTCGGATAAAATGGATAAACTCAGACTTCTTCGGAAAAATATGTATTCTTCGGATAAATGACCAAGATAATTCTTCGGATAAATAGACATGGACGAATTCAGATAAAATTTTCGGATAAACAAAAAAACTTCGGATAAATATGTATTCTTCGGATAAAAGATGTGTGACTTCTTCTGAATAATACTACTTCTTCAGAATAATATACTTTCTCTGAATAATGTGACTTTTTTTGAATAATAGACTTCTTCTGAATAATTTAGATCTTCGGATAAATTCAATAAGAGTGGATATTAGGATAAAGAAAGCTTCGGAACAACTTGTAATATTCGGAATAAATAGAATCTTCAGATAAATCTATAAACCCTGTTCCGAAAATCACCCATTGTTAATCAAAAAATACCCCGAAAATCACCCAAATAATAAAAAAATTTGCGATTTTAACCAAATCAATTAACCCAAATAACTACCACATCTATGTAGTCGATTTGTGTACAAATTTACACAACAAAAACACAAAAAATTTCAAGATTGGAGCTTGATTAAATCAAAACCCACTAAAATCAATCAAAATAAGCACAAGAACAATCAATCAACCATATCTCTTTATACCAATTGTAGGTCCACATTTTCTTATAATTGTACAAGTGTTGTAATGATGTAAAAGAGACAGGAAGAGATGAAGATCTTGAGATGAACTAGAGAGAAAGAAGAGGAAAGGAGAGGTAGAGAGAGAAAGTAATATTTGAGATTAATGAAATGTGTGAAACAACTAATGACCAACCCCTCCTAACATGCTAGGAGGGGGTATATATAGCCCACCCTACATATGGGCTATGATGGGCTATATTGTTTACATAATGGATCACGAGCCGAATACTAGAATATATCGTTGGAGTGACCGATCCTTTCTAAATACGTAAAAACGTATTTCCAACAAATACATTATACTAGAACTATGAATCTATAATCAATACAATATACTAATTCTAATATACTATATAAAGAAAAGTTAAGCAATCACAAAGTACTAATATTCACTAATCTCAAGCTAATCACAAGAAAATGACCTAAAACCAAGATTAGCATATAAAATATATTCTATAATGAAGTAAAGTCTAATCTTTTGCAACTAATTATAAAACTCAACTAAGTATTATATTAAGGAAATACATGTACTTTAAACTAAGTTACAAATTATTAAATCATAGAGTACAAGTTTTCAAAGCATAGGATCTTAAGCTCCCATAAATAACCCTAGAATATGATCAACCTATATAAACCCTTAAACTAAGAATGTAGAACATATAGAAGTCATAAACATATCATATAAGTATTATAATAAGCTTACATTAAGATAAAAACCCTAATTACCCAAAATAGAGAGTCATTAGGCTTAATGATATAGAAACCCTTATATTAAGAAATCTACATGGAGTCATAACCTAGTATTTTATTACAAGTCTACAAACACTAATATAAATTCATTATGGTTATAAGATTATGATAAGATAATGTACAAGTACCCTAATGCACAAGGTATAAGATTTCAATGCATGACTGTAACACCCCCACATATGTTATGCGCAGTGGAACTACAACAATGGGTGCTACACAGTATTCATTGCACACAAGATATGTCAAACGACGCTAAAAAGACGTCGACTTAAAACTTGAAATTAAAATTGTTAGATGATACATGTCCACGGTTTTTCCAACCCCAAATAGTACACAGAGTTTAGCGTTTTCGGTCCCCATGAATCTCAACCCAAAAACTTCAGTTTTACAACCACATGACATTAAACATAAAAATTGTTTAAGTAGAAAAGGAGGGAAAAACAAGCGGACACCAAGCCGTACACACAACATCCATCCCATGCATGCTCCATCCTACTTCTCAGCGATTACCTGAAACACATGCCAAAAATTTGGTCAACGAAAACGTTGAGTGGAATTCATAGGTTTTACAATCCATTTGAACGTATATATAATAAAAACCATTCGTGATCATTTATAGTCTTGTCGATCAAACAAACTATAATCAGGATACTGACAATTGTGTTTAAGCTCATGACACTAATCCGTTAACTCAATCACCCGCGTAAATATACCGGCATGATTCAGATGAAACCAGTGCCCCTTCTAAAGGCATCAGTTGCATTTATACCTTATTTCTCATACAAAATAATCTACCGCAGAACTTACTATAAGTACAGCTTCTCGGCTAGCATTGGGTCGTTAACCCCGTAGTACTACAAATTGCATAAGCGGCTATTTCCCCCTACTCGAGGGCAAGACAATAGTTAATAGTTCATGAATTTAGGGACTTTTGCAACTTTGGTACTCAACACAATTCTAAGGCAACTTTCGGGTCTAACAATCATTCATGATATACGTTCCTTTTTAAAAACTAGCATGCATTTCCCTCGCGGGTAAAACAATTTGAAATAATATAAGCGAGGCTATAAATTCACACCTTAGATATTAAGTAGTCGGTAGTTCGAGGGATGATCACTGACGACGAAACGGATGCCCGGGTAAATCAACACCTATCACAAATAACGCGTAATGAGTAATCTCATTTAGTTACTTACGGTACTGTATAAAATACATATATACAAGTCACTTAAGACAAGTATAACTCACGCCAAAAATAAAAACAACAAGTATCACTTATTCTATACCATTCATTCTCATTACTTATGTTGTCCATTTTTACTCATTCTCGCCGGTACTCGACTAAAGTACGGGCTGTTTTACCTTATTAAACCATGCTTATAAAATTTGACAAAATTTCCAAAAATCCTATATGACCTGTAGATAACATGTTTTTAAGCCCAATAAAAGTTTTTACTTTTACGACCCGTTACGCAACTCATTTCCACGACTACATTTTACGGGCTGAAATTGCGCTTCGACCAATTTTGACCTCTTTGACCTATATGAAAAATACCTTTGACTTCCTTGACAACTAAGTCAACATATAGACCCATTTGTACAGGTTAGGGACCAAATTTTGACCCTTGACCATTTACCAATTTATACTTGTGACCCTCGGGATTTGACTAAAACTTTGCACAAATTTGGATTGTGAAAGTCCTCGTCTCCCGGTACCCGATCTTTAAAATGTCATAACTTTTAGCTCGTTTTGAGTCACGGGCTCTACCTTATACCAAATTAAAGCTAGAAAGACCCTCTATCACTACATTTAGTTTTCAAGACCTGGAACAAAAATCATTTTTATAAAATGGACCAAATGTTTCTGCCTAAAAATGACCATACCAAAAACATGCTTAGACTCGATTCCAAGACTTCTAATCATCACTAAACATCATCCTAAGCCTTCCCAAACATATCCTAACATCAAACTTCAATCCTACCCCTATTGATCAATCAAACTCAAAATCAAGAATCAAAGAAAATGGACATGCAACCACTAACACCTATGAAAAACACCTTTAAACATCAAACCAAACACAAGATTAACATGCAAAATCAATAACCACCATGGCTCCCCAAACACCCCCTTTTCCGTGGGGTTTGGGTGACCCAATCACCACAACCAAATTAATTTTGGTGGGTTTTCATGGTGTTTATACTTCCATAACACTTAATATCAACATGCATTAGCTCTTTTAGCCACAAAAACGAATTTGGATCATATGGAAAAATCTTGAAATTTTTTTATCAATGCATGTGGGATTTGAGCACATGAATATGTGGGGAATGACCAAACTAAGTGTGGTCTAACCTTAGATTTTTGAAAAATCAAGTGGAAGAAGATTTTTGGTGAATTTTTGATGGTGGTGGGGGTGTCCGTCGGCTTTAGAGAGAGAGGAGGGAGAGTGTTTGATTTTTTTGGTGAAAATGTTGTGTGTGTTTGTGTGTTTATCCATTTTGGCCCTTTTGATGGGTTAGGAGGGACCTTTATGCAATTTTTGGCTTCTTTTGTCCTTAAATAGAAAACGACCTCAAAACTTTGCGGGTTTGACTCATTTGTCAATTTTGAAAATTTTACGGGAGTCGGAAATCTTCCCGAACGCTCCAAAATATTTTTGGGATACTTTAAATGTACTCGGAAGGCTATAAAACTCACCCGACTCAACTTAACACTTACCGTAAATAAAATTCTCGAAAAATTACATTATCGATAAATCGTCAAAAATTATATAAAATTGGGCATCCCTCGGGATCGTAATCGTCATCGTCCTTCTCAAAACGTCCAACGTAAAAATTATAACCTCGAACATCGGTTCTAACCAAAATACTTATAAGTATAGAAATTATAATTTATTTAAAAATTTCAAAAATTAGCGTAATTTAGGGTATCGTTAATGACCTCGATTCTAGGGTGTCACATCCACCCCTCCTTAAAGAGAGCGACGTCCCGGCGCTCGCCTCTTCTTGTACTCACATTTCGTGCTACTGGAACAGATGAGGATACCTTTCCTTGAAAAAGTCCTCACGTTCCCAGGTGTATTCCGGTCCACGCTTAGAATTCCATCGGACGGAATCCTACTACGCTTCAACCGCTTGACCTCCCGGTCCATAATTTCCACAGGTTCTTCCACAGAGTGCATTTTGTCGTCTAGTCGAATCTCGTCTAAAGGAATCACCAATTCCTTGTCTGCCAAACTCTTCTTCAGGTTCGATACGTGAAACGTGTCATGAATAGCACTAAGTTCGGTCGGCAATTCTAGCTTGTACGCTACTGGTCCAATTCGTTCAACGATCTTAAACGGTCCAATATACCTCGGACTCAACTTTCCTTTCTTCCCAAAACGAATCACACCCTTCCATGGCGATACTTTGAGCATAACCATATCTCCAACTTCAAACTCCAACGGTTTCCTTCGGTTATCGGCATAACTTTTCTGTCGGCTTCTCGCAGCAAGTAGTCGGTTCTTGATCTGCACGATCTTCTCTGTCGTTTCTAAAACCATTTCAGGTCCAGTCAATTGACTCTCCCCTACTTCACTCCAACACACGGGCGATCTACACTTCCTTCCATACAATGCTTCGAACGGTGCCGCTTTGATACTCGCATGATAACTATTATTGTATGAAAATTCCACTAGAGGCAAGTGGCGTTCCCAACTTCCTCCAAAATCGATCACGCATGCTCGGAGCATGTCCTCCATCGTTTGAATCGTTCGTTCACTCTGGCCGTCAGTTTCCGGGTGATATGCCGTGCTTAAACTCAGTTCAGTGCCCATCGCACGTTGAAGCGATTTCCAAAATTCCGACGTAAATCTACTGTCGCGATCCGAAATGATCGATAACGGCACTCCATGTCTACAGACGATCTCCTTCACGTACACGCTGGCGAGTTTTTCCATGCTGTCCGTCTTCTTCATAGGTAAGAAATGAGCAGATTTCGTCAACCTATCCACAATTACCCATATCATATCGCATCCACTAGGAGTCCTAGGTAAACCCGTCACAAAATCCATTGCGATTTTCTCCCATTTCCATTCCGGGATTTCCGGTTGTACCAACAATCCAGATGGTTTCTTATGTTCTGCCTGGACCTTCGCGCAAGTCAAACACTTACTGACGTAACGAGCAATATCTGCCTTCATATTCGGCCACCAATAGACTTTCTTCAGGTCGTGGTACATCTTATCCGATCCAGGATGTATCGAATACTTCGACTTATGCGACTCATTCATAACCAATTCTCGAATTCCAGGCTTTCCTTCCTCAGATGAACACAGTGGCAACCAAATCCGATTCTCAAAATATCTTAGTCCGTCTGACCTAATCACGAAAAGAGGTTTCAACATTCGTCCCAAATTCTCGGCTTCAACATTCCCTTTCATCAATCCTCTCTCCTGAGCCTTCAGTATGGTTTCGGTTAAGTCAACGCTCTCACTCATCACTAAAGCTCTAACCCTCAAAGGTTTCTCCCGTTCCTTCCTACTCAATGCATCCGCTACAACATTCGCCTTCCCAGGGTGATAGCGAATTTCGCAGTCATAATCACTCAGTAGTTCAACCCATCGTCTTTGTCGCATATTCAACTCCTTTTGATCTAAAATGTGCTGCAAACTCTTGTGATCAGTGAATACAACACACTTTGTCCCATACAGATAGTGTCTCCACAATTTCAACGCAAAAACTACCGCTCCTAATTCCAAATCGTGCGTTGTGTAGTTCTCCTCGTTCTTCCTTAATTGCCTCGACGCGTAAGCTATCACCTTTTCACGTTGCATTAATACTGCTCCATAACCCTTACGAGACGCATCACAATACACCACGAAGTCTTCGGTTCCTTCCGGCAATGATAAAATCGGTGCGGAACATAACTTATCCTTAAGCGTTTCGAAAGCAAGCTCTTCCTCAATTCCCCATTCATACACCCTATTCTTCTCGGTAAGCCGCGTCAATGGTTTCGCAATCAACGAAAATCCTTCGATAAACCTTCTATAGTACCCAGCTAAACCCAAAAATTGTCGAACTTCAGTCGGCGTCGTCGGTGATGACCATTCCCTGATTGCTACGATCTTAGCAGGATCTACACGAACTCCCTCACTATCAATCACATGACCTAGAAACTGCACTGATTCCAACCAAAACTCACACTTAGAGAATTTTGCATACAGCTTCTCCTTCCTTAACAACTCCAAAATCTTTCTCAGGTGCTTCTCGTGCTCCTCCTTACTTTTAGAGTAAATAAGTATATCGTCGATGAAAACAATAACAAACTTATCTAGATACAGCTTGCACACGCGATTCATAAGATCCATGAATACAGCAGGCGCGTTCGTCAACCCAAACGGCATCACTCGAAATTCAAAGTGTCCATACCGCGTACGAAAGGCGGTTACAGGAATATCCTCCTCTCTTACACGCAGTTGATGATACCCTGATCTTAAATCGATCTTAGAGTATACACTGGAACAGATCAATTGCAAGGTTCAATTAAGTCGATTTTAAAAGCATAGTTTCCTAACTTCAAGGTACACCCTTTCAGTATAGAATTCGTACTAACAATTTTTCCATCGGCTAATTCAACATTATAACTAGTCGTTAACAACACCGGTTCTCTATCGATATGACGACTAAATCTAACGTCTACAAAACTCTTGTCGGAGCCAGAATCAAATAAAATACTAGCATAACAAGCGTCTAGCAAAAACGTACCGGTAACCACATTTGGACCTTGTGGTTTATCAGCAGTTCCCACTTGATACACAGCTGCCGCATTATTTCCTCCCCGTCTGTTTCCTGTCTTTGGGCAATTTGCTTGCACATGCCCTCTTTCTCCACAGCTATAACATCCTCTCATCCTGATAGCATTAGCCCCAGTGGCTACTCCTCCCGTTCGACAACTAGCTGTCCTATGACCTGCCTTTCCACACTTGCCGCATGCCGGCGGGCAATTTCCAACATGATACAAGTTGCACTTTCCACAATGGGGGTTCACTTTCACACCTCTAGGGTTCGTCACTGCCCTCATCCCTTCGTTCCTTCTCTGATTAAACTGCTGATTACGGTTCGGCCCATGGTTGTTTCGATTTCCTCCTCGGTTCTGGCCTTGGGATTGATTACTTTGTGCTGCCTCCCATTTCCTTTTGTTGCCCTCAGCAATGTAATTCTGCTTGTCCTGAAGCTTAACGTCCATCAAAGCGTGTGCCATTTGAACCGCTTCATCAAACGTTCCAGGTTTCGACGAAGTTGTTTCACCTTTGATGTTGCTAGATAAACCCTTTATATACTGCTTCATTTTCTTGGCATCATTGGCAAATATGTCCGGACACAAAAGACTTAACTCATTGAATCTCCTGGTGTAAGCAGCTATATCGTTGTTCTTTAAGGTCAAATGTCTCAATTCGTCCTCCAATTGCCCCAATTCCTCCTCTGGGCAAAACTTCTTTGTCAACAAAGCTTTGGTCGCATTCCACGTCCTTGCATTTGCTACAGCCAATCCCACCGTAGCTACCTGGGTATTCCACCAACTTAACGCATCATCCATAAACGTAGCCGCTGCAAACTTTACTTTATCCGCCTCTGCACAACCACTGATTTCAAACGTACTCTCAACTTTTTCCAACCATCGCCTAAGTTCTAGGGCTCCACCCGTTCCACGGAACTGCGTGGGACCGCACTTCATAAAGCTAGAATAGGTACACACTCTCGGGGCTGGCTGTCTCCCCGCGTTCCTTCCTGGATCCTGATTTCTCCCAGCTCGGTCCGCTTGCAACGCATTAGCTATTGCTTCCTGAATCATGTTGTTAACACGATCGGCAGTCAACTTTGGAGGCATTGTTTTATCGAATATCTCTTTCTGCAAGACAAGGAAAATAGAAAAACAATGTAAGTATTCATATCAAGTTTCCCAGACATAAAATACATACAACGACACATCACTACGGAGTTACTAATATTCATCAATTCACACCACAAAAGATCAAATTTAAGACATATCACAGATCATGAAAGGTAACATAGATTGTATTGATAATTAACCAAAATCGTGACAAGTAATGCCACTACAATCGTTCACCACAAAACATCAAGTACTTGAGTTTCTCGTCATAATACCATCATACAAAGGTCTAAAATAGTTCTATTACAATGATCAAAGAAAAATACAAAACAAGTAACTAGGCATGTGGTGATCCACACGGCCTCTTGGATGGCGGCTCGTCGTCGTCTTCCTCGGTTTCCTCATCACTTACGTCCTCATCCACATCATCCACTTTTCCCTTTCCTTTCTCATCCGGCCCACATTCTGTTTCCTTTTTCGTCCCTGATGTGGATCCACACTCAATCGCTACCTGATTTCCCACCGAAATACAAGCACCCCCAGTAGGCGGCTGAACCATGAAGTCATTCGCCTCCATCTCCACATCGTCCACGAATCTCCAATCCGGGGGCAATGAATCCCTCACACGATGCTCCCAACTCTACATCCTCGACAACCTCATCTGATCTTCCCTCACACGGTCAAGACTAGCACTTAAATTCGCAACCATTGATTTTAAACTGTTGATGGCACTTGTGTTCATCATCCCATCATACACAATTCTTGAAGTCCTTTCCAACAGTCTTTGATGTTCCCTTTCAGTCTTATCAAACTTCTTAATCACCCTAGTCTCAACTACAAACCGCTCATACATCAACCTTTCCATCCTCCCCAAACGACCTGCGGGATCCCAGTAGTGACTCGGTCTCGGAAAATAGACCCTTGCAATATTCTCATGAATCGATGGCGACTTGGATGACTCTCCACTGCTCCCATTACTATTGTCCATCGGGCGATCAAAGGGTTGCTGCTCATAACGACCGGTCGGTGGTACCTCATAACCCTTCGGCGAATTCGGAGATTGAAACAAATCGGGTTCGGTCTGGCCCACAGCATCCTCGGGAATGCCATCATCCAATAGCTCCTCGGGCTCTTCTTCGGAATCCTCATTCTCGTCACTACTCATGCTGAAGTTATCCACCTCACTTTCGCCATTGTCGTTTTCCGGCCCTATTTCGTCTTCTGGAGCGATCCATCCATTATTATTGTCCGGCGGGTTCGGAGGAAACGGTCCCCCTTCGTGGCCTACGACGTAATCGTTTCCGTTATCGTTGGGCGGTACCTCGGCCATTCCTGCAATAACAGCGAATTTCGGAGGGTACATAAGTAATTATACAATAGTTATAAATATATGCATGCAAATGCAATGCAAAGGTGGTACATATGCCCAAAATGTAATAATATGATGCTCATGCATGATTAATACAAAAATTACGATGTCGGATATTTCACGTAAAATTTAACGTCTACATATAGTAATTCCATACTTATATAATAATTACCCACATATATACTTTACTCAAAAGTATACGTCAAATGCCATAAATACAACAATAAATCTTACCGGAGCCATGCAGGATAGTTGTGTGTGCTTGGACCCTTTTTCTTATGACACCAAAAGTTATAGTTTAGGATTTTCAAAAACGACCTAGTTCTCTATAACTCGTGGCTCTGATTACCAATCTGTAACACCCCCACAATTGTTATGCGCAGCGGAACTACAACAATGGGTGCTACACAGTATTCATTGCACACAAGATATGTCAAACGACGCTAAAAAGACGTCGACTTAAAACTTGAAATTAAAATTGTTAGATGATACATGTCCACGGTTTTTCCAACCCCAAATAGTACACAGAGTTTAGCGTTTTCGGTCCCCATGAATCTCAACCCAAAAACTTCAGTTTTACAACCACATGACATTAAACATAAAAATTGTTTAAGTAGAAAAGGAGGGAAAAACAAGCGGACACCAAGCCGTACACACAACATCCATCCCATGCATGCTCCATCCTACTTCTCAGCGGTTACCTGAAACACATGCCAAAAATTTGGTCAACGAAAACGTTGAGTGGAATTCATAGGTTTTACAATCCATTTGAACGTATATATAATAAAAACCATTCGTGATCATTTATAGTCTTGTCGATCAAACAAACTATAATCAGGATACTGACAATTGTGTTTAAGCTCATGACACTAATCCGTTAACTCAATCACCCGCGTAAATATACCGGCATGATTCAGATGAAACCAGTGCCCCTTCTAAAGGCATCAGTTGCATTTATACCTTATTTCTCATACAAAATAATCTACCGCAGAACTTACTATAAGTACAGCTTCTCGGCTAGCATTGGGTCGTTAACCCCGTAGTACTACAAATTGCATAAACGGCTATTTCCCCCTACTCGAGGGCAAGACAATAGTTAATAGTTCATGAATTTAGGGACTTTTGCAACTTTGGTACTCAACACAATTCTAAGGCAACTTTCGGGTCTAACAATCATTCATGATATACGTTCCTTTTTAAAAACTAGCATGCATTTCCCTCGCGGGTAAAACAATTTGAAATAATATAAGCGAGGCTATAAATTCACACCTTAGATATTAAGTAGTCGGTAGTTCGAGGGATGATCACTGACGACGAAACGGATGCCCGGGTAAATCAACACCTATCACAAATAACGCGTAATGAGTAATCTCATTTAGTTACTTACGGTACTGTATAAAATACATATATACAAGTCACTTAAGACAAGTATAACTCACGCCAAAAATAAAAACAACAAGTATCACTTATTCTATACCATTCATTCTCATTACTTATGTTGTCCATTTTTACTCATTCTCGCCGGTACTCGACTAAAGTACGGGCTGTTTTACCTTATTAAACCATGCTTATAAAATTTGACAAAATTTCCAAAAATCCTATATGACCTGTAGATAACATGTTTTTAAGCCCAATAAAAGTTTTTACTTTTACGACCCGTTACGCAACTCATTTCCACGACTACATTTTACGGGCTGAAATTGCGCTTCGACCAATTTTGACCTCTTTGACCTATATGAAAAATACCTTTGACTTCCTTGACAACTAAGTCAACATATAGACCCATTTGTACAGGTTAGGGACCAAATTTTGACCCTTGACCATTTACCAATTTATACTTGTGACCCTCGGGATTTGACTAAAACTTTGCACAAATTCGGATTGTGAAAGTCCTCGTCTCCCGGTACCCGATCTTTAAAATGTCATAACTTTTAGCTCGTTTTGAGTCACGGGCTCTACCTTATACCAAATTAAAGCTAGAAAGACCCTCTATCACTACATTTAGTTTTCAAGACCTGGAACAAAAATCATTTTTATAAAATGGACCAAATGTTTCTGCCTAAAAATGACCATACCAAAAACATGCTTAGACTCGATTCCAAGACTTCTAATCATCACTAAACATCATCCTAAGCCTTCCCAAACATATCCTAACATCAAACTTCAATCCTACCCCTATTGATCAATCAAACTCAAAATCAAGAATCAAAGAAAATGGACATGCAACCACTAACACCTATGAAAAACACCTTTAAACATCAAACCAAACACAAGATTAACATGCAAAATCAATAACCACCATGGCTCCCCAAACACCCCCTTTGCCGTGGGGTTTGGGTGACCCAATCACCACAACCAAATTAATTTTGGTGGGTTTTCATGGTGTTTATACTTCCATAACACTTAATATCAACATGCATTAGCTCTTTTAGCCACAAAAACGAATTTGGATCATATGGAAAAATCTTGAAAATTTTTTATCAATGCATGTGGGATTTGAGCACATGAATATGTGGGGAATGACCAAACTAAGTGTGGTCTAACCTTAGATTTTTGAAAAATCAAGTGGAAGAAGATTTTTGGTGAATTTTTGATGGTGGTGGGGGTGTCCGTCGGCTTTAGAGAGAGAGAGGAGGGAGAGTGTTTGATTTTTTTGGTGAAAATGTTGTGTGTGTTTGTGTGTTTATCCATTTTGGCCCTTTTGATGGGTTAGGAGGGACCTTTGTGCAATTTTTGGCTTCTTTTGTCCTTAAATAGAAAACGACCTCAAAACTTTGCGGGTTTGACTCATTTGTCAATTTTGAAAATTTTACGGGAGTCGGAAATCTTCCCGAACGCTCCAAAATATTTTTGGGATACTTTAAATGTACTCGGAAGGCTATAAAACTCACCCGACTCAACTTAACACTTACCGTAAATAAAATTCTCGAAAAATTACATTATCGATAAATCGTCAAAAATTATATAAAATTGGGCATCCCTCGGGATCGTAATCGTCATCGTCCTTCTCAAAACGTCCAACGTAAAAATTATAACCTCGAACATCGGCTCTAACCAAAATACTTATAAGTATAGAAATTATAATTTATTTAAAAAATTCAAAAATTAGCGTAATTTAGGGTATCGTTAATGACCTCGATTCTAGGGTGTCACAATGACTTATAAATTATGTCAAAATAGGAATTTTCACCCTTTAGACATGTTTACCTAAACTAAACCATTAAACCAAGTGTAAGAACTCTTTGGACACTTAAGACACAATTTATAGGACCTAAATTAAATTTACATCAGTAGCTAAAATTAGTATAATCACATTTACTAAGATTAAACCCTAGATCATTAGAAAACCCTAATCTACAAAAGTATACTTCCCATTTTCACATCATACATTTGTTAAACTTCAAACCAAGGACCCAAATCTATTAAATAGAATGTATAAACCCTAATTAAGCCTTAATAATTCACTAATCCCTTTCCTAAGTACTTAATCACCAAAAACACAAACCATAAGTTACAAGCCCTAATTTTTATACTCGGTTTTGTATTTTAACTCCAAAACTCATTTTTAAACCATTTCTCTCCATTACAAATTCAAATATTAGATATTTAGGACTTTTAAGATATTCTAGGAGTGGTAAAAGTTAGGTGCATCACCTCCTTGCTTGCTACATATCACCATTCTCATATAAATGTTGTCGTGACCCATTTCTAGCCACAAGGAATGAAAGATATGGTCTAAGAACTTTTGTAGAGCTTCACTAGACTTTATTATTCATATACCTATCCTTATTACACGTTTAGATGCCAAACTTGGAGCCTAAGTGTTGCTAGTACTATAAATAGAGCCGTATAGTATCCTTGAAGACTTGCACCCCGTTTTATTTGTATCTCCTACCCATTCTTAATATTCACTTCCATAAACGTCCTAGGACATCCCCAAGACTAGAAACCAGGTTTAAAAGGAAGCTTTTGAAGCTTTTATAGCAAGTAGTGTTCATAAGAAGTCATAAGGAGCCATTTTGGAGCTACCTTGGTAATTTCTATATTAGCTATGCATTGATCTTGTTATAATGAGTTCTTAGAATTATTATAATGCCAAAACCTTTTTAGAAAGATAATCCAAAATAAACTAAGTCATTTCATCAATTTAAATGAAAATTATAAGTTAAAGATATCTTAAAACCCTAGTTTTGTAATTTACATGAAATAATAAGCAAAAACCTATTTCAAAAGCTATAATTCTGAAAAAATGTTGTTATTATGATTAAAAATGTATTTTAAAACCTTGTTTTAAAATTGTAGAACATTTGGTCAATTTTTGAGGTTGTTATGTGATTTTTACAACTATAAGGACTAAAACTGTCATTATTGAAGCTATTTAACATTTTGGGTCAAAAGTGTCATTTTATGAAATTTAAAGTTATAATAATAAATGTTGGAAATTTTGAGGCCCTAAGGTTGTGATAACCCGAATCCGAGGTCATTATTTAATCATATATTACGAATATTTTTGAAATTTTTGATGAGTTTGAATGCTATGACATTTGGTGGTTTAATTTAAAACCGATGTTGGAGGCCTTATTTTTACCTTTTTACTAATTGCTAGGATTATTAGTGATTGCGATATCGACGGATGCCTGAATTTTTAGGTTTTATTATTTGTTGTTTCGTTGTTTATATTTTTGACGTGTTCGTTTTCAATTGCATATTAAGTCGTGCTGGGACTATATTACTATCTTATATGTGTGCGTTTTAACTTTTGAAAAGTATTTTACAAAACCCGAATCCCGTAAATATTTTCAAAATTGACTAATAGTTATTTTCTACCCTTTAAACTATTTAATTGCATTTTAGTCCAAAATATTGCAAGATTAGCAAAATAAACCCCCATTTACCATATATAATGATATTTATCACCTAACAAAACACATACATGCAATTTTTCACCAAACTTTTTCATCTCTCTTGTTTTCTTTCTCATTACCGTGACTTCAACCCAAACAAAACACTCATTGATTTTAACTTTTGGCTTGATTTTGAGAAAACTAAATCAAGTCCCATTCCTAAAATTAAAAGGTAGTTCTTTTGGTATTAAAATCTCTTACATGCATTAAGTTTTTATTTTTCTTATGAATTAGGGTTGGTAAGAGTTGTTGATGATCATGCATGTGATGATCATGATTAGATCATGCTATTTTGATGTTAAAAGTTTGAGTTTTAATTTTGGTGTTTGTTTTTATGAATCATGCAATTGTTTGGATTAAAATATGATGATATTAGGTGTTGGAAATTATTTGTTAAGTGTCAAGTACCGTCAGTGTATTTTAAGTACTGTCAGTGTTATGTAAGTACCGTTAGTATTAACGCGGTACATAGTAAGTACTGCTACTTATAAAGTAAGTACTGCTATACTGATTAGGACGAATATATCTTTGTATAAGATATGTCATAGTTATAGTTAGATTATATCTTATGTGATATACTTAAATAGTTAGAATATTGATAATATATCGTCTGTGATATAGTTATCTTTATAGAATATTCTAATGTTTCTAGGGTTCCTTACTCTATAAAAGGAACATAGGTACAATGTCTTTCATGTACCTCATTCAAGTCGATTAATAAGATAATCGAATAGTTAAAAGTAATTCTGTTCTTATGTGCTTTATAAGTCAGATTCCGCATAACTTATTTAGTGTTAGTAAGATTACTCAAAGTGTTTTAGTTTGATTACAAACTACTATACTAATTCTTAACAGAATATAGATCCAATCAAAGGGATCAACAAGTGGTATCAGAGCTTGTTGAGAAACTCTGAAAAAGAAGAACAGAACCCCAAACACTCCACACACACCAAAACTCAATGTCTCAACCAGATGGTGATGATGCTCACTTGTATGATGTTCAGAACCATGATCCTATACCACAAGGACAACCACAAGTTGTGCATCCTGCACCAGTACAAGGTGTTCAAGACGTGAATGCAGTAGCTACCTCTACAACAACACCTTCTCATACTTTATCTGCTGTTAAACTCCGAGTTCTCAAAGGTGACAATTATGAGACATGGGCTATGCAGATGGAACATTACTTGAATCACACAAATCACACTGTGTGGCAAGTTATCAAGAATGGGAACACACCAAAGAAGCTACAGTGGTTGCCAGACGGTACATGCTATGCTCTACCTGCTGTGACTTCTGAGGAGGTACAAGCAGAGATTAGAGAGAGAAAAGCCAGAACTGCTTTGGCTATGGCTCTTTCTGAAGACATCCTACCAAGCTTTCATCATTATAAGGATGCTAAAGCTATGTGGGATGCTATAAAACATAGATTTAGGGGTAATGACAAATCTAAGAAGATAAAGAAGATTGTTCTTAAGCAAGAATTTGATAACTTCTCAATTACCAGTATAGAGGGGATACATGGTGGCTATGGAAGGTTCAATACACTGCTTATTCACTTGGCATTTTATGGACAAGTAATTCCTAATGAAGAAGCTAATTTAAAATTCTTATGAAGTGTTCCGCCAGAGTGGAAAGCAATGGCTATGCACTTCATCACAAGAGATGATCTGGAAACAATTCCTTTTGATCATCTCTACAACAATCTTAGAGCATACGAGATGGATGTGAAAGGCACTGAAGTAAAGGCAGCGACTAATACAAAGTCTAACTTGGCTTTTGTGTCAGATGGAAATAGCGGTACTTACTTTCATAATACCGCTAGTGGATCTAGCAGCGGTACATACTTCACAAATACCGTTGGAGGACTTACAAGCAGTACTTACCCACAAAGTATTGAAGGCAGCCCTATAGTCTCTCAAAATCCACATGGAAGGTCTTCACCATTGTTTAGTGACAATCATGCCTTTTCATTCTTCGCTGGACAAGACAACAGACCAAGATTAACACTCAATGACTTGTTCCAAATGGATGATGCTGATGTTGAAGAAATGGATCTTAAATGGCAAGCTGCTATGGTGTCAGTAAGATCTAATAGGTTCTTCAAGAAGACTGGAAGAAAAATGACTATTGATCCTAATGAGCCATTAGGATATGACAAGTCTAAAGTTGAATGCTATAACTGTGGAAGGAATGGACACTTTGCAAGAGAATGCTCTAGAGACAAAGCTGAGAATAGCAATCAGAAGTCCAAGCACAGGTCTAGAACCAGTCCAAGAATAACTGAAAGCTTTCCAAAAGGAAACAGCAGGTGTCCTAAAGAAACCAAAGCATTGGTTACTGTAGATAGAGTGGTGAACTGGGCTGAAGATGAAGAAGAAGAAGAGCTTGGTTTAATGGCTCTCTCACATGAAGATACTAAGGTACATCCTTGTTCTAAAGACTGTGTTCTTAAATTTAATAGCCTAAAGGTAGAACTAGAGGAACAATATCAAAAGGTTAACACATGCACTGTAAAATTAAATGCTTTTAAACAGGGTGTTGTTAAATTAGAATAAAATATAGTTTTGTATAAAAGGCTCAACAAAACTATGAAGGGAAAATAAGAATTTTAACTTTTCGAATGAGGGAAAAAGATGTGGAAATAAAAGCTTTTTAAAGACAACTATTAAAAATATCAACAGAAAATGAAGCTTTATAAGCCAGTCTTTATAATGAAAGGGAAGTGATTAATCATTTGAAAAAAATCTTCTAAAGGATTGGGAAAATTGATTAATTCACAAATGGGGTATTATGACAAATCAGGCCTAGGATATATTGAGGACCAACCTGGGATAACTTTAACTGACAAGGACTTATCAAAAGGGATTTTTGATAGTTCTAGTGAGGTAGATGATACACATGAAAATGATAGATATCCTGAAGGAATGAAGGCAATTCCTCCACCACTATCAGGAATTTTCATGCCCCCTAGTAATGACAAAAGTATAGAGTTAGAAGAACCAATGGTTAAAAATACCTTAAACTCTAGTACTTTGTCCCAAGAAAAGACTGTTGTGACCAAAAACATTGTTTATCCACCTTTAATGAACAACTTTGTTTCTGAAGAATCTAAGACTAGTTCTGCTCCCAAGCAGGTAAAAACTCCTAGCAAGATATTGGAAAACAATGTAAAACATAATAAAGCCAAAAGGGGTGGGCTAGGTTTTGAGAAAGTTAAGTCAAAACAACCTTTTGGGTCTTCTTTAAGAAGAAAAGGATGTTATGTTTGTGGTAGTCTAAGTCATTCTATCAAAGATTGTACTCTACATGAAGATAAGATTGTGAAACAAAAGACTACACAAAATGTCATGAAAACAGTAATGGGAAAAATGCACAGGTTAATAGGAATCATAAACTTAAGAATGAAAAACCTGAGTTTGATCACTCAAGGGTAACCAAACTGATTAAATATATCCCTGCCAAAAGTTTTGTTCCTAGGGCAGTACTTATGAAACAAGGTCTAGTACCTTTAAAGACTGGTAAATCAAGTACCGACAAGTCTAGACCTACAAGTACTGCTAGACCAAACTTAAGTATTGTTGGTTTAAAGTCTGTAAAACCAAAGTTCTCTAAGACTTCTAAGAAGGTTTTTGACAAAGTTAAAAGACCTAGAAGTAAGGATAATAACAAACCAGTGCAAATGTGGGTTCCTAAAAGAGATAAATCATGTGTTAAAACAAGTACCCGCTAAAGCAGTACTTAAGGCAAAGAAGTCTGAGCACATAGAGTCACCCTATGTCTTTGACTACATAAATGAAACCATGAAGTATAAGAGAAAAAGTAGCATTACTGGGAATGCTTCAGAACAAACTCTTAAATGTGTAGGTCCCACAAGACCCGAGGCAAATGTGGCTTGGGTACCTGTTAAAAACTAATGAGTTCTATTTGTGTGCAGGGGCATTTAATTGATGAATTGAAAGATAAAGGTATAATAGATAGTGGACGCTCAAGACACATGACAGGAAACAAAGACTTTCTTGCTGAATCTGAAGAATTCAGAGGAGGTCTAGTAGCCTTTGGAGGTAGCAAAGGTAGAATCACTGGCAAAAGGAAAATCAACACAGGAAAGTTAGAATTTGAAGATGTGTTCTTTGTAAAAGAATTGAATGAGTTCAATCGCTTTTCTGTATCACAAATGTGTGATAAGAAGAACAAGGTGTTGTTCACAGACAAAGACTGCTTGGTGTTGTCTAAAGACTTTGAGATGCCTAAGGAATCTCAAATACTACTTAAAGTACCCATGCAAGAAAATATGTACACCTTTAATCTTCATACTATTACTCCAATAGGTGGTATTACATGTTTTCTAGCTAAGGCTTCTTTTGATGAGTCAAATTTGTGGCATAGAAGGTTAGGTCATGTGAATTTCAAGAATCTTAATAGATTAGTGAATAGGAATTTGGTTAGAGGTTTACCTAACAAATGTTTTCAAAATGATTTCACATGTGCTGCCTGTCAAAAAGGTAAACAACATAGAGCCTCTTGTAAGACCAAGATTGTCAACACTGTGACAAAACCTTTGCAGCTTTTGCATATGGATTTGTTTGGTCCAGTTTCTATAGGAGGCATTAGTCAAAAGACCTTTTGTCTAGTCATAATTGATGATTATAGTAGATTAAGTTGGGTTTTCTTTTTAGCTCTTAAAAGTGAAACAAATGAATTACTAAAGGATTTTATCACTTTAGTTGAAAAGCAGTTCACTAAACAGGTTTTAATCATTAGTGTTGATCCCAAACTTAGATCGATTTAGCTTGTGTAAACGAGATTAAATCAAGTTAAACACATAGAGAAACTTTGTTGTATATGATACAATTCAAGTATTATGCGGAATTAATACTTAAACAAGAACACACAAACAAGATAAATCAAACTTTCACTTTGATTGATAAATCGAACTTGCGTACAATGAAAGTGTAAAACTTATATTAAACTAAAACCTAAAGGCCCCCTTTTATAAAATAAGGAGCCTTGTACAAGAGTCTACGTATCAGCTATTTTAGGTAAAGATAAATATAGAAAATACAATGTCGAACATATCTTTACTAGAAATACAAAACGTGTAGACTAAGTCTTCTATCAGTGCTTGACTTCTTCTTATCGACGCTTAACTTCTTCATGTCAACGTGATACTCGTTTTTTCATTTGGGTTCAGTATTTGTGTCTTGGTATCTTCTCGAATTGATCACGGTTCAAAGTGGAATAATTGTTCTTGGTTACTAAAAGGGTGTTGGTTTGTTTATCTATTTTAAACTAATAGTAAATAAATGTAAATGGTGTTGAGTAAATTAAAAGCTTTAAAGATTAAACTAAAATAACGAGTTAAAAGTAAATGCTTGAAAACTTAAAGGCAAGATTAGAAAAATACTTGAACACTTAATAAAACTAACACTTGAAAACTTTGTAAAAACAAGAAATTAAACAATTGGAGAACAGCCAAATCGGAATATCTAAAGTGCATCAATCGGAATGTTTGAAAAGGAATCAGATCGGAATGTATAATACTTGATGTCGGAATGTTACAAAACACTCCAATCGGAACACAATAAACCCTACCATCGGAATGAGGCTGATCAGAATACTGGGAAATGAGGGTGATCGGAATATGGGAGAATAAATCTAATCAGAATGTGCAAACAAGTCTCAATCGGAATATTGATAAAATGAGTTAAATCGAAATACCAAAATACCTCCTGTCGGAATATCTTAAACCCTATTCCGATTAGGTGATCGGAATAGGGGGAGTGCAAATCGGAAAACACAAACCCTTTTCCGATCAAACGATCGGAATAAAGGGAGGGGGGCTGGTCGGAATGCTACGATCGGAAAAGGGTTTTACCCTTTCCGATTTATATTGATTCGAAAGTTAAGCCAAGGGAATAAGCTATTTAAATAAGCTAATCACCAAAACTAGAACGAATTTAATATTAAACGGATTGAATAAGCACAAATACAACTTATCTAAACTTAAAATAAGCAAACTTTTCAATCAAACTATAAAAAAATGATATTTTTAAGAAAACTTTTAATAAGTAAATAAGCTAAACATATAAACAAGCCAATAAGCACAAAGATCTTAAAGCTTCTTCGTATGAAAACTTAAATAAACATAAAAAGATTAACTTTTTAAGCACGGAAACATTGATGAACAACACAGATCATAAGTAATTCGCACCAAAAGTGAACCAAAATCAAAGAAAGGTAGAAAGAGATGAAAGATTAAAAGCTTAAACTTAAACTTAATTAATGAAATCAACAATACAAAAGGTTTAATCTTGAAAGATTAAAAGAAAGAAAGATGAAAACTTAGTGAGAGAAAGTTGAGAACTTTCTCTCTCTAAAACTAGAGAAATGAAAAGTGAAATTAAACACTAAAAAACTAACTCCAAAATTGTGAAGAGAAGTCCTATTTATAGGCGTTTTCTTGTGGGCTTGTGAATGGGCTTTGTTTATGGGCTTCTTTTCTTCTTTCTTCTTTAGTCTTTTCGTTTCTTTAATTAAACGTTTCCGACTTTGGATTTTGAGAAGTGTCGGTGAATAATTCCAACTCGTCTTATAATCTTTTGTTTAATAGACTCGAGTTCTTCGACATATAAGAATCTTCCATCTTTGGCCTTTTTCTTCGATAAATCTTCTAATAGGCGCAATGACTTCAAATCTTTTGCATCTCTTGGACAATAGACTTCGTCTTGAGTCTTTTTCTTCGATAAAACCCGTGCAATCCCATGTTTTCTTCAATATTCATCCGGTTGACTCTGAAAACACAATAAACACAAAAACCACGCATAATTCCAAACAAATGATATTAAATACGTGTTTTGGTCTCGTTTTAGCCAGAAATAAGTGGTAAAAGGATGGGTGTTTTCACACCTATCAAATCCCCTACACTTAACCATTTCCATGCCCTCATGCAATGCTTAGTGACAAAGCAAATTTACACTTTTCTCAAAATCAATCAACCTTGGCCTTATTAATATACTACCAAAATAGAAATTAAAGTACTAAGAGAAATTAAAACTTCAAAGGAACACAAGGATAGAAAACCATTTTGACTCGAAAATAGATACATGGAAATAACTCGCAAAGAGATCAAGGACTTACATTAGGGCTTTGGTGCTGCGAAGATTTATCACCCTCAAGTTTCACGTTCCCCAAACTAAGCTTAAAAACGAGATCATTGTTATTATAAGTTAGCAAATCAAACACTTACACACATGCCTTAATTATATGCTTAAACTCCCTTATTCCTAGGTGTATCTCTTATATTTTATTTTTGTCTTAGAATGATCATGAAGATGCATTTTGGGACTTATTTCGATAGTTTATTTAGGCTGAAAGCAAAGTAGGACGATTTGATCAATAGTTAGCTAAAGGACAAAATCTCTTAAAACTGCTTCTCGGGATATCAAAAAGTTCATATCTTGGCATAACTCGGTTCACGATTTAAGACCTTTCTCGGGCCGATATTTGGCATGTACTTCATACTTCATATCTTCGAGAGACGTTCTTGTGATAATGGTCTTCTCTTTGTTATAGAGTTTCTTCACTTGGAGACTTTTGAGGGGTACTCCAACTTTGTTGACCACGACTTCATGATTATTTCTTCAATCTCTAATTGGGATTTTGAGATACAACGATCCGCCTCCTTTTCGGACTTGGATCTATTTATCCTCATACCTTGTTAGGGTCTTTTTGGATAGACTTCTCCATGATCTTTACGGGAGTTGATTGCTTTTCGTCGTGAGTCTTGATCCTTCATATTTATTTTGGGAATAATGCTTTACACATCACTTTGGATCTTCAGCAATAAAATTGAATCCTCATGCCTTGTTAGGGCCTTTTCGGACTCGCCAATCTTCGCGCCCCGCTTCATAAGTTACGCCTTGGCTATGAACTCTTATCATTACCGAGCAACTTTTAAACGATCTTTGGCTAGAAGCTAAGTAACTTTTCAAATCGTACGACCTTACTTATTGAAGATAAATTATTAGCAAGTGATGGGAGAATAGGAAAATAATTACACCAAGTGAGCTTGTGCAAGAATACCGACTTATAATTGACTCTATCATTTCTCGTTCTCCACAATTTAAAATCTCAAGTAATGAGACTCGTGGATGCTTAGCCTAATAAAACAATTTAGGTCTACATGGTTAAGGATACTAGCTAGAATAAACTTGGATAAGTCTATTCGGGTTGAGTCAAAATAATCGCAACGGGCCTAATATGTCAAAGATTTCTAAACTAGCTACACCACTTTATTAATATTTTTGACTTTATTGTGGAATATATACATATGAAAGCAACGATAAAAATTTAAAAATCACGACTAAATGGCCAAAGTTAATTAAAATTTTGAAAAATGTTGAAAAAGATGATTTTTCGGTTAAATGAAAGGCATTTTCATGGAAAAGTCCACTTAAAACATTGATAGAAGTCCCCCCTACACTTAAGATAAACATTGTCCTCAATGTTTAAGCATGTGGGAAAAGTCTCCCCTACACTTATGACATTGTGCACGTTGGTTAAATCAAGCTAAGGAAGAGACGACTAAAGTGACCAATTTCAAATGTGAGAATGAAGAAAATTGAATCACGATAGTCGAGAGATAGAACCGGATTTCAGATAACACGGGAGCACGGTTCTTCAAAGGTTCCAAAAGTGCATTCATCCTTGTAATCACATCACCATACAAACACAAAAAACATATAGAGGTCCCCCTACACTTAGGAGGTTAAACGGAAAAGGATAGATACTCGGGCTGCCTCCCGAGGAGCGCTTGTTTTTGATAACCGAGTCACGAGCCTGACTCGACCCAAAATTAGTTCATGGGAAACGTGGTGAGGGATGGAATCATCTCATGAGAGATATCCTCACCAAAGTACAACTTCACTCGTTGGCCATTCACCTTAAAATTAGGTCCATTAGGTTGAGCGAGCTCGAGAGTACCATATGGAAAAATTTGGCCAATGGTCAATGGGCCGGACTAACGAGATTTCAGCTTGCCCGAAAAGATTTTCAACCGAGAGTTAAAGATTAAAACTTTGTCTCCAACTTGGAACTCTCGGTTTTTAATCTTGGAGTCGTGAATGAGCTTAGTCTTTTCCTTATAGATCAAAGAATTTTCATAAGCCTCATTACGGAGTTCATTGAGCTCATTGAGTTGGATCTTGCGTAGGTCATCGGCTTTGTTGATAACGAAATTAGCCCACTTCAAGGCCCAGTAAGCCTTGTGCTCCAACTCAATGGGGAGGTGGCACGCTTTCCCGTACACGAGACGATATGTTGTACAACCAATCGGAGTCTTGTAAGTGGTACGAAAAGCCCACAAAGCATCATCAAGTTTATCAGCCCATGAGGCACGATGCTCTCCCACGGTTCTTTCAAGAATTCGCTTTAATCCTCGGTTAGATATTTCAGCCTGGCCATTAGTTTGTGGGTGGTATGCGGTGGAAAGACGATGATTTACACCATACTTAGCCATGACTCTTGCAAATTGATCATTGCAAAAATGAGTCCCGCGATCACTAATAATGGCACGAGGCACACCGAATCTAGCGAATAGCGACTTCAAAAAGTTACAAACCACCCTTGCGTCATTAGTAGGTAAAGCTTTGGCTTCAACCCATTTTGAGACGTAGTCAACGGCTACAAGGATGTATTTGTTTCCTTTAGAGGAAGGGAATGGCCACATAAAGTCGATACCCCAAACATCAAAGATTTCACATTCTTGAATGAAATTCTGAGGCATCTCATCTTTATGTGTGATCTTGCCTTGTTTTTGGCAAGCATCACATCGTTTAACCATCTAATGAGCATCACGATAAATGGTGGGCCAATAAAATCTTGAGTCAAACACTTTTTTGGCGGTGTAGTTGGGACCAAAGTGACCACCGGTGGGTCCTTTGTGGCAAGCGTCAAGGATTTCTAAAGCTGCCAGTCCATCAACACATCAGCGAATAATCAGATCAGCACATTGTTTGAATAGATACGGGTCATCCCAAAAGTATGTCTTAATGTCTTTGAAGAACTTTTTCTTTTGCGGGGATGTTAACCCGTCAATGAGAATTCCACCCGCTAAGTAGTTTGCAATGTCTGCAAACCACGGGGTTTCATCAGAAGTCGAGTTGATAGACATTAAGGTATCCAGGGGAAAAGAATCATTGATTTCTTTGTTCGGATGTTCCCCTTGGTAAGGATCCTCAAGTCTACTGAGATGATCTGCGGCTAGGTTTTCAGCTCCCTTCTTATCACGAATTTCGATTTTAAATTCTTGAAGTTGCAAAACCCAGCGAAGAAGTCTTGGTTTGGAATCTTGTTTAGTTAACAAGTACTTCAACGCGGAATGATCGGTATAAACGATTATGGAGGAAAGGACAAGATAGGGGCGGAACTTTTCAAAGGCATAGACAACAGGTAAAAGCTCTTTTTCGGTTGTCGTGTAATGCAATTGAGCCCCTGTCATTGTCTTGCTAGCATAGTGGATTGGTTGGAAGTGTTTGTTCACTCTTTGGCCCAAAACCGCTCCAATAGCAAAGTCGCTAGCATCGCACATCAACTCAAAGGGAAGCTCCCAATTAGGGGTAACCAAGACGGGTGACTTAGTTAGCTTATCCTTAAGCAAGTTGAAGGCTTCAATACACTCTTTGGAAAAGATAAAAGGAGTATCTTTTTTGCAAGAGGTGGGTCATCGGGCGAGCGATTTTAGAAAAATCTTTGATGAATCGACGGTAGAAGCCCGCATGACCAAGGAAACTTCTCACACCCTTCACGGTTGAAGGTGGAGGCAACTTAGAAATAACATTGACTTTAGCACGGTCCACTTCAAGACCGGCTTTGGAGATCTTGTGTCCTAGCACGATGCCCTCTTTTACCATGAAATGGCATTTTTCCCAATTAAGAACAAGGTGAGTGTCTTCACACCGCTTAAGCATACGTTCTAAATTGGCAAGGCAAGCAGAGAATGAATCGCCATAAACCGAGAAATCATCCATGAATACTTCCATAGTTTCTTCAACCATGTCATGGAAGATAGCCATCATACACCTTTGGAACGTCCCAGGAGCATTGCATAAACCGAAAGGCATGCGTTTGTAAGCAAATGATCCGTAGGGACAAGTAAATGTGGTCTTTTCTTGGTCTTTGGGATCGATGGGAATTTGAAAATACCCGGAGAAACCGTCTAAAAAGCAGTAATAGTCATTACCCGCAAGACGCTCGAGCATTTGATCCATGAAAGGAAGAGGAAAATGATATTTTCTCGTGGCATCATTGAGTTTGCGATAGTCGATAAAACTCTCCACCCAGTAACGAGACGAGTGGGAATCAACTCGTTGTGTTCATTGGGAACAACGGTTATTCCGCCCTTCTTGGGCACACAATGGACGGGACTTACCCAAGGCGAATCCGAAATAGGGTAAATCAAGTCGGCATCAAGAAGTTTGATAACCTCTTGTTTGATGACATCATGAATGCGAGGATTAACCCTTCTTTGGCTCTGGATTGCGGGTTTAAAGTCATCTTCCATGAGAATCTTGTGAGTACAAAAGTTTGGATCGATTCCGCGGATGTCGGAAATTTTCCAAGCAATTGCCTTCTTATGAGCTTTAAGCACGGCGATGAGGCGAGTTTTCTCTTCTTCTTTCAAGTCCTTCGCGATGATGACGGGCGACTTCTTCTTTTCTTCAAGGAACACGTACTCGAGATGGGGCGGTAACTTCTTAAGTTCTAAATCTGGAGGATTTTCGATGGGAGGTGTATTCAAAGTCGGCGCATCGATAACAATAGCTTTGGGAGATGGTGTGGAAATATTGTCATAAAGAGGGAAGGCGCGCTACAACTAACATAACAGCCTCTTCCTTGCCCCCCTAAGAATCCAAGGGTGACCTTTGGATGTTGTCGTGACGCTTTGGTTACGAAGGTAAGGAGGTGGATAGAGAAGATTGAAAGTACTTTTGAAATCAGTGGATGTTCAGAAGCTAGTAAGGTAAAATTTGCTGCAGCTACTTTTCAGGATGATGCATTGAGTTGGTGGAATAGTCAAGTAGCTACTGTGGGATTGGTTGAAGCTAATGCTAGAACATGGACTGTGACCATAGGACTGTTGACTGCTAAGTTTTGTCTTGAGGAAGAGTTAGGTCAGTTGGAAGATGAATTGAGGCATTTGGTGCTGAGGAACAATGATATTGTAGCTTATACAAGGAGCTTTTCTGATTTATGTTTGTTGTGTCCTGATGCGTTTGCTGATGACCGTAAGAAGATGAAGCAATATATTAGAGGTTTATCTAGTAATATCAAGGGAGAAACTACTTCGTCGAAACCCAAGTCATATGATGAAGCTGTTTAAATGGCTCATGCTTTAATGGATGTAAAGTTGCATGATCGAAAGGATAGTATTGCTGAAGGGAATAAGAGAAAGTGGGAAGCTGCACACTCAAGCCAAGGGCAGAATCGAGGTGGTTATCGTAATAACAATAACCAAGGACCGAATAGGAATCAGCAATATAATTTGAGAAGGAATGATGGTGTTCGTGCTGCTACAGGAAATCAAGGTAACAAGGTGAATCCGAAGTGTGGTAGGTGTAATCTGTATCATGTTGGAAATTGTCCACCTACTTGCAACAAGTGTGGGAAGGCCAGACATAAAATGACAGATTGCAAAAAAAAGGGTGTAGGCACTGGGGCTAATGCTGTCAAGGTAGTTTACTGTTCTGGATGTGGAGGCCGTGGACATAAGCAGGGGAACTGTCTGAGGGTTGGCATACGACAGGGAGGCAATGTTGCTGTTGTTGCTGCTGGGATTGCTGCTCCAGCCTATGTCGTGGGAGATGCTGACAAACCTTAAGGGCCGAACGTGGTGACTGGTACGTTCTTACTTGATGCTTGTTATGCTAGTGTGTTATTTGATTCTGGATCTGATAGAAGTTTCGTAGATGTTAGATTCAATCAGCTATTGGATAGAGAACCAGTGAGATTAACAACTAGTAATAATGTGGAGTTAGTTGATGGTAAGGTTGTAAGCACTAGTTCTATACTGAAAGGTTGTTCCTTGAAGTTAGGTAATTATGTATTTAGTATTGATTTGATGCCCATAGAATTAGGATCTTTTGACGTGATTGTTGGAATGGATTGGTTAGTTGGTAATGGTGCAGTAACTATTTGTGGAGAAAGATTAGTTCAGATACCGCTAAGGAATAGGGTATTGACTGTGAAAGGAGATGAATGTACGTCTCATTTGAGACTTGTTTCTTGTTTAAAGATGATGGAGTATATAAAAGAAACAAGTGTAGTGCTCCTGTGTTTCGTTGTTTATTGCTCGTGCACCGTATCGTTTAGCTCCATCTGAGATGAATGAATTATCTAATCAATTGAAGGAATTGATGGATAATGGATTTATTATACCAAGTTCGTCGCCGTGGGGTGCGCCTGTTTTGTTTGTTCGGAAGAAAGATGGTTCTTTTAGAATGTGTATTGATTACAGAGAGCTTAACAAATTGACTGTCAAGAATCGGTATCCACTGCCGAGGATTGATGATTAGTTCGATCAGTTGCAAGGATCTAGTGTATACTCGAAGATCGATTTGAGGTATGGGTATCATCAACTGAGAGTTAGGGAAGAAGATATTCCTATAACAGCTTTCCATACTCGATATGGACATTTCGAATTTCATATGATGCCTTTTGGATTAACAAATGCGCCTACTGTATTTATGGATTTGATGAATCGTGTATGTAAGCCATATTTAGATGAGTTTGTTATCGTATTCATTGATGATATTCTCGTTTATTCTAAAAGTAAAGTAGAACATGAGAAGCATTTGAGAACAATTTTGGAATTGTTGAAGAAGGAGAAGTTGTATGCGAAATTCTCTAAGTGTGAATTTTGGTTGAAATCAGTGTAATTTTTGGGGCACGTGATTGATAGTGAAGGTGTTCGTGTGGATCCTACTAAGATTGAGGCAATTGAGGATTGGTTAGTGCCGAAGACGCCGACTGATGTTCGCCAATTTCTTGGTTTGGTTGGGTATTATAGAAGGTTTATTAAGAAGTTTTCGTTAATTGCTAAGTCGTTGACTAAGCTTACGGAAAAGAATTAAGTATTTGAATGGGGATTGGAAGAGGAATCTGCATTTAGTATGTTGAAGGATAAGTTGTGTTCTACACTGATATTGTCTTTGCCAGAAGGATCTGAGGATTTTGTAGTGTACTGTGACGCATCTCATAAAGGATTTGGAGTTGTATTGCTGCAAAGGGAGAAAGTAACAGCGTATGCATCGAGACAATTGAGGAAGCATGAAGAGAATTACACTACGCATGATTTAGAACTTAGGGCTGTTATTTTTGCTTTGAAGTTGTGGAGACACTACTTGTATGGAACAAAGTGTGTGGTTTTCACTGATCATAAGAGTTTGTAGTATATTTTGGATCAAAAGGAATTGAATATGAGGCAAAGGAGATGGGTTGAGTTGCTGAGTGATTATGACTGCGAGATTCGTTACCATCCTGGTAAAGCGAATGTGGTAGCTGATGCACTTAGTAGAAAGGAAAGAGAAAAGTCTGTAAGAGTTAGAGCTTTGACGATGTTGGAAAGTGTTGATTTGACAAAAGCGATAATGAATGCCCAAGCTAATGGTTTGAAGAAAGAGAACGTTGAGGCAGAAAACTTGGGTAGAATGTTGAAACCATTGTTTGAAGTAAGGCCGAATGGATTGAGGTATTTTAAGAATAGGATTTGGTTACCGTTGTGTCCGTCTGAGGAAGATTCGTTAGGGGTGCAAGATTTAGTGATGAATGAATCTCATAAGTCGAAGTATTCAATACATCCTGGATCAGACAAGATGTATCAAGATCTTAAGAAAGTTTATTGGTGGCCGAATATGAAGGCAGATATAGCACAGTATGTTAATAAGTGTTTAACTTGTGCGAAGGTGAAGGCTGAACATAAGAAACCGTCTGGATTATTAGTGCAACCTGAGATTCCTGAGTGGAAATGGGAGAAGATTACAATGGATTTTGTGACACGTTTGCCAAGGACTACAAATGGTAGTGATATTATATGGGTGATTGTAGATAGATTGACTAAGTCTGCTCACTTTTTGCCAATGAAGAAGACAGATAGTATGGAGAGGTTAACAACAGTGTATGTGAAGGAGATTGTTTGGCGACATGGTGTGCCTTTGTCGATAATTTTTGATCGTGATAGTAGGTTTACTTCAGAATTTTGGAAGTCTTTGCAGAAAGCGATGGGAACGGAGTTATGTTTGAGTACAACATATCATCCGAAAACCGATGGACAAAGTGAGAGAACGATTCAAACGTAAGAGGATATGCTTCGTGCATGTGTGATTGATTTTGGAAATGGTTGGGATAAGCATTTGCCAATGGTTGAATTTTCGTACAATAATAGTTATCATTCTAGTATTAAAGCCGCTCCATTTGAAGCTTTGTATGGACGTAAATGTAGATCTCCAGTGTGTTGGAGTGACGTAGGAGAAAGTCAATTGACTGGGCCTGAAATGATATTTGAGACGACTGAAAAGATTGTGCAAATTAAGAAGCGTTTGTTATCTGCCAGAAGTAGACAAAAGAGTTATGCTGATAACAGAAGTAAACCGTTGGAGTTTGAAATAAGAGACATGGTTATGTTGAAAGTATCTCCATGGAAAGGAGTAATTCGTTTTGGGAAGAGAGGAAAGTTGAGCCCGAGATATATTGGACCATTTAAGATTATCCAAAGGATTGGATTGGTGGCTTATAAGTTAGAATTGCCTGATGAGCTTAAGGCTATTCATAATACTTTTCATGTGTCTAATCAGAAGAAGTGTTTAGCTGAAAGGGATGTGGTGATTCCATTGAAGGAAATTCAACTTTATTATAAGTTGCATTTTATAGAGGAATCTGTAGAGATAATGTATAGGGAAGTTAAGAAGTTGAAGCATAGTAGAATTCCGATTGGTGAAAGTGATATGGAACTCTAGACGTGGGCCAGAGTTTACGTGGGAACGTGAGGATTTCTTTAAGGACAAGTATCCTCATTTGTTTAGGAAGGATTAAGCGCCGCGGACGTCGCTTCTTTTAAGAAGGGGGGGATGTGACAACACAAAACCGAGGTCATTGCTTAATCTTATTTTACGATTATTTTTAAAAATTTTGGATGAATTTGAACGATATTTATTTTTGGAGGTTTAAGTTTAAACTGATGTTGGAAGGTCTATATTTAATATTTATTAAGTATAAGGAGTATTAGCAAGCGTGATGTCGATGGATGCCAAATATTTTACGTTATATTGTTGGTTGTTCGATTTTTGTCATTTTTGAGGTTTTATTTTAAATGACGTGTTAAGTCGAGTCGAGAGTCGATATTATTATTTTTGAGGTACGTTTTAAATTTTTAAGAGTATCTTTATGAAACCCGAGCCCCGTAAATATTTTGAAATTTTGACTAATAGTTATTACCCGCTTTTTAGCTAACTATTTACATTTTTAGCCACAACTATTGCTAAATTTCAACTTTGGTCCCTACCCCACTATATATAAACTAAAAACAAACACACACTTTCATTTCTTTCATTTTAAAATTTCTCTCATCTCTCTCTTTTTCTCTAATTTAGCCGAAACACCACCCACACCCCAAAACACACATTCAATCAATTTTATCTTGAGTTTGAGGTCGAATCAAACTAAACCAAGCATAGACCCACTCTTATAATTTCATAAGGATCATATTGGTGTAAGAATTTCTTACATGCAAGCACATTTTTTTTTCTTGATGTTGGTAGGTAGGAGCTATTATCATGCATGGCATTTTCATGATGATCCATGGTGATTCTTGCTAAAAATCTTGTTAAAAAAACTTCATTCTGATCTAAATATTTTTACTTTGATTATGATTTTGATGTTATGGTAGATGTATGATGATATTAGGGTATAGAAATGATCATTTGCATGGTTGGTTTTTATCAAAAAGTTGATTTTGTACAATATTTTTATAGTCATTTTATAACAGTAAGTAAAGTGTAAAATCCGAGTTTTTATGTTTTGAAAATGGACTAACTTATAGCCTAGGGTTGTAGATAATTTTCTTAGCTTCGATTTGATATAAGGTAGAGCTTCTAGCTCCAAACGAGCGCGAAGTTATGATGTTTTGAATGATCGTGTACCAGGAGACGAGTATCGGCACTACATATAGTTGTTGTCGATATTTGGATCGAATCTCGGGGACTCTAAATGGATGTTTTGAAAAATGTAACCTACTGATAATGAGGTGTTTATTTTATAGGTTGAGTTTACTTTAAAACCCGAGTGTCGGTTTTGTAAACGGAGTCGTTTAAATAAGTTAAAACGGTTGTATGAAAAATTAACGTAAATCTGTCCGGATTTTGTAGTTTGAAAATGAGTTGGGTAAAGTACTTTAAAAGTAATTTCATTTGATAAACTTGTATGAGGACTTTATATACATAGTAAGTTAGTTTATCGAGTCGTTTCATAAACGGTTGACGAGTTTAAAAGGGGTAAATAAGCTAGTACATGTAGTATGTACCGGCGGACTTTGTTAAAAGTGTAAAATGGTTAAGTAAATGTGTAGTAAAGTATAATGAAGTTATTTATATCTTTTTCTCTCGAGTTTATCGTGACTTTATGAGTTTGAGTTTGATGTTGTTATATATGATATATTTATCGAGTCATTATTAACGAACGCGCCTTATTTGATAGGTAGCGGTTCTCGTGTTTGAAAGGCATCCATTATCATCGACGATCATCTCGCTAGATCTCTTATACTAAGGTGAGTCTATAGCCTCGCTTTCTACTCATTTTAATGATTTTAATACCCGCGAGGGGGATACATGCTATTTGAAAATAAATGAACACAAGTCATGAGTAATTGTTGGACCCGTATGTTTCCTAAAGTCGATTTCATTGTATTGAGTAACTTGTTTCTAAAGACCCTAAATTCATGAGCCGTTAACTATCTTCTGACTTGATGTTGTGAGTCGGGAATAGCCGCTTATTCTAATGATAGTACTATTGGGTTGACCACCCTATCTGAGACCAGGGCATTACGTTGAGTAACCCGCTGGGATGGATAATTTTATGTGAATAAGATTGTGGTATTCTAGCAACTGATACCCTAGAGGGGCAATGGTTTTATTCTAGTCATACCGGCATTTGGCGTGGGTGACTATTTGGTTAAGGGGTCGGTGTCGTGAGCTTAAATACCATGTTTGTTTAATATCATTATTATTACTGCCTTGAATATAGATTGTGTGTACGACAATTCTATAAATGATTATGATTGATTTTCTTCTTGTGTTCAAATATGATTTGATAAACCCATAGTCTCTCTCAACATTATTGTTGACTCGTTTTATGCATGTATTTCACGTAATAGGAAGTGATGGAGCATGGAGCTTTGCTGTGGAGGTTGTGGCTTGGCTTTTGGAAGAATGTTGGTCTAAACTGTTTCTACCTTTTAATGTTGAACAATTTACTTTATGTTGATGTACTGTACTAAACTTGTTGGTTGTTGGTCCAGATCCATGGGGACTAAACGCTTTACTCTGGTATCGTGTCAGTACAATTTGGGTTGAAATCTATGTTTTAGACCATTTGTGAAAATGTTGTTTATATTTATGTGTAAACGTCTCACTTTTGAGTCGTTCAATATACCTTGTGTGATGATGCTTGTGTCTAGCACCCAATTGTGTATTTCCGCTGGGCAATGTAAATTGGGGGTGTTAGAAATTTTCTCGGGCATGGTTTACTTTATAACCATGTAAGGGATTATGTTTACGTATTAACACAATCTAACTCGAATATATGTACTTGTCAGTGCATTTATTTTTTAAAACAAGAGAGATCTTGTTTTTATAAAGTTATCATCTCCACCAACCGTAGCAATTTACAATTGATATCTACATACTCGACGATGCGACTACTCAAACGGCGACTACAACTCTTTTAATAGAACACGGGTCAACAATTGAGGGGGAGCAATTGTCCAGCATTCAGAATCTTTGATGCCAAAAGTTTCAAGTTCACATATTGGTGTCAAGACAACGATATAAATCGTACTCATGGTGTCAAGAGATAACTTCAGACGTGACGAGTCGACCAACATTCGTGAACAAGAACCATGTGATTCTATCATATGATGTTCTCCATCATTCAGGTCCAACCTCGTAAATTGCTAATCTTGTGAATACATTATCATATATGATCTTTGCACATGATAAGTACCTTACACTTGTGTTTAAAAGGTATTTTATTTATGTTTCAAGTACACCCTCATTAATTTGAGGGGGAGCTTGTGTAAATCATGAAGATAATTGGATTTGCATTTTTCTTCCCAAATTTTCTTAAAATGCTATTAAATCAATTGATATTAAAAACATCGATTGGGTTAATATTTTTAATATGGGGGAGAAAATGTGATTTAATATTGAGATCAATAATGGTTTGACTTAGTGTGCTGCTCATCCCGACATGTGTGAAATGTTTTTGAATATCGCGGCATATGTTAAGGGGGGAGCAAAATGGATTTGGATATCAAAATGGATTTCATGGTGATTTATACTTACCCACAACCTATTTATTTCACGACGATGGAGATTGTGGTGACATAAGGATGGTAGGATAGCTTAAGTCCAATGATTCTTTCAAAACCGGAGGAATCTCCCCAAGGACAGTCCATAGCTAGAAATAGTAGTCCTTAGGAAAGATGGAGAAAGATTGTGAACGTAGCTGAATGCCGACTAAGTACTTAAGTTAGCACTGGAATAATCACAACAAGGTGCTAGTTATGACGTATTGGTAAGCATTGAAGGGGTTGAAGAATGAAAAAGAATTGTAAAGTAAAGGGTGTAAAGAAAGAAGCCCTCCTTACAACCTTAGGCAGAAACCGAGTCAATACATATGCTATTGAGATCATTTTTAATGATGCTTGATATTGAAGATAAGACATCATGGACCCAGTGATGCAATGCACACCCATTCCATCTAACTCATATATCTCTTAAAAGATATTTGTTTTAATCACACGGAGAAAACGCATTATCTATTGATTTATTCACTCTAAATAAATTGGTATTGAAATGGTGGCACTACTCTCCATCCTCCGATCACTACAATCCAAAATGCACGATTGAGTCTAGAGCCATTTGAGATCATGAAATATCTCATTAGGACACACTTTCATAATTCCTTGCTTCCTTACACACTATGAAAAGTAAGAAAGATCTTAAGAGTCCTACGCAAAATCTTCATGATCTTGCCTGAACATCCGAGTAATACGTAAGTATTTATAATGAAGATGGAAATCCTTCTTGAGCTAATATCGAAAAGCTCGGTGACTTGTGTGATTCTTTATGAATCAAGCTTGTGATAACTGGAAAGCAACAGTGGTTTAATTCTTAACTGAACTTAAACACGTTTCAGGCCCCTACGCAATATCTTAGTGATCTTGCCAGAACACTCAGAGTGACACTCTATAGTGTTCACAGTGATGATTGGAAATCCTTCTAGTGTTAACCTTAAACAGCACTTGGTAGGTAACTTGCAAGATTCTATACGAATCAAGCTCGTGACAACTGGAAAGCAACGATGGTGCGATTCTTTAATGAATCAAACTTGTTCCAGGAATTGGATTTGATGGCTTCAAATCATGTGGATATTATTATCCAAATGATTCACTCTTTATGTTCGCAGTCAGCTTTGGACGGTAGAGTAAAGAGAATGGGTTTACCCACGAAATCTTGTCAAAGAGGTTCTTAATTGAAACTACCTGCCACAAGTACGATATTTTATATCGTCCAACGATCTTCACCGACCGGAGGTAAATTGCTACCGAATTAGAATGAAATGTTCAAAGCCATTTCATCTGTGTATATGTTTTGTTGCTAACTGTCTTATGCAGCGTAACAAGAAGGTGGCATTACGGTGTACAATCCAGAAGAAGTCGTCACCACATGCTTATATTGTATGCACTTAATACTTCAACAAATTCAAGAAAGTCTAAAAATCAAGTCTTCCGCCTGTATCAAACTCTGAAGCTTTCAAGAATTTATAAAGGTGTAAGTATGTGGAACATGAAGTCACGAGGAGGCGAATATCACAAGTGATGAATGCACAAGGTCAAGGCAAGAAAACATGCTTAAGACTAAAGTCATAGATCACATCAGCATATTCACGAGAACAAGATCGAAGACTCAAGCATAGTATGCTAGGTTTAAGATTTTGTAAAATGGTGTGACCTCCCTTAGGGGGAGATTGTTGGAAATACATTTTTCAAAAGAAAGTCTCGGTCACATCATTGTTAGCATAGATCACGAGCTATATACTATTTAGGACATTGTAACTTGGAGTGACCTCCCTTAGGGGGAGATTGTTGGAAATACGTTTTTACGTATTTGGAAAGGATCGGTCACTCCAACGATATATACAAGTATTGGGCTCGTGATCCATTATGTAAACAATATAGCCCATCATAGCCCACATGTAGGGTGGGCTATATATACCCCCTCCTAGCATGTTAAGAGGGGTTGGTCATTAGTTGTTTCACACATTTCATTAATCTCAAATATTACTTTCTCTCTCTACCTCTCCTTTCCTCTCCTTTCTCTCTCTAGTTCATCTCAAGATCTTCATCTCTCCCTCTCTCTTTTAGATCATTACAACACTTGTATAATTATAAGAAAACGTGGACCTACAATATTGTTTATAAAGGTTTTTAGGTGATGATTTAGACTATTATGTACACTTATTTGTACTTTAGCTTTGTATAGTTTATTCTTACTTATATCTTTGAATAGCTTTATATTTTCTATGTGATAGTATAATCCTTGTTCTTACTCCTTTTTTGTATTCATACTTTTGTTATCTTTGAGTTCATTATAGGGATTCTAGGGTTTCTAAAGGAATCTAGGGTATCATTATATTTCTTGAAATGTCCTTATTTAAGTATTCTTATTAAATTACTCATAAACTTATACTTGTTATGTTTACAACATATAAGAATATGTTGATATGGTAGTTCAGGTTGGGAAAATAGTTCATCTTACCAAGTAATGCATAAAAAGCAAAAATTTCTAATGGATTTTCTATTTCCATTAAACATAATATATAACATACTTGCAAATTTTATGGGTTGGCATATGCATGTTTTGAAAGAATTAAGCAAAATGGTTTTGAAGATAATGAATTTGATGACAAAGAGTATGCCTATTTAATTAATAAAGGTTTACAAATATGTATGGATCAATCATTTTGGGATTTATTCAGTGATTTTAATGAAACATCAATTTCGGAGGAAAACGTTAGTTCCATCACGACATGCTTAAATGAGAACTCGTCTTCACCACTTTCAAAGGACCATTTTCACGAACCATCCAAAGCTAAATATTCAACCATTGAGGCTATTAATTTTCCATGTGAGATGTCTCCTCAAATACTTACTCACATTGACTTTATGTTTGACCCCAAGATAAAAAAAGAAATTTAACAAGAACTTGCTCTTATTGACCCACTTCCCATAAGTGAGGACATTGTTATCGATTGTGATGTCGAACATGATTAGTTAGACCATCTTCTTTAATGAAGAACCTTCTCATGAGACCGTTGTTTATCATATTCTTGAGGAGCTACCTAATCAAACCTCCTCATATAAGAATGACGATGTTTGTGATTGTGATAAAATCATGAGCTATTCCATAATCTATAATTATGGTTTTGAGCAATCATGGCTCATTGAACCTATATTCGATGAGAAATTTGATTGCATTAACGATCCGTTGTTTGGTGATGAACATTATGTTAACCAAGAGGGGGATATTTTCTTTATAAATCATCATTTTGAAAGTATCTTTGCTAATCCCCCTCCCATCATCCATGATTTAAACGTTCAAATGTTTAGTGTGCCTAATATCATTTTTGAGACACCTATCCTTTAAGTGTTCCAGTTAATACTGAGACGCCTTCAAATGATAGAGTACCAAATGGATTTTTAGAGACACCAAATATTTTTTATTTTATAAAATGGAAAAACGGGGTTTCAGAATGTTGAAAAATAGTTAGAATTGTTTAATGAGATTGATGAGCCTCTTTTTTCATCGTCAACGCTTTTGACTGAGACTACTACTACACCATCTACTCCTTTTGATGAGTGTGAGTATGGAGTTAGTGTGGGGGAAGCCCCATTGAATCCCTTCATTTCCCCACCGAGGATGAGATTTTTAACGTCAGAATCGTGTTTAGAGGGAAATCTCGGTCTTCCACCGATGCAATAAATGGAAAATCTTTTCATTTGATTGATGTGAGCTTACCTCGGGTAGCCCATCGTATTTTGGACCAATCCATTGTCCCACCCTTCTTTTATCCTTATATTTTCTTTGATCCCTTTAGGATTTTGTGTCAAGTAATGTTATCTCGTTTGTCATCTGAAAATGAGGACGTTATATTTGACCCTGTTATTTGCTACATGAAAGGACATAGTCCTTATTACTGGATGGCGTTACCAAGTTATCCCTAAATGATCACAATTATGGGGATTCGAGTCGAGCTCATGACTCGGTTATAAAAAACGAGGTGCCTCGTGGGGGAATCTCATGCTTATCCTTGTATATATTATCACTTTCTAATATAGTTAATGTGAGGAGACTTGTGCTCTTCCGACCTTGTTTTCATGTTTGTTTGTGATGTGATTATCTGGGATTCATCATTCTCGGAGCCTATCGTGTTCGTTTTATTCACACATCACTTGAGCTTCAATCGTTTGCTTTGAAGAATCAGATATTCGATGATATACTTTTGTTCACTAACGGTTATCTTTTATCATAATTCATAAACGACTTAAGATCATTCGTTATACCCTTTCTATGCTAGGATTAAACATTCGACTCTTTGTCTCTAGTATGGGGGTGTTTCACCCTTAAACGTTAAACATTGAGGACAATGTTTCGTTTTAATATGGGGGTATATAGATACTTGCTTTGCTAAGTCTTCATGTGCTCCATTTTTTTTATCGTTTTTTATGAATAAGTGCCAAAAATGGCCCAATTTTAAGATTTTTCATCTTTTTCATAAGTGTTTTGACACGAATGTAGGTTTTCCGTTGGTTAGAATAAGAGTAATTTTTTACTTGACCGGGCTTGTTGGGCCCTTAGCTTCGTTCCTTAACTATATTAGGCTAAGTCTCATTAAATTGAGGACAAGAAGTGATAGATTCAATTTTAAGTTACTATGTTAAACGTAGAGAATTTGTATTCTTTCAAAAACTCAAGTGTTTTAGTTGTGTGCTTATTCTCCCTTCGCTTGTATGTAAATAAATTGTTAATAAATATTGTTTTAGAGGTTTGATCATCAATGTTGATTTTTAACTAATTCTCGTGGTTTCCGTGTAATTAAATTGGGAAGACATGTAAGGTTCGTTAGCATTACGGATTTGAAGTATTGGCACCCCGAATAATCAAAAGCTTTCCAATAATAATTTTAAGTTCATCTCACCCAAAATTAGCAAAAATTTAAAGCTCGCAATGCTAAAAATCAATGCGAAATCAAAGTGAATGTATTAAGACCTAAAAGCTCCAAAGATCCAAAATTTCTTTCGAGATGAGGATATACATCTTTGGCCATAATAAACACTCTATGGCGGAGTTAAATAAAAGTCAAGGCAAGACTAGAGCTAATAAACGCACCATGGCGGTGTTCGATAAAAGATCGAGGTAAACCATTGATAATAAAGCCCATCTGGTTAGGGGGCATATAATAGTCATGGTATTAAGTCAAATGTTCAAATCCTTCGTAAAACCACGTTTATCGATCTTTCTTTTTGACATCGTTACGATTAGGAAAGGTGACTAATTAATGATTTTAATTACTTCGTTTTGACTCTATTTTTAGACTTAATCTCTTATTAACATAAGTCAAATATGAATCCTCGTGATCATTATGACAAAATTAAAATCCAAGAGAAACTAGTTAAGAATAATATAGTCTATGTCCATGATTAAGGCATATGAGTAGTGTTAGTGTTGGAAATACGTTTTTACGTATTTAGGAAGATTCGGTCACTCCGACAATATATTAGTTAGTAGCTCGTAGTCATTGTATCTTTATATTAATCAACCAAGGAAAAGCCCGACCCATGTCATGTATGGCCGACCCATATTGTAAGCCCAAACCTAACTTATGGGCTTGGTATATTAACCCTCTCCTTTGATGGAGATGGTGTGGCTCACTTCACTTTTCACATAGTAATAAATGTGTTTTCATATAATTCTCTCTCAAGTGTATGTGTCTACCATCTATCTCTTCTCTCTCTAGTATATGCAAGATTTACATAATCCTACAAATGGTATCAAGAGCCATGGGATGATTGTCTTGTTTATGTGTTTGTTTTGGTTTTGATTCGTGTGTATTTGATCCATATAACTAGTGTCCAAATTTTTTTTGTGTTATTTGTGGTTTAATCTTCCTAGAAATCATCTACATAGTTATGGTAGAGATTTAGGGTACTTGTTTTGGTGATAAACACAAAATTTTGAATCTTTTGGCTTGATTTTAGGGTAAAAACGCGAAAAATACGTTTTTGGGTCGATTCTACTTTAATTTCAGAATATCTAAGCAAATTCCGACTACTTTGGTAGATTCTGGATTTGGTGATTTTGTATTCTGGATTTGGTGGTTTTGGATTATTCCGGATTTAGTTATATTCCAGGTTTGGTCCTTAGTATTTCGAAAACATTCCTTGGCTATAAGGATTCCGAATTTGGTACTATTGTGGTTTTGGAGGATTTAGGGATTCCGGTTTTTGTGTTACGATTCTGAAATCTTTCATTCCGGTTTCTTAGTCAATTTATTTCGAAATCTAAGTGTATATGGATTCCGAATTTGGGTTATTGGATTCAGGATTTTGGTTCATTCCGACATCTTTTTAGTGGATTCTAGTTTTCGGTTCATTCCGACATCTTTTTAGTGGATTCAGGATTTTAGTGCATTTTAAAATCTTTTTAGGGATTCCGGATTCTTAGTTAGTATATTCCGGAATCTTGACTTATTGCAAAATCATTTCACATTCCGAAATCATCAGGACTTCATATTCCGAATTCTTCAGTAGTAGATTCCAAAATCTTTCAAGAAGCCATATTCTGAAATCTTCATTTGGATTCCAAAATCAACAAAGTTTCTTGGTTTCAACACACGAACTTTGGATTATTTACGGTTTAATCGGTGGTTTGTAAAATCCCACGAATTTATATCTCCGTTTCTCCACGATTAGTAAAACTCCATATTCTCAACAACAAGCACATTTACTTTCTCTCACTGTTCGATCAACATTTGTAAATCTTCACTTATCAAAATGGAGTATACTTCTCTTACGGATAAGTCAATCCTCTTGGGTACGGATAATCTTCAACCAATGTTGGTGAAGACTATGTACGAGGATTTAGCATCTAGAATGGAACTATATATGTTGAATAAAGAAAACGGACAACTCATTTGGGCATCGGTTCTAAATGGACCATTAGTCTATGGTACTGTAACGGAAGGTGCAGTTACTCGTCCTCGCACAACGGGCGAATTGACTAGAGATGCTAGGATTCAAGATAAGTTTTATTAACAAGCTACCAACATCATTCTTTAAGCCCTTCCTCCAGATGTTTACAAACTCGTGAGTAAACATAAAGTTGCCAAAGAGTTACGGGATAGAATTCGTATTTTAATGAAAGGCACCTCGTTAACTAAACAAGAACGAGATTGTAAGCTATATGATACGTTTGATAAGTTTGTCTATGTCCCTGGGGAGACTCTCAATGATTACTATTTGAGATTCACTCTATTGATGAATGAGCTCAACATTTATGGCATGGCAATTCTGACATTTCAGTTAAACACCCTTCCGAATGGAGCAAGTATGCGACTGCTGTTAAATTGGCTAAGGATATTCATCAAACCAACGTGGATCAACTTTAAGCTTTTCTTCAACAACATGAATGCCACTTGATCGGCTCGGTTGTCAACACCTCAAGTCCATGACCCACTTGCCAGGATTGCTTCTCATCAAATCACTCTTCCACACAACTTGGCACACTCTTATCAACAATCGTCATATATGAAGCAACCACAACACATATATCAGCAACCACAGCAACCATCTTATCAACCACTTATGATGCCACAGCAAGCATTTCAACAAATTGTTCATCAACATCCTTATTCATAGCAACCATCCACAAGGCATCACCATCACAAGCTATCACTTCTCCAATGGGCTATACTCCTCAGCAAGGATATTTTCCAATTGAAGCACCACAAGCACAAGCCTTTTATTCCAATGAACTTCCACCATTCCAATTCAAGCACCAGTCTTTACTTCAAATGTTACGCCAAGTGATGTCTTAAACCATCTCACTGTACTTCCTCAAATCCTCGCCAACAAGCCACTATCAAAGAGGTCAAGTGATGGTGCAATTAATTCAAGGAAGGCAAAATTCATTTGGACCAACGACAAGGACTGTGAATGCTCAAGCTATGAATTCTCAAGCTAGTGGAAATGGAAGTCCCATTGGTCCACAAAAGGTTGTGACTTGCTACAATTTTCGGGGACAAGGTCATATGGCTAGGCAATGCACTCAACCGAAAAAGAGAAGGAATGCAGTGTGGTTTCAAGAGAAGATGTATTTGGTCGATGCTTAATCTAAGGGAAAGATTTTAGATTCAAAGGAATTATTATTTATTGTAGACCTAGGGGCAGTAGATAATGAAGGCATTGTAGTCGTCTCTACTTCTGAAGCAGATGATCTTGATGCATATGATTCAGATTGTGATGAAATTCACTCAACCCAAGCTGCTCTCGTTACTAATCTCTCTCACTACGGTTCCAATATCTTCAGTGAGGTACCAACCACAACCAACATTGCTCATGATAATCCACATCAAGTTAGGCATGAAAATAACAACCCCGAACAGCCTTCGGTAAATAGTAACTCAAATGATGTGGTATCCAATCCTACACATTTGAGTGAACCTCAACCAAATGCTACGACGGTTATGGAATATTATGCTCAACATGATTTGAGAATGGTGCCTAAACATATTATTGATAACATGAATATGGCTGTCTGATAAACCGTAGATATGAATGCTAATCTTATCGCTGAGCGTGCGTTGTATAAGGAAAAGGTAAAAACTTTTGAAATGGTCCCTCAAGCAAAGAAAATAACTTATTCTGAATTTGATCAATTTTGTTTTGAAAGGATAGAACACCTAAATGAAATAGAAACATTCAGAGCTAATCTTTCAAATGAAATAAAGGAAAAAGAGTCGGTTGTCAATAATTTTCAAAAACTTAAAACGGATTTCGAAACTCTCGAGTCTAAAAAGTTTGAATCAGAAATGAATGCTACCAAACTTCTTAAATTTAAGGAACAACAACTTTTAAAACTATATGCTTCCACAGAAAAGGTTCATTTATTAACCAACTCATTTCAAGAACTAGAACTCAAGCGTCTTCAAGATTTACCAGCTAATCCGGGGTATGCAAAACAAGCTCAGTAACATATTCCCCTAGTCTTTATGATGCGACCCTAATTGGTAAATCGAAAGAAGCTCCCTATGTCCGGGATGATGATACAACGATGTCACTTGCGGAAGAAGCTCGATTAAAAATGCTTTCGAGAAATCATAACAAATTTGATTATGTAAAGCATAATAAAGAACAATTTGATTTTAAGCCCCGCTTTAGACTACGAAAGGAATTAGCTCAATTATCAACATGTGTGCCCTAAATTTTGTCAATCGAAAACCTTTCTAGTACGTCTCCTACACTTGTAAAAAAGGATTTAACTAAGTTAATTCCACCGGTAAGTAAGGTGTCTAATAGCTTAAATGTGTTGCAACAACACTTTGCCGATTTTGACAAGGTCATTAAGGAACGTATGACGGCTTCGGCCATAACGGAAGGTGTAAAACCCGCTTTAAAATCCTTAAGATCATTAAATGCACGAATTTACGGTTAAATTTAAACTTTTTAATTACTTAATATACGACATGAATCATGAACATTTAATATGAACGTTATATATATTAATTAACTATTATAAGCATTACGTATGAAGACATGAATATTAATACACGATAAGTATTCACGTAAAATATTTAAAACGTACAAGTAGTATGTATATTATTAATACACGATAAATTTTTACGTAGAAGATTTAATTCACAGCATTTAAATCACGAACATTCACGAATGATAATTAAACATGAAAATTGTATGGTTTTTGGTTTTGGGCTTCTGGTAGCCGCAAAAACAAAGTGAGAAAGAGGGAGGGCTTTGGCCCAACCCATTTGAAATCTATGTTTTTATCAAAATAAGGATCCCAGGGGATTTCATAAAACATATCACAGTAAATTAATAAAAACCCTAAAACCCTCCTCCTTGTCTCCTCTTGGCCGCGACATTAACAACAACAACAAGGGCAATGCGTTGCTTTTTTATCTTTGGTAATTACGTGATTGTGTTTGTGTTTCACTCTTAAATTCATCCACGCATTTGGTATTAATCTAACCTTAACCTTTTTAATCTTTTCTTTTAGTTATGATCATATGTTTATAGATCTTGAATTCATTAATTAAAAACATGTTATGTTAAAGACTAAAACAAGAGAAGGTGGGGTTTGGTTTGATTTTAGTTTGGTTGCACTAAAACCGAGAGTCGACCGACTCTCGGTGGGGTTTTTCTGGCCACCAGCCGCGACCCAAAGGGTGCGGTGGTGTTTGATTGCTGTCAGCCGCAATCCACCAGCCCTCCATAGTGGGAACTATGGTGGCGCAGTGGGAATCGAGACCATGTGTTGGTCTCATGGGTAGCTATGGCACGGCAGGGGGAACCCGGGTTCAACCGGGGTGAACCTTGGCCGAGTAGTGGGAATCGGCAGCGAGGCTAAAGCCTTGGCCGCTGGTATGAACCACCCAGTCGCCGACTTGGTGGTGTGTTGGGAGTGTTTGGCTAAGATTTTTATAAAACATGTATTTTTAGTTTATTTAATTGATTTTATTAAAACATGGTTAATTAAATTAAATAATGTCTTGACTTAGGATATAATTTATTTAAATAAAATTATGTTATTTTGTATGTACATTTTATTTAAATAAACTTATGATAAAATAATTAATTACTTAATTATTCATGTACATTTAATTAATTAATTAAAACTTAGCTTAATTAATTAATATCATTTTAAGGTAAATTTTAATTATATGAAACATGCAATATTATTAATTAATAATAACTTATGATAACATGTAATATCATTATTAATTAATAATAATAAGTTAAACCTTAGTATTTATTTTGTAACACCCCATTTTGGTAAATGGAATGTCACGCGTGATTATGGCGTGTCATCAAAGCATACAAGGAAAAATGTCTTAAAACATTACATGACCATAAATGGAAATACCGGAAACAAACATCGGTACCCCAAAGTATAAGCTCATCACACACAAACATAGTACTGTAAAGGAAAAGGACTAAACAATATCCATAGAAATAAGTAGCAAAATGTATGATGAAATGCATAATGTAGAGAAGGCTAGGAAGCTTCCAATCCACATGCACGTGCGCTTAAAGTTTACGAGTGCCCTTGAGTACCTGTCGTTTGGGAACATGAAAGGAAAATGGCTGAGCATAACGCTCAGTGCACGGATGTACAAGTATGACATGGAATAACGTAAGCATATAAGACTAATAGCAGCGGAAAATCATAAGTTCTAAGTAATGTGGATTCATGATCATAAAACTGGTTTTATAGTTTGAAAAGGCTTATGTTTCTTTGAAAATCTGTTTGATTAGCCAAATAGCCCATATAGGTCATGAGGTTCCACCGTGCATGAATTCTAGGAGGGGAGACCTCGTCATGCAATTAGAGGGGTTGCCTTTACTTAAATAGTCTGGGTAGGAGGGATCAACTCCTAGTGAAGGATGCAAGGCACACATCACATTCACTCTGATAATACTGCTAAACATGTAACTAGGATGCACCCATACGCCCCACATGATAACATAATATAATGGCTAAAGCTGAAAAGGGAAGCCACGAGCAATCACTTCACCATGCGGAAGTCATAATACTGGTGCCACCAGTGTTATGGTTATGGTACCTCCATAACTAGGTGACACTAGTCATACATGTATATGGCTTAGGCTCTTAATCTAACATAAGTATCAATCATATAAAATGAATACCTGTTTGGCTGCAGACAGGGAATGCTAATAAGGAAAGAATGTCCATACTGAAAGGACGGGAAATCCGTACCTTAAGTCTAGTGAACGAAGAAGACAAACGGAAGAGAGTCCTACTTCGATCTCACTAATGCTACATAAATATTGTACGTGTATAAGTATTCTGAATACTGAGTACGTAACTGATTTTATATCATGTCTTAGCTTGTTTTATATGTTCATGTCTTGTTTTACTGATTTTAACGTTATGCTGTGTTTATCATGTATTCTGCGTATTCTGATTAAGTATTACTTGTATTTCTGGTATTATTATACTTGTTGTGTAATAATAAGTAACTTTCTAAAAATAGCAGGTTTCCTAAAATAGAAAGTTTTCAAAAATAGAAAGTTTCAAAAAATAGAAAGTTTCTAAAAATAGATTAACTGCTTAAAAGAGATTAGTTTGTAAAAATAGAAAGTTTCCAAAATTAGTAAGTTTCCTGAATTAGAAAGTTTCCATATTTTGAATTAAGCTGAATTAATATCATAAATCATGTAGTTATAGTATAGTTTATTAACAATATTCTGTTAATTAAATAAACTATAGGTTATACGATTTAATTAAATATAAGCATGATTTAATTAAATTAAAGTTTATAAAAATACTTAGGTTAAACATGTATGAATACTATATTAATATAACCTAAGTCATGATTACTAATTAGTTATATGTCATGTTTAATAATTAATTAATACTATAGTGTAAAATAAATAACTAAATACTTAGGTTAAAACATGTATTATTTAATAATAACAATAACCTAAGTTTCATGTTTAATTAAATTAATTATAAGTCATGTATTAATTAACTTAATTATCTTGTAAAAATAATATACTTGTAAAATTAATTAGACTTGTAAAAATAATCATGACACCCCCGACGCATGTCAGGGTGCCTTGTCCTTGCCGTCGACCGAACACCACACCACCGAGACATAGATCTCGATTGGTGGTCGTGACAAAACACGCTGAGAGCCATGGGGCTCTCGGTTTGTGTGTCGGCCGAAACAACCAACCTGGAACCACCCTTAATCTTTACCCCTTAATCCCAGGACATGTTTTTATCAATGTTTTTATTTAATTACATGTTCATGTCTAAATTAATTAAATAAAAGGAAAAAAACACAAGGGTTTAAGGATTACGAAAGACGTGGAATGAATGGACAATGATTACACGAACACAATCCTATGATTTCTTTAATCAAGATCAAACAAACATCCCTTGTGGTGTTGTGATGCTGTCGGCCAAAGAGAGAGACAAAGAGATTAGGGTTTTTGATTATTCTCTAAAATTCTGTAAAGTGAAAATAAATGTTTCCCTTATTTGTTATTTAGTAAAATCAAATGGGTTGGCCCCTCTCTTCCTCTTGTGCCGCGGCTTGTATGGCCCACCAAGGGAAACCCGAAGCCTTTCTCGTGTCTAATTATTACGTGTTCGTGTGTTCGTGTTTACGTGTTACATTATTATTAATTGTTCGTGTTATTATAAATACTTGTACGTAACGATATTAATCGTATTAATAATTTACGTAAATACATAATTATATGTTCGTGATTCTTACTTTCATGATTACATGTTCGTGATTATAATTATTATTGATAATAATTATCGTGTACTAACACGTACTTGATACTTGTCGTAATAATAATACGTACATAACTTCTGTAATTACTAATCGTGACACTTGTTCATGCTATAAAAGGAATGTTTTAATATGTACGTATGTTTACCAAGGGTACTATTCATGGTAAAAGCATACGGGTTTTACAACTCTTCCCCTCTAAAAAGAATAATTTGTCCCCGAATTATAGATAAAATAAACTGAAAGAGGAACATACCCGAATTTAAAATATGAAATGAGGGTAAGAAGCCCGGATACACTCCTCTGTTTCCCAAGTGGATTCCTGCTCGGTATGGTCCCTCCAAAGGATTTTGACGAATGGAATCGTCTTCTTCCTCATGACTCGTTCTTGCCTGTCAAGAACTCGTTCGGGTTCGTCTATGAAGGTAAGATCTTCACGAATCTGTTCCAGTGGATACTAAACCATGTGAAGGGGATGATACTTGTACCCTTTGAGTAAGGACACATGGAAAACGTCGTGAACATGACAAAGCTACGGAGGTAACGCTAAACGATAAGATACTTCACCGACTCGCTCGATGACATCAAACTGTCCGATGAATCGAGGAGTGAGTTTACCTTTAACATCTAACACCACGTGCCGGCGATACCTTAAGAAAGACGTGATCTCCTACGTTAAAATTTAAGTCACTACGATGCTTGTCGGCATAACTCTTCTGACGTGAACGTGCTTCTTGCAATTTCTACTTAGCGACAGTGACCTTCTCGTTAGTCAACTCTATCATTTATGGTCCTTCAAGTGTTCGCTCACCAACCTGATCCTAGCAGATTGGGGCGAGACACTTTCTGCCATAAAACATCTCGAATGGAGCACACTTAATGCTGGTGTGCCAACTGTTGTTGTATGAAAACTCTACCAAACAGATGTAATCGTCCCAATCTCCTGTCCATTCCAACGCACATAACCTCAACATGTCTTCCAGTGTCTGAATCGTTCGCTCCGATTTCCCGTCTGTTTGAGGATGGAAAACCGTGCTAAGCTTAAGTTTTGTATGCCAAGATTTCTACAGACTCCTTCAAAATCACGAAGTGAAACGAGGATCGCTGTCCGAGACGATACTGGATGGAGCACCATGAAGTCTCATGATCTCCTTCTTGTATGTGTCGGCGAGTTTACTGACCGGATCATCCTTGCGGATCGATAAGAAATGAGCTGACTTAGTAAGTCGATCAACGATTACCCAAATCGCATCGTGCCTCCTCTTTGTCTACGGAAGACCGGTAACAAAATCCATGGTGATCTTGTCCCACTTCCACTCCGGAATGTCTAACGGTTGTAGTAACCCACTAGACTGCTGATGCTCGATCTTAACCTGCTGACATGTAAGACATTTGGAGACGTAAGTAGCAACATCCTGTTTCATACCACTCCACCAAAAGTATTGCTTGATGTTGTGATACATCTTGGTCGAACCAGGTTGAATGGAGAATGGGGAGCTATGATCTTCAGCTAATAATGCTTCCCTGAGTGTAAGATCATCAGGAACACAAAGTCTAGTGCCTTTCATAAGATACCATCATCATCTAACCGAAACACCGTCTGCTGTTCTAAGTTCTGAATAATCGCCCAAATTTCACCATCATCCTTCTGAGCTTCCTTGATCCTAGAGAGTAACTCAGGTTCCACTCAAAGATTAGCCCAGTAACCGTGTTGTCCACGTACCATGATCTCGATGTCTATTCGCTCTAAATATCTTATAATTTCCTCCTCAATTTTAATTCCATTTATCATACCGGACTTTCTACTAAGTGCATCTGCTACTACATTCGCCTTGCCGGGATGATACTGTAGATTAATGTCATAATCCTTCAACAGCTCTAACCATATCCTCTGTCTCATATTCAGTTCACGTTGAGTGAAGATGTACTTCAGGCTCTTGTGGTCTGTGAAGATGTCACATGATTCTCCATACAAGTAGTGCCTCCATATCTTCAATGCAAACACGACTGTTGCAAGTTCCAAGTCATGCGTAGGGTAATTTTCCTTATAAGGCTTAAGCTGTCGTGAAGCGTACGCAATCACGTTCCCATGTTGCATGAGAACACAGCCAAGTCCCTTCCCTGAAGCATCACTATAGATTTGAAACCCAGCTGTACCAGATGGGAGAGTAAGAATCGGTGCAGATACTAACTTCTGCTTTAGGTCTTCAAAGCTCTTCTCTCTTTCTTCAGTCTAGACGAATTTCTCCCCTTTTCGCATCAGTTTGGTCAATGGCAGTGCTAAACGGGAAACGTTCTCTACGAACCTACGGTAGTAACCAGCTAAGCCTAGGAAACTGCGAACTTCAGTCGCTGATGTCGGTCTTAGCCACTTGGTAATAGCCTCAACCTTTGCTGGATCCATGGTGATTGCTTCTGCTGATACAATGTGACCTAAGGATGCCACCTTGTCTCACCAGAACTCACACTTAGAGAATTTAGCATACAGCTGCTTCTGGCGAAGAATCTGTAATACTGTACGAAGATGGTCTTCGTGTTCCTCCTTGGACTTAGAGAAAATCAGGATGTCATCAATGAAGACAATGACGAACTTCTCCAGGAACTCATGGAAGATATGGTTCATCAGATCCATGAAAACAGCTGGAGCATTGGTAAGGCCAAAAGGCATGACTATAAACTCGTAGTGCCCAAAGCGTGCAGGGAAAGCAGTTTGGGCGATGTCCTGCTTTTTAACCCGTAGCTGATGATAGCCCGACTTCAGATTAGTCTTGGAGAAATGTTTGGCCCCTTGGAGCTGGTCAAACAAGTCGTCAATGCGTGGCAGCGGATACTTATTCCTGATGGTGATCTTGTTAAGCTCACGATAATCTACGCATAGACGCATGCTGTCGTCCTTCTTCTTTACGAACAGAACAGGTGAGCCCCATGAGGAGGCACTAGGCCGAATGAAACTGCACTCTAACAGTTCTTGTAGTTGTTCCTTTAATTCCTTCAGCTCGATGGGAGCTATGCGACAAGGAGCCTTGGATATTGGCTCAGCTCCTAGGATGAGCTCAATATTAAACTCCACTTCACGAGCAGGTGGTATGCCCAGAAGTTCTTTTGGAAACACGTCTGGGAATTCTAACATGATCGGCAGATTTTGGATAGATGGAGATTCTGCCTCCAAATCATGAACAGTCGCAAGATAGCCCTCACAACCATGTGACAGTAGTGCACGTGCTTGTAAGGTCGATATGATTTGTATAAACCTTCCGGGTACGAACCCGTTGTGAATGCACTCTAGTGAATTTACATCACCGAAGATGACCCGATATGTATGGCAGCCTATGGTGGCGTGATGTTTGGATAGCCAGTCCATGCCCAATATCATGTCAAAATCGCACATATCCAGTGGAAGTGCGTCAACAGGACGAATCTTGTCGTCAAACTCTAGGGGAAGGCTCTTGTACACATGGGTTATACGTACAGAGTCTCTTAAAGGCGTGGAAATGTTTAGTACATTCTCTAATGGCATAGGGGATATCCTAACATTCTTAGCATAAGCAGTAGAAATGATCGAATGAGTAGCACCCGTGTCAAATAAAACACATGCAGCTTGACCATACATATACAAGATTCCAGTGATGGTACCTGTAGACTTGTTGGCCTGGTCACAAGAAGTCGTGTAAACGCGTCCACTAGTAGGAGGCGGCTTGAAATCAGCATGTCCAGATGTGCCCTCCATCTCTCCCTTGCGGCAGTCCTTCATGCGATGACCGGTAAGGCCACACTTTTAGCATGCGTCGCTATCGCGGCGACATGGCCCTGGGTGCCTACGGTTGCAGGTAGTGCAAAGAGGGTGAGTATACCCTCCAGCGGGTGCCCTTGCTGGCTGGGAGCCTGTTTGGAAAGTACACATTAGACATGATTTATAGGTACAAAAGGACAATGCAAAAAATCGTAAGATGTAATACCAGTGATAGCTGGATGGTTAGGCTATGAACCTCTTTGGTTCTACTCCCTCTCGTTACCATGATTCCTGGTAGAAGATTGCTAATGTGTTAGAATTATGAATTATCACATATAACATAAGGAAATGAGTAAGTGTAAGGACATGCTGTTGTTGGAGTTTCCAGCGTTGTTACGTTATTTATCATTACCGCCACGCCTATCCGTAGCAGAACGGTCTTGAGTCTGACCGTTACCCTTGGGTTGAGTAGGCTGTAGTTGAGTAGCCGGCTGAGACCGGTCCCTAGTCTTCTGCCTGAAAGATGTAGTTTAAAGAGAGATATAAATATAGGATAGTACTGAATGAATTCAAAATGGTTACCACTGAATGACGAATAATTACCTCTTATCGGGTCTCTCTGCTTCCCCGAACTCCTCTCTTCCTTGCAGCATCTCCAGCTTACGTGCTGCATCGGCAACTTGTGCCACTAATAAGTGTGTAAACACTTATCCTTTTACCACTAAAATCAAGGAAAAACAAGACCTAATCATGTGTTTAATATCGTAAAAGTCGGAATTACGCGTGGTTTTGTGTTTTTGTGTGAAACAGGTACAAAAGATCAAAAGGAAAGAAAACACGGGAATTCACGGTCAATTGTTGAAGAAAAGTCCAAGAAAGAGACAAAAACAAAGTCAAAGAACCAAAAGTGTGCCAAAGATCACGAAAACTGGCAAAAATCGACACGGGTATCAAGGAAAGAACAAGGAAGCCGAAATCGAGCTCGTTTTTAGTGGATTTAATCTTATTGGAGTTAATTGGGCCTTATGGGTCCCACATTTGCTTATTGGGCCCAAAAGCCCAATAGTGGATTGTTATTATTCACTTTTTGCAAAAAAGCTCAACAAAGGCCCATTTACCAAAATCATATTTACAAAGGACGGATGATATTAAACTTGGGCCCAAGCCCAAAGTTTTACAAGTAAACATGAGACGGTTGTGTTTAGGTTTTCCCATGGCCCATTAGGTCAAATAAAGGGACGGATAAAAATGAAAAGTGATAAACATTTTTTGGTCAACCCTCAAGTTTATTACCACCCACACACGTTTTACTCACCACTCACCCACTTTTCTCTCTTTCTCCTTCGATGAAAACAAGAAACAAAAAAACACAGCTTTTACTTTTTACCCAAACCCTAGATCATAATCAATTTGGGGCTTTTTAATCTCAAGCGCGTGAAAACCCACGCTCCATTAATAAATCCCCATGGTTATCGGAGCTGCAAGATGTGGTCCTTAATCCTACGTGGCCCCATTCTCAATCTTGGTTGGCTTGATACACATCACTCCTCACCATCCTCCAATCAAATTACTCCACATCAGCAGTGAAGAAACACAAGATACACAAAAGATGCCATGTTGGAAATCCGTGTGTCCCTAGATGGATTATCCACCATTGATCAAGAAAAAGAGAGAGGAAAGAAGAAAAGAGCGGCCAAGATCATTTTCCTTGCTCACCAAGCTTCACCAACAGGTTTTTAGGGTTTCCCTATAAAAACCCCCATCATTCTGTAATTTGGTGTGCCATTTTTATTTTAATTTTATTATGCAAAAATAGTTTTTAGGGTTAATTGTAATTTTCTTTTTCCAAGTATTGTACTCAATTTTATTTATTAATAAAAATTTCTTTCGGTTTAATATTGTCTCTTTAATTATTTTAATTTTATTGCAATTTAATCTTTAATCTGTTTTTAATTAATAATATTAAATAAATTTTGGTATAAAATTTCCCCTACTGGGAAGTTTGTTAAAAATCTGGTTCGAGATATTGGTTCGTGATTTGTTGATGATTGGAGGTTCTTTTGGTTTAAACGGTGGTCTCGGTTTAGATTAAAAGGGGGTTCAACGCCTTTCTTCGTCGCAACGGTTTCGTCACCAGGTTCATCTTCATTTTTAAGTTTCATGTTCTTAGTTTTTATGTTATTTAGATAATTGAGATGTTTTGATTTTATTTGTTTAAGCTTGTTTGATTTTATTGGGTTATCTGTTATTTTGATTTGGTTGTATTCTGCTTAGAGCTAATATCTTTATCTGCTTTTGCTTAGCTGATTTTTGCTTATGTTTGAGTTTGCTTATGTTTGATTTTTGCTTATAGTTGAGTTTGATTTCTTATATTGGAGTTCGTTTTTGTTTTTTTTTTAATTAAATGGTTGCTGATTAAATTAGTCTGCTGGTTATTTGGTCTTTAAGATTGTTTGGTAGTTTATTTTTAAGTCTGCTAGAATTAGTTTTAAGTTTTCTATTTTAGTCTGCTAGTTTGGTATTGGCTTATTTAAGTTTTAGATATCTGATATTTGATTAGTGTTTTGCTGATAAGTTTTTTTTATCTGATTTTTGAGCTTATTTGGTATATCAGCTTTTTCTGTTTTAAGTTTTATGTGCTTATTCGATTTTGTTGATTTACTGATATTAGTTGCTTAAAACCTTAGACCCAATTGGTCTAAGTGTTCAAAAATTCCAAAAAAAAAGAAAAAAATAATCATTCAAAATTGTCCACGCTGGGTCTCGAACCCGTGACCTCTCGTTTAATAGCTTAACGCGTTTACCATCTTAGCTAGCCCCTTATTTGTGTGTTATCACAACCTTTGAAATTAATATAGCTTCAATTTAATTAGCTGTCAGATTTGATATTTAGTTTAAATACAAATATTAGTTTAGTTAATTTTGATTTAAAAGTTTTTATACGTTTTCTTTTATAATGTTTTAATATATATATATATATATATATATATATATATATATATATATATATATATATATATATATATATATATATATATATAATTTACTTATTTAATTTAAATTAATAGATTTTATAAATATAGTTTTTAATTAGTTATTTGTTTAAATAGATTCATTCCAAATAGTTTTAAACTAGTTTATAATTCTTTAAAATAGATTTGTTTTAATTAGTTTAATTAGTTTTAAAGATTTTAATAGTTTAAAAATATTTACTTTTTAATTAGATTAAATAAATTTTAGTTTTATTTAAATTTTAAATAGTTTTCTAATTTGTTTAAATAGTTTTAAAGTCTAAATTAGTTATAAATTTTAAATAGTTTTAAAATTCCAAATTAAAGTTTTATTCACCAAGAACAATTAATCCACGTTTAAATTTGATATCAATTCGAGTGAGTCGAGGAGAGAACGATATTGCAAAATTATAACATTAAATTGTTATAGATTTAGGTTAATTGTAATTTCTTTTTTTTTAGTTAATGTAATCTCCTTTTATTATTAATAAAATTTATTTTTAGTTTAATCTTGTACCTCATTTTTTCTGTTTTAAATTTGCAAGTGGAACTTTAAATCTGTTTATTAATTTAAAATTATTGTTAGTTAATTAAAAGTTAATTTAGTTAATAAAAGTAAAGTAAAAGTGGTTGATAAATTTCCCCTACTGGGAAGTTTTATAAATCTGGTTCGAGTTGATTTTGATGGTTCGATGGTGATGATTCGAGTTTAAGGTGGTGTCGTTTTGTTTAAAAAGGGGGTTCAGCACTACCCTTCTGCTCAAAGGTTTTCATCATCAGGTTCTATCTTCTTTTATTTTATAAGTTTTAGATTTATTAGGATTATTTGTTATACTTGTGTTTTGCTTAAATCTGTTAGAAGTGTATTCGATTAATATTTAGTCTGCTAAGATAAGAAGCTGATTATCCGATTTTAGATGTTTGCTGATATAGGTTTGAGTATTGCTTATGTTTGAGTTTGTTTGAGTTTTCTTATGTTTGATGTTTATTTTCTGATATTTCAGTCTGGGATTTGTAAGAGTTTTAGTAAGTTTATTTGCTGTTTTAGTAAGATTATTTGCTTGATTGATTTGGATTTCGAGTTTAGTTTACTGATTTGATTTATATGGTTTTAGTTTTGCTGATTGATATGGTTTTCTCTTCTTATTAGCCTTGTTGGTGTATGCTTAATTTCTGCTTAGGTTTATTTGCAATATAGTTAGGTTTATTTGATTTTGTTGAGTTGCTGGTTAGTATAATTTAGATTTGCTTATTTTAAGTTTAAAGTCTATTTGCTTATTTTTAAGATTTAGTTTCATCTGCTTACTTTCAGTTTTACTTCCATCTGCTTACTTTCTGTTTTAGTTCTATCTGTCAGCATTCCATAAATATAAAAAAAAATATCATTTCACAAATTCTGTCTCTAACGGGACTCAACCCTCGACCTCCCGTTCATCAGCCCAGCAAGTTAACCATTTCCTCTAGTGCTTCTTTTTGGTTTATCTTTAGTCTTTTTAATTAATATACGATTATTATTAGCTGTCAGTTTATTTAGATTATTTATAAGTTTTGTTTAGTTAAATTTTAATCAAAAGTTTTTTATAAGTTTTCTTTTATAAAGTTTTAAAAAATAAAAAAAATAAAAATAAAAATATTTTAATTACTTTTAGAAATTTAAATTGTTTTTAAAATTAGTTTTTAAAACTAGTTTTCAATTAATTTAGTTTTATTTTAAAATAGTTTTAAATAGATTTCATGAAAAGTTTTAGTTAAAAAATTAATTAGAGTAAATTAGATTTAAATTTAAAATTCTTTTAAAATAGTTTAATTATATTTTATTAAGTATTTTAATTACATATTTCCTTTTTAATTAGATTAAATAGTTTTTTATTAAATAGTTTTCTTTTTAGTTTTTAAAATACTAAACAAGTTTTATTCACCAAGAACAATTAATCCACGTTTAAATTTGATATCAATTCGAGTGAGTCGAGGAAAAAACGATAAATTTGAAAAATTCATACATTAAATTGGCGCCGCTGCCGCTTCGCTCGTTACGATTGACGATTTTTCGTGAGAAGATTTGGATTTTGCGATCCGTTCAATTATTGAACGTTACTTTTCTTGTTAAAAAATAAAAAACATAAAAAAAACCAAAACTTAAAAATACAAAAAAATTTAAAATCAACAAAAGCAAACTCTTTCCTAAGATTTGCACCAAAAAAATTAAAAAATCCAAAAGTAATACCTTTCCTAAAGTATTAGACCAAAAATATTACGTATTATTGTTATTTTTCTTATTTAGATTTCTTTCGCTTTTTATTGTGAATATATATTTTTCTTAAAAAAAATACAAAAAGATTTTCCTTTTACTATATTATATTACGTAGAACAATTAATTTACCTATTTACAAATAAGACCTTAGTTGGGATTTCATCACCTAACTATTGTATTTGAATCAAAAACAAAAAAAATCAAGGCAAAATAGATAAATACTAGTAAAAAGTTTGAACTCGATTTATACAAACTATAAGGTGGGTATAAGGCGATGCGCTATAAAAGGCCGTCTAAGGAAAAAGGTTTTTAAGTTCTTTGTGCCACCTCGTTTCCCCGCTTGCTTGTGCGTATATTGAGAGGGACGACCGATTATTGGTTTGCCAACTCAAGTAGTATTACGTATATATTTTTGTAGCTTTTTAATATTGAACCTCGAGAGGGATAATCCCTTTCCTCTCAAAGTTGATCGAGGTAGCCTACCTCATTCCTTGATTTTAGTTGTATGCACACTCGCGCGCGTGCACACATACCGAGTGGTGTACCAAATATTTCTAATTCTTCCAAAAAGAAGAAGAAGAACAAAAAGACTGTCACTCAAGCCGATCCCGAGAATCGCGCTTTCGACAATACGATGCCAACGGATAACCGACCTATGATTGAGATTTTGAAATCACACGTTGAGGGAAACGATGACGCTATCGTTGTCCCCGCAATTGGAGCAAATAATTTTGAAATCAAAACGGGTTTTATTCAAATGGTTTCTGCTACACCATTTTTGGGCCGTTCCCAAGATGACCCCCATGATCATATTAAGAGATTTATCCATTTGACTAATACGGTGAAATACAATGGGGTGACTCAAGAAGCAATACGTTTGTTGCTCTTTCCTTTCTCCCTCGAAGGACAGGCCCGGATTTGGCTTGATAAGGAACCACCCCAAAGCATTCTTCCATGGGCGGATTTAGAGACCAAGTTCATTAACTACTTTTTCCCACCATCACGGACCACCTCTTTAAGGAATGACATCATTACCTTTGAACAAAAATATGGGGAAACGTTTAGTGAGTCTTGGGACCGTCTTAAGGAGCTTTTACGAAAATGTCCACAACATGGTTTTACAAAATTGCATCAAATCAATACGTTTTACAATGGTTTAACTCTTAATGACCAAGACTCACTTAATAGTGTTGCGGGGGGAATTATTCTTGTGAAATCCATGAACGAGGCTTGGGCTATAATTGAAAACAAGGCAAAAGTACAAACCAAGAGTGTTAGGGCTACTATGGCAAGTGCTAGTACTAGTGAGAACGACAAGAGAATTGATAAGCTTACTTCGCTTGTTGATTGCTCTACAAACCACTAACAATACCAAAGCCATCAATGGTCAAGTAAATGCCTTAAAAGAGACTTGTGAAATGTGTGAGACTTGTGGTGGACCACATTCATATTATAATTGTGACAAGGTTTACAATCAACAGCAACAAGTTTATGCCTATAACACCAATGAAAATAAACGGGTTCAATTCAAACCAAATGTTGATGTTAACCATTTGTCTTATAAGAGTACTAACTATTTGGCTCCCCCGGGTTTTGTAGCTCCACAAAGACCACCCCCACCCGCCCAAAATAGGAACCGAGCTCCTCAAAGAGGACATTTTCAAGGGAATGAAAATCAAGGGAATTTTAATGGTCAAATTCAAGGGTTTCAAACTAATAACTTCAACCAAGGTTTTCATAATAACATCATTTTTCAACCTCAATATCAAAACCATGGTTTTCCTAATCAAGGGTTTAACAATCAAGGGTATAATCAAATGAGCATGCATAATCCTCATATGGACTTGGTTCTCCAAAAGTTGACCGAACATGAGAGAACTATGAAAAAAATGCAAGAGTCCATCGATATGAAGTTCGTGAAAATGTTGCAAGCCCTTTGACCCTAAGGAGCCTTACCTTCTAATACCGAGATTAACCCTCATGCTAATGTGAGTGCTATCACTACTCGAAGTGGTGTCACTTTAGTAGGACCTTCCATCTCTTTGCCCATAAAGGAGAGACAAGGCCCGGAGGTCATAATGAGTAATCCTACTCCCCCTCCGGTGATTCCTCCCACTACCACTCCTAGTACTAGTTCTCCATTGCCCAAAGAGCCTAACCCTAAGGTTGTTCAAGAAGCGAGTCCTTCTCCTTCTCAACCTTCAAAGTCTAAACCCAATATCCCTTATCCCTCTAGGTTGGACAAGGCTAAAGTGCTCACCAAAGATGACGTTCATGTTTCCAACTTTTTGAAAATGATTTCCAACGTGAATGTTAACATTAGCCTTATTGAAGCACTTGCTCAAATGCCTAAATTTGTGAAGATGTTCAAAGATTTGTTTAATAAGAAAGAAAAAATGGTTGAGCTCGTGAACACTCGTTTAAATGAGAATTGTTCCGTGATTCTTCTCAAAGAGCTTCCCGAAAAGCTAGGAGATCTCAGACGATTCGTGTTACCTTGCTCGTTTCCTCAAATTGATGATTGTATGGCTTTAGCGGATCTCGGTGCTAGCATTAATCTTATGCCAATCTCGGTATGGAAACAATTATCATTACCCGACCTTGTACCGACTCGCATGACTCTGGAGTTAGCTAATAGAACTCTCGCATACCCTGTTGGTATTGCCGAAGACGTTTTTGTTCGAGTTGGTACATTCACTTTTCCCGTGGACTTTGTCGTCGTCGACTATGAGATGGATCCTCATATTCCGTTAATACTTGGTAGACCATTCTTACGATCCGGAAGAGCATTAGTTGATGTGGTCGAAGGGGAGTTAATTCTTAGGGTTAGGGATGAACAACAAGTTTTTAAAATGGGAAAAATCACAACAAAATCAAATGGAAAAGAGTCGGTCAATATGATTGATGTTCTTAAGTATGATAATGAAGAGATTTTTATTAATCCTTTTGGAATTAACTCGTCTAATCAAAATGATTTTGTGATACCTTCATCCCTTCCCTTAGAGCAACAAAATTTTGAAACTCCTATTTACGATACTCATAGTGATGACACTTCTTTAAGTGATCACACTATCTTCGGTTTAGACGACCCATCTTTTGATCCACCCACTTTTGACCCACCCATTTCTGATCCACCAATCTTTGATACTTACGATGATGACACTTTTTTAAGTGATCTCATTAACTTCGATGACCCATCCCATGATCTTAATGCACCTCATATCTCTATGAGTGATTCTTCCATGGAGAATCCTTTTGAATTTTATACCCCAATTTTAGAAGTCGTGACTTTTGAGGAGGATCCTCCACTCTTAGAGATCATTCCTACTTTCGAGGATATTCCATTTGAGGAGGATTTAGATACCTTTCTAAATACTTATTTTCCTCACGAGGAAGAGTTTTCCTATGACTCTGATGATACTTATGTTTTCACATCGAGTTTGGAAGAGGACGACTCCCCCACTTTGGATTATGATGACATTTTGAGCTTTAATGTCAACACCTCTTGCTATTTTCCCGTTAAGGAACCGGTGTTTGATCGCGGAATAGAGACTTTCTTGCTATCATTGCCATATCACCATAACATCTTTCCTCGTAAGAAATTTTTGACTAAGGGTACCCCACTTTACTTTGCCTTATGTGATTTTACCACCTCGGGTTTATTTCCTTTCGTGATGGAAATTATGTGTTTGACCCGGGTGGATTTTCTTGGGGTATTTTTTATGTGAGTGTGATTCATCCTTTATCATGGAGAGATTTTCCTCCCTTGGAAATCTTGGTTTTTCCATGATTTTCCCATTTTAAACGAAGATATTCGGGGAATTGAGTCGAGCTAGAGACTCATGATAAATAAATCAAGCATCGTATAACTAGGTTAGATTTTTACCTTTTCCATCCTTTCCACCCTTTTTTGCCTTCACCCATTTCCACCAATAAGTGTAGGGGGAGCCAAGTAGGTTGTGTTTTGTGATGTTGTGCAGGGATATGTGCTTTAATGATCCATTTTTGGTGTTTTTGACGCGACCCGTGATCCCGTGTTCCCATGTACCCGGTTTCTTCGATAAGTTTTTTCTATTGTGATTCAATCTTGTATATAAATAAAACATGATAAATGTAATCACTTTAGTTGTCTCTTCCTTAACTCGATTTAAAACAACGTACTCAATGTCCTAAGTGTAGGGGAGTTTATTCTCCCACATGCTTAAACATTGAGGAAAATGTTTATATTAAGTGTAGGGGGGACTTCTATTGATTTTTAGTGGGCTTTTCTATGAATTTGACCTCATTTAACCGGAAAATTAAAAAAAATTCAACATTTTTTAAATTTTTGATCTATTTTGGCCTAGTAGTATTTCCATTTATTTTCTTTTATTTTCTTTCCTTTTATCATCGCATCATATGAATAAACTCCATTTCAAGAATAAAGTTAATAATAAATAAATGAATAAAATGGTTTTAACAAGTTTAGATGTCTTTGATATATTAGGCCCGCCGTGAATATTTTGACTCAACCCGAGTTTACTTATCCAAGTTTACTCTAGCTATTATCCTTAACCATATGGACCTTAATTGGTTTATTAGGCTAAGCATCCACGAGTCTCATTCCTTGAGATTTTAAATTGTGGAGAACGAGAGATGATAGAGTTGATAATAAGTTTAAGGGTTAATTCTTGCTTATATGAGTTTTTGTGGCTCTTTCTTCCCGCTTGTATATTTAACTGCTTAATAAATGAGGATTTTTGCGGTGTAGATTCAATATCTTAGCTCTTAGCCAAATATTTTATCTCCATGTAATTAAAGCATGAACACATTGAGGGTGCCAGCGTTGTGGACTTCCGACTAAGGTGGCTCATAACCACTAAGTAGGAGGTATTCAAACCATGGGATCACGGAATTTGGCCTACTATATATATCATAAATAAAGAAAGAATAAGATTAAAACATGACCTCAAGGAGCCTTAGGGTGTGGGGCATGTAGCACGAACCTTGTCATTAGAGCCTTAGGGTGTATGGCATGGTAAGTGTTGAATAAAAATTGATCAAAAGATCAATTCCCTTGTTTACCGTTCAAGGAGCCTTAGGGTGTGGACAATAGATGAGGAGCATTTTTACATCTTAAAGAGCCTAAGGGTATATGATGTGAATTTGCTAAACTCCACATAAAGTCAATATGACTTTGGAAGAATAATTAATAAGTAGTACTATTGGCCAAATTTTGGATCCGGGAATTTATTCCTCAAATCGTGTTAAATCATCATTGATGTGGGCTTACTTTGTGACAACGTTTTTGAGGACGAGGTTAGGTTTTGAGTGTCGGGTTTGCACCGTTTTGCCTTCATTTTTGGACTAATAATTATTAAATAAGTCAAATGAGCCTACGGGTGAATGATAATCCTTAAAAGCTAGAGATACAACTTATGAATTGGAGAAAGAGTATTACACAATTGTCTTATATAAGTGGTTTTAACTTGAGAACTTATGGTAAACAATGATCTTGTTTTTAAGCTTGGTGTGGGGAACGTGAAACTTGAGGGTGATTAATATTCATGACACCAAAACCCTAATTTAAGTCTTAGATTTCTTTACGAGTTTCTTCCATCAAATAATTTCCAAGTTAATAAATTGTTATAACTTTTGTTTCCTTTAAAGTTTTTATCTTTATCGTAGTAGTAATAGTATATTATAATAAAGGCCAAGATAGGTTAATTATGAGAAAAATGTAACTTTATGCTTTAAAATAATGCATTGCATGGGGTCATTGCAATGGTCAAGTGTAGGGATTTAATAAGTGTGTAAACACTTATCCTTTTACCACTAAAATCAAGGAAAAACAAGACCTAATCATGTGTTTAATATCGTAAAAGTCGGAATTACGCGTGGTTTGGTGTTTTTGTGTGAAATAGGTACAAAAGATCAAAAGGAAAGAAAACACGGGAATTCACGGTCAATTGTTGAAGAAAAGTCCAAGAAGAGACAAAGACAAAGGCAAAGAACCAAAAGTGTGCCAAAGATCACAAAAAACGGCAAAAATCAACACAGGTATCAAGGAAAGAACAAGGAAGACGAAATCGAGCTCGTTTATAGTGGATTTAATCTTATTGGAGTTAATTGGGCCTTGTGGTCCCACATTTGCTTATTGGGCCCAAAAGCCCAATAGTGGATTGTTATTGTTCACTTTTTGCAAAACAGCCCAACAAAGGCCCATTTACCAAAATCATATTTATAAGGGACGAATGATATTAAACATGGGCCCAAGCCCAAAGTTTTACAAGTAAACATGAGACGGTTGTGTTTAGGTTTTCCCATGGCCCATTAGGTCAAATAAAGGGACGGGTAAAAATGAAAAGTGATAAACATTTTTTGGTCAACCCTCACGTTTATTACCACCCACACACGTTTTACTCACCAATCACCCACTTTTCTCTCTTTCTCCTTCGATGAAAACAAGAAACAAAAAAACAAAGCTTTTAATTTTTACCCAAACCCTAGATCATAATCAATTTGGGGCTTTTTAATCTCAAGCGCGTGAAAACCCACGCTCCATTAATAAATCCCTATGGTTATCGGAACTGCACGATGTGGTCCTTAATCCTACGTGGCCCCATTCTAAATCTTGATTGGCTTGATACACATCACTCCTCACCATCCTCCAATCAAATTACTCCACATCAGTAGTGAAGAAACACAAGAAACACAAAAGATGCCATGCTGGAAATCCGTGTGTCCCTATATGGATTATCCACTGTTGATCAAGAAAAAGAGAGAGGAAAGAAGAAAAAAGCGGCCAAGATCATTTTCCTTGCTCAACAAGCTTCACCAACAGGTTTTTAGGGTTTCCCTATAAAAACCCCCATCATTCTGTAATTTGGTGTGCCATTTTTTTTACTTTTAATTTTATTCTTCAAAAATAGATTTAGGTTAATTGTAATTTCTTTTTCTTCAGTTAATGTAATCTCCTTTTATTATTAATAAAATTTATTTTTAGTTTAATCTTGTGCCTCATTTTTTCTATTTTAAATTTGCAAGTGGAACTTTAAATCTGTTTATTATTTTAAAATTATTGTTAGTTAATTAAAAGTTAATTTAATTAATAAAAGTAAAGTAAAAGTGGTTGATAAATTTCCCCTACTGGGAAGTTTTATAAATCTGGTTCGAGTTGATTTTGATGGTTCGATGATGATGATTCGAGTTTAAGGTGGTGTCGTTTTGTTTAAAAAGGGGGTTTAGCGCTACCCTTCTGCTCAAAGGTTTTCATCATCAGGTTCTATCTTCTTTTATTTTATAAGTTTTAGATTTATTAGGATTATTTGTTATTTGTTATGCTTGTATTTTGCTTAAATCTGTTAGAAGTGTATTCGATTAATATTTAGTCTGCTGAGATAAGAAGCTGATTATCCGATTTTAGATGTTTGCTGATATAGGTTTGAGTTTTGCTTATGTTTGAGTTTGTTTGAGTTTGCTTATGTTTGATGTTTATTTTCTGATATTTCAGTCTGGGATTTGTAAGAGTTTTAGTAAGTTTATTTGCTGTTTTAGTAAGATTATTTGCTTGTTTGATTTGGATTTCGAGTTTAGTTTACTGATTTTATTTATATGGTTTTAGTTTTGCTGATTGATATGGTTTTCTCTGCTTATTAGCCTTGTTGGTTTATGCTTAGTTTCTGCTTAGGTTTATTTGCAATATAGTTAGATTTATTTGATTTTGTTGAGTTGCTGATTAGTATAATTTAGATTTGCTTATTTTAAGTTTAAAGTCTATTTGCTTATTTTTAAGTTTTAGTTTCATCTGCTTACTTTCAGTTTTACTTTCATATGCTTACTTTCTGTTTTAGTTCTATCTGCTTATTTGGTCTTGATTAGTTGCTTATATTTGCTGCGTTAAGCAACAGATCCTTTTGGTCTGTCTACCAGCATTCCATAAATAAATAAAAAAATTCATTTCACAAATTCTGTCTCTAATGGGACTCGAACCCTCGACCTCCCGTTCATCAGCCCAGCAAGTTAACCATCTCCTCTAATGCTTCTTTTTTGTTTATCTTTAGTCTTTTTAATTAATATAGGATTATGATTAGCTGTCAGTTTATTTTGATTAATTATAAGTTTTGTTTAGTTAAATTTTAATCAAAAGCTTTTTATAAGTTTTCTTTTATAAAGTTTTAAAAATAAAAATAAAAAAATATAAATATTTTAATTACTTTTAGAAATTTAAATTGTTTTTAAAATTAGTTTTTAAAATTAGTTTTCAATTAATTTATTTTTATTTTAAAATAGTTTTAAATAGATTTCATTACAAGTTTTAGTTAAAAAATTAATTAGAGTAAATTAGATTTAAATTAGACTTAAATTTAAAATAGTTTTAAAATAGTTTAATTAATTTTAATTAAGTATTTTTAATTAAATATTTCCTTTTTAATAAGATTAAATCGTTTTTTATTAAATAGTTTTCTTTTTAGTTTTTAGAATACTAAACAAGTTTTATTCACCAAGAACAATTAATCCACGTTTAAATTTGATATCAATTTGAGTGAGTCGAGGAGAAAACGATAAATTTGAAAAATTCATACATTAGCCACCGTGTTGAAAGTAGCACACACCAAGTTATTGGCGACCGATTTACGAAGAGCCCACCGGATGTGGTATGCTTGCTCTTCGGCAGTACCTACTGCTGCGCCAAGAAAACCAGCCAAACGAAGAAAGCGCTGCATGAACTCGTTTCTGTTCTCCCCAGCTCTCTACCTGATTTCGTGGTACTCCCTCTTCAGCTTGTCTTGCTCAGCCTTGAGGAAGAACTGTCCCATCACTAACTCCCTGAACTGAGCCCAAGTCAAACCAACCACCCAATTTTCACCTCCCTCAGACTTCTTGACTGCCTTCCACCATCCCAGTACATCACCTTCGAGCTTGTAACAAACAAACCTTGACTTGAAGACGGGGTCACAGCCCATTGCATCGAATATCTTCTCGATATGAGCCAACCAGCTTTCAGCTTCACTGGGGCTATCAGTTCACTCGAAGGATCAAGGGCGTTGCTTGTTGAATCTCTCCAGCCATGTGACCAATGTTGTTGGAGGAGGAGGAGGAGGTACTGGGTGCTGTTGCTGATTTTTGGCATCCTGCACCTCAGCCCTGATTTTGTTCCTCAGCTGAGGAAGAAAAGCTTGCATCGCAGCTTGAACTGCTGCATTGAGTTGTTCTTGCTCGCTTGTGAGAACCATCTGACAGTATAAAACAAAAATACATGATTAAATTGATCAAACATAAAATATATACATGAAAAAAAAAATTATACCAATAAATAATGAGAAAAAGTTTATGCACGAAAAATAGTACATGAATGCATGATGCGGTTTTATGAAAACTTTTATATGCGTGAGAGTGAACGCCTTTGGTTCGTTCACTCAAAACAAAAGACATGGCGAGGGGACGCCAATGGGTCGGTCCCAAAGTTAAAAGTTTCGATAAAAGCACATGCGACTAAATAGGGCCAGTCTTGTACCAACCATTACTTAGTCATAAACCTGCGATAATGACATATACATGAATGCATGAAAATCGGCTGTCAGTTCTAGGAAGACCATAGTGACTACCCACTAATCACGGGTCATGTTTTGAGAGCCTACAAGTCGAAGCCTTGGCTCTGATACCATAATTGTAACACCCCATTTTGTTAAATGGAATGTCACGCGTGATTATGGCGTGTCATCAAAGCATACAAGAAAAAATGTCTTAAAATATTACATGACCATAAAAGGAAATACCGGAAACAAAAATCGCTACCCCAAAGTATAAGCTCATCACACACAAACATAAGTACTGTAAAGGAAAAGGACTAAACAACGTCCATAGAAATAAGTAGCAAAATGTATGATGAAATGCATAATGTAGAGAAGGCTAGGAAGCTTCCAACCCACATGCACGTACGCTTAAAGTCTACGAGTGCCCTTGAGTACCTACCGTTTGGGAACATGAAAGGAAAATGGCTGAGCATAACGCTCAGTGCACGGATGTACAAGTATGACATGGAATAACGTAAGCATATAAGACTAATAGTAGCGGAAAATCATAAGTTCTAAGTAATCTGGATTCATGTTCATAAAACTGGTTTTATAGTTTGAAAAGACTTATGTTTCTATGAAAAAAATTTTAATTAGCCAAATAGCCCATATAGGTCATGAGGTTCCACCGTGCATGAATACATGGAGGGGAGACCTCGTCATGTAATTAGAGGGGTTGCCTCTAATTAAATAGTCTAGGTAGGAGGGATCAACTCCTAGTGAAGGATGCAAGGCACACATCGCATTCAATCTGATAATACTGCTAAACATGTAACTAGGATGCACCCATACGCCCCACATGATAACATAATATAATGTCCAAAGCTGAAAAGGGACGCCACGAGCAATCACTTCGCCATGGGGAAGTCATAACAATGGTGCCTCTAGTGTTATGGTTATGGTACCTCCATAACTAGGTGACATTGGTCATGCATGTATATGGCTTAGGCTCCTAATCTAACATAAGTATCAAACATATAAAACAAATACTAGGAAAACAGTTGGCTGCAGACGGGGAATCCTAATAAGGAAAGAATGTCCATACTAAAAGGACGGGAAATCCATACCTTAAGTCCAGTGAACAAAGAAGACGAACGGAAGAGAGTCCTACTTCGATCTCACTAATGCTACATAAATAGTGTACGTGTATAAGTATTTTGATTACTGAGTACGTAACTGATTTTATATCATGTCTTAGCTTGTTTTATATGTTCATGTCTTGTTTTACTAATTTTAACGTTATGATGTGTTTATCATGTATTCTGCGTATTCTGATTAAGTATTACTTGTATTTCTTGTATTATTATATTTGTTGTGTAATAATAAGTAACTTTCTAAAAATAGCACGTTTCCTAAAATAGAAAGTTTCTAAAAATAGAAAGTTTCCAAAAATAGATTAACTGCTTAAAATAGATTAGTTTCTGAAAATAGAAAGTTTCCAAAAATAGTAAGTTTCCTGAATTAGAAAGTTTTCATATTTTGAATTAAACTAAATTAATATCATAAGTCATGTAGTTATTATATAGTTGATTAATAATATTATGTTAATTAAATAAACTATAGGTTATACGATTTAATTAAATATAAGCATGATTTAATCAAATTAAAGTGTATAAAATACTTAGGTTAAAACATGTAGGGTAAAAGCTATAAAATAGCATCTTACTTATTGATTTGTGCCGAGTTTAAACACTTACTATTTTATCTCGTGACTTTACCATTGAACTTTCAAATTTGTTTCGATTTTACCAATATTAGCCTAAAATGACTATACTACCCTTATAAATGACTAATATACCCTTTGACTTTTTTCCTTTTATATTGATTGGAAAATCATTCTTTTTTACTAGGAACCCGATAGGCAATAAAGGGGCATGTGGTACACCACTCACATTTGTAGTTTTGTAATGTATGTATTCAGTGCACACAAGTACAAAAAGAAAAAGCAATATTTAATTCTTAAAAATCTGTATTTTATCTTTCTTCTCCAAACAATTCATCCAGATAATCATGCAAACAAAATTTGCAACACAAACATCTTGACCAGAATCCAAATCATGAGACATACTGTTCATGGCCAAAATCCAAAACTCATGAGTTGCCGGAAACATTTTAAACGACTAGTTGGCAGCTAAGAACCATAAAACATGTTGAATTTGCAGATCCCGAAAAAGTCGAAAATCTTGCCGGAAAACGAACTTATTAGTGGTGAAGAGGTCGAAAATGTTGCCGGTATTCTGAATCAATATCCACTTTTTTCAGATTTATATTTTTTTATCAAAGTTTGTTTAAAGATAGAAACTTGAGTGGTTTAAGATGAGGATAAATGTTTGATCGAGTTTATGGAAAAGAAAGAGATGAAGATGAAAAACTGGTGATAGTTGGAAAAGAAGTGTGTACTTAATTATTATAAACCTAAATTCATTTGAAAAGTAAAAGGTAGTGTACTATACATAGTACATAATTGTCAGTCAAGGGTAGGTGTGGTGTGGGAACCCGATAGGCAATAAACTTTTTTTTTTTTTAATTTTTATGAATTTTGAGATTTATTAATGGAAGAATTTTATGGACAATTGATGTAGTTAAGTGATAAAGTTTATGAATTACAAAAGATGATGATTTTTTTCAGTTTATGTTGGCCCACAAAAAGAGAAACTGCAATGGAGGAGAGTGAGATGCGATGGCAATAAACGTAATTATGTTGAAGAAGACAAGGGTAATATAGTAATTTCAGGCTAATATTGGTAGAGTCGAAACAAATTTGGAAGTATAATGGTAAAGTCACGAGATAAAATAGTAAGTGTTTAAAGTCGGCACAAATCAATAAGTAAGATGCTATTTTATGGTTTTTACCCAAACATGTATTAATACTATATTAATATAACCTAACTCATGATTATTAAATAATTATATGTCATGTTTAATAATTAATTAATACTATAGTGTAAAATAAATAACTAGATACTTAGGTTAAAACATGTATTATTTAATAATAACAATAATAACCTAAGTTTCATGTTTAATTAAATTAATTATAAGTCATGTATTAATTAATTTAATTATCTTGTAAAAATAATATACTTGTAAAATTAATTAGACTTGTAAAAATAATCATGAACCGAACCCGTGTGTTATCTAATTAAACATGTCGTGAACCGGACCCGTGAAAACCCTTGAACCGGTCCGAACCAAACACCCCCAAAAACAGTGGCAAACCGGCTGAGCCGGTTGCCCCTGCTTTCGGTAAGCTGCCACCGGCTTAAGCCGGTGGTCTTGTTTCCCCTGCTCTCGGCTAGCCGCTGACCACAAGGGTTCCCACCGGCTGTGTGCCAGTGTCCCCGTGCTGCGCTGCCTACGGTTCCCCCTGCTTGACCCACAACTGCCACCGGCTGTGTGCCGGTGGTGGTGGCTGCTGCCGCCGAGACCTATAAACCCCAAGGACGCCCCCGACGCATGTCGGGGTGCCTTGTCCCTGCTATGGACCGAACACCCACACCACCAAGAAATAGATCTCGGTTGGTGGTCGTGACAAAACACGCCGAGACCCATGGGGCACTCGGTTTGTGTGTCGGCCGAAACAACCAACCCAAAACCACCCTTAATCTTTACCCCTTAATCCCATGACATGTTTTTATCCATGTTTTTATTTAATTAAATGTTCATGTTTCAATTAATTAAATAAAAGAAAAAACAAAAGGGTTTAAGAATTACAAATCACGTGGAATGAAGGGAAAATGATTATACGAACACACTCCTATGATTTCTTTAATCAAGATCAAACAAACACCCCTTGTGGTGTTGTGATGTCACCGGCCAAAGAGAGAGACAAAGAGATTAGGGTTTTGATTTTTTTGTAAAATTCTGTAAACTGAAAATAAATGTTTCCCTTATTTGTTTTTTAGTAAAAATCAAATGGGCTAGGCCCCTCTCTTCCTCTTGTGCCGCGGCTTGTAGGGCCCACCAAGGGAAACCCGAAGCCTTTCTCGTGTCTAATTATTACGTGTTCGTGTGTTCGTGTTTACGCGTTACATTTATATAAATTATTCGTGTTATTATAAATACTTGTACGTAACGATATTAATCGTATTAATAATATACGTAAATACATAATTATATGTTCATGATTCTTACGTTCACGATTTCATGTTCGTGATTATAACTATTATTGATAATAATTATCGTGTACTAACACGTACTTGATACTTGTCGTAATAATAATACGTACATAACTTCTGTAATTACTAATCGTGACACGTGTTCATGCTATAAAAGGAAAGTTTTAATATGTACATATGTTTACTAAGGGAACTATTCATGGTAAAATCATGCGGGTTTTACATATTTATTATTAACTTTACAGTATAATTAAACATGACATATTATAAGCTTATTAAAACTATATGTTATATCATTTAATTATTTAATAAGCCTATGATTAATTATGGAAATACATTAATTATGGAAACATGTTAAATATGGAATTATACTAATTATGGCAACATGATAATTATGAAAACATACTAAATATGGTAACATGCTATTTATGAAAACATACTAAATATGGAAACTTTCTATTTTTGGAAACTTACTAATTATGGAAACTTTCTATTTTTGGAAACTTTAAGGAAACTTGCTATTTTAGGAAAGTTACTATATATGGAAACCTGTTATTTTTGGAAAGTTACTATATATAGAAACATGTTATTTTTAGAAAGTTACTCATTATGTTATAACAAGTACTGTAACACTTAAAGCATGAAATACATGAATATTAAACACATGAAACACTAAGAAATACATGATTAAACATGAAATAATAAGACAAGACAAGAACAAGTATAATAAGTATGAACACGTCGAGTAAACTAAATAACAAGTATGTATAAATGTCACTTTATTATGTAGCTATTGTGAAGTCGGAGTTATCTTCCTTGTTCGTTTTCATCTTCATTTACTAGACATAAGGTACGGATATTCCGTCCATCAGTAAGGACATCTTTCCTAAATTAGGATTCCCCGTTTGCAGACATCTATTTTCGTCAGTAGTTTACCACTCTGTTCCCGAGTTTATGTTTCAGAGTGAAAGAGAAAGGTTTGGGGTGATAATAAAAAAATTGTGTTCCTGACTTTTTTCAAGAGAGAAGAGGGAAGTAAAGGATATTAAATTATACTAAATTTACTCTCCTAATCTTCTTCCAAAATTGGAGTGAAAAGGAGTGAAGTTCATTTTTTAGCTTTATTTTTGCTTACACCCTTCTCTTTTCTTTCCAACTCAGGAACACACTATATAAACTTATTTCTTCTTCCTCTCCTCTTTACTTCTTTCCTTTTTTTTCCTCTTCGTCCCTTTTCTTCCCTTTTTATACTCGAGAACAGAGTGGTACGTGTCTTAAACACTTTCAGTATATGTTATGTTCATTATACATTGCCTGAGCTATATACATGCATGCAACTTTCACCTAGTTATGGGGGTTCCATAACCGTAGCACTGGAGGCACCAGTGTTAAAACTCTTCTGCGGTGAGAGTGATTGCTCGCAACATCCCTTTACAATATTTCGCCTTTGTTATTATTATCATGTGGGGCGAATGGGTGCATCCTAGGACAAGTAGTAAGATTTCATGGTAAATACGGTGTGTGCCTTCCATCAGTTACAGTAGTTGATCCCTCCATACATATTATATATTAATTAGAGGTAACCCCTCTAATAGCATGATGAGGTCACCCCTCTAAGTATTCATGCACGTTGATATAACATGACCTATATGGGCTCCGGACATATTTAAACTACAGTTTTCAAAATGAACTAAACATAAGTCTTTTCAGAAATATAAAACCAGTCTTACAAGCTTAAACCAGGTTTTCCAGGACATACACTTATTTCCGTTGTTATTAATTTCATTTCATTACTTGCTTATGTTTATGCTTCACATTCATTGTCATATATCCGCATACTGAGCGTAATGCTCAGCCGTATTTTTCTTTCCATGTCCCAATACGGCAGGTACTAAAGGGCAAAGCTAGGAAACAAGAGTACGTGCATGGGATGGAGGCGCCTAGTCTTCTTTCTCTTTTAATGCATTTACATACTTTTGCTTTGCTAGACATTGTTTAGTCCTTTCCTTACATTCTACTTATGCATTTGTGTGTGGAGCTTATGTTGGAACCGATGTTTGTTTCCGGTTTCCTTTATGGTCATTTAATGTTTTAGACATTTACCTTGCATGCTTTGATGACACGCCATAATTACTACGTATCGGTCCATTTATCCCAATGGGGTGTTACAATTATGGTACCAGAGCTAAGGTTTCAACCTGTAGGCTCTTAAAATTGACCTATGACTATCGGGTAGTCATCAGTGTCTTCCTAAAACTGACACTACATTTTACTCATTTCATTTCATGCATCATCATTGTTTTATGTTAAGATTTTGACTAAGTAATGGTTGGTACAAGACTGGGCATATTTAGTCGCATGTGCTTTTCATTCGAATTTTATTTTGTGAACCGACCCATAGGCGTCCACTATTGCTAATGGTTGTTTTCGTTGGCTATGCCTTCATAAACTCTTCATGCATTCCTTATGTTTATCCTATGTTCTAATCAGCGTAATCATTTCATTTCCTCTTTTGAACTGTCAGATGGTCATGACACGTGAGCAGGAACTGGCTGCAGCTCTGTAAGCTGTGCTTCCACAAATTAGGAACCAGATTTGGACTGAATACCAGAACATCCCGAATCAGAACAACAATCCTCCTCCTCTTCCACCGGTTAATCTACACACTTGGCTTAAGAGGTTTAACAAGCAGAAACCTCAATCTTTTGAGAGGGCTGAGATATCATCTGATGTGAAAAACTGGATTTCGCATATGGAGAAAATATTTTATGCTATGGGATGTGATGGTGTATACAAGGCAAGGTTGGCTTGCTATAAGTTTGAAGGAGATGCCTTATCTTGTTGGAGGGCATACAAGCTAGCAAATGGAGGTGACGTTTGGTTAGCTGCTTTGACTTGGGACCAATTTAAGAATCTGTTTTATGGCCAGTTCTTTCCGAAAGCTGAGCAGGAAAGGCTCAAGAAAGACTATCATTCCATTCGTCAGAGAATTGGAGAGACTAGAACTGAGTTTATGCAGATGTTTCTTAGGTTGGCTGGATTTCTGGGCACTGTTGCGGGTACTGCCGAGGAGCAAGCGAAGCACTTTCGTTGGGCTCTTCACTCCACTGTAGCAGATCGTTTACTTAGTGCTACTTACACTAATGTGGTAGAAGTTAATGATGCAGCACGTAGCTTGGAAATGCCGCATGAGCGAGATGACTACGAGGAGCAAGCTCGTCCAGAGAAAAGGTATAAATTTCAGTCATCAAGCGTTATCATTTTATTCCAATCTTTATGGTCATTTATACCTTTTTCCTATCCAATTGTATCTTTCAGGCAGAAGGGTGGTGAGCGGTCCCAACCGGCCACTCATCAGAATGCCAACAAGGGGCACGGTCAATCTAATGACCGCTACGGATCCGACAGGCGGAAAGATAATGACAATTACCATAACCATGCAAGCCAGTCCAACAACAACAAGTCCCTAAATTCTTAAACTTTCTATGTTAAGCTGTTGTATGTTATACATACTAACATGTCAGCATCATAAATAGGAATTCTATGAGTGGGCGTGACCAAAATGCTAAGGGTCAGCAGCCCAACAACTCGTCTTCATCTGGTAAATTATCACTTAAACTTCAGTACAGTCATGTTTATGACAAATAATCATATCTCATGCATATTTTCTTAAACAGGCTCTAAGGTAGAAAGGGTCCCTCCAGGAGGTTACACCTAGCCTATAAAACCCGCATGCTTTTACCATGCATAGTACCCTTAGGATCGTACGTACTAGATTAAAACTTTCCTAATATAGCATGATTACGATTACGTGTTAGGAGTTTAGGTATTACGTACGTGTTAGAACACGATAAGTATTTACTACGCACGATCACGTAATATTTATTTGACGATAATTAATCACGAACATGCGATCATGAAATCATGAATGTAATTAAAACACGAATTATTATTAATTACATATATATTTATTACGAGCGTAATTAAATATATTAGATCACGGTATTTACGTAACGAGAACACTTAAAACACGAACACAAATAATCACAAACGTTTAGTTTAACATCGAGACACGGAAAAAGGTACGGGTACCCCAAGTGGGGCCCCTACCCGCGGCTACAAGGACAAATGGGCCAAGCCCATTTGTCAAATTTACTAAAGGGGGGTTATTATTTTTTTTACTACTCATTTAATCTTTACAGAAGATCTTTAAGAAAACCTAAAAACCTCCTTCCCTTGTCTCCTTTGTGCCGCCACCCTACAACCACCACAAGAGGTGGTTTGTGATCTTGGATCTTGGAATTTTAGTGATTGATCGTGTTGGTTCTTCGTCCTTTTGATCCACGAATTCGGTAAATCCTTTTTAAACCTTTTCTTTTGATTTAATCTTTTTATAAATCAAGAACATGTGATGTTTTTACAAAAACATAATTATTACACATGGATCTAACATGATTTGGTGTTAAATAAAATCAAAAGGGTGTTTTAAGGGGTGTTTGTTTTTGGCCGCAGGCTGCACCGAACCCGAAGGGGTCTCGGTTTGGCCAAGCCGACCACCACCAAGACCATACGGTCTTGGTTGGTGCGTGTGGGTCCCACGGAAGCAGTAAAACACGGGGTACCCCGAGTTGGTTCGGGGTACGGTGTCGATTTCATGTCCGGTTCATGCTTTTTAGTCTAGATCCGGTTCATGGTGTATGTTTAGTTTTTTTTTATGTTTATGATCTTATGTTAAAATTAAATTAATAAAATAATATGATTAATTTAATAACATGACTTAGGTTATTATAATTATTATAAACATGAAATTAATTAACCTAAGTATTTGTATATTTAAGACTTATAATTAATTAATTATTTTAAAACCATGGATATAATTAATTAATTAACATGACTTAGGTTATATTATTAACATATAATAATACATATTTTAACCTAAGTATTTAACTTATTTAATTAAAAACATGTTATACTTTAATTAAATATTTTAACCTATAGTTTAATTTAATTACATGAAATAATTATTAAACTAAGAAAATAACCATGAAAACCTTTAGGCTTATATACTTAGCTTATTTAACCAGCTTATTTCTAATTATGGAAACTCTCTATTTTTAGAAACTTAATTAAATAAGGCAGCTAATCTGTTTATGGAAACCTTCTATTTTTAGAAACTTATTTATTTCAGGCAGCTAATCAATTTATGGAAACTTATTTAATTAAGGCAGCTAATCTATTTATGGTAACTTTCTATTTTTAGAAACTTATCTATTTTAAGCAGTAAATCTATTTTTGGAAACTTTCTATTTTTGGAAACTTTCTATTTTTGGAAACTTTCTATTTTTGGAAACTTTCTATTTTTGGAAACTTTCTATTTTTGGTAACTTTCTATTTTTGGAAACTTTATATTTTTGGAAACTTTCTATTTTTGGAAACTTTCTATTTTTGGAAACTTTCTATTTTAGGAAACCTGCTATTTTTGGAAAGTTACTTATTATTACACAGTAAGTATAATAACACATGAAATACCAGAAGTACTTAATCAGATTAAACAGAATATAAGATAAAACACAGTTTAAGGCTTTTAAACAGTAAAACATGGTAAGAACACATAAAATAAGCTAAGACATGAAATAAAACCAGCTACGTATTTAGTAAGCAGATACTTATTCATGTATGTATTTATGTAGCATTAGTGATTCGGAAGTAGGATTCCTCTCAGTTCGTCTTCTTCGTTCACTGGACATAAGGTACGGATTCCCGTCCTTTCAGTATGGACATTTTTTTTCCTTGTTAGGATTCCCCGTATGCAGCCAATTGTTTTCCCGTAGTATAAGTTACCTATTTGATTGCTTATGTTTAATTAAGATTACCTATAGCCATATACATGCATGACCAGTTTCACCTAGTTATGGAGGTACCATAACCATAACATTAAAGGCACTGATGTTATGACTTCACCACGGCGGAGTGATTGCTCGTGGCGTCCCTTCAGCTTTTGGCCATTTATTTATATTTATCATGTGGGGCGTATGGGTGCATCCTAGTTACATGTTATTATTCAGGATTTCATGGTGAATGTGGTGTGTGCCTTGCATCCTTCACAAGGAGCTGATCCCTCCTACCCAAAGACCAGTATATTAAATTAGAGGCAGCCCCTCTAATTTGCATGATGAGGTCACCCCTCCAAGTATTCATGCACGGTGGATTTTCATGACCTATATTGGCTAATGGTAAAATATGACAAACAGTTTTATAAGACAAACATAAGACTTTCAAACTATTAAAACCAGTTTATTTAAGACTTAACCAGATTACTCGGGACTTAGTTTTCTTCCGCTGTTATATGTTATATGCTTATCCTATTCATGCTTTATTGTACATCCGTGCACTGAGCGTATTTGGTCAGCCGTTTTCCTTTTCTATGTTCCCAAAACGGCAGGTACTCAGGGACGCTCGTAGACACTAAGAGTACGTGCATATGGACTGGAAGTTGTCTAGCCTTCTTTACATTATGCATTTCCTTTCTTATGATACTTATGCTTTTGACATTGTTTAGTCCTTTCCTTTATTATACTATTCTTGTGTGTGATGAGCTTTACTTTTGGACTACCGATGTTTGATTCCGGTATTTTCCTTTTACGGTCAAGTAATGTTTAGACATTTTTCCTTGTATGCTTTGATGACACGCCATAATTTCTGTGATATTTCCATTTCCAAAATGGGGTGTTACAATTATGGTATCAGAGCCAAGGCTTCGACCTGTAGGCTCTCAAATATGACCTGTGATTACTGGTTAGTCACTACGGTCTTCCTAGAACTGACAGTTGTTTTCATGCATTCATCATTTTTAAGCATACATATACATGTCATTGTTGCAAGGTTTTTGACTAAGTAATGGTTGGTACAGGACTGGCCCTATTTAGTCGCATGTGTTTTATCGAAACTTTTAGATTTGGGACCGACCCATAGGCGTCCCCTCGCTATGTCTTTTGTTTTGGGTGAACTGACCAGAGGCGTTCACTCTCGAGCATACAAAAGTTTTCATAAAACTGCATCATGCATTCATACACAAAATTTTCTTGGACAAAATTTTTCTCGTGAAATTTTAGTATAAATTTTTTTTCATGTATATATAGATTTTATGTTTTGATCTGTTTAATCATATGTTTTATGTTATACTGTCAGATGGTTCTCACACGCGAACAGGAGCAGCTCAATGCTGCAATTCAGGCTGCCATGCAAGCCTTGCTTCCTCAACTAAGGAATGACATCAGGGCTGAAGTTCAAGCTGCCAACAATCAGCAGCACAATCAGCCACCTCCTCCTCCTCCTCCTCTAGTGACATTAGCAGTATGGCTGGAGAGATTCAACAAGCTCCGCCCTCGAGCTTTTGAGAAGACAGATAGCCCCAACAATGCTGAAAGCTGGTTGGCTCACATCGAGAAGATTTTCAACGCTATGGGCTGTGACCCCGCATACAAGGCGAGGTTGGCATGCTATCTGTTCGAAGGCAATGTACTCAACTGGTGGTTAGCATTGATGCAGTCTGAAGGTGGTGACGAGTGGGTTGCTGGTTTGACTTGGGCTCAGTTCAAGGACAGGGTGATGGAGCAGTTCTTTCCCAAGGATGAGCAGGACAAGCTCAAGAGAGAGTACCATGGGATCCGACAGAGATCTAGGGAGAATAGCAACGAGTTTATGCAGCACTTTCTTCGCTTAGCTGGTTTCCTTGGTGCAGCAGCAAGTACTCCTGAAGAGCAGGCACATCACTTTAGATGGGCTCTTCGCACATCGGTCGCAAACAATCTGGTGTGTGCTACGTTCAACACTGTAGCACAAGTGGCCGATGCAACACGGAAACTGGAGATGCTGCAGGAGAGAGATGAGTTCGGGGAAGCTGAAAGACCCGACAAGAGGTAAACCTTCGTATTCAAGCGGTGATCAATCCGTATATTTTCCATATGTCATTTATTCATCTCTTAAATGTATCTTCCAGGCAGAAAACTGGGGACCGGTCTCAGCCGGCTACTCAGCAGCAGCCTCATCAGCCCAAGGGAAACGGTCAGACTAATGACCGTTCTGCTACGGATAGGCGTGGCGGTAATGACAATTACCATAACAACGCTGGGCACTCCAACAGCAGCAGGTCCTAATACTTACGCAATTCCTTATGTTTTATGTTATAACTCACATTCTGACACTTAGCAAAACTTCTACCTGGAACCATGGAAACGGTAGGGACCAGAACCAGAGAGGTTCACAGCCTAGCCGTCCAGCTATCACTGGTATTCAATCTTATGATTATCCGCTTTGTCCTTTGTACCCGATTACCATGTCTTATGTAAAATGTTTTATCAGGTTCTCAGCCAGCCAGAGCACCTGCTGGAGGATACACTCATCCTCTTTGCTCTACTTGCCACCATAGGCACCCAGGACCATGTCGCTGTAATACTGATGCGTGCTTCAAGTGTGGTCTTCTTGGCCATATTATGAAGGATTGCCGTAAGGGCGAGATGGAGGGTACATCGGGACATGCTGATACCAAGCCGCCTCCTACTGTCGGGCGTGTCTACACGACATCTCGAGACCAGGCCAACAAGTATACAGGTACCATCACTGGAATCTTGTATATGTATGGTCAAGCGGCATGTGTTCTTTTCGATACGGGTGCTACTCACTCGGTTATTTCTACTGCTTATGCTAAGAACATTAGGATGCCTCCATTGCCACTAGAAAATAGGCTTACTATTTCCACGCCTTTGAGGGACTCTGTATTAATCACCCATGTATACAAGAGTCTTCCCCTAGAATTTGATGATAAGGTTCGACCTGTCGACGCACTTCCGCTGGACATGAATGACTTCGACATGATTTTGGGCATGGATTGGCTATCCAAGTATCATGCTACCATAGACTGACATTTATATCGAGTTATCTTCGGTGATGTTAATGCACCAGAGTACATTCATAATGGGTTCATACCCGGACGGTCTGTACAAGTCATATCCACCCTGCAAGCGCGTGCACTACTGTCACATGGCTGCGAGGGTTATCTAGCTACGATTCATGACATGGATGCTGAATCCCCATCAATTTAGGATCAACCTATAGTGTCGGAATTCCAAGATGTGTTTCTAGCAGAACTTCCGGGCATACCTCCGGCACGAGAAGTGGAATTCAGTATCGAGCTGGTTCCAGGAGCTGAACCAATCTCCAAGGCTCCTTATCGCATGGCTCCCATAGAGCTGAAGGAGCTGAAGGATCAACTGTAAGAAATTCTTGAACGAGGTTTCATTCGACTGAGCGCATCTCCATGGGGCGCACCGGTCTTGTTTGTTAAGAAGAAGGACGGCAGTATGCGTCTTTGCATAGACTATCGCGAGCTCAACAAGAATACCATTCGGAATAGGTATCCACTACCACGCATTGACAATCTGTTTGACCATCTCCAAGGGGCCAAACACTTCTCCAAGATTGATCTTAGGTCAGGCTATCATCAGCTACGGGTCAAGGAGCAGGACACCGCTAAGACTGCCTTTCGTACCCGTTATGGCCACTACGAGTTTGTAGTTATGCCATTTGGCCTGACAAATGCTCCAGCAGTGTTCATAGATTTGATGAACAGAATCTTCCATGAATTTCTGGACAAGTTCGTCATTGTCTTCATCGATGACATCCCGATTTTCTCAAAGTCCAAAGAGGAACACGAAGACCATCTTCGTACAGTACTACAGATTCTTCGCCAGAAGCAGCTGTATGCTAAATTCTCCAAGTGTGAGTTCTGGTTAGACAAGGTGGCATTCTTAGGTCACATTGTATCAGCGAAGGTTGAGGCCATTACTAAGTGGCCAAGGCCGACATCAGCGACGGAAGTCCGCAGTTTCTTAGGCTTATCTGGCGAGAACTTTTCCTGCCTAGCACTACCATTGACCAAACTGATGCGGAAAGGGGAGAAATTCATCTGGACTGAAGATCGAGAGAAGAGCTTTGAAGACCTGAAGCAGAAGCTAGTATCTGCACCTATTCTTACTCTACCATCTGGTACGGGTGGATTTCAAATCTACAGCGATGCATCGGGGAAGGGACTTGGTTGTGTTCTCATGCAACATGGGAAAGTGATCGCGTATGCTTCACGGCATCTTAAGCCTTATGAAGAAAATTACCCTACACACGACCTGGAACTTGCTGCAGTCGTGTTTGCATTGAAGATATGGAGGCACTACTTATATGGAGAATCATGTGACATTTTCACGGACCACAAGAGCTTGAAGTATATCTTCACTCAGCCTGAATTGAACATGAGGCAGAGGAGATGGTTAGAGTTGTTGAAGGATTATGACATTAATCTACAGTATCATCCAGGAAAGGCAAATGTAGTAGCAGATGCTCTTAGCAGGAAGTCCGGAATGATCAACGACATTAAAATCGAAGAGGAAATCATCAGAGACTTGGAGCGACTAGACATCGAGATCATGGTATGTGGACAGCACGGTTACTGGGCTAATCTTAGAGTGGAACCAGAATTGCTATCTAAGATCAAGGAAGCTCAGAAGGATGACGGAGAAATCTGGGCGATAGTACAGAATTCGGAGAAGCAGACAGAATTCAGAGTAGATGCAGATGGTATCGTATGGCAGGGCACGAGACTTTGTGTTCCTGATGACCAAGAACTCCGGGAAGCTTTGTTAGCTGAAGCTCATAGCTCCTCATTCTCTATACATCCTGGTTCGACTAAGATGTACCATGACATCAAGCAGTACTTTTGGTGGAGTGGTATGAAACAGGATGTGTCCACTTACGTCTCCAAATGTCTTACCTGCCAGCAGGTTAAGATCGAGCATCAGCGATCTGGCGATCTCCTTCAACCGTTAGATATTCCAGAGTGGAAGTGGGACAAAATCACCATGGATTTTGTTACCGGTCTTCCGCCTACCAAAAGGAAGCACGATGCAATTTGGGTTATCATTGATCGACTTACCAAATCAGCTCATTTCTTTCCGATCCGCAAGGAAGATCCGGTAAGTAAACTCGCAGATACGTACAGACAAGAGATAATAAGACTCCACGGTGCACCATCCAGCATCATCTCATACAGAGATCCTCGATTCACTTCGCGCTTTTGGAAAAGTCTGCAGAAAGCTTGGGGTACACAACTTAAGCTTAGCACGACTTTTCATCCTCAAACGGACGGACAGTCGGAGCGAACCATTCAGACATTGGAAGATATGTTGAGATCATGTGCGTTGGAATGGACGGATGATTGGGACGAATACATCTGTTTGGTGGAGTTTGCATACAACAACAGTTGGCACCCAAGCATCAAGTGTGCTCCATTTGAGATGTTGTATGGCAGAAAGTGTCTCGCCCCAATCTGCTGGGATCAGGTTGGCGAGCGAACACTTGAAGGACCGGAAATCATAGAGATGACCAATGAGAAGATCGCAGTATCTAAGCAGAAAATTCAGGAGGCACGGTCACGTTAGAAGAGTTACGCCGATAAGCATCGTAGGGATATACACTTTAATGTAGGAGATCACGTCTTCCTTAAGGTTTCGCCGGCACGTGGTGTTAGACGCTTCTGGATTAAAGGGAAGCTCAGTCCTCGTTTCATCGGACCGTTTGATATCATTGAACGAGTCGGTGAAGTATCTTACCGATTGGCGTTACCTCCGCAGCTTTCGCATGTGCACAATGTGTTTCATGTGTCCTTACTCAGAGGGTACTAGTATCATCCCCTTCACATGGTTCAGTATCCACTGGAATAGATACGTGAAGATCTCACTTTTATAGAAGAACCCGAACGAGTTCTTGACTGAAAAGAACGAGTCATGAGAAAGAAGACGATTCCATTCGTCAAAATTCTATGGAGGGATCATATTGAGCAGGAAGCCACTTGGGAAACAGAGGAGTCTATCCGGGCTTCTTACCCTCATTTCATATTTTATATTCGGGTATGTTCTTCTTTTCCAGTTTACTTTATCTATAATTCGGGGACGAATTATTCTTTTTAGGGGGTAAGAGTTGTAAAACCCGCATGCTTTTACCATGCATAGTACCCTAAGGATCGTACGTACTAGATTAAAACTTTCCTAATATAGCATGATTACGAGTACGTGTTAGGAGTTTAGGTATTACGTACGTGTTAGAACACGATAAGTATTTACTACGCACGATCACGTAATATTTATTTGACGATAATTAATCACGAACATGCGATCATGAAATCATGAACGTAATTAAAACACGAATTATTATTAATTACATATATATATTTATTACGAGCGTAATTAAATATATTAGATCACTGTATTTACGTAACGAGAACACTTAAAACACGAACACAAATAATCACAAACGTTTAGTTTAACATCGAGACACGGAAAAAGGTACGGGTACCCCAAGTGGGGCCCCTACCCGCGGCTACAAGGACAAATGGGCCAAGCCCATTTGTCAAATTTACTAAAGGGGGGTTATTATTTTTTTTACTACTCATTTAATCTTTACAGAAGATTTTTAAGAAAACCTAAAAACCTCCTTCCCTTGTCTCCTTTGTGCCGCCACCCTACAACCACCACAAGAGGTGGTTTGTGATCTTGGATCTTGGAATTTTAGTGATTGATCGTGTTGGTTCTTCGTCCTTTTGATCCACGATTTCGGTAAATCCTTTTTAAACCTTTTCTTTTGATTTAATCTTTTTATAAATCAAGAACATGTGATGTTTTTACAAAAACATAATAATTAAACATGGATCTAACATGATTTGGTGTTAAATAAAATCAAAAGGGTGTTTTAAGGGGTGTTTGTTTTTGGCCGCAGGCTGCACCGAACCCGAAGGGGTCTCGATTTGGCCAAGCCGACCACCACCAAGACCATACGGTCTTGGTTGGTGCATGTGGGTCCCACGGCAGCAGTAAAACACGGGGTACCCCGAGTTGGTTCGGGGTACGGTGTCGATTTCATGTCCGGTTCATGCTTTTTAGTCTAGATCCGGTTCATGGTGTATGTTTAGTTTTTTTATGTTTATGATCTTATGTTAAAATTAAATTAATAAAATGATATGATTAATTTAATAACATGACTTAGGTTATTTTAATTATTATAAACATGAAATTAATTAACCTAAGTATTTGTATATTTAAGACTTATAATTAATTAATTATTTTAAAACAAAGGATATAATTAATTAATTAACATGACTTAGGTTATATTATTAATATATAATAATACATATTTTAACCTAAGTATTTAACTTATTTAATTAAAAACATGTTATACTTTAATTAAATATTTTAACCTATAGTTTAATTTAATTACATGGAATAATTATTAAACTATACATTATATCATATGACTTAGAAAATAATCATGAAAACCTTTAGGCTTATATACTTAGCTTATTTAACCTGCTTATTTCTAATTATGGAAACTTTCTATTTTTAGAAACTTAATTAAATAAGGCAGCTAATCTATTTATGGAAACCTTCTATTTTTAGAAACTTATTTATTTCAGGCAGCTAATCTATTTATGAAAACTTATTTAATTAAGGCAGCTAATCTATTTATGGAAACTTTCTATTTTAGAAACTTATCTATTTTAAGCAGTAAATCTATTTTTTGAAACTTTCTATTTTTGGAAACTTTCTATTTTTGGAAACTTTCTATTTTTGGTAACTTTCTATTTTTGGAAACTTTCTATTTTTGGAAACTTTCTATTTTTGAAAACTTTCTATTTTTGGAAACTTTCTATTTTAGGAAACCTGCTATTTTTGGAAAGTTACTTATTATTACACAGTAAGTATAATAACACATGAAATACCAGACGTACTTAATCAGATTAAACAGAATATAAGATAAAACACAGTTTAAGGCTTTTAAACAGTAAAACATGGTAAGAACACATAAAATAAGCTAAGACATGACATAAAACCATCTACGTATTTAGTAAGCAGATACTTATTCATGTATGTATTTATGTAGCATTAGTGATTCGGAAGTATGATTCCTCTCAGTTCGTCTTCTTCGTTCACTAGACATAAGGTACGGATTCCCGTCCTTTCAGTATGGACATTTTTTTCCTTATTAGGATTCCCCGTATGCAGCCAACTGTTTTCCCGTAGTATAAGTTACGTGTTTGATTGCTTATGTTTAATTAAGATTACCTATAGCCATATACATGCATGACTAGTTTCACCTAGTTATGGAGGTACCATAACCATAACATTAGAGGCACTGATGTTATGACTTCACCACGGCGGAGTGATTACTCGTGGCGTCCCTTCAGCTTTTGGCCATTTATTTATATTTATCATGTGGAGCGTATGGGTGCATCCTAGTTACATGTTTTTATTCAGGATTTCATGGTGAATGTGGTGTGTGCCTTGCATCCTTCACAAGGAGCTAATCCCTCCTACCCAAAGACCAGTATATTAAATTAGAGGCAGTCCCTCTAATTTGCATGATGAGGTCACCCCTCCAAGTATTCCTGCACGGTGGATTTTCATGACCTATATTGGCTAATGGTAAAATATGACAAACAGTTTTTATAAGACAAACATAAGACTTTCAAACTATTAAAACCAGTTTATTTAAGACTTAACCAGGTTACTCGGGACTTAGTTTTCTTCCGCTGTTATATGTTATATGCTTATCCTATTCATGCTTTATTGTACATCCGTGCACTGAGCGTATTTGCTCAGTCGTTTTCCTTTTCTATGTTCCCAAAACGGCAGGTACTCAGGGATGCTCGTAGACACTAAGAGTACGTGCATATGGACTGGAAGCTGTCTAGCCTTCTTTACATTATGCATTTCCTTTCTTATGATACTTATGCTTTGGACATTGTTTACTCCATTCCTTTATTATACTATGTTTGTTTGTGATGAGCTTTACTTTTGGACTACCGATGTTTGATTCTGGTATTTTCCTTTTATGGTCAAGTATTGTTTAGACATTTTTCCTTGTATGCTTTGATGACACGCCATAATTTCTGTGATATTTCCATTTCCAAAATGGGGTGTTACATAGCCCATCTAAACAACATGTAGTCGTAGACATACTAGACCATACCGTAAGGCTGTCGGAGTTTGTTTCAAGTGTGGACAATCCGGACACATGTTGGAAGATTTCAAGAAGGGAGATACTGTTGGTACTTCTAGTGCTACTCTTCCTAAGACACCAGCTTCGGGTCGTGTCTACACTAGCACCAGGGACCAAGCAAATAAGTCTTCAGGTACTATCACTGGCATCCTCTTTATGAACGGTCACGCTGCTTGCGTTTTATTCGATACTGGTGCAACTCATTCAGTCATATCAACTACGTATGCCACTAGTATTAATAAAATCCCTATGCCACTAGAGAATATTTTAAGTATATCTACGCCTATGCGAGACTATGTACGCATTACCCAGGTGTACAAAGATCTTCCACTAAAATTTGATGATAAGATTCGCCCAGTAGACGCACTTCCTTTGGATATGTGCGAGTTTGATCTCATCTTAGGCATGGACCGGTTATCCAAGCATCATGCTACTATCGACTGTCATACCTATCTGGTTATCTTCGGTGATGTTCAAGCACCAGAGTACATTCACAATGGTTTCATACCAGGAAAGTCTATACAAATCATTTCCGCCTTAGAAGCTCGTGCTTTACTATCTCATGGTTGCGAGGGCTTCTTAACTTCAATTCAGGATATTACTGCCGAAGTTCCATTAATTCAAGATCAACCAGTTGTTTCTGAATTCCCCGATGTATTTCCAGAAGAATTTCCGGGTATACCACCTATCCGTGAAGTAGATTTTAACATTGAGCTCATCCCAGGAAATCAACCAATATCTAAGGCTCCTTATCGCATGGCTCCGATTGGGCTCAATGAGTTAAAATATCAACTGCAGGAATTAATGGAGCGAGGTTTCATCCGTCCGAGTGTATCACCATGGGGTGCACCGGTACTTTTCGTCAAGAAGAAGGATGGCAGAAAGCGTTTATGCATTGACTATCGTGAGCTGAATTAGATGACGATTAGGAATCGTTATCCATTATCACGTATCGATGATCTGTTTGACCAACTACAAGGTGCCAAGCATTTTTACAAGATTGATCTAAGATCCGGTTATCATCAGATTCGAGAGAAAGAGCAGGATATTCTCAAGACTGCTTTTCACACAAGATATGGCCATTTTGAGTTCGTAGTCATGCCTTTCAGACTCACTAATGCTCTAGCGGTATTCATGGACCTTATGAACCGCGTCTTCCACGAGTTCCTAGATAAACTTTTCATCGTGTTCATCAATGACATTCTCATCTACTCTAAATCTACGGAAGAACATGAAGAACATCTTCGCATTGTGCTACAGATTCTTCTTCAAAAGAAGTTGTATGCCAAAATTTCTAAGTCTGAATTTTGGCTAAGCAAGGTGGCATTTCTAGGCCACATTGTCTCCACAGAAGGGATTACTATGGATCCTACGAAGGTTGAAGCTATCACTAAATGGCCGAGACCGACGTCTGCAACTGAGGTTCGTAGTTTTCTGGGCTTAGTTAGTTATTATCGCAGATTCGTGGAGAAATTTTCTAGACAAGCCTTACCTTTGACCAAGTTGATGCGTAAAGGAAAGAAATTCGCTTGGACTAATGAGCGGGAGAAGGGATTTGAAGAACTTTATCAATGGTTAGTATATGCACCTATTCTTACTCTCCCATCTGGCACAGGTGGATTTCATATCTACAGTGACGCTTCGTGTAAAGGATTAGGCTGTGTACTCATGCAACATGGGAAATGTTGGTCCAAAAGTTGATGTGGCAGAGACTCAAAATGAAGAAATATTAAGATGTTTTTCAAGACGCGCTGACACATGTATTCTAGACGCTGACAAACTTCAAGCTCTGATGGACGTCTACGGGCTGATAGAAACTTCTAATTAGGGAATATATTGAATATATTATTTATGATATATTCAGTATATAGTTATCTAAATAGAAGATATGCATGTTTATTTATTCTTATCTCTTGTAAACCCTAATCCTTATTCTATAAAAGGAACAAGGGTCTTAGGTTTTGTAGGATATGTAAATCTTGCTTATGTTTTAGAGAGAGAAAGAGATAGATGATTTCACACTTCTAGAGAGAGAAAGTTTAAGAACTATGTGTATTGAAAATGAAACCACCACCCTCTCCATCCAAGGAGAGGGTTTATATACCCAAGCCCATGTCATGGGCTTGGGCTTACATTTGGACGTCGGCCCATACAACTTATGGGCTTGGTTTGGGCTTTGTTTAATAAGTGTAAATAATTAAACTACGAGCTATTACATGGACTATTGTTGGAGTAACCGATCCTTTTTAATACGTAAAACGTATTTCCAACAATCTCCCCCTAAGGGAGGTCACTCCAAACAAGGGCGTTAACTAAGTTACAATAATAAAATAAACCTAGCATACTATGCTTGTCTTGAGCTCGTAGTCTTCGTCTTTCTTTTCTTTTTCTTTTCTGGTGAACATGCTGATGTGATCTTTGATATCAATCTTTAGCATTAATCTCTTGCCTTGATCTTGTGCATCCTTCACTAGTGATCTTTGCCTCTTCGTGACATCACGTCCCACATACTTATGCCTTTGTAATTCTTGAAAGCTTCAGATTTTGATATAGCGGAAGACTTGACTTTTAGGCTTTCTAGAATTAGATGAAATATTAAGTGCATAAAGTATAAGCATGCGGGGAAGACTTCTTCTTGGATTCCGCAACGCCACCATCTTCAAATGTCGCAACATAAGTAGACACGAACGAAATGGCTTTGAACATTTCATTCTAATTCGGTAGCATTTTACCTCCGGTCGGTGAAGACCGTTGGATGATATAAAATATCGTACTTGTGGCAGGTAGATTTAATTAAAAATCTCCTTGACAAGATTTCGCGGGTAAACCCGTTCTCTTTACTCGACCGTCCAAAGCTGACTGCGAACGTAAAGAATGAATCATTTGGATAAAATTATCCGCATGATTGAAGCCGTCAATTCTGATTCCTGGAACAAGTTTGATTCATTAAAGAATCGCACCATCGTTTCTTTCTAGTTGTCACGAGCTTGATTCATATTGAATCTTGCAAGTTACCTACCAAGTGATGTTTAAGGTTAACACTAGAAGGATTTCCACTCATCACTGTGAGCACTAAGGTATCACTCTGAGTGTTCTGGCAAGATCACTTAGATATCGCGTAGAGGTCTGGAACGTGTTTAAGTTCAGCTAAGAATTAAACCACTGTTGCTTTCCAGTTATCACAAGTTTGATTCATAAAGAATCGCACAAGTCACCTACCATGATCTTTTTGATATTCGCTTAAGAAGGATTTCCATCTTCATTATGAATACTTTCGTATTACTCGGATGTTCAGGCAAGATCATGAAGATTTTGCGTAGGACTCTTAAGATCTTTCTTACTTTTCATAGTGTGTGAAGAAGCAAGGAACTATGAAAGTGTATCCTAATGAGATATTTGATGATCTCAAATGGCTCTAGACTCGATCGTGCACTTTGAATTTTAGTGATCGGAGGCTGGAGAGGAGTGCCACCTTTTCAATACCAATTTATTCAGAGTGAATAAATCAATAGATAATGCTTTGTCTCCGTGTGATTAAAAAAAATATCTTTTAAGAGATATCTGATTTAGCTGGGATGGGTTGTGCATTGCATCACTGGGTCCATGATATCTATCTTCAATATCAAGAATCATTAAAAATGATCTCAATAGCATATGTATTGACCTGGTTTCTGCCTAAGGTTGTAAGGAGGGCTTCTTTCTTTACACCCTTTATCTTTACAATTCTTTTTCATTCTTCAACCCCTTCAATGCTTACCAATACGTCATAACTAGAACCTTGTTGTGATTGTTCCAGTGCTAACTTAAGTACTTGGTCGGCATTCAGCTACGTTCACAATCTTTCTCCATCTTTCCTAAGGACTACTATTTCTAGCTATGGAATGTCCTTGGGAAGATTCCTCCGGTTTAAGAAGAATCATTGGACTTAACCTATCTGTTAATGCAAATAATGCCTAAAAACATTATTAGTGTTAACTAATCTTTCTTAGTTTTGATCACAACAAACCATACAACACATTTAGTGTAGAAACACAAAATGAATTATTTAACTAACACTATCATCAAGGTAATAATCATATCACTAACCTTTTTTAATCATACTTAGTGATCATCAAAATGATTATCCTTAAAACTCACTTTTGCTAATAAGACAAAAGACTTTTTAATAAACTTTCTTTTTTAGAAAATGTTTTATTAAAATGGAAAATGAAAATTTGAAAATGGCATATTCCAAATGCTGTTAGAATATCCTTTGAAGGGTTCAAATACCTCAGATATTCCCACCCCACTAAAAGACAAAAAACGGAGCGGAGTCTAGTGGCGGTACCTTAAGTACCTACGCGGTACCTTAGCGATATGGTACCGCGGGGTGAGATAAGGTACCGCGCACAGTAGCCGTTATAGATCCGTTGTAACTTTGTATCCTTTAAATAGTGGGTCAAATCTCATTTTCCAGCAACCCTCTTGGACGTTTTTCTGAGCCCTCATTCTATTTTCTAGAGCATAATCATTAGTAAATGATCACTTAAATTATTAAGGATGTTTACATATGATTATCCTCTTGATCCCCTCCTTTACCATGTCCAATGAGAAGATCACTCACTCACTAGTGTAGTGATAAAGATGAATCTATGAGCTAGTCATATTCATCATGATACCTTTTTTTGTTTTAGGTCAATCCAATGTATTTATGAATACTTGGACTAGTTGTGTTCATCCAAGTTATTTGTGGATACTTGGATTTGTTGTGTACATCCATTGCATATGTGTTTACTTGGATTTGTGTTGTGTAAATCCAAGCTACATGTGTGTACTTGGATAAGTCTAGTTGAGTTGTAATAGATTTGATTAGGAGTTCTCACTAAACTATAAAGTGATGTGGTTGTGTCTTGTGAGTTCTCACTAAACTTTAAAGTGATTAGTAGTTATGTTGTGTGAAGTTCTCACTTAGCTTCAAAGTGAAGAGTCGTGAAGATTGGTTCTAGCTTTCGATTAGAACTCGACATCTAGCCTTGTGTCGTAAAATGGTGAAGTAGGCAACGTCGTGAAGATTGGTTCTACCTTAAGATTAGAACTCGACATCTAGCCTTGTGTCGTTAAATTGTGAAGTAGGCAACGTCGTGTAGATTGGTCCTAGCTAAAGATTAGGTCTCGACATTTAGCTTAGTGTCGGAAAATAATGTAAGCAACAATGTAAGGTTTTCTCTGCCGAGAAGGGAGCTTGTGGATATAGTGGAAATCTCGAGTAGGTGTACTCGAGGAGTGGAGTAGAAACGAGGATAGAGCCTCGTTGTCGAACCACTATAAATCTTGGTGTCTTCCCACTAGGTTGTCTCCTTCCTTGCTCTTTACTTATTTCATTATCATTATACTTGCTTATTATTCTTGCTAGTGCATTTCAATTGAACCTAATCATTATGCAACTTAGCTTTAAGTAAAAGATAGTTTTGATACAAACCAAACTGAAAGTAATTTTAATTTGGTCACCAATCGAAGAGAAACTATTCAACCCCCTTTCTAGTTTCTACAATTGGTATCAGAGCGATGGTCACTCAAGATCTTTAAAGTATATTGTACTTTAAAACTTGGATCGATCCATTGTCTCCTCAAATTAGAAGGTCTAGTTGTACTAAAGTTTCTCTTTGGTCAAAACTATGTTTTCTTTGAAAAATAGGTCTTTTAATTGATAACATTGCATCCCACTTAAGATTAGTAGCCTTTATGAATTTTAGATATACTCTTGAAATGTATCTACTAGTTTGCATCTTGCTTTGTGTAGGTACTCATGAAGATCAATCACTTATTTGGTTGTGGATTGAGTTACTTGCACTTGTAGAAGAATCATTTTCATTGATGTTTAACATCTTTGAATGATGATACCAAGATGATTGGGAATGATACTAGTCCTATAAGACTTAGTACTCATCATAGTCATTGATTGGGCATAACACTTATTCCTTCATGGATTGCTCTTTGTGGCCAAGGTACGCTTTCGTTCTTCCACACGCCCTTTGATCATTCTTTTTATCATTGCTTGACTATGTGCTTGTTTTCGGCATCCTTGCCTTGACATTTATTTGTGGCTTGTGCTTCTTTTCTTTATCCTCTCAAACCTTCATTGCTTGGATACTTGACTCACTCTGGTGATGTAGAGTGAGTTAGTAGAAGCTTAAAGTATCAAGCATGATTTCTATGGTTTGCACCCATACGGTTAGTAGGCCCTTTGTGGGAGAGAAAGTGAATTAATACCTTGCTCATATTTTGGTTTAGACTAAGACTATTATTGAAAGTGATCTTAGTCTATACTTGAATAATTGCTTTGTGCTTGTTCATTACCAAAGCCGTTTAACGTTTCGCCGGAAAGGCACGTCTTAAACCACTATACATGACACAAGCTCCTCGTTACCACTATTTGAAGATTGTCATTAATCCCTTGAGCATTGATCCTAGTCTTGATTCACTTCCCTTGATTTCTCTCCATTTAGTCGTTTTGCTACGAGTAGTCGTTTGTCCATTTCAGTTCTTTTCGATCTTGATTTAACTCGTAATCCTTCATTAAGGCATATTGCTTAGTGTTATGATGATCCAATGATATTCTAAAAGGCTCATGATTTAATTTCAAGTATTTTAGAAAAACTGGATTTTCAAAATTTGGCGTTTTTCTGAGATAGAAACCTGCCTCTGCAGGCGGTTCCTTATCTCTGCGGCTCAAACCCGCGGTTCCTTATCGATAAGGTACCGCGGGCAGTAACTTTTGTCAGAGCGCCAGTTTGTGTTTTTTATTCTTTTTCAAACCAAACTCTCTCTCTCCCAAAAAAACACAGCCGACGGGTTTTACCTTTTCCTCCATTGTTGAAGCTTCCAAAACCTTCAATCACTCAAATTAATTGATTCCAAGTTGTGGGTTTCACTCATCCTTCATCTAACATCAATTAATTGTAAGTATTTTCTTTCAATTTCATCTATTTTGTTCTAGGGTTCATCCTTTCATAATTAGGGATTTTTAAAATTGAAATTGAATTAAAACCTTAATAGGAATGTGGGTTGACATAGTTATTTTACTATGATTCCTTAGGTTCATATTCATTAAGATTTCACTAAAACCCACTTGTAGAACAAATCTGAAATTAAGCTAAATGATTTTGGTTAAAGGATGGATTTGAGATGAACCCATGAACAAGTAGGTAATGACATTGTTAATTGTAACACCCCCACAAAATGCTATGCGCAGCGGAACTACAACATTGGGTGCTACACAGTTATCATTGCACACAAGATATATCAAACGACTCTAAAAAGACGTCAACTTAATACTGGAATTTAAAAATTGTTAGATGATACATGTCCACGGTTTTTCCAACCCCACTTGGTACAACAGAGTTTAGCGTTTTCGGTCCCCATGAATCTCGACCCAAGAATTTCAGTTTCACAACAACATAACATTAAAATTAAAAATGTTTAAGTAGGAAAGGGAGGAAAAACAAGCAGACTCCAAGCCATACACACAACATCCATCCCATGCACGCTCCATGCTACACCTCAGCGGTTACCTGAAACACATGCCAAAATTTGGTCAACGAAAACGTTGAGTGGAATTCATAGGTTTTACAATTCATTTTGAACGTATATAAAATAAAAACCATTCGTGATCATCCATAGACTTGTCGATCAAACAATCTATATTCAGGATACTGACAATTGTGTTTAAGCTCATGACACTAAACCGTTAACTCAATCACCCGCGTAATAATTACCGGCGTGACTCAGATGAAACCATGGCCCCTAATAAGGCATCAGTTGCAATTATACCTTTTCTCTTATCACAAATTATCCGTCCGCAGGGGGTATCAACGTACTAGCCCTCGTCTCGGATAGGGTAGTCAACCCCATAGTACTATCACTTTGTATAAGCGGCTATTTCCCCCTTCTCGAGGGCAAGACAATAGTTAATAGTTCATGAAATTAGGGTCTTTTGCAACTAGGTACTCAACACAATTTCTAAGGCAACATTCGGGTCTAACAATCATTCATGACATACGTTCATTTTAAAAACTAGCATGCATTTCCCTCGCGGGTAAAACAGTTTGAAATAAATATAAGCGAGGCTATAAATTCACACCTTATATATTAAGTAGTCGGTAGTTCGAGAGATGATCACTGACGACGATACGGATGCCCGGGTAAATCAACACCTATCAACAAATAACGCGTAATGAGTAATCTCATTTTAAATACCTTACGGTACTGTATAAAATACATAGATACTAGTCACTTAGGACAATTATAACTCACGCCAAAACAAAACAACAAGCATCACTCATTTTACACCATTCGTTCTTATTATTTACGTTATCTATTTTTATTCATTTTCGCCGGTACTTACCGAAAGTACGGGCTGTTTTACTATATTTAACCATTCCTATAAAATTTGACAAAATTCTCAAAAATACTATAAGACCTGTAGATAACACATTTTTAATCCCAATAAAAGTTTTTACTTCTACGACCCGTTACTCAACGCTTTTCCAAAACTACATTTTCCGGGCTGAAATTGTACTTCGACCAACTTGGACCTCTATGACCTATTTGAAATGCACCTTTGACTTCTTTGACTCCTAAGTCCACTTATAGACTCAATTACACAGGTTTGTGACCAAAATTTGACCCTTGACCTTTTACCAATTCATACTTGTGGTCCTCGGGATTTGACTAAAACTATACATAAATTCGGATTATGAAAGTTCTCGTCTCCCGGTACACGATCTTTAAAACCTCATAACTTTTAGCTCGTTTTGAGTCACGAGCTCTACCTTATACCAAATTAAAGCTAAGAAGACCCTCTATGACTACATTTAGCTATCTAGACCTGTAGGGAAAATTATTTTTATGAAAAGGTCTTAAACTTTCTGCCTAAATTTAACCATACCAAAATCACACTTAAGCTCGATTCCAAACCTATTAATCATTACTAGGCTTCATCCTAAGCATTCCCAATCATAACCAAACACTAATTTCAGTCCCTAACCCCTATTGATCATCAACCTCATAATCTAAAAATCTAAAAACAAACATGCAAACACTTGTACCCATTTAACACATCAATAAACACAAGGCTAAACATAAAACCAATGCTCAAAATCATCAATCACCATGGCTCCCCAAACACCCCCTTTTTCCGTGGGGTTTGGGTGACCAAATCACCACAACCAAATCAATTTTGGTGGGTTTGATTAGTGATTATACTCTCATTTAACATGAATTTAACATGCATTAATCCAATTGACCTAAAAAACGAGTTTGAATGATCTTGAAAATTTTTAGAAAAATTTTGTTAATGCATGTTTGAAATAACCATGGATTAACACTCACCAATGGATTTTAGAAGGTGGTCTAAGGTTATATTTTGTCAAAACTCAAAAAAAATGGTGGATGGTGGTGGTGTGGGTGTTTGGCCGTCGGCCTAGAGAGAGAGGGAGAGAGTTGTTTGATTTTTTTTTTGTTTAAGTGTTGTGTGTGTTTGTGTTTGTCACATTTTGTGAGATGGGAGGGGCCAAAGTGGTATTTTTGGATTTCTTTTGGCCTTAAACAAAAACGTCACTAAAACTTTGCGGGATCGACTCACTAGTCAATTTAGAAAATTTTACGGGAGTCGGAAATCATCCCGAACACTCCAAAATACTTTTGGGATACTTTAAATGTACTCGGAAGGCTATAAAACTCACCCGACTCAACTTAACACGAACCGTAAGTAAAATTCTCGAAAAATTACATTATCGATAAATCGTCAATAATTATAGAAATTTGGGCATCCATCGGGATCGTAATCGTCATCGTCCTTCTTGAATCGTCAATCGTAAAAATTATAACCTCGAACATCGGCTTTAACCAATATACTTATATATATAGAAATTAAAATTTATTAAAAATTTCAAAAATTAGCGTAATTTAGGGTAACGTTAATGACCTCGGTTCTAGGGTGTCACATCCACCCCTCCTTAAAGAGAGCGACATCCCGGCGCTCGCCTCTTCTTATACTCACATTTCGTTCTGCTGGAACAGATGAGGATACCTTTCCTTGAAAAAGTCCTCACGTTCCCAAGTGTATTCCGGTCCACGCTTAGAATTCCATCGGACCTTCACAATAGGAATTCTACTACGCTTCAGTCTCTTGACCTCTCGGTCCATAATTTCCACAGGTTCTTCCACAAAATGCATTTTGTCGTCCAGTCGAATCTCGTCCAAAGGAATCACCAATTCCTTATCCGCCAAACTCTTCTTCAGGTTCGATACGTGAAACGTGTCGTGAATAGCACTAAGCTCGCTCGGCAATTCTAACTTGTACGCTACTGGTCCAATTCGTTCAACGATCTTAAACGGTCCAATATACCTCGGACTCAACTTTCCTTTCTTCCCAAAACGAATTACACCCTTCCACGGCGATACCTTGAGCATAACCATATCTCCAACTTCAAACTCCAACGGTTTCCTTCTGTTATCGGCATAAATCTTCTGTCGGCTTCTCGCAGCAAGTAGTCGGTTCTTGATTTATACAATCTTCTCTGTCGTTTCTAAAACCATTTCGGGTCCAGTCAATTGACTTTCTCCTACTTCACTCCAACACACAGGCGATCTACACTTCCTTCCATACAATGCTTCGAACGGTGCTGCCTTGATACTCGCATGATAGCTATTATTATACGAAAACTCCACCAGAGGCAAGTGGCGTTCCCAACTTCCTCCAAAATCAATCACGCATGCTCAGAGCATGTCCTCCATCGTCTGAATAGTTCGTTCACTCTGGCCGTCAGTTTCCGGGTGATAAGCCGTACTTAAACTCAATTCAGTGCCCATCGCACGTTGAAGCGATTTCCAAAAAGTAAATCTACTATCGCGATCCGAAATGATCGATAACGGCACTCCATGTCTGCAGACGATCTCTTTCACGTACACACTGGCTAGCTTTTCCATGCTGTCCGTCTTCTTCATAGGTAAGAAATGAGCAGATTTCGTTAATCTATCCACAATTACCCATATCATATCACATCCACTAGGAGTTCTAGGTAAACCCGTCACGAAATCCATAGCGATTTTCTCCCATTTCCATTCCGGGATCTCTGGTTGTACCAACAATCCAGATGGTTTCTTATGTTCTGCTTGAACCTTCGCGCAAGTCAAACACTTACTAACGTAACGAGCAATATCCACCTTCATATTCGGCCACCAATAAACTTTCTTCAGGTCGTGATACATTTTATCCGATCCAGGATGTATCGAATACTTCGACTTATGAGACTCGTTCATAACCAATTCTCGTACTCCAGGCTTTCCTTCCTCAGATGAACACAATGGTAACCAAATCCGATTTTCAAAATATCTCAGTCCGTCTGACCTAATCACGAAAAGAGGGTTCAACATTCGTCCCAAGTTCTCAGCTTCAACATTCCCTTTCATTAGTCCCTTCTCTTGAGCCTTCAGTATAGTTTCGGTTAAGTCAACGCTCTCAGTCATCACCAAAGCTCTGACCCTCAAAGGTTTCTCCCGTTCCTTCCTACTCAGTGCATCCGCTACAACATTCGCCTTGCCAGGGTGGTAGCGAATTTCGCAGTCGTAATCACTCAGTAGTTCAACCCATCGTCTCTGTCGCATATTCAACTCCTTTTGATCTAAAATGTGTTGCAAACTCTTGTGGTCAGTGAATACAACACACTTCGTCCCATACAAATAGTGTCTCCACAACTTCAACGCAAAAACTACAGCTCCTAATTCCAAATCGTGCGTCGTGTAGTTCTCCTCATTCTTCCTCAGTTGCCTTGATGCGTAAGCTATCACCTTTTCACGTTGCATTAATACCGCTCCATAACCCTTACGAGATGCATCACAATACACTACAAAGTCTTCGGTTCCTTCAGGCAATGATAATATCGGTGCGGAACATAACTTGTCCTTGAGCGTTTTGAAAGCGAGTTCTTCCTCATTTCCCCATTCATACACCCTATTCTTTTCGGTAAGCTTTGTCAATGGTTTTGCAATCAACGAAAATCCTTCAATGAACCTTCGATAATACCCAGCTAAACCAAGGAATTGTCGAACTTCAGTCGGCGTTGTCGGTGCCGACCATTCCCTGATCGCTTCGACCTTGGCAGGATCCACATGAACTCCCTTGCTATCAATCACGTGACCTAGGAACTGCACGGATTCTAACCAAAACTCACACTTCGAGAATTTCGCATACAGCTTCTCCTTCTTTAACAACTCCAAAATCTTCCTCAGGTGCTTCTCGTGCTCCTCCTTACTCTTAGAGTAAATAAGTATATCATCGATGAAAACAATAACAAACTTATCTAGATACGGCTTGCACACGCGATTCATGAGGTCCATGAATACAGCAGGCGCGTTTGTCAACCCAAACGGCATCACTCGAAATTCAAAGTGTCCATACCGCGTACGAAAGGCAGTTACATGAATATCCTCCTCTCTTACACGCAGTTGATGATACCCTGATCTTAAATCGATCTTTGAGTATACACTGGAACCTTGCAATTGATCAAACAAATCGTCAATCCTCAGCAATGGGTACCGATTCTTAACCGTCAGCTTGGTGAGTTCCCTATAGTCAATACACATCCGAAATGAACCATCTTTCTTCTTCACAAACAACACTGGCGCTCCCCAAGGTGATGAGCTCGGCCTAATAAATCCCTTGTCCATCAATTCCTTCAGTTGATCCGATAACTCCTTTAACTCGGATGGTGCTAAGCGATAAGGTGCACGCGCAACCGGCGCAGCTCCTGGCACCAAATCAATTCGAAACTCGACCTCACGGGTGGGTGGTAAACCCGGCAACTCGTCTGGAAAAACTTCCGGATATTCGCAGATAACAGGTACTTCTTCAATCCTCGCCTCTAAATCACCATCACTCAAAACTTGTGCCAAAAACACATCGCATCCGTTCTCTACATACTTCATCATTTTCAAACAGGAAATCACTTTCAAACGAGAAGTGCATTCGTCTCCCTTCACCGTCAAGAATTTATTCCTCAACGGAATCTGAACTAATCTCTCGCCACAGACGATCATAGCACTGTGCGCCATTAGCCAATCCATTCCCACAATCACGTCAAACGATCCTAGCTCTATAGGCATCAAGTCGATTTTAAAAGCGTAATTTCCTAACTTCAAGGTACACCCTTTCAGTATAGAATTCGTACTAACAATTTTTCCATCGGCTAACTCAACGTTATAACTAGTCGCTAACAACACCGGTTTTCTATCGATATGACGACTAAATTTAACATCTACAAAACTCTTGTCGGAGCCAGAATCAAACAAAATACTAGCATAACAAGCGTCTAGCAAAAACGTACCGGTAACCACGTTAGGACCCTGTGGTTTATCAGCCGTCTCTACTTGATACACGGCAGCAGCATTGTTACCTCCCCGCTTGTTTCCTGCCTTCGGGCAATTCACTTGCATATGGCCTCTCTCTCCACATCCAAAACATCCCCTCATTCTGATAGCATTCGCCCCAGTGGCTACTCCTCCCGTTCGGCAACCAGACGTCCTGTGACCTGCTTTTCCACATTTGCCGCATGCAGGCGGGCAATTCCCGACATGGTACAAATTGCACCTACCACAGTGGGGATTCACTTTTACTCCTCTGGGGTTCGTCACAGCCCTCATCCCTTCATTCCTTCGTTGGTTAAACTGCTGGTTGCGGTTCTGACCATTGTTGTTTCGATTTCCACCTCGGCTTTGGCCCTGGGATTGATTGCTTTGTGCCGCTTCCCATTTCCTCGTGTTCCCTTCAGCGATGAAGTTCTGCTTGTCCTGGAGCTTGACGTCCATCAATGCGTGAGCCATCTGGACCGCTTCATCAAACGACCCAGGTTTTGACGAAGTCGTCTCACCTTTGATATTACTAGATAAACCTTTGATGTACTGCTTCATCTTCTTGGCATCATTGGCAAAAACGTCTGGACACAAAAGGCTTAATTCATTAAACCTCCTGGTGTAAGCAGCGATATCATTGTTCTTCAAGGTCAGGTGCCTCAACTCATCTTCCAATTGACCCAATTCCTCTTCCGGGCAGAACTTCTTAGTCAACAGAGCTTTTGTCGCAGTCCATGTTCTTGCATTTGCTACAGCCAATCCAACAGTGGCTACTTGGGTGTTCCACCAACTTAACGCATCATCAAGAAACGTAGCAGCCGCAAACTTCACCTTGTCCGCTTCTGAACAACCGCTGATTTCAAAAGTACTTTCAACCTTTTCCAACCATCTTCTAAGTTCTAGAGCTCCACCAGTTCCACGAAATTGCGTGGGACCGCATTTCATAAAACTAGAATAGGTACACACTCTCGGGGCTTGCTGTCTCCCCGCGTTTCTACCCTGGTCCTGATTTCTCCCGGCTCGGTCTGCTTCTAGCGCATTTGCTATAGCTTCCTGAATCATTGTGTTTACACGATCGGCGGTTAACTTTGGAGGCATGGTGTTATCGAATATCTCTTTCTGCAAGACAGGGAAAATAGAAAAACAATGTAAGTATACACATCAAGATTAAGATGGATTTCTCTTTCAAGACATAATATACATACAACGACACATCACTACAGAGTTACTAATATTCATCAATTCACATCACAAAAGTTCAAATTTAAGACATATCACAGATCATGAAAGGTAAACATGGATTGTATTGATAATTAACCAAAATTGTGACAAGTATTGCCACTACAATCGTTCACCATAAAACTTAAGTCCTCAAGTTTTTTGTCATAATGCCATCATACAAAAGTCTAAAACAGTTCTATTACAATGATCAAAGAAAAATACAAGACAAGCAACTAGGCATGTGGTGATCCACACGGCCTCTTGGATGGCGGTTCGTCATCATCTTCCTCGGGTTCCTCATCGCTATCGTCCTCGTCCACATCATCCATTTTTCTCTTTCCTTTGTCATTCGGCCCACATTCCGTCTCCTTTTTCGTCCCTGACGTAGACCCACACTCAATCGCTACCTGACTTCCCACAGTAATACAAGCACCTCTGGTAGGTGGCTGGATCATGAAGTCATTAGCCTCCATCTCCAAATCGTCCACGAATCTCCAATCTGGGGGCAATGATGCTCTCACTCGATGTTCCCAACTCTGCATCCTTGACAACCTCACTTGATCTTCCCTAACACGGTCAAGACTAGCGCTCAAATTTGCAACCATCGATCTTAGACTGTTGATGTCACTTTTGTTTACATTTCCATCATACTCAATTCTTGCAGTCCTTTCCAACAGTCTTTGGTCTGCCCTTTCATTCTCGTCGAATCTACTGATCACCCTTGATTCCACTATGTACCGCATGCACATTGATTCGTCCAAACCTCTCACAACACGCCGTACGTCATGATAAACTCTCGGTCCGGGGCAGCAAACTCTTGAGATGCCTTGATGAAGAGAATTTGCGCTCACTGCACCTTCGGATCTTCTGGGGATACCTGGTGCACCAACCAGATGGGAAGTACGCATAGGCCTGGGGCAAGTAGTTCTTCTTTGGTCGAGGTCCTGGGCTTGCACATCGTTCGTCTCAGTTTGTCCTTCAGCTGCTGTTCCAACACTTCCCCCTTCGCGACCTACGACGTAATCGTTTCCATTATCATTAGGCGGTACCTCGGCCATTCCTGCAATAACAGCGAATTTCGGAGGGTACATAAGTAATTATAGAATATTTATAAATACATGCATGCAAATGCAATGCAAAGGTGGTACATATGCCCAAAATGTAATAATATGATGCTCATGCATGATTAATACAAAAATTACGATGTCGGATATTCCACGTATAATTTCAACGTCTACATATAGTAATTTCCATACTTACGTAATAATTACCCACATATATACTTCAACTCAAAAGTATACGTCAAATGCCATGAATACAAAAATAAATCTTACCGGAGCCATGCAGGATAGTTGTGTGTGCTTGGACCATTTCTTACGACACTAAAAGTTATAGTTTAGGATTTTCAAAAACGACCTAGTTCTCTATAACTCATGGCTCTGATTACCAATCTGTAACACCCCCACAAAATGCTATGCGCAGCGGAACTACAACATTGGGTGCTACACAGTTATCATTGCACACAAGATATATCAAACGACTCTAAAAAGACGTCAACTTAATACTGGAATTTAAAAATTGTTAGATGATACATGTCCACGGTTTTTCCAACCCCACTTGGTACAACAGAGTTTAGCGTTTTCGGTCCCCATGAATCTCGACCCAAGAATTTCAGTTTCACAACAACATAACATTAAAATTAAAAATGTTTAAGTAGGAAAGGGAGGAAAAACAAGCAGACTCCAAGCCATACACACAACATCCATCCCATGCACGCTCCATGCTACACCTCAGCGGTTACCTGAAACACATGCCAAAATTTGGTCAACGAAAACGTTGAGTGGAATTCATAGGTTTTACAATTCATTTTGAACGTATATAAAATAAAAACCATTCGTGATCATCCATAGACTTGTCGATCAAACAATCTATATTCAGGATACTGACAATTGTGTTTAAGCTCATGACACTAAACCGTTAACTCAATCACCCGCGTAATAATTACTGGCGTGACTCAGATGAAACCATGGCCCCTAATAAGGCATCAGTTGCAATTATACCTTTTCTCTTATCACAAATTATCCGTCCGCAGGGGGTATCAACGTACTAGCCCTCGTCTCGGATAGGGTAGTCAACCCCATAGTACTATCACTTTGTATAAGCGGCTATTTCCCCCTTCTCGAGGGCAAGACAATAGTTAATAGTTCATGAAATTAGGGTCTTTTGCAACTAGGTACTCAACACAATTTCTAAGGCAACATTTGGGTCTAACAATCATTCATGACATACGTTCATTTTAAAAACTAGCATGCATTTCCCTCGCGGGTAAAACAGTTTGAAATAAATATAAGCGAGGCTATAAATTCACACCTTATATATTAAGTAGTCGGTAGTTCGAGAGATGATCACTGACGACGATACGGATGCCCGGGTAAATCAACACCTATCAACAAATAACGCGTAATGAGTAATCTCATTTTAAATACCTTACGGTACTGTATAAAATACATAGATACTAGTCACTTAGGACAATTATAACTCACGCCAAAACAAAACAACAAGCATCACTCATTTTACACCATTCGTTCTTATTATTTACGTTATCCATTTTTATTCATTTTCGCTGGTACTTACCGAAAGTACGGGCTGTTTTACTATATTTAACCATTCCTATAAAATTTGACAAAATTCTCAAAAATACTATAAGACCTGTAGATAACACATTTTTAATCCCAATAAAAGTTTTTACTTCTACGACCTGTTACTCAACGCTTTTCCAAAACTACATTTTCCGGGCTGAAATTGTACTTCGACCAACTTGGACCTCTATGACCTATTTGAAATGCACCTTTGACTTATTTGACTCCTAAGTCCACTTATAGACTCAATTACACAGGTTTGTGACCAAAATTTGACCCTTGACCTTTTACCAATTCATACTTGTGGTCCTCGGGATTTGACTAAAACTATACATAAATTCGGATTATGAAAGTTCTCGTCTCCCGGTACACGATCTTTAAAACCTCATAACTTTTAGCTCGTTTTGAGTCACGAGCTCTACCTTATACCAAATTAAAGCTAAGAAGACCCTCTATGACTACATTTAGCTATCTAGACCTGTAGGAAAAATTATTTTTATGAAAAGGTCTTAAACTTTCTGCCTAAATTTAACCATACCAAAATCACACTTAAGCTCGATTCCAAACCTATTAATCATTACTAGGCTTCATCCTAAGCATTCCCAATCATAACCAAACACTATTTTCAGTCCCTAACCCCTATTGATCATCAACCTCATAATCTAAAAATCTAAAAACAAACATGCAAACACTTGTACCCATTTAACACATCAATAAACACAAGGCTAAACATAAAACCAATGCTCAAAATCATCAATCACCATGGCTCCCCAAACACCCCCTTTTGCCGTGGGGTTTGGGTGACCAAATCACCACAACCAAATCAATTTTGGTGGGTTTGATTAGTGATTATACTCTCATTTAACATGAATTTAACATGCATTAATCCAATTGACCTCAAAAACGAGTTTGAATGATCTTGAAAATTTTTGGAAAAATTTTGTTAATGCATGTTTGAAATAACCATGGATTAACACTCACCAATGGATTTTAGAAGGTGGTCTAAGGTTAGATTTTGTCAAAACTAAAAAAAAATGGTGGATGGTGGTGGTGTGGGTGTTTGGCCGTCGGCCTAGAGAGAGAGGGAGAGAGTTGTTTGATTTTTTTTTTGTTTAAGTGTTGTGTGTGTTTGTGTTTGTCACATTTTGTGAGATAGGAGGGGCCAAAGTGGTATTTTTGGATTTCTTTTGGCCTTAAACAAAAACGTCACTAAAACTTTGCGGGATCGACTCACTAGTCAATTTAGAAAATTTTACGGGAGTCGGAAATCATCCCGAACACTCCAAAATACTTTTGGGATACTTTAAATGTACTCGGAAGGCTATAAAACTCACCCGACTCAACTTAACACGAACCGTAAGTAAAATTCTCGAAAAATTACATTATCGATAAATCGTCAATAATTATAGAAATTTGGGCATCCATCGGGATCGTAATCGTCATCGTCCTTCTTGAATCGTCAATCGTAAAAATTATAACCTCGAACATCGGCTTTAACCAATATACTTATATATATAGAAATTAAAATTTATTAAAAATTTCAAAAATTAGCGTAATTTAGGGTAACGTTAATGACCTCGGTTCTAGGGTGTCACATTAATGCTTACCTAAAAACCTTGTTTTGAAAAACCAATGATCTAATCCATTGTTGATCTAACATAGATCATGTGTTCTTGGTTAATGATGGAATAGACACATTGTGAACATGAAAATGATATGGATTCAATCCTATGTTTGTTAAGAAATTGATATAACACATTTTCATTTTTCGTTTTCCTTTTTGATTTTCATATGAGTGATTGGAGAAATATTGTCTTGTGTTTGTATTTAGGTACTTAATCATGCCTTCTCAATATCAAAAAGATCATCAATTCACTAAAGATTATATGCCCGACATCTCCCAAACCTATGCTTCCCCCCAACTTCAAAACGCGTTTCCATCCCTTTCCACTCGTTGTTTCCATGAGGGTAGAGTCGTTGACAAGGAAATAACGGGTTATGTCTATATCCTATCTATGTTTGAGCTTTCGGGGTTTGATTGCTTGCTCAACATAGAAGAAGATATTTACCCCTTATTCCTTTGAATTCTTTAGCACCTACTCCATGATTGAATACAATGGACAAATCTTCATTCGTTTCGTATTGAATGATCAATTGATTCAATACTCTCTTGAAGACTTTTGTCAAATTCTCGGTGTGCCATATGAAGGCACTTGTCGTTTTACGGATAAATGGAGACTTGATGCTCTCTCGGAATCCTTCGATAAACCTCCAAATGACCACACCAAAATTGATCTAGAGTTCATTCTTGAAATCATCTCGAAAGAGCGTGATGGTAACGTTGTGAGAAGCCTTCATTCAAATGTACGAAATGTGAATCGATATGAAGTGCTCTCTAGCGACCTTAAGGATTTTATGGTTCAATGGGCCAATATCCTTAGGGAGAATGTCTTTTGTCTTGGTGGAAACCGAGATCATATCCCGACGTGTATGGTGCATATGTTGAGTTGCATATTTACATCCACCAAGTACAACTTGGCATTCTATATCGCTCGACGAATCAATTATGCCCTTTCGAAGCCCAAGACAAACCTTCCCTATGCTATGCTTCTAACTCACCTTTTCAAAAGGGTTGCTCATGATTTTCCCCACCTTGATCTTTCTCGCTTCTACCCGGTTCATCGGGTTATGTTGCCCATTCAAGAGGCATATGCTAGAAAGACAAGAAGTGATCGAGGATCGAGAAAATCTGTTCATCAAGAGATGGATGATGAGGACATGGACATGCCAACAAGTGATGGTGATGGCATAGGGACTAGTTCTCATTTCCACTCTTCGAGTAATTCCCATCCATCCTCAAACCCATTCGAGGATAAATTTGAAGACTTAGCTCCTCCTCCTCATCATTCTAGTGAAGTACCGGAAGATCTCAATATGGAGCATCTTTACCGCGAAAATCTTAGAACTCGAGGGGAATTGCACGAACACCGGGTTGAATCAAGAAAAGGTTTCAAGTTCTTGGGGAATATGATCAAAGGATTGGGGAAGAAGATAAGGTGAAAGCATTGAAGCTTTTCAAAGAATACATGTTGGTAAACATGTATTGTTGAACAATTTTATTTTATCTTAGATATGTATTAACTTGTGATTGCATGTTAGAATTATCATTTATCTTGATCCTTAATGTTAATTATGCCTTCATGTTTTGTGTTTTATATAGCTTTGTGCATGCCTTTTGATAGTTAGCTTATTAGATTATGATCTGTAGTTAACTTTGGATTGTGAAACCTTTGGGAAAAATCTGGGTTTATCAAAAACTAGAATGGGAAATTTTTGAAAACCTTCTGGTCGCGGTTCCATATCGACCCGCGGTTCCTTATCGATAAGGTACCGCCGGGTCCTAGATAAGGAACCACCGGTCACTGTGCACGACAACATCTTTGCTTTACACTGTTTTCTTAATTTTGTGTAAACCTTACATGATTTTCAGTAATAAACTGCACATTTCCTAAACTAGGGTATCTAAATTCATTATTCACCTAAAATGATTTTAACCCATTACTAGTTTGGATCATCCCCTCACCCATTTAAACCCACCTTGTTTGCCATGTTCTTCACACATCAAACATACTTCCCTAAATCTTAAACCACCCTAATCAACCATGGTGTGTACCAAAACCTCAAACACTTCCAAGACCTCCACCCCATGAAAAACACTCAAAATAAGGGTTAAGGTAGCTAAGCCTAACTCTTCACCTTTCCACACACCTAAGAATGAGAATGCTCCTATCCTCATTTCTTCATCACCTTCCCCACCTCTTGCACCATGCAAGACCTCCTTCACCCATGGTACTAACCACTCCATTGGTTCTACCTCCTCTTCATTCAATTCTAGAATGAATGAGCTTTCTTCACCCTTCACTCCAAGTGAACCCTTGGAAGTGACCACACAACTTCAACCAATCCAAAGCATTCCTTTTGGGAATGACTTTGATGACACTTTGGTGACTTCACCATTTACCCCTCACAACTCACCCATTTCACCAACCTTGGAGGATTTACCTCCACACTCACCCATTTCCCCTTTGGGGAACATGCCTCCACTTTCACCCATATCACCCTTGGAGAACTTGCCTCCTCCACCTCCACCCAACTCAAACATCCCAACTTTGGGTGTCCCACTTTCCCTCCTCTTGGGTGATCCTTACTTTGCTTACTTTGTTCTCCATGCCTCCTCCTAGGAGATGAATGATGGAGTTGTCTTAATAAGAGTTTTCAACAAAACCAAGCCTAAGAAAACTACTTATCTAGATTTTATGATAAGCTAGCTATGTATTAGTTAGTTTTATTTATCTTTGTACTTGTTTCCTCATTAATGAATGTTTATTGTTGTTGTGTTATGGATTTAGCTTTGTATGATTCTATCTTTTTGTGCACACTAATCAACTTTAATTTGAAATTAAAATTGAACCTAAATCTATCACAACCCCTAAACTTGACTAAAATTGGTTCAAAATGATATCTAAATTATTTTGTCATCCTTTGTCAAGACATTCTTTGTGAATGTGTTGCTTTATGCAACCCTAGCATATTTTGGTTCTAATAGAGGTAAAATTCCAAGATTTGCAACTTTTTGAAAAAGTCTTAGTTTTTTCCCAAAACCCAGGAAAAACATTGTTTAAAGTCCACTGGACGCGGTTCCTTAAGGACCCGCGGTTCCATAGTGATACGGAACCGCCGGCCCATATAAGGTACCGCGGCCAGAAAGTGACTTTTGACGAATTTTTGGTCAAAACCTTTAAACCCTATTCCCAGTCAAGATTCCTTGTTTACTCAAATTGACTAAACATTCCTTGACAATACACATTTTGTATTCAAATTCTTACCTTGATTACATTTTACTTATACCCCAACCTTGAGATTTCATTCTCACACCTTCCCAACCTTGATAATTCATTCTCACATAACCTTGAGATATCATTCTCACACTCTCACAATGCCCTAACTCCTACATTCCTAACCTTGACATTTCTTTGTCACAACCCCACTCACCCAAAGCTTCTTCATCCAAGCTTTCAAAGAAACCGAAAATATCGGTTTAACCCGTTTGGGTTAAGAAGAATGAACCATCTTCGTCCAAACCACCCAAAAACCCTACCTTCTCTCCAATCAAGTATTGGAATGACACTTACACCATAAACCTCATCACCGGAGCAAAAGAACATGTTCCACCACCACCACAATCCTTCAATACCCCCCAACTCAATGACCTTGCAACCTTCCCAAACCTCACAAGGCATTGTGAAAACATTCCCAAACCCCTTACCCCACCACCACCAAACCCTAAGTTTGATGCCATACCCCCATCAAACGATTTTGTGTTGCATCATGGATCCTCGTGTGATTGTTGCCAATTTCAACAAATTGAACTTGCTCATGTGTATGAGAAGTTAAATTTTCTTGAATTCCTCCTCACTCGACCTCTTATTCAAGTTTTCGTTCCGGTGGACAAAACTTCGAATGATGCATCGTCGTCTTTTTAGTTTTATTTTATTTTTAGCAATCTTGGAAAATATCACTATTAGACTAGCTTATGCTTAGTGGTTTATTTTCCATATTTATTGCTTTTAGATACTCATACTATGTGTATGACTATCTTCTTTGTTGTATTATTTTTTTTTGTAACTTTTGTGTTATTTGTGTGCTATCTAATTAGTTCTATTTTTGAGTTGATCTTGGTTAAATTTTTACAATTGCTTATGGGTGATTCCATCAATTCTAAAGCTTTAACCCATTGACAAGCTTATCATCTTCATTTTATTGAAGTTTGATTTTGTCAATTACCTCTTTGGACATACTTAGCAAAATACTTGCTTCTAATTTGAGATTTCTTCTCTTTCTCCCTCTCAAGTTACTTAGTAGGTAGTGATCATATATACATTGGTGTTTCTTTCCTTTCTACTAACCTTTGTGTAGCATGTCACCATTAGCTCACAAACTTGGTGCCCCGAGCAAGGGGGAGCAACCACCAAGGGGGAGCTACTAGCAAAGTTCGATGCACTTCAAAGACTTATGCTAACCTTTTTGCTACGACAAAGGGGGAGAAATGATAGTGATAAACTAGTTAATAATTCCATAGTTTGTGTTTATACGTAAATGAGTTTATCGTTTGTCGTAATCAAAAAGGGAGAGATTGTTAATGCAAGTAATGCCTAAAAACATTATTAGTGTTAACTAATCTTTCTTATTTTTGATCACAACAAACCATACAACACATTTAGTGTAGAAACACAAAATGAATTATTTAACTAACACTATCATCAAGGTAATAATCATATCACTAACCTTTCTTAATCATACTTAGTGATCATCAAAATGATTATCCTTAAAACTCACTTTTGCTAATAAGACAAAAGACTTTTTAATAAACTTTCTTTTTTAGAAAATGTTTTATTAAAATGGAAAATGAAAATTTGAAAATGGCATATTCCAAATGCTGTTAGAATATCCTTTGAAGGGTTCAAATACCTCAGATATTCCCACCCCAATAAAAGACAAAAAACGGAGCGGAGTCTAGTGGCGGTACCTTAAGTACCTACGCGGTACTTTAGCGATATGGTACCGCGGGGTGAGATAAGGTACCGCGCACAGTAGCCGTTATAGATCCGTTGTAACTTTGTCTCCTTTAAATAGTGGGTCAAATCTCATTTTCCAGCAACCCTCTTGGACGTTTTTCTCAGCCCTCTTTCTATTTTCTATAGCATAATCATTAGTAAATGATCACTTAAATTTTTAAGGATGTTTACATATAATTATCCTCTTGATCCCCTCCTTTACCATGTCCAATGAGAAGATCACTCACTCACTAGTGTAGTGATAAAGATGAATCTATGAGCTAGTCATATTCATCATGATACCTTTTTTAGTTTTAGGTCAATCCAATGTATTTATGAATACTTGGACTAGTTGTGTTCATCCAAGTTATTTGTGGATACTTGGATTTGTTGTGTACATCCATTGCATATGTGTTTGCTTGGATTTGTGTTGTGTAAATCCAAGCTACATGTGTGTACTTGGATAAGTCTAGTTGAGTTGTAATAGATTTGATTAGGAGTTCTCACTAAACTATAAAGTGATGTAGTTGTGTCTTGTGAGTTCTCACTAAACTTTAAAGTGATTAGTAGTTGTGTTGTGTGAAGTTCTCACTTAGCTTCAAAGTGAAGAGTCGTGAATATTGGTTCTAGCTTTCGATTAGAACTCGACATCTAGCCTTGTGTCGTAAAATGGTGAAGTAGGCAACGTCGTGAAGATTGGTTCTACCTTAAGATTAGAACTCGACATCTAGCCTTGTGTCGTTAAATTGTGAAGTAGGCAACGTCGTGTAGATTGGTCCTAGCTAAAGATAAGGTCTCGACATTTAGCTTAGTGTCGGAAAATAATATAAGCAACAATGTAAGGTTTTCTCTGCCGAGAAGGGAGCTTGTGGATATAGTGGAAATCTCGAGTAGGTGTACTCGAGGAGTGGAGTAGAAACGAGGATAAAGCCTCGTTGTCGAACCACTATAAATCTTGGTGTCTTCCCACTAGGTTGTCTCCTTCCATGCTCTTTACTTATTTCATTATCATTATACTTTCTTATTATTCTTGCTAGTGCATTTCAATTGAACCTAATCATTATGCAACTTAGCTTTAAGTAAAAGATAGTTTTGATACAAACCAAATTGAAAGTAATTTTAATTTGGTCACCAATCGAAGAGAAACTATTCAACCCCCCCCCCCCCCCCCCCCTCTAGTTTCTACACTATCCTACCATCCTTATGTCACCACAATCTTCATCGTCGTGAAATAAATGGGTTGTGGGTAAGTATAAATCATCATGAAATCCATTTTTGATGTGCAAATCCGTTTTGCTCCCCTTTAACATATGCCACGATATTCAAAAACATTTCGCATATGTCGGGATAAGCCAGCACATTAAGTCAAACTATTTGTGATAATTTCCCATATTAAATCACATTTTCTCCCCCATATTAAAAATATTAACCCAATCGATGTTTTTAATATCAATCGATTTAATGAAGTTTTAACAACGGTTTTGGGAAGAAAAATGCAAGTCCGTTTTATCTTTATGATACCAAATGTATGAGATATGATACCGATTTGTAACATGATCACATATTTACCATATTAGAAAAAATTGACAAGGTTGGACCTGATTGAGGAGAACATCATATGATAAGATCAAATGGTTCTTGTTAGCATATGTTAGCCGCCTCGTCACGTCTGAAGTCATCTTTTGACACCACGTGTACGATTGGTATTGTTGTCTTGACACCAGTTAGTGAGCTTGGCACGTTCGGCATCGAAGATTCTGAATGCTTGACAATTGCTCCCCCTCAATTGTTGACCTGTGTTCTATAGAAAGAGTTGTAGTCGTCGGTTGAGTAGTCGCATCGTCGAGTATGTAGATACCAATTGTAGATTGCTATGGTTGTAGAGATGATAACTTCATGAAAACAAGACTTCTCTTGTTTTAACAAATTAAATGCACTGAAGCGTACATATATTTGTGTTAGACCAAGTTATAAAGTAAACTTTATCCCTTACAATTTTTTTAAAAGTAAACCTTGCCCGAGAAATCTAATTTCCCGTTGTGAGCCAAAGCTTTCATCAGAAATACTTGACTTTAATATGAAAAACGGGTTGCAGTCAGAAATAACTACAAGCCATAAGGGCATGTTTTATGAAATAATTACAACTTTTGTACGAACTCTATTAATGGCGGCGTGTCAATATTAATCAACATTTCTAAGGCCGTAAATATTATCGTACCAAAAGACATGCCTTTGAAAAATAAAGTAAAAATATTTTTGGATTTTTTCTAAATTTTTCAAATTTTTATGGTTTTTATATGGTTTTATATTTTTGTATTTTGTTTTTGTGGATAAAAATATAAACAATATATACAGATGATCACCAAGGATACGGAGAATAGTTTACCACCACTATTCTTTCGCTTCATCTGCCAATTCCTTTAGAGTCTCAGGCAAGAAGGTTCTCATTCCTAGCTTGTCGGCCAAAAATTCAATTCGAGCGCGATCTAAAGCCTTCGTGAAAATATCCGCCAATTGATACTCAGATCGGACAAAGTAAAGCTCTATCACTTCATTTTCCACTTGCTCCTTGATGAAGTGGTAGCGAATGTCAATGTGCTTCGACCGGGAGAATTGAACATTGTTGCAACATAAGGCAATTGCACTCTTGTTGTCACAGTACATCGGAATTTTGTTGAAACCTAGACCATAGTCGATTAATTGCGATCTCATCCAAAGAATTTGAGCATAGCAACCGGACATAGCTATGTATTCTGCTTCCGTACTTGAAATTGCAGCGCTTTTCTGCCTTTTCGATGCCCAACTGATTAGTCGATCTCCTAGTAATTGCAAAGTTCCACTCGTGCTACGCCTTGTATCTTGACAACCCGCGTGATCCGCATCTGCATATGCCATAAGTGCAATCGAAGAGTCCTTCGAATACCAAAGTCCCCGATTAATGGTTCCTTTAAGATATCGAATGATCCGTTTAACAGTAGCTAAGTGTAACTCAGTAGGTCGAGTTTGATACCGAGCACACATACATATAGAAAACTAAAGATCAGGTCGACTAGCTGTAATATACAAAAGAGTATCGATCATTCCACGATAAAGTGTTGGATCAACTGCAACTCCATGTGGATCTACATCAAGCTTAGTTTGTTCCACCATTGGAGTATCCACGGGGTCACAAGATTCCATCTTATATTTCTTAAGCGATTCAAGGGCATACTTGGATTGATTGATAAAGATGCCTCTGGGACTCTGAGATATCTGAAGTCCTAAGAAAAATGATACCTTTCCCATCATTGATATCTTAAACTTGGAAGACATGAGTGTCCCAAACTCATCGGATAAGGTTTGGGTTGAGGCTGCAAATATAATATCATCAACATATATTTGTACCATAATCATATCTTTACCTCGTTTCTGAATAAATAGCGTGGGATCCACCTTGCCTTTAGCGAAGCCTTGCGTAATGAGGAATTGTGACAATAAATCATACCATGCGCGTGGAGCTTGCTTCAACCCATAGAGAGCCTTCTTAAGCTTGTACACATGATTAGGATAATTAGGATTCACAAAACCATCCGGCTGTTGAACATAAACCTCTTCCTTGATTTCACCATTAATAAATGCCGTCTTCACATCCATCTGATAGACGATCATATTCATGTGTACTGCATACGCGAGGAATAGTATAATAGCTTCCAAACGGGCAACAGGTGCAAAGGATTCCGTAAAGTCGATGCCCAATAATTGCTTGTATCCACGAGCTACTAGTCGAGCTTTTTTCTTCAATACTCCGCCTAACTCATCGAGTTTCACCTTGTAAACCCATTTCAAAGTGAGTAACTGCACTTGATCCGGGCATGGGACAAGTTCCCATACTTGAAGACGTATAAATTCATTAAGTTCTTCTTGAATAGCTTCTATCCAACATGATTGAGTAAAATCTATAGGTGCTTAATATAATTAATAACATGTTAAATATAATCAAAACGCAGCGGAGTAAGCACCTATTGACGGATCCATAGAGTCATATGATTAATCAATAAAAAAAAGAGATTAAAAGTATACCTTTGTAGCGTGATTCGGTAGGATCGAACGGAAACGATCACCAATAAAAGATCTAACCAAGAAACTCAAGTGACCAAAGTAGATCACCTCTATGTAGAAACACACTACACGTCACCGTATACCAAATCGATGCTAGTCTTATAACCCGTAACTCTTTAATAAGCCTTGAATAATCAAGATTCAAGTTTTTGATCAAAGATATAAAAAACCCAATTTTATTCTCATTAGCCGTGATATACCATCCTAAGAATCATCACACGTTTTATTTTTTTCAAGCATACAAAAATGAGGTCAAAACTTTTATTATAGAATATGTCATCATTTAAAGCAAATGACCATTTTGTCAAAACGTATATACGTTTTTCATTTTCTATAAATAGGTTGATAAAGGCCTTTAAGGCTTGCCCATTTATTTAATTATTAAAGATAATAATTACCATCTTAGGTGATTAGAATCCCGATATTGATCCCGAGTTACGCAGGTTATGTATATATCATAAATGCTATATACACGATATATTAAGTGGTACCTCTGTGTATATGTGTGTGACCCCATAGGCTCACATGTGTCTAGCCATATAATTAGTTGTTATGACACGAGCATACTCCAACAGCTCCCACTTGCGCACGTCATAATAATCATGTAATTATACAAGCAATGGTTAGCGTCTAGCAACACGCCAGTGCCCCCAGAAACATATGAGGATAGATTCTTAAACATCTCATTTTAAATGGTTTAGATATCAGTCATCCTTTTGTTTCAGATACTTTGTTAAACTTTAGACATGGATCAACAGTCATTCTTAAGTTTAACTATTCTGTTTCTCAATATTGATATTGAACTAGATTTCCAAATTAATCAAGTACCATCTTAATTTCATTTGAGTGTGGCCACACATACATCTGTACAATTCATCGAGGGGCCCAGTAGTATCTAACTCCAATACATGTGAAGGAACAAATCCTCTTTTGACTGCACGTGTCGTTCATGTGTTTCACATCGCACCTGAAAATGGTCTTTATAGTAGCCTTGTTCAGGACAACGTTGAACCATATCAAGGATTGACATTCCACACATACAAAACCTACTTGCATCTCAAGTCTAAGGATGAGAGATTCAACCACTTGCGAGATTCACTATTGACGTCGATCCATGTAGTGAATTCTCGTTGGTTAGGTCAATCCAATGTTCATCCAATGAACACATATGAGATTGGCGGCATCATCAATTAATATTCATTCCAAAATGAATATGACCAACTCACATTTGTCTTAATTCGACAATACTCCCATATTGTCAACCGACAATGGATAATTTAGAATAATAAGATTACTCTTGGATTTAAACATGCAAATATAGGACACAGTTGATATAAAATAAAAACGATATACCTCATATATCAATTCATTATATAATAAAAACTGTTTTACATCCCAATTATTCAAATACTAACATACACAAATCTACATGAAACTACCAGCTGGTCTAAGTCCAATACCCCTAGCATGTTCAACATGTTTGGTACAAGACATTGGTTTAGTAAACGGATCAGCTAAGTTGTTATCTGTGTGAACTTTAAGAATACGAATATCACCTTCTTGAATTACTTCTCGAATGTAGTGATATTTTCTCCGAAAATGTTTGGCACCCTTTTGAACTCCAGGTTCATCGGCTATAGTAATTGCACCTGTATTATCACAGTACATTTCCATAGGTCTATCATTACTGGGAACAACGCCAAGCCCAGAAATGAATTTACGTATCCAAATTGCTTCCATTGCAGCTTCAGAAGCAGCTATGTATTCAGCTTCTGTAGAAGACATCGCAGTAGTGCTTTGTTTAGAACTCTTCCAATCAACCGCGCCTCCGTTCATCACGAAGACATATCCGGTTTGTGATCGAAGATCATCCCGATCTGTCTCCCAACTAGCATCAGTGTAGCAAGTAACACCAAGCTCAGTTGTTGAATCACCTCCATAAACAAGAAACATATCTTTAGTATTTCGAAGATACTTTAATATGTTCTTTACAGCAGTCCAGTGACATTCACCTGGATTCTGTTGGTATCTACTTGTAAGGTTCTGAGAGAACGCTACATCAGGTCTAGTGCACCTCACAGCATACATGATGGATCCTACAGCCGAAGCATAAGGTACTCCTTTCATTCGCTTCACCTCATTAGGTGTGGAGGGACCTTGAGTTTTACTCAATTCTACATTGGATTGCATTGGTAGACTCCCACGTTTGGAGGCATCCATCTTAAACCGTTTTAAGATTTTCTCAATGTATGCACTTTGACTCAAACCGATTAATCGCCTTGATCTATCTCTGTAGATCTTGATTCCTAGAATGAACGCCGCCTCACCCAAGTCTTTCATGGCAAAACATTTTCCAAGCCAGGATTTAACATCTTGTAGCATTGGAATATTGTTTCCCATGAGCAATATGTCATCGACATATAAGACTAGGAAAACGACGATACTTCCACTAGCTCTTTTATATACACATGGCTCATCGGGATTTTGAGTGAAACCAAACTTTTTGATCTCCTCGTCAAATCTCTTGTTCCAGGTCCTAGATGCTTGCTTTAACCCATAAATTGATCTTTGAAGCTTACATACACGTCTGGGATGTTTAGGATTCACGAACCCTTCAGGTTGCACCATATAGACGTCTTCGTTCAGATGGCCATTCAAGAAGGCGGTCTTGACATCCATTTGCCAAATCTCATAGTCATAGAACGCTGCTATGGCTATAAGAATCCTTATAGCTTTAATATCTGCAACAGGCGAGAAGGTTTCTTCATAGTCAAACCCGTAGGTTTGAGTGAAACCTTTTGCTACAAGACGAGCTTTAAAGGTGTGTACAATGCCATCCATATCGGTCTTCTTCTTGAAGAGCCATTTACTCGCAACAGTCTTACAGTTGGGAGGGAGGTCAACTAAGATCCAAACTTCGTTATCCCTCATGGATTGCATTTCCACATTCATAGCTTCAAGCCACTTATCAGATTCAGGATCCGACAATGCAGCTTTATAGTTAACGGGTTCATCATGATCCCCTAACTCATGTTCCTCAGCATCGATATAGAAACCATATCGGTCAGGTGCGTGAGATATCCTTGCGGATCTACGAATGGGAATAACATCACTTTGAGATTCGACATTTTCATGTTCAACCTCTTGGTGATGTTCACTAGTGTTCTCAGAAGGTTGTGCATCTTGACTTTGAATTTCATCAAAGTCTATGGTGCTCCCACTTGCTTCTTGTGATATGAGACTACTCTCAAGAAACTCAGCATACCGAGCAACAAATATTTTGTTCTCGGGTGGGTAGTAGAAGTAGTAACCCATTGTTTCCTTTGGGTATCCTACAAAGATACACTTGATAGATCTGGGCTCAAGTTTGTTTGGTGTTTCTCGTTTAACGAGAGCCTCACAACCCCAGACTTTCAAATAAGACAAGTTCGGGACTTTCTCGTGCCATATTTCATATGGAGTCTTATCAACCTTCTTAGTTGGAACCATATTGAGTATGCGTGCAGCAGACTCTAGAGCGTAGCCCCAAAAGGACATTGGCAAAGTGGTTGGACTCATCATTGATCGAACCATGTCAAGCAAGGTTCGATTTCTCCTCTCTGACACCCCATTATGTTGTGGTGTATAGGGAGGAGTAAGTTGTGAGACAATCCCACGACTCTTAAGATGATCTAAAAACTCAAGGCTTAAATACTCGCCTCCTCGATCAGATCGAAGTGCTTTGATTGTCTTCCCGAGTTGATTTTCTACCTCGTTTTGGAAAGTTTTGAACGTTTCAAAAACTTCATGTTTATGTTTAATCAAGTAAACATAACCATATCTACTGAAGTCGTCAGTAAATGTAACGTAGTAGTTAGCTCCTTCTCTAGACGTGGTTCTAAATGGACCACATACATCACTATGTATGAGTCCAAGAAGATCATTAGCTCTTTCACTTGCATGAGTAAAAGGCTTTCTTGCCATCTTTCCAGATATACAAGATACACATATATCAAATGATTCATCATCAGTTGACTTTAAAAGCCCATCATGTTGCAGCTTCGCAATGCGTTTCTTGTTTATATGGCCAAGTCGGCAATGCCATAGAAAAGTAGAATCCAAGTTGTGCTTGGACTTCTTTTTGCTACAAGTATAAATAGAACCCTCATTTGATACATGATTATGCATATCAATTTCAAAAATTCCATCACGAGGAATAGCATTAAAATAAAATACATTATCCTTGGAAACTTGAATAGTACCATAATCAGTAAATTTATGTGAAAAACCATTATCCCATAAACGCGAAAGAGAAATAATTCCTCTAGTAATAGAGGGTGAAAAATGACAATTGTCTAGTACAAGAATCATTCCACTAGGGAGGATAAGATCATAGCTCCCTATGGCTTCGACAGCTGCACGGTTGCCATTGCCCACGTGCAAGTCCAAAGCGCCTTTATTTAACTTTCTGATCCCTCTAAGCCCCTGAATAGTATTACAAATGTGAGTACCACAACCAGTGTCATATATCCAGGTATTAGTTTTAGGGAATGAGTAGAGTTCTATCATGAAGATACCTGATGTGCCGGACGTGCCAGCTTTGTTCTTCTTTTTGTCCACTTCTACCAGGTAGTAAGGACAATTCCTTCTCCAGTGTCCAATCTCATGACAGTGATGACACTCTACATCCTTAGCAGGATGCTCCTTTTTGCCAGGTGGGGGGAACTTGCGTTTAGGGTCATGAACCATAGTGGCTTTTCCCTTGAACTTCTTACCCTTGCCTCCTTTAGCTTGTGGCTTCGGTTTTTGGATATGACCTTTCTTGATAGCAAGAACAGAGGGAGCTTTCTTGGGCATACCCTTCTCTGCAAGCTTCAACATGGCATGCAGTTCAGGTATAGTCTTCCCCATGCCATGCATATGATAGTTCTGAACAAACTGATCATAGTCTTTGGAAAGTGAAGTGAGTATCAAGTTCACTCCTAAGACTTGTGGCATAGGGTAGCCAAGTCGGTCCATCTGATCAAGGTAGCCTTTCATTCTCAACACATAAGTGCTGACAGATTGGCCCTCCTCCTGCTTACAGTTATGGAACGCTTTGACCGTTTCAAAGAGTTCTTGTTCTGCTTGTTGTTGGAACATCGTCTTGAGTTCCTCAATCATGTCATATGCAGTAAAGTCTTCCAAATGTTTTTGGATTTCAGGGACCATACTACATAACATTAAGCCAGCCACTTCTTGTTGTTCAGCAACCCTTTTAGTATGGGCATTGCGAACAGCAGCGGTGGCAGTAGCAGGAGGTGCTTCAGGTAAGGCCTCTTCCAAGTGGTGCAACTTTCCTTCTGATCTGAGGACAATCCTCAGATTTCGAAACCAGTCAAGGAAGTTTGTACCACTCAATTTCTCCTTATCGAGAATTGATCTGATTTGATTGTTAATGGATTGATTCGTTGCCATCTACAAAATAAACAAAGTTCAAAGTTTTAGTACTTTCAATAATTAATCCTTTAAAAATTAACTACCCAAGTTTATATAAAAACAATTAATTTTACGAAAAGGCTAAGATCCTCATTGAGGTTCTACCATCACATCAGTTGATCTGCTAGCAATGATAGATTCAATAGGTAGATGACGTTCATCAATTGTAAACCATGTGCAATTCTTAGATCCTTATGGGACTCATAACATAAGTGAACAATTCACAAAATGTTAAACTGGCATGTTTAGTCCCATCCTTGCCTCGGTCAAGGTCTCACCACTTAACCGATTAAGTCATCCATTTTGAGAACATGCGAGAATAAGTCTAGGTCTCACGCATAGATAATAATCACCTTGGGTTACAATTCGCATCCGTCTCACAAGATGCAAAAAGTAATTGCAAGTGATCTCAAACGATTGGACGGCATGACTTAAATTTTAGACGGGTATAAAAGTTTGATTTACAAATCAAAAAGTGTGTACGAGGAAGCATGCATTCATCCATCGTAGCACAAGTTAAAAACATTTCTTAACTTAAGTCTAATCTTGTGTCAATTTATGCGTGTCAAGTTGTCCATGTTTAAATACTAATATAAAACCTAAATGGATTTAATATTAGATAAGACAATACATAAGTCATAACATTCATAACACATTAAGAGTTATTATGAAAAACAAGATTTTAGTTTTAAATCATATTTAAACTTTAAACTAAATCAAGGATTTAGTTTTATAAATGGTTTGTGATTGGTTTCAAGTTTTTATAAAAAACATTTGCAAGTAATATCAAGATATCAAGCAAACAAGCAACCACACAACCACAAGTATGCAAAGCCTCAAACCGATGAAAAACCTATGCTTGATCTCGTGAGCCATCACGAGGACCAAGAAGTCAACTAAGGGTAAGTCAACATAACCACAAAGTGGGCTCCCACTTGCTCCAAGACCATCAAGAGCAAGTAGAACCCAAAATGAACATGAGGCCCAAATCTGCCTAAATATTTCAGTCGACTTCTAGGGCCCAAAACCCATAGAAGGAGTCTTCCCTAGCCTGAGCTCCAGTTGAGACTTTTGAAGGGCTATGAGTTGTGAATTAGCACACCAAATTTGGGCTTCTATCTCCTTATAGAACTCCGGGAAATCACATTTTAGTGCAGGTCACTCAGCAGCTCCGAATTTCACAATATGTCTTTAATTCTTTAGCCATTCCCATCCAAGCATCGGTTACAAATGATTTGTGACTAAAAACATTTAACCTATCATTAACCTACTGTAAAATGCCCAAACAATGGCTATAACCAACATCAAAAACATATTAATGAAGCCGAAACAATGGCAAATCCCCAAAACTGAAATTAAATGCAAATCAACACACAACATGTCACATTTGGTCTAGGTTTTCATCGGCTTTGCATAAGAAACATAATAATACCATAAGATTATGAATATAACAAGGTGTTGGCTAAGTCCATGGCCAAACATGCATGTATTTGCCATGGAAATAAAATTAAACAACAACAAACACTTGTTAGCCAACGAAATCGAAAGAATAATCAACAATTAATTAAACCCCCGATTGGTGCGTGTAACCAATGACCTTAGGACCTTAAAACCACATTTTATAAACCTTGTAATTATCATATATTTACAGAAAACATGGCCATTAGGGCTGTTTAAAACCCGATTCAAGGATCGTTCCAAAAAACGCGTTTTAGGTCATTTTACACGTACCCGTAATAAACCCATTTAAGTATGCGTAACCCGTGACTATGAGATCATTAAAAACTGATTATAAGACCTCCTAAAAGTCTATAATGCCACGAAAATAATGCCATAGGGGCTGTTTTAATATTGGTTTAACAAAACCCTTAAAAACACTCATATTTAGCCATTTTACGCATACTCGATAATCATATAACATCATATGATGGCTCGTGATACCACTATAGGTGCTTAATATAATTAATAACATGTTAAATATAATCAAAACGCAGCGGAGTAAGCACCTATTGACGGATCCATAGAGTCATATGATTAATCAATAAAAAAAAGAGATTAAAAGTATACCTTTGTAGCGTGATTCGGTAGGATCGAACGGAAACGATCACCAATAAAAGATCTAACCAAGAAACTCAAGTGACCAAAGTAGATCACCTCTATGTAGAAACACACTACACGTCACCGTATACCAAATCGATGCTAGTCTTATAACCCGTAACTCTTTAATAAGCCTTGAATAATCAAGATTCAAGTTTTTGATCAAAGATATAAAAAACCCAATTTTATTCTCATTAGCCGTGATATACCATCCTAAGAATCATCACACGTTTTATTTTTTTCAAGCATACAAAAATGAGGTCAAAACTTTTATTATAGAATATGTCATCATTTAAAGCAAATGACCATTTTGTCAAAACGTATATACGTTTTTCATTTTCTATAAATAGGTTGATAAAGGCCTTTAAGGCTTGCCCATTTATTTAATTATTAAAGATAATAATTACCATCTTAGGTGATTAGAATCCCGATATTGATCCTGAGTTACGCAGGTTATGTATATATCATAAATGCTATATACACGATATATTAAGTGGTACCTCTGTGTATATGTGTGTGACCCCATAGGCTCACATGTGTCTAGCCATATAATTAGTTGTTATGACACGAGCATACTCCAACAAAATCTTCTTGCCATGTCTTAGGTTCAAATTCAGTGAGAAAAGCATCAAAATGACAAAACATTGCATTTTCTTCTAGTTGACTTCGTGTGGATACCGGACGATTAGGGTCACCAATAATAGAATCTATAGGATGATCCTTTGTCCACTTGTTGTCATGTTTACGAATCCGTGGATTGGAGTAAACTGTAGTAGGAGCTTCCTCTGAGGTGGATGACCCGGCTTGATTAAGGTTGGGAATAGGTACACCAAAGAATGGAAGTTCACGCATTTGAGCGAATTCCAAATCGTGATCATCATCATCTTCTTCATCATCAATAGGCATGACATGGGTAGTTGATTCGGGTGTTGGTTGAGAATTACTTGTTGATGGTATATCTTGACCAATTGGAGGTGCAGACGTATCAGTTTGTGCTTCGGTTGCTGGAGCGACAACTTCGGTTAGCGGAGCTATTTCCTCAGGTTCTGGAGTAACAATACTTGGAGGAGTAAAGAATTCATCAAAGCACGGTTGAAACAACGTATCTCATTTAGTCCTAGAAGGTGGTGTAAATGATTATGAAGTAGGGTTGTTTAGGACAAGACCAGAACTAATGTTATTGGGTCCCATTACATGAAGTGCAGGTTCAGAGCTGCTTTGCTCAGAAGCCATTGCTGTCAGCTCATCAAAATCAACATGCATAGTTTCGAGGATCTTGCGAGAGTTACGGTTGTAGATTCGGTATGCCTTCTTTGCGGGTGCGTAATCAATGAAAATACCAATATCAGCCTTTGGTTGAAGTTTTCCCAAATTGTCACCATCATTATTTGGATAGCAAAGAGAACCAAATGCATGAAGATATGATAAATCTGGTACTTTTCCATGGAGAATCTCATAAGGTGTTTTACCATGGCGTTTACGAATTAGTGACCGGTTTTGAGTGTACACTGTTGTAGATACTACTTCTGCCCATAAAAACAATGGAGCCTTTGCGTAGATTAACATCGTTCGAGCAGCTTCCATAAGTGTGCGATTTCGCCTTTCAATGACACCGTTTTGTTGTGGAGTGCGTGCAACGGATGTTTCATGAGATATGACAACTTCTTCATAATAATCACGCAAGATTAGATTCACAAATTCAGTTCCATTATCTGTACAAATGCGTCGGACAATAGTGTTGAGACGCACTTGAATCATCTTGAGAAATCCGATGATGAATTTCGGTGCCTCATTTTTTGTTGTAAGAAATTTCACCCATGTAAACCGAGAGTTATCATCCACAATGACGAGGATGTACCTTTTACCACTAAGACTTTCAACACGCATTGGCCCACAAAGATCCATATGCAACAGATAAAGTTTCTCTTGGTTGGTGTCTTCAGTCTTGGGTTTGTATGATTTCTTAGTGCTTTTCCCCATTGTACACGCGGAACACAAATGATCCTTGTGAAATAAAAGTTTAGGAAGACCACGAACAAGTTCGTTTTTTGCCAAATGATTAATAGCGACAAAGTTAAGATGAGATAACCGTCGATGCCATAACCATGACTTAGTCTTCGATGCTTTGGAGAGAAGACATACGGGAGAAGCTGCCATCATATCTTGTAGAGACAAAGTGTACAAATTATTCCCTCGAGTACCTTTCAATAAATAAACCCGTTCCAAATTACGAATGAAGCAGGTATGCTCTCGAAAAGCAACTTCTAGGTTTGCATCACAAAATTGTCCCACAGAAAATAAGTTGTGACCGAGACCTTCCACATAATACACTCTTGAAATTATAACATTCCCAATATGATATTCACAATAACCCATTATCTTTGCAATATGATCATTTCCAAATCGAACCGTACCAAGAAACTTGCTGACGAAATTTCTGAGCTGAGAGCTATCTCCGGTCATATGCTTGGAGCAACCAGAGTCCAAATACCAGAGAACAATTTGGACCACCTGTTTTCAACAACAACAGTAGACAATGCATTGGAAACTATTGGTTCCGGAGTGTTAGCAGATACAGATAAAATATTATCAGAATTGCTAACATGTTTGTGACCCTTAGATTTCCTGCGTTTTCTAATGTGAGTTTTAGCACTAACAGGTTTTACTATTCCAACTTTCTTAGGTTTTGGATTATTCGCGGGCACTACAGTGGGAGTAGACCTATTTAAAGGGCACTTGGTTCCTACAGTAGTGTCAGTGTTCCTAGTTAAAGGACATGCTTGTGTTTTGGTAGCCTTGGTACTCCTAGTTAAAGGGCACGCTTTCTTTGCTTTGGTGGGAGTGATCCTAGTTAAAGGGCACGCATTTCCTACTATAGCGAAAGTTCTACCAGTGGGGTGCCACAACCAACCAACTTGGGTTAACACTTTCCCAGTCGGTTTCCATTCGAATCCTTTTTTCCGGGCATTCATCTCATTCACATGGTCAATAAGGCAAGAATCATGACGACTAGAAAACATACATTCATTGCAATTCCAATATTTCAAATTAGAATTCATAATAGGCTTAGAACTCTACACAACCGCAGAGCCTTTAGGTTTAGCTACATGATTCTTTTTATTCAAAACAGAAATAACATTCCTAGGATGGGCTTCTACTTTCTTCTTCACTTGACTACTAGATGGGGGCAAGATCCTATCATTCTTCTTGTTTCTTTTAAGCTTAGATCTTTGAGCCTTATTAGTGGTGCTTACTCCTATAGAAGGCAACACGGGAATATTAGAAGCTGGTTTTGATTCCGCCTTATCTTTAGTGACCAAAGTTTGAGATGGTTTAGTCGTAGGGACCTTATTAAATGGTGTGACGGCTATAAGGGTCCTTTTGATTGCGCTAGAGGACGATGCTGAGACAGTGTCTACGTTATCCACAACATTATTACCTTTTAGAGTACGAAGTGTTTCCTTTAACTCAGCCAGGGCCAGATTCTTATCATAAATTTGTTCCCTCAAATCAGATATTTCCACCAACTTTCGATTCAATTGTTCAAACAAAGATTGATTATGTGCAGTGGTATTAGCACATGCGGGCTTTAATGAATCGAAGAGTTGTGTATTTTTATGTTTTAAGTTATCAACTTTGGACAAAATCTTGTAAACTCGATTATCTAGATCAAGTTTTAAATTCTCCGCGGCCTCAAACACGTTCACACAGTTAAGCTCCTTAGATTTCTCTATGTTTATCGGCAAAGATTTAGCAGCTTTGTCACTTGGCTGACGCTGTTTTGATTGTAAATTCAATCGAAAATTCTTATCAAAGTTTGCATCATCGATATTAACACCTTCGAATGACGTTTCAAAGATTTCTTGAATAAATTGTTGCTTGCATTCAAGAGAAATACAATGTGTTTGAATCTCATCAAAACGTTTTGAAAGCGAAGAATATGAATTTGGAAGCTTTAAAAATTCAGCGTCAGATTCGTGACAAGTACTATCTACCACATTATCAACAAATTCAACATCATGCACAATAGAATCATTATCAACACTTTTATTCACACAGACGGAAACTATATCATGAGACATCACTTGCTTCAGAAGCTGATCATTTTGGCGTGAAACTCGTTCTATTTCAGGTAAACTGTTTTCATAAGCATCATCCATTTCATTGAAAACACGTTTAACTTCTTCTATTTCCAAGCGCAGATCTTGATAAAGATTACTAAGAAAAGATTTAACATTCTTTAAAAACGGAACAATTTCGTCTCGGAACGCAGCTCTAGTGTGCTCAAAGTTCCATTCACCTTCCGTTATGACCGTGGCCGTCGTACGTTCCAAAATGACCCTGTTGATAGGTGTGTAAACACCCATCCTTTTACCACTTAATTCGGGCTAAAACGAGACCAAAACGCGTATTTAATATCATTTGTTTGGAATTATGCGTGGTTTTTGTGTTTATTGTGTTTTTAGAGCCAACCGGATGAATATTGGAGAAAACATGGGATTGCACGGGATTATCGAAGAAAAAGACTCAAGATGAAGTCTATTATCCAAGAGATGCAAAAGATTTGAAGTCACTGGGCCTATTCGAAGATTTATTGAAGAAAAGGACCAAAGATGGAAGATTTACATAAGTCGAAGAAACTCAAGTCTATTAAACGAAGAAAGTAAAAGACGAGTTTAATTTAATCGACGACAAATCCCGAATCAGAATCGAAAACGTCAACTTTTCTGAAAAGACGAGAAGACAAGAAGAACGGGAGAAGCCCACTCACCAACCAAAAGGAAGGCCTATATAAAGTCCACACCTCACACAATAGTGCCAGTTAGTTTTTAGTTTTTTCCATCTCCTTCTTTTTCTCCTTTCTGTTTCGTAGGTATCACCAACACCACTAGGGTGTTTGGTGATTTTGATCTTTGTTTCTCAAATCTTGTAATCTTAATCTTTATTTTGTGATTGTTAAAACTTTAATCATCAATACAAGTTCTTGTTTAATCTTTCCATTTCATCTTGTTCATCATCATCTTTTATTTCAAGTTCTTAAGTTCTTATTTGATTTATTTGATCTTTAAAAGTTGTTGGGATTTATGTTTTTGTTGATGGGATTTGTAGTTTATGGTTAGTAGATGCTTTGTGTTTAGATTTATTTAAGATTCGGTGAAAAACTTGGTGATTTTTGGCATTAAAATCGATTTCCTTGTTCTTCGGGTAAAGTAACTGTTCTTAAGTGTTCCCAGGTTCCGGATGAATAAAACTTCCGGATGAACACAAAAGTTCCGAATGAACACAAAAAGTTCTGCATGAAGCACTTTAGTTAAGAGTTCCGAGTCAGTTTAAAACTTCCGAACGAACTGAAAGTTCCGGATGAACCCAATCTTCCGAATGAACTGAAGTTCCGGATGAATGTTATTTTCAAAAGTTCCGAATGAATGTTTGTTTTTGTAGTTCCGAATCAATTTAAGTTTAAAAGTTCCGAATGAGTTTTATTCCCAAATCTTCCGAATAAACTTCCGGACCAAAAGTTCCGGACGAACTTCCGGATCAACAACTTCCGAACGAAGTTCCGGATCAACTTCCGAACCAATCTTCCGAGTAAAAGTTCCGAGTAAAGTTCCGACTCAATGTTCCGGGTGAAGGTTCCGAACGAAGTTCCGGATCAATAGTTCCGAATCAAGGTTAAAGTTCCGAATCAATTTTCTTTTAATCTTACTTACTGTTTCTTTTTGTATCTGTCTTAATATTTCTCATTGTTTCTTCATTTTATATTCTAAGTTTAAGTTTAATTTTAATTCCAGTTTATTAATTCAAGTTTTATTAATTGTTATTAATTTAATTACTTTTAAATTTAAATTTGCATTTTAATGCATTTAATACTTTTAGTAGACTAGAAAACCAATTCCCTTTTTAGTAACCAAGAACAATTATTTCACTTAGAACCAAGATCAATTCGAGAGGATATCTAGAGAATTTATAAGAACCCATTGAAAAACCAGTATCAAATGGCGCCGCTGCCGGCTCTTCTCGTTAAGATCAAAAAATTTTGTGAGAACTTGGATTTTGGGATCCGTTCCCCGTGAACGTTACTTTTTTCATAAAGATCTTCAAAAACACTAAAAAATATAAAAAATTTCAAAAATCCTAAAAATTAAAAAACATAAAAACCAAAAATATTTTTGCTTTGTTTTTTTTCTCTTGTTAGTTCTTTTGCAGGTGTATGCGCACTCGATCCACGTCTTATCAAGAGCCCGAGCCTCTCGATCACTTAGACATGGCCGGTGTACACAACAACAATAACATACCACCTCCAAACAACAATAATAACAACAACAACCCACCTTTCAACAACATGAATAATAACAACAACAATGAGCCTCAACTGGATAATCGCCCGATGATTGAACTGCTACAAGCTCATGTAGATGGCAACATTGATCCAATTGTTATACTAGCGATTGCAGCCAACAATTTCGAGCTCAAATCAGGCTTTATCCAGATGGTCTCTGCTCAACCATTCTTGGGGCGTACCATTGATGACCCACATGACCACATCAAGAGATTCTTACAACTCACTAATACGGTCAAGTTCAATGGTGTTCCACAAGAAGTAATCCGTCTACAACTTTTTCCCTTTTCTTTAGAGGGACAAGCCCGGCATTGGCTTGCTAAGGAAATGCCACAGAGTATTCTTTCGTGGACGGATTTGGAAACCAAGTTTAGCAATTACTTTTTCCCACCCTCTCGTACTACCGCTTTGCGGAATGAAATTATAAATTTTGAACAAAAGTACGATGAGTCGTTCAGTGAATCTTGGGATCGTTTTAAAGATCTTTTAAGAAAATGCCCACAACATGGTTTTACCAAAGTACATCAAATTAATACTTTTTACAATGGTTTAAGCATGAGTGACCAAGATTCACTAAACAGTGCCTCGGGGGGTAATCTTTTGGCTAAGACTTCCAATGCTGCTTGGGATATCATTGAGAATAAGTCTCGTGTGCAAACCAAGAGTGTTCGGACCAATGTCGCTAGTGCTAGCACTAGTGACAGCGACAAGCGACTAGACAAAATCACTACGCTTCTTGAATCGCTTGTTACCCACACCGTCAGCAACAAAAACAACAACGCTAAAAACGCTCAAGTCAATGCTGTTAGCCAACCATGTGAGATATGCGGTGGTCCTCACTCTTACACCACTTGTACTGCCACCCAAGACTACCCTGTTGAAAATGTGAATGCAGCTTATGGCACCTACCCTCAACCCGCTTATCAAGCTCGACCTCAAGGTGACCGTAATTTGCTTAGCTACCGCTCCAACAACTACCTCTCACCACCCGGTTTTCCTCCAAGAAACCCAAACCAACAACAAAACCTCAATCGCCCTCCTCAACAACAACAACAACCTCGTACACCATACATCCCACCTCATAAGCAGCAACAACAACCTCAACGTAACAACCAAGTTTACCAACAACCTGCTTATCAACCACCCGCATACAATGCTCCTCCCAACCAACCCACCGCTCTTCACCAAGAAGTGGAAACTTATATGAGGACTAACGATGTGATCGTGGGAAATCTTCAGCGGGAAGTGCTCAACCTAAAAGCAGACTTGGTCAAACAAGGGAACGATTTGAGAGCCGACATGAGAAACACGTTGGATAGCCAAACAAATGACTTGAAGAACATGATGGCTAGTTTCTTCCAAGGTAATCAACCCTCTTCTTCGGGTACTCTTCCGAGTAACACCGTTGCGAATCCAAGAGGGGAGATGAAAGCAATCACTACTCGCAGTGGCAAAGGTACCAAGGAACCCGAGCTTCCTATACCTCCACCGGTGGTTGTGACTAAGGAGAACGAGTCACCTGCTCCTATTTCTCATCCTTCTCCTTCCCCAATTTCTCCACCTCTTCCTTCTACCCCTCCTCCACCAAAGGATGTGAGTGATCCTATTCTCCCAAAGCCTTCCTCTTCTTCCAATATACCTTATCCATCTAGGTTGAGGAAAGAGAAGCTGAAAAGCAAGGATGATATTCAGGTTTCGAACTTTCTTAAGATGTTCAAACAATTGAATTTCAACATCTCCTTCGCTGAGGCTCTCGCTCACATGCCTAAGTACGCGAAAATGTTTAAAGATCTTCTGAGTTACAAGGAAAAGCTTCTCGATATTGCCAACACCCAACTTAATGAGAATTGCTCTGCAGTGCTCTTAAGGAAATTGCCAACCAAGCTTGGTGATCCGGGTCGTTTCTTAATCCCTTGCAATTTCCCGGGAGTAGAGAATTGCATGGCCCTAGCCGATCTAGGTGCCAGCATTAATCTTATGCCTCTAAGCGTTTGGAAGCAATTATCTCTCCCTGAGCTAGTCCCCACCAAAATGACTTTGGAGTTAGCTAACCGTACGGTTGCTTATCCAGTGGGGATAGCCAAAGACGTCTTTGTAGGAGTCGACAAATTTACTTTTCCTGCCGATTTCGTCGTCGTCGACTACGAGATGGACCCTCATGTTCCCTTGATCGTGGGTCGTCCATTCCTGAGGACCGGTCGCACTCTCATCGATGTTGAAGCGGGTGAGCTTATCATGAGAGTGGGTGACGATAAAATCGTCTTCAACATGGGAAAGTTGTCTAAACAACCTTATTCCAACGAGAGTGTTAATTGTATTGACGTTCTGGATGAGGCTTGTGAAGAACACTTCAAAGATGCTTGCAAAAGTATTCCTACCTCTCTTCCCAATGTTGAAACCGTTTCCTCTATTGATTCACCACTGTCTCTATTTGGAGAAAGTGATTTGTTTTGGAACAATCTTGAAGACACCATGGGAGATGTGAATTTAGCTACGGATGATTCTCCCACCGATGGGGATGAAGACATGCATTTCTTTGACAACCTTCTCAACGAAGACAATCCTTCTCCTCCATCTCCAACGGTTATTGCTATCGATACTCTGACTTTGAATACGCCTCCCGTCGAAAATCCTCCGGATTTAGAACTTAAGGAGTTGCCGCCCCATCTCGAGTATGTATTCCTTGAAGAAGAGAAGAAGTCGCCAGTCATCATTGCTAAGGACCTAAAGGAAGAAGAAAAAGCCCGACTTATCACCATGTTGAAAGATCATAAGAAGGCTATTGCTTGGAAAATCTCTGATATTCGTGGAATTGATCCTCACTTCTGCACACACAAAATTCTCATGGAGGACGACTTTAAGCCCACAATTCAAAGCCAACGAAGGGTGAATCCAAAAATCCATGAAGTCATCAAAACAGAGGTTATCAAACTTCTTGATGCGGGTATGATTTACCCTATTTCGGATTCACCATGGGTTAGTCCAATCCATTGTGTGCCCAAGAAGGGCGGAATAACCGTTGTTCCCAATGAACACAACGAGTTGACTTCCACTCGTCTCGTTACTGTGTGGAGAGTTTGTATAGACTACCGCAAACTCAATGATGCCACGAGAAAGGATCATTTCCCTCTACCTTTTATGGACCAAATGCTTGAACGTTTAGCGGGTAATGAATATTACTGCTTTCTTGATGGTTTCTCGGGTTATTTCCAAATAACCATCGATCCCCAAGATCAAGAGAAGACAACATTCACTTGTCCCTATGGCACATTTGCGTACAAAAGGATGCCTTTTGGCTTATGTAATGCCCCCGGGACTTTCCAAAGGTGCATGTTAGCTATCTTCCATGACATGGTTGAACAAACCATGGAAGTCTTCATGGATGATTTCTCGGTCTTCGGGGATTCCTTCTCCTCTTGCCTTGCCAATTTGGAACGTATGCTTAAGCGGTGCGAAGACACTCGCCTTGTTCTAAATTGGGAAAAATGCCATTTTATGGTAAAAGAAGGCATCGTGCTAGGACACAAAATTTCCAAAGCCGGTCTTGAAGTAGACCGTGCTAAAGTCGATGTTATCGCTAAGTTTCCTCTACCTTCAACCGTGAAGGGTGTGAGGAGTTTTCTGGGTCATGCGGGCTTCTACCGTCGATTCATCAAAGATTTTTCTCAAATCGCTCGCCCGATGACCCACCTCTTGGAAAAAGATACTCCTTTTATCTTTTCCAAAGAGTGTCTTGAAGCCTTCAACTCGCTTAAGGATAAGCTAACTAAGGCACCCGTCTTGGTTACCCCTAATTGGGAGCTTCCCTTTGAGTTGATGTGCGATGCTAGTGATTTTGCTATTGGAGCGGTTCTGGGAAAAAGAGTGAACAAACAATTCCAACCGATCCATTACGCTAGCAAGACAATGACGGGGGCACAATTGCATTATACGACAACCGAAAAAGAGCTTTTAGCTGTTGTCTATGCCTTTGAAAAATTTCGCCCCTATCTTGTCCTTTCCACCACAATCGTTTACACCGACCATTCCGCATTGAAGTACTTGATGACAAAGCAAGATTCCAAACCAAGACTTCTTCGCTGGGTTTTGCTACTCCAAGAATTTAAAATCGAAATTCGCGATAAAAAAGGAGCTGAAAACCTAGCCGCGAATCATCTCAGCAGACTTGAGGATCCTTACCAAGGGGATCATCCGAACAAAGAAATCAATGATTCTTTTCCCTTGGAGACCTTAATGTCTATAAATTTGAATTCTGATGAAACCCTGTAGTTTGGGGACTTTGCAAACTACTTGGCGGGTGGAATTCTCAAGGAAGGGTTGACGTCCCAACAAAAGAAAAAGTTCTTCACCGACATTAAGACTTACTTTTGGGACGACCCTTACCTATTCAAACAATGTGCCGACTTGATTATTCGCTGATGTGTTGATGGACCGGCAGCTTCGGAAATCCTTGATGCTTGCCACAAAGGACCCACCGGTGGTCACTTTGGTCCCAACTACACCGCCAAAAAAGTGTTTGACTCGGGATTTTATTGGCCCTCCATATATCGTGACGCTCACAATATGGTTAAACGATGTGATGTTTGCCAAAAACAAGGCACGATCACACATAAAGACGAGATGCCTCAGAATTTCATACAAGAATGTGAAATCTTTGATGTTTGGGGTATCGACTTTATGGGGCCATTCCCTTCTTCTAAAGGAAACAAATACATCCTTGTAGTCGTTGACTACGTTTCTAAGTGGGTTGAAGCCAAAGCTTTACCTACTAATGACGCAAGGGTGGTTTCTAACTTTTTGAAAGCTCTATTCGCTAGATTCGGTGTGCCTCGCGCCATTATTAGTGATCGTGGGACTCATTTTTGCAATGACCAATTCGCAAGAGTCATGGCTAAGTACGGTGTAAATCATCGTCTTTCCACAGCCTACCACCCACAAACTAATGGCCAGGCTGAAATATCCAACCGAGGATTAAAGCGAATTCTGGAAAGAACCGTGGGAGAGCATCGTGCCTCATGGGCTGATAAACTTGATGATGCTTTGTGAGCTTTTCGTACTGCATACAAGACCCCGATTGGTTGTACACCATATCGTCTCGTGAACGGGAAAGCATGCCACCTCCCCATTGAGTTGGAGCACAAGGCTTACTGGGCCTTGAAGTGGGCTAATTTTTATATCAACAAAGCCGGTGACCTACGCAAGATCCAACTCAATGAGCTGAACGAACTCTGTAATGAGGCTTATGAAAATTCTTTGATCTATAAGGAAAGGACTAAGCTCATTCACGACTCTAAGATTAAGAACCGAGAGTTCCATGTTGGAGACAAAGTCTTACTTTTTAACTCTCGGTTGAAAATCTTTTCGGGCAAGCTGAAATCTCGTTGGTCCGGCCCATTCACCATTGCCCAAATTTTTCCATATGGTACTCTCGAGCTCGCTCAACCTAATGGTCCTAATTTTAAGGTGAATGGCCAATGAGTGAAGTTGTACTTTGGTGAGGACACCTCTCAGGAGGTGATTCCTTCCCTCACCACGTTTCCCATGAACTAATTTTGGGTCGAGTCAGGCTCGTGACTCGGTTATCAAAAACAAGCGCTCCTCGGGAGGTAGCCCGAGTATCTATCCTTTTATGTTTTAACCTCCTAAGTGTAGGGGGGCCTTTATAGGTTCTTTGTCTTTGTGTGGTGATGTGATTACAGGGTTAAGTGCACTCTTGAAATCTCTGAAGAACCGTGCTCCCTTGTTATCCGAAATCCGGTTCTATCTCTCAACTATCGTGATTCAATTTTCTTCATACACACATTTGAAATTGATCACTTTAGTCGTCTCTTCCTTAACTTGAGTTAACCAACGTGCACAATGTCATAAGTGTAGGGGAGACTTTTCCTACATGCTTAAACACTGAGGACAATGTTTATCTTAAGTGTAGGGGGGACTTCTATCGAAGTCTTAAGTGGACTTTTCCATGAAAATGCCTTCATTTAACCGGAAAACCCTATTTTTCAAAAAATTTCAAATTTTTTATTAACTTTGGCCATTTAGTCGTAATTTTTAAATTTTTATCGTTGCTTTCATATGTATATATCCCGCAATAAAATCAAAAATATTAATAAAGTGGTGTAGCTAGTTTAGAAGTCTTTGACGTATTAGGCCTGTTGCGTTTATTTAGACTCAACCCGAATAGACTTATCTAAGTTTATTCTAGCTAGTATCCTTAACCATGTAGACCTTAATTGGTTTATTAGGCTAAGCATCCACGAGTCTCATTACTTGAGATTTTAAATTGTGGAGGACGAGAAATGATAGAGTCAATTATAAGTCGGTATTCTTGCGCAAGCTCACTTGGTGTAATTATTTGCCTATTCTCCCATCACTTGCTAATAATTTATCTGCAATAAGTAAGGTCGTACGATTTGAAAAGTTACTTAGCTTCTAGCCCAAGATCGTTTAAAAGTTGCTTGGTAATGATAAGAGTTCATAGCCAAGGCATAACTTATGAAGCGGGGCACGAAGATTGGCGAGTCCGAAAAGGCCCTAACAAGGCATGAGGATTCCATTCTATTGCTAAATATCCAAAGTGATGTGAAAAGCATTATTCCCAAAGTCAATATGAAGGATCAAGACTCACGACGAAAAGCAATCAACTCACATAAAGATCATGGAGAAGTCTATCCGAAAAGACCCTAACAAGGTATGAGGATAAATAGATCCAAGTCCGAAAAGGAGGCGGATCGTTGTATCTCAAAATCCCAAATAGAGATTGAAGAAATAATCATGAAGTCGTGGTCAACAAAGTTGGAGTACCTCTCAAAAGTCTCCAAGTGAAGAAACTATATTACCAATGAGAAGACCATTATCTCAAGCACGTCTCTCAAGATATGAAGTATGAAGTACATGCCAAATATCGGCCCGAGAAAGGTCTCAAATCGTGAACCGAGTTATGCCAAGATATGAACTTTTTGATATCCCGAGAAGCAGTTTTAAGAGATTTTGTCCTTTAGCTAACTATTGATCAAATCGTCCTACTTTGCTTTCAGCCTAAATAAACTATCGAAATAAGTCCCAAAAATGCATCTTCATGATCATTCTAAGACAAAAATAAAATATAAGAGATACACCTAGGAATAAGGGAGTTTAAGCATATAATTAAGCCATGTGTGTAAGTGTTTGAATTGCTAACTTATAATAACAATGATCTCGTTTTTAAGCTTAGTTTGGGGAACGTGAAACTTGAGGGTGATAAATCTTCGCAGCACCAAAGCCCTAATGTAAGTCATTGATTTCTTTGCAAGTTATTTCCATGTAGCTATTTTCAAGTGAAAATAGTTTTCTATCCTTTTGTTTCCTTTAAAGTTTAATTTCTTTTAGCACTTTAATTTTTGTTTAGTAGTGTTTTAATAAGGCCAAGGTTGATTGATTATGAGAAAAGTGTAAATTTGCTTTATCACTAAGCATTGCATGAGGGCATGGCAATGGTTAAGTGTAGGAGATTTGATAGGTGTGTAAACACCCATCCTTTAACCACTTAATTAGGGCTAAACCGAGACCAAAATGCGTATTTAATATCATTTGTTTGGAATTATGCGTGGTTTTTGTGTTTATTGTGTTTTCAGAGCCAACCGGATGAATATTGGAGAAAACATGGGATTGCACGGGATTTATCGAAGAAAAAGACTCAAGATGAAGTCTATTATCCAAGAGATGCAAAAGATTTGAAGTCACTGGGCCTATTCGAAGATTTATTGAAGAAAAGGACCAAAGATGGAAGATTTACATAAGTCGAAGAAACTCAAGTCTATTAAACGAAGAAAGTAAAAGACGAGTTGAATTTAATCGACGACAAATCTCGAATCAGAATCGAAAACGTCAACTTTTCTGAAAAGACGAGAAGACAAGAAGAACGGGAGAAAGCCCACTCACCAACCAAAAGGAAGGCCTATATAAAGTCCACACCTCACACAATAGTGCCAGTTAGTTTTTAGTTTTTTCCATCTCCTTCTTTTTATCCTTTCTGTTTCGTAGGTATCACCAACACCACTAGGGTGTTTCGTGATTTTGATCTTTGTTTCTCAAATCTTGTAATCTTAATCTTTATTTTGTGATTGTTAAAACATTAATCATCAATACAAGTTCTTGTTTAATCTTTCCATTTCATCTTGTTCATCATCATCTTTTATTTCAAGTTCTTAAGTTCTTATTTGATTGATTTGATCTTTAAAAGTTGTTGGGATTTATGTTTTTGTTGATGGGATTTGTAGTTTATGGTTAGTAGATGCTTTGTGTTTAGCTTTATTTAAGATTCGGTGAAAAACTTGGTGATTTTTGGTATTAAAATCGATTTCCTTGTTCTTCGGGTAAAGTAACTGTTCTTAAGTGTTCCCAGGTTCCGGATGAATAAAACTTCCGGATGAACACAAAAGTTCCGAATGAACACAAAAAGTTCCGCATGAAGCACTTTAGTTAAAAGTTCCGAGTCAGTTTAAAACTTCCGAACGAACTGAAAGTTCCGGATGAACCCAATCTTCCGAATGAACTGAAGTTCCGGATGAATGTTATTTTCAAAAGTTCCGAATGAATGTTTGTTTTTGTAGTTCCGAATCAATTTAAGTTTAAAAGTTCCGAATGAGTTTTATTCCCAAATCTTCCGAATAAACTTCCGAACCAAAAGTTCCGGACGAAGTTCCGGATCAACAACTTCCGAACGAAGTTCCGGATCAACTTCCGAACCAATCTTCCGAGTAGAAGTTCCGAGTAAAGTTCCGACTCAAAGTTCCGGGTGAAGGTTCCGAACGAAGTTCCGAATCAATAGTTCCGAATAAAGGTTAAAGTTCCGAATCAATTTTCTTTTAATCTTACTTACTGTTTCTTTTTGTATCTGTCTTAATATTTCTCATTGTTTCTTCATTTTATATTCTAAGTTTAATTTTAATTTTAATTCCAGTTTATTAATTCAAGTTTTATTAATTGTTATTAATTTAATTACTTTTAAATTTAAATTTACATTTTAATGCATTTAATACTTTTAGTAGACTAGAAAACCAATTCCCTTTTTAGTAACCAAGAACAATTATTCCACTTAGAACCAAGATCAATTCGAGAGGATATCGAGAGATTTTAGAAGAACCCATTGAAAAACCAGTATCACCTATCAAAATCGGCTAAGTGTTAGTGTACCGCTTTTAAGTTAACGGACGCCTTACTTACCGGTGGAATTAACTTCGTTAAATCCATTTTGACAAGTGTAGGAGACGTACAAGGAGGGTTTTCATTTGACAAACTTTGGGGCACAAGAACTGTCAATTCAGCTAATTCGTTTTGTAAGCGAATATGTGTCTTTTTAGAAAGTTGATCTTTATTAAACTTATCATAATCAATCGTATGAAATTTTGAAAACATTTTAGAATGAGTTTCTTCCATAAGCGACTGAGTCTCCTTAGAACTACGAACATAAGGTGCTTCTTTCGATTTGTAAATTATGGCCATATCATAAAGACAGGGAATATATTCCTGAGCTTGTTTTGCATAACCGGGATTAGGTGGTAAATCTTGAAGACGTTTAAGTTCGAGTTCTTTAAATGATTTAGTCAAAAGATGAACCTTTTCTGTGGAAGCGTATTGTTTTAAAAGTGGTTGTTCCTTGAATTTAAGAAGTTTGGTAGCATTAATTTCTGATTCAAATTTTTTAGACTCGAGAGTTTCGAAATCCAATTTAAGCTTCTGAAGATCATTAACAACCGACTCTTTTGCTTTTAATTCATTGGAAAGATTAGCTTTTAATGATTCTATTTCTTTTAAGTGTTCAATCTTTTCAAAACAAAATTGGTCAAATTCAGAACATGTTATTTTCTCTGCTTGAGGGACCATTTCAAAAGTTTTGACCTTTTCTTTATGCAACGCAAGCTCAGCAGTTAGGGTGCAATTCGTATCTACGGATTGTCTGAGAGCCATATGCATTTGATCAATAATATGTTTAGGTACCATGACCAAATCATGTTGAGCATAAGATTCCATACCCGTCGTAGCATTTGGTTGAGGTTCACTCAAATGTGTAGGATTGGGTACCACATCATTTGAGTTACTAGTTCCTGAATGTTGTTCGAGGTTGTCATTTTAATGCCCAACTTGATGTTGGTTATCAGCATTACCGAGATTGGTTGTGGTGGGTACCTCACTGATGACATCAAAACCGTAGTGAGAGAGATTAGCAACGAGAGCAGCTTGGGTATAGTGAATGTCATCACAATCCGAGTCATATGCGTCAAGATCATCTGGTTGATAAGCTGTATTAGAAGTAGAAACGACTACAATGCCTTCATTATCTGCTGCCCCTGGGTCTGCTAGAAATGCTAACTCTTCTGAATCCAAAATCTTTCCCTTAGACTGAGCATCGACAAAATACATCTTCTCACGAAACCACGTTGCATCCCTTCTCCTTTTTGGCTAAGTGCATTCTCTAGCCATATGACCTTGTCCTCTATAATTGTAGCAAGTCACAACCTTTTGTGGACCAACAGTGCTTCCATTTCCATTAGCTTGAGAATTCACAACTTGAGCATTCACGGTCGTTTTAGGAGGTCCATATGAATTTTGCCTTCCCTGAATAGCTTGCACTGTTACTTGACCATCTTGAACAGTAGCTTGTTGTCGAGGATTTGAAGAGGTGCGGAGCTGATTGTTTGTTGGTGGAAATCCTCTAGTTGCAACAAGTTTTGACAAGTAGGCAGTGAGATGGTTTAGAATATCAGCTGGCGTATCATTTGGAGTAAAGACCGGTGCTTGGATTGGTGGAAGTTCATTAGAGTAAAAAGCTTGTGCTGGTTGTGCTTCTATTGGAAAATATCCTTGCTGAGGAGTATAGCCCATTGGAGAAGTGTTGGCTTGTGATGGTGATGTCTGATATGGTGGTTGCTGTGGAAAAGATTGTTGATGAACACTTTGTTGAAATGCTTGATGTGGCATCATTGGTGGTTGATAAGATGGTTGTTGTGGTTGCTGATAGGTGTGTGGTGGTGGCTGCTGCAAGTATGATGGTTGTTGATAAGTATAAGCCATGTTTTGTTGAGAAGCATACATGGCAAGTGGATCATGAACTTGAGGTTTAGACAACCGAGCCTCGATCACATGGCATTCGTGTTGTTGAAGAAAAGCTTTAAGTTTATCCACATTGGTGTTATGCAAGTCCTTAGCCAATTTAACATCCGTCACGTACTTTTTCCATTCTGAAGGAAGAGTGTTCAAATACTTGGTGTTCAATTGAAACGTAGGAATTTCCATGCCATATATATTGAGCTCATTCAACAATAGGGTAAATCTCAGATAGTAATCATTGAGAGTCTCCCCTGGCACATAGGCAAACTTATCAAAAGTATCATAAAGCTTACAGTCTCGTTCTTGTTTAGTTAACGAGGTGCCTTGCATTAGAACACGAATTCTATCCCATAACTCTTTGGCAACTTTATGTTTGCTGACGAGTTTGTAGACATCTGGAGGAAGGGCTTGGAGAATGATGTTTGTAGCATACTTATCACATTTGTCTTGAATCTTCATATCTCTAGTCAATTCACCCGTTGTGCGAGGACTAGTAGTCGTACCTTCCGTCACAGTACCATAATCTAATGGTCCATTGAGCACCAATGCCCAAATGAGATGTCCATTCTCTTTGTTCAACATGTAAAGTTCCATTCGGGAAGTCCAATCCTCGTACATAGACTTCTCCAACATTGGTGGATGATTATCCGTACCCGAGAGGATGGACTTATCCGTAAGAGATGTGTACTCCAATTCAATAAGTTAAGATTTACAAACGTTGATCGAACAATGAGAGAAAGTTAATGTGTTTGTTGTTGTGTGTTAAAACCAAGAAATAATGTTGAAACCCCCTAAATTATGTTCTCGATAAACAAAAAATTCCAAGACTAAATTACACACTTAAAAATTTTCAAAAACACGTTTTTGAAAAATCTTGGAGATCTTGTCGTTCTATCGCAATGCCTAAAAGGAATGCTGTCGCAATGTCTAAAAGGAATGATGTCGCAATGTCGTATCGCAATAAGTCCAATCGCAATAAATCCTATCGCAATACTTCCAATCGCAATCCTCCAATCGCAATACTGTCGCAATACCCGGTCGCAAAACGTCCTATCGCAATAAATCATGTCGCAATACTCCAATCGCAATAAATCCTATCGCAATATTCGAATCGCAATACCCTGTCGCAATATCACAAAAACAATCTTGTCGCAATATGAATCTCAATATGGATCGCATTAACAAAGAACTCTAATCGAAATCCCAATCCCAATATGGATCGCAATCCAAAACCCTAGATATTGCGATGGGAGGCCTGTCGCAATAGTACAAACAGTATGCAATTTTTCCACTTTTCTTGGACAAAACACACCAAATTCGAGATTTTAAGCCAAAAAATGATCCAAACACCCAAAAATTTTGTGTTTTTAGCCAAAGTAAATATACCAAATCTCTACCACAACTATGTAGAAGATTTGTATCAAGAAAAAACCATAAAAAACACAAAAAAATTTGGACGTAGGTTTATATTGATCAAAAGCTACTAAAATCAAGAACACAAACACATAAACAATACAATCATCCCATGGCTCCTGATACCATTTGTAGGATATGTAAATCTTGCTTATGTTTTAGAGAGAGAAAGAGATAGATGATTTCACACTTCTAGAGAGAGAAAGTTTAAGAACTATGTGTATTGAAAATGAAACCACCACCCTCTCCATCTAAGGAGAGGGTTTATATACCCAAGCCCATGTCATGGGCTTGGGCTTACATTTGGCCGCTGGCCCATACAACTTATGGGCTTGGTTTAGGCTTTGTTTAATAAGTGTAAATAACTAAACTACGAGCTATTACATGGACTATTGTTGGAGTGACCGATCCTTTCTAATACGTAAAACGTATTTCCAACAGGTTTTATTCATAACTTTCATATACAATGTAAACCTAAAGCGTGTGTCGACTAGGTGTGGGATCAAATGTATACACACCAATTGATTGTTTATTATTAATATAATGAGCAATCCTTTTGAGTAATTCATGTGTTCTTGTGCCTAAACATCTTGTTTAATGGTTGTTGTTATATTCCGCTGTGATTGTTTAATCATATGAACAATGATCATTCCTAGTAACTAAAAGATCGAGGAAACTTAGGTTTCCACAGTTGGTATCAAAGCCTCGTGGATCGTGATGCTTGGACCAACAAGGTGTTCGTGTTCGTGAGAAGAAAGAAAAATCCATATAGGATTTTACTAGGCGGTTTTGTGTGCGCAACAGTATTCAGAAGACCATAACTTTTTATTGAACCATTGGATCGCCACGAAATTTTTTGTGTGTGTTCTAAACACATATATCTAGATATCCACTGGAGGGATTGTCATGATCTATCCTCAAGAAAAAGTTATTAGGCGTCGAAGATCATAACAGAAAAAGGGTAGGGTTCAATCTTCATACTAGGGTTTTATAAAACCATAGATCTGTGCTAGCAACAACAGTAAGTTCTAAACCCTAGATGTTATTTGTGTTTGTGGAGATCATGGTGATGTGATTTGTGATGTTCTTTATGAAGAGCTTTGTTTTAGGGTTTTGTAATAAACCCTAGATCGGTATGTGTTCAAAGTTTATGGCTGCTGTGGTGTTCTTTCTATATGATCTTCGTTTTAAAAAGTTTACTTGAAAAATCCTAGATCTGGTTTGTAATTGTTGCCATAGTGTCTTCATAGATAGCAGAGATGTTCATCATGATTGGACATCAGGTTTCTACACAGATTTGAGGTTGTGATAAAAGTTCTTGCAGCAGATCGTGACAGAGATATGAGCATACTAGTTCGTAAGTCATTGTAATCCATGTAAAGTCTGTGGTCGAAAAAGCTTCTTATACACGTGTGAATATTTGTTGTTAAAAGCAAAGGAGGATATTGCATATATTCACTTGATAAAAAGAAGTCATAAAAGCTTTTCCCACATGGACATCACGTAAGCAAAAAAACATCAAACGACGTGAGGTAAAAATTATATTCTGATTTTGTGGGATATAGTTTATTTTTGGACGAGATTTATGGGTATAAATCAGTAAAGACATGTGATGAATACCGAGCAGATATGTTCTACCTAAAATAAGGAAATCAATTATAAATCCTAGTTTGTAGGTAATTATAAACGTGGGAAAAGATCTCTTGGTTATTTCGTTATACAAGTGCTATTTTCATGGGATGAACACGTTACACAAGTGAGTTCTATCTGGATCTTATGAATGGGATGGATATTTCACGTACGGGCTTAAGACACAACACTTGAAGTACCGTCCATATATTGGTTATCATTTTACAAGTTACATAGATGTTACTCACTGTTATTATTCATCTATACCTGCTGTCAAGAGAATCGTAGTCACAGATGGTGTCAGTTGTCGATGTAAAGTCGGTATTCGGCCCGGCCCAACAGGCCCGCGGCCCACACACACCTAACTTATCCTTCAAGAAACCCTAAGCCTATATAAACAGGGGTAGGGGTCTCATTATAGGCAGGTTCTCTCTCTCTTAACCACACTTCTTTACAATATATTGACCGAACACTAACTTGACCGTCGGAGGTGGACCTCGGGGCTCCGACCTCGGGTCCACGTCTAACCAGTTTACCTTTGTTTACAGCATTACTCAGGATTCGGAAAGACGACAAACGGCCTAGGAGTGTCGTCGAACCGTCCCAGCTAAACTATGCTCAAACAAGTTGGCGCCATCCATGGGACACGGAATAAAACTATGATTCGTGTTCTCGTATTACCGAAAAGAAAAATCTGGTTCCTAAAATCGGTAACTCTTAAACCCTTATGTTTTTGTTTTTCGTAATCTCTACATTCGTGGCTTAATTTGACAAGATACGTAATGGCTTAATACGCGGTATATTTTCCAACCAAGTTGATACATTTAATTTGACAATGCGGCGTATATGTGCACTCTTATATTAAGTTCATTCTTTTTGTATGTAATGTGCTGACTTATCAAATATGTATTGCCTAACGATGCATATATTAAGCAAAGGCATGGATGATATGTCACAAAAGCAACACACGAGTATATCTCTCTCTTATTAAACATAAGATTTATTTTCTTTGTAATCAATTTCTGAGCATATATATATCTAGCGAAATATCATTGATATAAATCAAACATATGTCAAACATATCTTGTTATTTATTTAAAAAGAATATTTTTCAAAATTTTGATATCCGATTCATACATATCTACGATTTGTAATTTTGTCAATTGTTTACAATTGTCTATGCATACGCTGGCATGTATTTTCCGAACTTTTAATATCCGCGGTCGTTCGGTTCTATTCTCCTGCGATACTTTACACGTTCGAGTATATTGTATTTTTATTTTTTATATGCGGTCATGGCGTATCCAGCCGCGCTCGTCCGCATGTTTGTGCATATTTTTAACTGTGGTCGTGAGCCGCACCCTTTCGCACTGGTCCGCGTGATTGTTTATATTATTAAATGATAGTACACATATTTTTTCAATTAACAAAAAAGATATTATCTATCTTTAAAATTTGATAAAGATATATTCCGATATCTTTCGAAATTATAAAAAATATTATTTATATCTTTTTCAAGAGGTAACAGGATATTGCCTATACTTTTTAAATATGCTAAAGATATTTTCTATATCTTTTATATTAAAAAAATTATGATATTTATATTAATAAGATATTATATATATCTCTTAACTTATTAACAAGATATTATTTATATCTTTTAGCTTTGTGCGACTTTCTTTTATTACGATAAATGTTCGCATCTTTCAATATATATCTAGATAGATATCTTCATGTCTAGTATTAAGTGATTACTTATTAAATATATATATATATATATATATATATATATATATATATATATATATATATATATATATATATATATATATATATATATATATATATATATATATATATATATATATATATATATATATATATATATATATATATATATATATATATATATATATATATATATATATATATATATATATATATATATGCTAGTCCGTACACTCGGATATCTTCGGCCTACGGGCGTACATGTACTTATTGTTCCCAAACCCAACGACCACGGATCATGTATCCTTGTTAGACACCTTCCTATCAAGACGTTGTAGTAAGTTACGCAAACCACATGACTCATGATGGACTTGCAAAAGACACACTGTGCACGTCTAACAACATTTTGTTAAAACTTTGACCGTCCTTATGGTAGTAGTGGTACGCCGCACGTAGTGGCGTAGCTCATCCCATAAGTTAGTTAAGATACGTCTTATACTTTGTGACAATTCGCGGTTATGGAAAGACCCATCCGCGTTGGTTCGCATGTTCGAACCCAATTTCTATCTTTCATACGCGGCTATGGTACGTCCATTCGCGCTGGTCTACGTGATCATAATTTTTTTACTTGATTAAGTTTAATACTACTAATCGAGTGTAGCACCATTAAACTTGGGAGGGCTACTAGGGTATAATAATACCACTATTTATGTGCACGTCACAACAAATATCTTTGGATATATTCCTTTGCCGCAGAGGTTCTCCTTTTGCCGGTTTATTCCTTCACCATGGAAGTATCTCTTCCATTGGCTTATTCCTTCGCCGCGGAAGTACTCCTTCCGTGCGCTTGTTTCTGCGCCATGGAAGTATCTATTCCATTGGCTTATTCCTTCGCCATAGAAGTACTCCTTCCGCGTGCTTATTTTTTCGCTATGGAAGTATCTCTTCCATTGGCTTATGCCTTTGCCACGGAAGTATCTCTTCCGTTGGCTTATTCATGCGTCGTGGAAGTACTCTTCCACGTGCTTATTATCTTCTCCGTGGAAGTATTTCTTACACGTGCTTCTTATCTTCGCCGTGGAATTATCTCTTCCACGTGCTTATTATCTTCGCCGTGGAAGTATTTCTTCCACGTGCTTCTTATCTTCGCCGTGGAATTATCTCTTCCACGTGCTTATTATCTTTGCCGTGGAATTATCTCTTCCACGTGCGCATTATCTTTTGTCGTGGAAGTATTCTTCCACGTGCTTCTTATCTTCGCGGTGGAAGTATCTCTTCCACGTGCTCATTATCTTCGCCGTGGAAGTATTCTTCCATGTGCTCGTTATCTTTGCCGTGGAAGTATTCTTCCACGTGTTTCTTATCTTCGCCGTGGAATTATCTCTTCAATGTGCTTATTATCTTTGCCGTGAAAGTATCTCTTCCACGTGCGCATTATCTTTTGCCGTGGAAGTATTCTTCCACGTGCTTCTTATCTTCGTCGTGGAATTATCTCTTTCACGTACTTATTATCTTTGCCATTGAAGTATCTCTTCCATGTGCGCATTATCTTTTGCCGTGGAAGAATTCTTTCACGTGCTTCTTATCATTCGCCGTAGAAGTATTCCTTCCACGTGCTCATTATCATTCGCCATGGAAGTACTCTTCCACGGGCTCATTATCTTTCGTCGTGGAAGTATTCGTCCACGTTCTCCTTATCACCCGTCGTGGAAGTATTCCTTCCACGTGCTCCTTATCACCCGCCATGGAAGTATTCCTTCCACGTGCTCATTATCATTCGCCGTGGAAGTACTCTTCCACGGGCTCGTTATCTTTTGACGTGGAAGTATCCTTCCACGTGCTCCTTATTATTCGCCGTGGAAGTATTCCTTCCATGTGCTCATTATCTTCGTCGTGGAAGTACTCCTTCCACTGGCTCCTTATCATTCACCGTGGAAGTATTCCTTCCACGTGCTCCTTATCATTCGCCGTGGAAGTATTCCTTCCACGTGCTCATTATCTTCGTCGTTGAAGTACTCCTTCCACTGGCTCCTTATCATTCACCGTGGAATTATTCCTTCCACGTGCTCCTTATCATTCTCCGTGGAAGTATTCCTTCCACGTGCTCATTATCTTCACCGTGGAAGTACTCCTTCCACTGGCTCCTTATCATTCGTCGTGGAAGTATTCCTTCCACGTGCTCATTATCTTCGTCGTGAAAGTACTCCTTCCACTGGCTCATTATCTTCGTCGTGGAAGTATTCCTTCCACGTGCTCATTATCTTCGTCGTGGAAGTACACCTTCCACTGGCTCCTTATCATTCGCCGTGGAAGTATTCCTTCCACGTGCTCATTATCTTCGTCGTGGAAGTACTCCTTCCACTGGCTCATTATCTTCGCCGTGGAGGTACTCCTTCCACTGGCTTATTATCTTCGCCGTGGAAATACTCCTTCCACTAACTTATTATCTTCGTCGTGGAAGTACTCCTTCCACTAGCTTATTGTCTTCGCCGTTGAAGTACTCCTTCCACTGGCTTATTATCTTCTCCGTTGAAGTACTCCTTCAACCGGCTCACTATTTTAGTCGCGAAAGTACTTCTTTCGTTGGCTCGTTATTTTTCGCCGTGGAAGTACGCCTTCCACCGACTCATTATTTTCGCCACGAAAGTACTTCTTTCGTTGGCTCATATCTTTGCTGTGGAAGTACGCCTTCCGTGAAGAATTACTTGGCCCGGCTACAGGGTGATTTTCCAAAATTTATATCGATTGTACTTAATTAGATGGAGCCTGATCAACTACGTTTAATCTAGGAAAACCCGTGACAAAATTTTGGAAAGTCGTTATCAAATGTCGTGGCCATAAGACGGATGTAATATCCGCATCACTTTGCCACAGAGGTAAGAATTCTGTTGGCCTTAAGACGAATGAAATATTCGCACTATGCTGCATCATTAGTGGGTATAAGAAGTACGCCTTCAAATGATCACGATGCAGCATACGGGTTCCACTTCCACCTTCACAAAACCTTCTTATCATCCTCACGTTAGAGATGAATAAGAATGATACCTTTCCAATGTCAGTTGATGAGATGGCATTTATACATGATCTCATCGTTCTTTTCGGGCTTTAAATGCATAAAAATGTCATAAAATACCATATATATGCTTGTGTTTGTTTACTTGTGTATTTTAGGTATGGATATCGTGAAAAAGAAAAAAGATCACAAGATACAAGGAAAAACGGACACGAGAAACGAAGCCGTACAAAGAACCGGGCCCTAATTCATGAAGAACTCAACAAATAGCCTTGAAGACTTGAAGAAATACAAGATTGATCCTCATTTATTAAAGAAATGACACTTAAAACCCTTGTATATTAATAATTACAAGTTTGGTCCCTTAAGTTGTCAAAATTACACAAAAGGTCCTTCAACTTTGAAGAAATGGCAAGTTTAGTCCCTTAACTATTCAAAATTGCCAAATATGGTCCCTCATCAAGCCAAAGATACATTAAAGACCTTTGAAGATCAATAATGTCCAAGATCAGCCCTTGAATTATGCAAAAGTTCCAAAATTTACCCTTATAACTCTTTTGGAAAAGTCTTGTGCCAAAAATGTCAAGTGGTGAAAGATATTAACAAAGGAATGGAAGTTTTGGTGGCTAGAAACACGTTTTACCCATTTTCTGAAAACACAAGGGGCAAAGCTGTACAAATGAAACATTCAAATAAATAATGCGCCAAACACTTTTCCATCCCTACAAAAACGGATCAAAATCTTTACTATTCACCCCAAGAACCCAGTAACTATCTTCATTAAACCAAAGGGTAAATCCCAATTACCCACACCCACGTGTGATTCACACATGCAGAAAACCATCCCAACCTCAAAACCCTCACTCCCACTCACAATAGACCGCACCCCCAATTCCCTTTCCATAATCAGAATGCTACTTGCCCTCCAAGTCATCCAACGTGGCAAAATCAACAGCTATGACTCATTGCTTCATCACAAAGCTAAAATGAACGTTTGGGATCATTTTGGACAGCTCATCAACAACAAACTACCTCAAGAGCTTAAGGGCATTTTAGAGAATTCACTTCTAGGGTTTGTGAATAGTGTAGCCTGGCATTTGCCTATAAAAGGAGACCTCAACATGTGAGAGTCCCTTTGTTCCAGTCTTACTCTTTAAACATTGTAATTCCTTTTTAAAAATTTATAAAAGTTGGTATTTTGAGAAAATTGTAATTCCTTTTTATGTTTTTGAAAGTTGGTGTTGTTTAAAGGGTGATTCTGAGTTCCATTGATTGTTATAAGTGTGCTTGAACCTTTTGGATCAAGGACGTTTATGTTTGGTAAGGTTTTTCAAGTTTGAAAAAGCTTGAAAGGAGGTTCTGATTTTGCTTATTTTTGTGTACTAACCCTTAACCATAAGCTATAAGCTCTTGCAAGCTTGTTGACACCAAGCTTGTGAAGGGATTAGAGCCCTTGGTTGAGTTGTTTGCTGCTTGTGTTGAAGACATCAAGTCCTTGAGTTTCTGCTTTGAAACATCAACCAAGGCATTCATCATCTTTCTTATTGAAGTACCTTGGTCTTGTTCTAGTTGTTGAACAAGGTCAAAGGAGCATAGCTGGCCTTCCTAGGATGTTGTGGAAGGCAGGTATAACCCCTTGTTAAGATTCCTCTAAAAAATTTCATGTTTCTACTTATTTTGTACTTTGGTGTATGATTTGGTGTTCTTGTGTTTGTGCTTTGTGTTTTATGGCTGGTTTCTGTTAGTTGTCACCTAATGTAGTTATTTGATCATTAAAATCAGTAGGTTGTGTTTGAAAATCAAAAGTTTGTTTGAAAAGTGGTTGATTAAGGGTTGTTTGGTATTACTGGTTCATAAGGCCTTGTGGCCTTGTGCCCTTGGTTCTTAGGGTTTGGGAGGTCTAAACAAGTCCTAATATACAAGTTTTAGTCATTGGTTTACTTTCTGAAAGATTGGAAAAGTGATTTGAAGTTTTGCAAAAATCTGATAAAAGTGGTTTTGAAATTGGTCAAACACATCAGATCCAATAACTTCTTTGTTTGTTGGATCTAAGGTCTGAAACCAGGTTTGGGAATAGTTTGGGTGATAAGCTATCTATTGGTTATCTTGTTGTTGAATTTGGTGGCTTATTGTGGATTTTATTGCTTATCAAAAGTTGCTGAAGTGGTCATTTGCATCAGCAAAGTGACCACCTCATTTTGAGCTTGCATTTTTAGCCTAGTGTATGCCTTGTGATTTTGCTGCTTGGAACTTGTTTATGTGCTGCTTGTGATTGGATTTTGCCATTTGGTGTGCTTTGAATCTGGCTTATAAGCTAACTGGCTTATTAAGCCCTTATTGCCAAAATCTGTCATCAAAAGGTCAACTGACCTCTTGATTCACAAGGCCTCCTCCTTGAGTCCTTCACAAAATTTGCTTATAACAACCCCTTGCACCATTCCTGATCATTTGGTAAACTTTGGAGATCTTTGACTTTTGGTCAAATAAGCACTTATTGGCTTATTTTTGAGAACTGCTTATTGGTACATGCAACAACTTATCTTTTGTAATAGAAATCATTTTTCTTAGCTTAATATCATATCTGGAAGTTTACAAGTCTTTTGGTTAAGCTTTTGCTAGAAAACTAGCTTATTTGGCTTTTTCGGCCAGCTTATTTGCTCATACAGCTTATTCTACTTGGCTTTTTGTGATTTTCTTGATTGATTATTCTTAGTTAAGCTATTTGTGAGCTTTTGCAACAAACTAGAGCTTCTAAGGTATCCTAAATCTCAAACCCGACTATTTTGTCGTTTTGTGAAAATATACTTTGCTTATTTCTGCCTTATTGAGTGTGCTTTTTCAAAATTTCTTTTTACAGATCTCATAAGCATCCCAAAAGAAGGTTGTGTGTCAAATTAGAGCTTATGGCATTGGCTTATTGCTTAATAGGCTGAAAAGCCCAATAAGAATAAGTTGCCTGCTTATTAAGCTGTGATAAGCTCACATTCAGCTTTTGGGCCTTTAGAGTTTTGTTCTTAGAATTAAATTTTGAGTCAGATAGGGCTTTTCCAAGTCAATTGGGCCAAGTTTGACTTTTTGGGCCCAAAAGCCCAATTGTGTTGACTGTTTTTGGTTTTGGCCCATTTGAGGGCCCAATAGGGGTATTCTGGTAATTTCACTTTGATTTTCTGATTATTTAGGTTAAAATAAACTAGTTTGCAAGTTTTTAGAGTTTTTTTATAATTTTTGAATTTTTAATATTATTTTAATATTATTTTATTATTATTTTTCAAATTTCACATTTTCCAACTTTTTATATTTTTCTTAGCTTTAATACATTAAAATAGGAATTTAGCAACTCTTAGAATAATTTTATCACTTTTAGATTAATTTTTATAATTATTTTAAATTTTAATAGTTTTTAAATCATTTTAAATAGTTTTTATTAGTTTAAAAATTTCTAAAAATAGTTTTTAATCTTTTTAGGTCATTTTTGAGGTTTACCAATTGAAAAATCTTTATTTGGGCTTTTTGATAATTTATTTGATTTTTAGGGCTTTAATTAGCATTTAAAAATTGAATATTTAATTATTTAAAAGGTTTGAAAAAGTTTTGATCATTGGTAAACTCTTAGTCTATTTATTTTGATTTTTGGTGAATTTTTGATAATTTTTAGAATTAATTTTTATTTTTGTGGTTTTTAAGGCTTTATGTTTTAACTTTCTAATAGTAATTTTTACGTCTTCGTCATTTTCTTTTCTCACCCCCTTTCTAAACCAAATATTAATCTCAAATCTTTTACATCTTAGTCACACACATATACCTCCTTGGGAAACGAACTTGGAATTCATAAGGGTCATTAACACTTGATTTTTCCTAGAGTCATTTGTTCAATAATTACCGCTTTTACGCCTTTTTCCTAAAAGGTCGTATTTTACCACAATCATTTTTGGCGCCACTACCGGGGAGGTGTGTCGTGATTAATTTGCATTGTTGTTTTTAATATTAACCATAAATAGTATTTGTATTAGTAGAAATCTACTAATACGTATTATCCGTTTTCTTGGTTTTTCTTGTAAAAATATTATTACTATATTGTATTAAGTATCACAACAAATAAACAATATCTCCAAAAGTGTGAAAACACAACCTTAATTGGGATTTCATCACTCCACGTGATCGTTTTCATTCCTTTGAGGCTTCTTTAATCAAGAGTTTGATTCGAGGAGAGATTTTGTAGATTGTTGTCTACGAAGATACACCAAAATCCAAAAAAAATTAAATATCATCAAAAACACAAAAAAAAAATTGAAAATTCACAAAACACCCAAAAAGAATCTTCTTTGCTCACCAACCATTCTTCATGAAGTTTATGATCACTCGTAATCAAGCAAAACGAGCTCGTAAACGTCTTCAAAAGCAAGCCAATCAAGAGACGTTGATTGTTGAATAACCTCCAATTGTTGAACCTATTGTAGAACAAGAAGTCGTCATGGCTAATCGTACTATGATGGAGTTGCTACAAGCACCCACCGAGGGTTTTGGAGAGGCTATTGTGATTCCCGCCATCCTTGCGGAGAATTTCGAGATTAAGACGGGTTTAATGTCAATGTTGCAAGCAAATAAGTTTAGAGGTCATGAGAAAGACAACCCGCACTATCACATTAGGAATTTTAACCGTCTCACCGCTACTAGCAAGTTTAAGGATGTTCCACATGACGCCATTAAGATGATGTTGTTTCCATACTCTTTAGATGGACCCGCAAAAATTTGGCTTGAGAAAGAACCGCCAAATTCGATTTTGACATGGGCCGATCTCGTTTCTAAGTTTGTGAACAAGTTTCTTCCACCATCTAAAACAACACATTTGAAAAATGAGATTTCACGATTTGTGCAAAGAAATAATGAATGTTTTTCAATGGCATGGGAACGATTTAAAGAAATGTTACATGAATGTCCACACCATGATTTTACGGAATTACATCAAGTTGATACTTTTTATAATGGTCTTAATGATCATGAACGAGATTATTTGAATGCCGCCGCGGGTGGTAATTTTTTGTGCAAGACGACAAATGAGGCTTTACAAATCATCGAGAATAGATCTAAGGTTTATAGCCCTCGTAACACACCGAGTGTTGCCAATTTGGGTTCGTCATCATCGTCACAATCGTCTCGTAGCATTAATGCCTTACATGATGAAGCTAATGAGGAAAATCGGTTTTTTGATAGATTTGCTAATCTTATGTCCCATTGGAAAGCTCAAGAAGCTTCAAATTCCGCTTCGGTTAAAGCGGTTGCTAAGATTTGTTTGTCGTGTGGTGGAGCTCATGATCTTTCTGAGTGCATTACCGCGGATGGTAACACTTCGAGTGCTTATGTAGCAACGGGAACTTACAACCAAAACGGTCAAGGTTCCCGCCCAAATCAAGCTCCACCAAATCAAAATGCTAATAATTATCGAAACAACAACCAAGGTAATTACCAAGGCAATTCACGTAATTACAACAAGGGGAATTATCAAAATGGGAATGGACAAATTTCTAATCAAAACCAAAACCGAGATTTTCAAAACACTACACAAGGTTTTCAAAATGCTCACACTAAAAATTTGCAAGGAGAATTTTTGGATTATGCTAAAGCAAATGATGCTAAATTTGATAAAATGCAACGTGAGATGATTAGCTTAAGATCCAAGTTGAAAAACGAGCTTAAAAATGAACTTGCTAATGAACTTAAAACTCATGCAAATAAAATGGAAGGAAATGTCCAACGTCTTCAACAAAAGCAACAAAAGATAGAATTAGGAAAACATGAGATTAAGCAATAGTTATTAAAAGCGGATGCTAGGCAATCAAAATTTGAGGACCGAATGGCTAAGATGTTTGAAGCAATCATGTGTAAACCCTCTTCCTCGGGTGGTCTTCCTAGTGATACCATTGCAAACCCGAAGGGAGAAATGAAGGTTATTACTACACGAAGTGGTAAAACATTCAAGGAACCAATCTCTCGTCCAAGTACTTCTACGGAGAAGGAAATCGAGAAAGAACCCGAGGTGATGGTCGAAAAGGAGCACATTACAATCCCACGAAGTACCGCTCAAACCACACCTACGGTTGAACCAATACCAATTGTGGAACCCGAGTTTCCAAGGCCGTTGCCTAATGACCAACCCACACCACCTTTACCCTACCCTTCGAGACGAAACAAAGAGAAATTGCAAGAACGTAACAAACAACAAATCGAGCTTTTTATAAAAATGTTTCAACAAGTGATTTTGATGTGAGTTTAGCCGACGCGTTGTTATATATGCCTCGTTTCGCTTCCACTTTTAAAAGTATGATGAGCGATAAGGAAAAGCTTTCAAAGCTTGCTAATTGTTCTTCGGTTTATCTTAACCGCATACCGGAAAAAGTTGGTGACCCCGGAAAGTTTCTCATTCCTTGTGACATACAAGATATGAAAGAATGCCTCGCCTTGGCCGATCTTGGTGCGAGCATTAATTTGATGCCATTTTTCATTTGGAAATCGCTTTCGCTTCCGGCTCTTATTCCTTCGAACATGTCTATCGAGATGGCCGATCATTCTACGATTTTAGCATGTGGAGTAGCCGAAGATGTTTTCGTGAAAGTGGGGAAGTTCTACTATCCCGTTGATTTTATAGTAGTTGACATCCCCGCGGATCCTCAAGTTCCTCTAATTTTAGGTCGTTCATTTTTAGACACTTCGAGATCGCTTATCGATGTTCATGCGAGAACTATCACTTTGAGATTCAACGAAGAGGAACTTGTTATAAATGCTACTCAAAACTCGAAACCTTCTCATGTTTATGCAATCGCTACCATCAATCACATTGACATCGTTGATGTGGTTTGCGATGAGTTTTCACAAGAAGTGTTAGGTTTTTCCGATAGCTCGTCAAGTGGAAATCCCACTATTTTGGATCCGATTCTTGCTAATTCCACACCAAATCTCACTCCATTCCAAGGAGGCGATCTCACTTCAAATGAAATCGACAATGAAGATGAGGTGTTGATTAGTGATGATATTTCTATTCCACCATTTCTTTCGCCGATGGAAGTTATGAGTGTTGAACCAAAATCTTCACTCGAGGAACCACCTATCCTTGAATTGAAAGATCTTCCTTCTAACCTTGAATACACATTCTTGGAAGGTGATGACAAGTTGCCGGTTATTATTGCAAAAGGTCTTGCTAATAATGAAAAAACCGAGCTCTTGAAAGTTCTTAAGGCTTATAAAGGGGCAATTGCGTGGAAAATATCCAACATTAAGGGTATTGACCCAAAATTTTGTACTCACAAGATTTTAATGGAGGAGGACTACAAACCCGCAATTCAAAGTCAAAGAAGGGTGAATCCCAAAATTCACGATGTCATTAAAAAGGAGGTCCTTAAACTCCTTGACGCGGGAATGATTTATCCTATATCCGATAGCCCATGGGTGAGCCCAATCCATTGTGTCCCTAAAAAGGGAAAAATGACCGTTGTGCCTAATGAAAACAACGAGTTAATTCCCACTCGTGTTGTGACCGGTTGGAGGGTGTGTATTGACTACCGAAAGTTAAATGATGCCACTCGTAAAGACCACTTTCCTTTGCCCTTCATGGATCAAATGTTGGAGCGACTTGCGGGAAATGAATTCTATTGCTTTTTAGATGGTTTTTCCAGTTACTTTCAAATACCTATCGACCCTCGTGATCAAGAGAAGACTACGTTTACGTGTCCTTATGGAACGTTCGCTTATCGTAGGATGCCTTTCGGACTTTGTAATGCACCGGGTATGTTTCAACGGTGTATGATGGCGATTTTTCACGATATGATCGAGAAGTCGATGGAAGTGTTTATGGATGACTTCTCGGTGTTTGGCAATTCGTTCACATCGTGTTTATCTAATCTCGAGCAAATGTTAAAACGTTGCGAAGAAACCAATCTTGTGCTTAATTGGGAAAAATGTCATTTTATGTGTAAACAAGGAATCGTCTTAGGACATAAGGTGTCGAAGGCGGGGATTGAGGTCGATAAAGCTAAGGTAGACGTCATTGCCAAGTTACCTCATCCCAAAACCGTTAAGGGAGTTAGGAGTTTCCTAGGCCACGCGGGCTTTTATCGTCGTTTCATCAAGGACTTTTCGAAAATCTCTCGACCTATGATACACCTTCTCGATAAGGATGCTCCTTTCAACTTCAATGAGGATTGTGTTAGAGCTTTCGAAACTCTCAAAAGGAAACTTACCGAAGCTCCCATTCTTGTTGCTCCTAATTGGGAATTACCCTTTGAAATCATGTGAGATGTAAGTGATTATGCTATAGGGGGCGTCTTAGGGCAACGTTATGACAAATATTTCCGTCCTATCCACTATGCTAGTAAGACAATGACCGAGGCTCAATTAAAGTACACCACAACGGAAAAGGAATTCCTTGCCGTGGTCTATGCTTTTGAGAAGTTCCGACCTTATCTCGTCTTGACTAAAAGCATTGTGTATACCGACCATTCAGCTATTAAGTATCTCTTAGCTAAGCAAGATGCTAACCCGAGATTGCTTCGTTGGATGCTCCTCCTCCAAGAATTTGATGTCACCGTGCTTGACAAAAAAGGAGCCGAGAATCTAGCGGCCGATCATCTCTCTCGTCTAGAAGATCCTCACAAAGATGTTTTCGAGAACAAGGAAATCACCGAAACATTTCCTCTTGAGACTCTCGGTGTAGTGAATTCTAAAGCCACCACCCCATGGTTTGCCGACATTGCAAATTACCATGCGGGCAATTTCATAATCAAGGGTATGACGACACAACAAAAACGAAAATTCTTTCGTGACGTCAAGTTCTATTTTTGGGACGACCCTTATCTCTTTCGGGTTTGTGCGGATCAACTCGTTCGACGTTGTGTGTTTGGTGCCGAAGCTTCTAATATCCTTAGAGCTTGTCACGAGGGACCCATGGGTGGTCACCACGGTGCTAATCTCACGGCTAAGAAAGTGTTCGATGCCGGTTTCTTTTGGCCTTCTATCTATCGTGATGCACACGCACTTGTGAAGTCGTGTGATTCGTGCCAACGTCAAGGAAAATCGTCTCAACGTGATGAAATGCCGCAAAACATAATTCAAGTATGTGAGATTTTCGACATATGGGGAATAGACTTTATGGGGCCGTTCCCATCGTCTCATGGAAACAAATATATCCTCGTCGTGGTGGACTACCTTTCTAAGTGGGTGGAAGCTAAGGCTTTGCCTACTAATGATGCTCGTGTGGTAGTGAAGTTTTTGAAGCAACTATTCTCTCGATTCGGAACCCCTCGTGCTATTATAAGCGATCGTGGAACCCATTTTTTAATGACCAATTCGAAAAGGTTCTAAAGAAATATGGAGTTACTCATCGTCTTTCTACGGCTTATCACCCGCAAACGAGTGGGCAAGTCGAGGTTTCGAACCGAGCTTTGAAGAGGATTTTAGAGAGGTCAATTGGAGAAAACCGTGCTTCATGGTCCGACAAACTTGATGACGCTTTATGGGCCTTTAGGACCGCTTATAAGACACCTATCGGTTGCACTCCTTATAAGTTAGTCTATGGGAAGAATTGTCATTTGCCCATTGAGTTGGAGCACAAGGCATATTAGGCCCTTAAGCATGCAAACTTTGACTTGAAGACCGCGGGAGATCACCGGAAAATACAATTGAATGAATTGGATGAATTAAGAGATAATGCTTATGAAAATTCATTAATTTTTAAAGAAAAGACTAAAAAGTTTCATGATTCAAAGATTAAAAACCGGGTTTTTAACGTTGGTGATCAAATGTTGCTTTTTAACTCTCGTCTTAAGATATTTTCCGGGAAATTGAAATCTCGTTGGTCGGGTCCGTTCACCATTACACAAGTGTTTCCTTATGGGACCATTGAGCTAGCTTAAGATGATGGTCCTAATTTCAAGGTGAATGGACATAGGCTTAAGCACTACTTTGGTGGGGAAATTCCTTCAATGGTTGCCCTCGACCAAGTCACCTTCCCCAATGATAATTAGCATTGAGGGGATCGAGTCGAGCTCACGACTCGGTAATCAAAAATGAGGTGCCTCGTGGGGGAGATCCCATGCTTATCCTTTATGCTTACTATTCACTAATAAGGGGACTTGTACCCTTTCAACTCGTTGTCTCGTGGTTGTTTGTGATTGTGTTATCTAGATCATCATCATCATCTACGATTGAAGACTCTCGTGTTCGTTTATGTGAGCCTCCATCGTTTGCTTGAAGAAGTTTTTCACGAATCCATGACATATCCTTTATTGTTCTAACAATTATCTTTTAGCATACTTAATAAACGGCTTTATATATATTGTTGATCACCCTTTCCATGCTAGATCCTAAGCATTCGACTCTTCGTCTCTAGTATGGGGGTGCTCCACCTTTAGACTCGAAACATTGAGGACAATGTTTACTTTTAGTATGGGGGGGGGGGGGTGAATAGGTACTTGCTTTGCTACGCCCTCACACTTTCCAATTTTCAATGTTTTGTTTTGTTGCTAATAAGGCTAAAAATGGCCAAATTTTAAAATTTTTCTTAGTTTTCATAAGTGTTTTTAAGACACGAATGTATATTTTCCGATGGGTAGAATAAGAGTTATTTTTTGACTTGATGGGCATTTGGAGCCATTTACATTCCTTAACCCGCTCAATTCAATTTTTGCTAGACTTTTATATAGGGAGCTTTAAAACGCGAAAGTCTTAACTCTTTCGGGTTAAGAACAAGAACTTTTCTCAAGTTCCTATAATTGATCCTAGAAAGTCACTTATCAAGGGAACTATAAAACGCATTCTCTAAACTTGAAAAAGTCCAAGAAAGTGCAAGATCCTATAGGTGGCTTGAAAACCCAAAACTTTGATTTGATATAGTCTTAATGAAAGCTAATCCAAATTTGGCTTAATGTTGACTTGCATGGCTAAGTATTCACGAGTCTCTTTAATTAGAGGTCTTTATATAGTGAAGAACGAAAGATGATAGAGTTAGACAAGTGATCATGCTAAACGTAGAACATGAAAATGTTCTTTCAAAAACTCATATGTTTTTAATTGTGGCTTTTTCTTCCCATAAGATCAATGCATTAGGAATAAATCATAATTGCAATAAGTAAGGTCGTACGATTTGAAAGGTTACTTAGCTTCTAGCGCAAGATCGTTTAAAAGTTGCTCGGGGTTGAATAGAGTTCATTGCCAAGGCATAACTTATTGAAGTGGGACGCGAAGATTGGCGATCATCCAAAAAGGCCCTAACAAGGCATGAGGAGCTCCATTTTTGCTAAAGATCCAAAATGATGTGAAGTATCATTATTCCTAAATCAATATGAAGGATCGAGACACACGACGAAAAGCAATTACTCCCCTAAAGATCATGGAGAAAGTCTATCTAAAAAGACCCTAACAAGGTATGAGGATAAATATATCCAAGTCCGAAAAGGAGGCGGATCGTTGTATATCAAAATCCAAAGTAATGATTGAAGAAAAATGATGAAGTCGTGGTCCAAATATGAAGAATCTCTCAAAAACGTCAAGTGAAGAAATTCCAAATATATGAAGAGAAGACCATAGTTTCAAAAACGTCTTCCCAAGATTTGAAGTATGAAGTACATGCCAAATATCGGTCCGAGAAAGGTCTCAAATCGTGAAACGAGTTATGCCAAGATATGAACTTAAGGAGATACACGAGAAACCGTTTTAAAAGATTTTGTCCTTCGGCTAACTATTGATCAAATCGTGCTACTTTGCTTTCGGACTAATAACTACTCAAATAAGTCAATATGAATCACTTGTGATCCATGACAAATAGATAAAAAATGCTAGTAACCCATTTCTTTTTATAATAACTAGGATTGCGGGGAGAAAAAGTATTACACAATTTGGACGTATGAGAAGTGTTAGTATTGTGACTTGTACCAACAATGATCTCGTTTTTGCACTTAGCATGGAATGTATGACAATCAAGGATGACGAAGCTTACTCTAAGGGACATTTACTTGTTTCTATTCTTTGACCCTAAAAGTCACTTTTTGTGATGAAAATCATACATTATGTCTTTAACATCTTCATAGTATGTTGCAAGTCTTTTACTTTTCAATAAAGGTTAATAAATATGAACTTTGGTGATGCTTAGATACTTTATTCTAGCATTGCGTGAGGGCACGGCAATGGCTTAGTATAGGGGAGTGATGAGATGGCATTTATACATTATCTCATCGTTCTTTTCGGGCTTTAAATGCATAAAAATGTCATAAAATACCATATATATGCTTGTGTTTGTTTACTTGTGTATTTTAGGTATGGATATCGTGAAAAAGACAAAAGATCACAAGATACAAGGAAAAACGGACACGAGAAACAAAGCCGTACAAAGAACCGGGCCCTAATTCATGAAGAACTCAACAAATACCCTTGAAGACTTGAAGACATACAAGATTGATCCTCATTTATTGAAGAAATGACACTTAAAACCCTTGTATATTAATAATTACAATTTTGGTCCCTTAAGTTGTCAAAATTACACAAAAGGTCCTTCAACTTTGAACAAATGGCAAGTTTAGTCCCTCAACTATTCAAAATTGCCAAATATGGTCCCTCATCAAGCCAAAGATACATTAAAGACCTTTGAAGATCAAGAATGTCCAAGATCAGCCCTTGAATTATGCAAAAGTTCCAAAATTTACCCTTATAACTCTTTTGGAAAAGTCTTGTGCCAAAAATGTCAAGTGGTGAAAGATATTAACTAAGGAATGGAAGTTTTGGTGGCTAGAAACACGTTTTACCCATTTTCTGAAAACACAAGGGGCAAAGCTGTGCAAATGAAACATTCAAATAAACAATGCGCCAAACACTTTTCCATCCCTACAAAAATGGATCAAAATCTTTACTATTCACCCCAAGAACCCAGTAACTATCTTCATTAAACCAAAGGGTAAATCCCAATTACCCACACCCACGTGTGATTCACACATGCAGAAAAACATCCCAACCTCAAAACCCTCACTCCCACTCACAATGGACCCCACCCCCAATTCCCTTTCCATAATCAGAATGCTACTTGCCCTCCAAGTCATCCAACGTGGCAAAATCAACAGCTATGACTCATTGCTTCATCACAAAGCTAAAATGAACGTTTGGGATCATTTTGGACAGCTCATCAACAACAAACTACCTCAAGAGCTTAAGGGCATTTTAGAGAATTCACTTCTAGGGTTTGTGAATAGTGTAGCCTGGCATTTGCCTATAAAAGGAGACCTCAACATGTGAGAGTCCCTTTGTTCCAGTCTTACTCTTTAAACATTGTAATTCCTTTTTAAAAATTTATAAAAGTTGGTATTTTGAGAAAATTGTAATTCCTTTTTATGTTTTTGAAAGTTGGTGTTGTTTAAAGGGTGATTCTGAGTTCCATTGATTGTTATAAGTGTGCTTGAACCTTTTGGATCAAGGACGTTTATGTTTGGTAAGGTTTTTCAAGTTTGAAAAAGCTTGAAAGGAGGTTCTAATTTTGCTTACTGTTGTGTACTAACCCTTAACCATAAGCTATAAGCTCTTGCAAGCTTGTTGACACCAAGCTTGTGAAGGGATTAGAGCCCTTGGTTGAGTTGTTTGCTGCTTGTGTTGAAGACATCAAGTCCTTGAGTTTCTACTTTGAAACATCAACCAAGGCATTCATCATCTTTCTTATTGAAGTACCTTGGTCTTGTTCTAGTTGTTGAACAAGGTCCAAGGAGCATAGCTGGCCTTCCTAGGATGTTGTGGAAGGCAGGTATAACCCCTTGTTAAGATTCCTTTAAAAAATTTCATGTTTCTGCTTATTTTGTACTTTGGTGTATGATTTGGTGTTCTTGTGTTTGTGCTTTGTGTTTTATGGCTGGTTTCTGTTAGTTGTCACCTAGTGTAGCTATTTGATCATTAAAATCAGTAGGTTGTGTTTGAAAATCAAAAGTTCGTTTGAAAAGTGGTTGATTAAGGGTTGTTTGGGATTACTGGTTCATAAGGCCTTGTGGCCTTGTGCCCTTGGTTCTTAGGGTTTGGGAGGTCTAAACAAGTCCTAATATACAAATTTTAGTCATTGGTTTACTTTCTGAAAGATTGGAAAAGTGATTTGAAGTTTTGCAAAAATCTGATAAAAGTGGTTTTGAAATTGGTCAAACACATCAGATCCAATAACTTCTTTGTTTGTTGGATCTAAGGTCTGAAATCAGGTTTGGGAATAGTTTGGGTGATAAGCTATCTATTGGTTATCTGGTTGTTGAATTTGGTGGCTTATTGTGGATTTTATAGCTTATCAAAAGTTGCTGAAGTGGTCATTTGCATCAACAAAGTGACCACCTCATTTTGAGCTTGCATTTGTTAGCCTAGTGTATGCCTTGTGATTTTGCTGCTTGGAACTTGTTTATGTGCTGCTTGTGATTGGATTTTGCCATTTGGTGTGCTTTGAATCTGGCTTATAAGCTAACTGGCTTATTAAGCCCTTATTGCCAAAATCTGTCATCAAAAGGTCAACTGACCTCTTGATTCACAAGGCCTCCTCCTTTAGTCCTTCACAAAATTTGCTTATAACAACCCCTTGCACCATTCCTGATCATTTGGTAAACTTTGGAGCACTTTGACTTTTGGTCAAATAAGCACTTATTGGCTTCTTTTTGAGAACTGCTTATTGGTATATGCAACAACTTATCTTTTGTAATAGAAATCATTTTTCTTAGCTTAATATCATATCTGGAAGTTTACAAGTCTTTTGGTTAAGCTTTTGCTAGAAAACTAGCTTATTTGGCTTTTTCGGCCAGCTTATTTGCTTGTACAGCTTATTCTACTTGGCCTTTTGTGATTTTCTTGATTGATTATTCTTAGTTAAGCTATTTGTGAGCTTTTGCAACAAACTAGAGCTTCTGAGGTGTCCTAAATCTCAAACCCGACTATTTTGTCGTTTTGTGAAAATATACTTTGCTTATTTCTGGCTTATTGAGTGTGCTTTTTCAAAATTTCTTTTTACAGATCTCATAAGCATCCTAAAAGAAGGTTGTGTGTCAAATTAGAGCTTATGGCATTGGCTTATTGCTTAATGGGCTGAAAAGCCCAATAAGAATAAGCTGCCTGCTTATTAAGCTGTGATAAGCTCACATTCAGCTTTTGGGCCTTTAGAGTTTTGTTCTTAGAATTAAATTTTGAGTGAAATAGGGCTTTTCCAAGTCAATTGGGCCAAGTTTGACTTTTTGTGCCCAAAAGCCCAATTGTGTTGACTGTTTTTGGTTTTGGCCCATTTGAGGGCCCAATAGGGGTATTCTGGTAATTTCACTTTGATTTTCTGATTATTTATGTTAAAATAAACTAGTTTGCAAGTTTTTAGAATTTTTTATAATTTTTGGATTTCTAATATTATTTTAATATTATTTTATTATTATTTTTCAAATTTCACATTTTCCAACTTTTTATATTTTTCTTAGCTTTAATACATTAAAATAGGAATTTAGCAACTCTTAGAATAATTTTATCACTTTTAGATTAATTTTTATAATTATTTTAAGTTTTAATAGTTTTTAAATCATTTTAGATAGTTTTTATTAGTTTAAAAATTTCTAAAAATAGTTTTTAATCTTTTTAGGTCATTTTTGAGGTTTACCAATTGAAAAATCTTTATTTGGGCTTTTTGATAATTTATTTGATTTTTAGGGCTTTAATTAGCATTTAAAAATTGAATATTTAATTATTTAAAAGGTTTGAAAAAGTTTTGATCATTGGTAAACTCTTAGTCTATTTATTTTGATTTTTGGTAATTTTTAGAATTAATTTTTATTTTTGTGGTTTTTAAGGCTTTACGTTTTAACTTTCTAGTAGTAATTTTTACGTCTTCGTCATTTTCTTTTCTCACCCCCTTTCTAAACCAAATATTAATCTCAAATCTTGTACATTTTAGTCACACACATATACCTCCTTGGGAAACGAACTTGGAATTCATAAGGGTCATTAACACTTGATTTTTCCTAAAGTCATTTGTTCAATACTTACCGCTTTTACGCCTTTTTCCTAAAAGGTCGTATTTTACCACAATCATCAGTGTTACCCCGGCTATAGAAACACGTTTTCTTCTTACGGGGTCCTTACCGTCTAAACACGGGAAACCAAGCATTCGAGCACAACCACTCGTCTTACGTATGCATGTTTTCCCATTTCTTTTGACGTGGATATGCTTACAGGTAGCGGATATGGTGTAAAGTCTAGTAACCTCGGTGACAACCTCGCATACTAAACTGGGGGACATGATGGCGTATAGTGTCTATGCTCACTATTCGCAATCCCAGCCCATCATCTTTTTGCTAAAGGAAGCCCATTACGAGTGGAGCCATATGTTACGGACAACCCACGAGGATGTCCTAGCAGCAAGACGCACGCGGTTGTTTAGTGAGCATGATACACGAATGAGTCTAGCATAACATGATCATGGACCATATCATACTAGACTGTGGGACATGTCGACGTACAGTCGGTATTCGGCCCGGCCCAACAGGCCCGTGGCCCACACACACCTAACTTATCCTTCAAGAAACCCTAAGCCTATATAAACAGGGGTATGAGTCTCATTATAGGCAGGTTCTCTCTCTCTTAACCACACTTCTTTACAATATATTGACCGAACACTAACTTGACCATCGGAGGTGGACCCCGGGGCTCCGGCCTCGGGTCCACGTCTAACCGGTTTACCTTTGTTTGCAGCATTACTCAGGATTCGGAAAGACGACAAACGGCCTAGGAGTGTCGTCGAACCGGCCCAGCCAAACTATGCTCCAACATCAGTGGTTAAAGGAGACGCTGACAGGAATAAGTTAGGCGCTGACAGAAACGCTGACATGTGTTGTCTGAGATATTTTGTCTAAGCGCTAATAAGTAGTGTCCGATATTGGACAACGTATATTGTAAAGATATTGGACAATGGAGGATCTTGGATGACAAAGGAAATGCTGCTGTTTGAAAATTAGTTAGGCACACAAAACGAGAAAAGTATTTACACACGAAGGTACATTGAATCTCTATTTTATTCAGAATATCGTTTTGATATTAATGGCTCGGATATTTTTAAAAGGGGATCAATGATTTTTATGTGAGTTAGCAACAATTCGTGAAGTATTTTATTGGAGTAATATTTATTATGCAATCGGGGTAGCCTTGTGAAAGAGTTATCCATAAATCACTTTTACATATGAAGATATTGTTTCATTAACACTCGTCATGAAGAGGTGTTGGCTTAAGGGGAAGAATTCTTATGGGTAAATTTGATGCTTGAAGTATATTTTCGCGGGTATGTGTTCCATCATATCTTAAAGTTGTGGTGTTTTTTTCCACTCACACTTTAAAGATAACTTGTTAGTGCTTACATGGTTTGTAACGAAGACTTGTCATATCTAGCAAAGACAGATTGCTATCACTTGAAGGAGTTACATTATCGTGCTCAATGTCTCACAAAGGATGAGGATTTTGACAAGAGATCAATGTCTACTTATATTTCCCTTTTCATATAAGTTCAACGTCATGTGAATAGTACAAGACATGGAAAACATATTTGGGTTATTCTACTTCTACATCTAAAGTTTTATAGTTATTTTTCTTCAAGATCATTACACAGAGCCTACATTTAGAGAATCTTTGATTGCATACGTTGTTTCCATCCCTATTTGATGTGACAAAAAGGGGAAGATATACATGCTACACTTGAGGGGATGCAAATTGAAGATGATGTACCACTTACAAGAGATACACAAAAGCGTTTTGCCGACATCAACTAGGGGAAGATTGTTGGGTCTAAAAGTTGATGTGACAGAAACTCAAAATGAAGAAATATTAAGACGTTTGTTCAAGACACGCTGACATGTGAAAGCTAGAAGCTGACACATGTATTCTAGACGCTGACAAACATCAAGCGATGATGGACGTCTACGGGCTGATAGAATCTTCTAATTAGGGAATATATTGAGTATATTATTATTGATATATTCAGTATATAGTTATCTAAATAGAAGATATGCATGTTTATTTATTCTTATCTCTTGTAAACCCTAATCCTTATTCTGTAAAAGGAACAAGGGTCTTAGGTTCTATTCATAACTTTCATATACAATGAAAACCTAAAGTGTGTGTCGACTAGGTGTGGGATTAAATGTATACACACCTAGTGATTGATTATTATTAATATAATGAGCAATCCTTTTGAGTAATTCATGTGTTCTTGTGCCTAAACATCTTGTTTAATGGTTATTGTTCTATTCCGCTGTGATTGTTTAATCATATGAACAATGATCATTCCTAGTAGCTAAAAGATCGAGGAAACTTAGCTTTCCACAGGAAAGTGATTGCATATGCATCACGTCAGCTAAAGCCTTATGAGGAGAATTATCCTACCCATGACTTTGAGCTAGCAACAGTACTGTTTGCACTTGAAATCTGGAGACACCATCTATATGGTGAATCATGTGACATCTTCAATGATCACAAGAGTCTCAAGTACATTTTCACTCATAGAGAGCTTAACATGAGGAAAATAAGATGGTTGGAAATACTCAAGGATTATGACATCAATCTTTAGTATCATCTCAGTAAGGCGAATGTAGTGGAAGATACTCTCAGCAGGAAGTTAGGCATAACGACATCAAGATACAAGAAGAAATCATACGTGACTTAGAGCGATTAGACATTGCATTCTTATTACGTACACAACATGGATATTAGGCTAATCTGAGAATTAAGCTAGACTTAATCTCTCGGATCAAGGAAGCCTAGAAAGATGATGGTGAGATTTGGGCTATTATTCAGAATCTTGATCGGCAGACAGAATTTCGTGTAGACGAAGAAGGCATCGTATGTCAAGGAACTAAGCTATGTGTTTCGGATGATCAGACACTCCAAGAAGGTTTACTGACAGAAGCTCACAACTCTCCATTCTCTATTCATCCAGGATCCACCAAAATGTATCATGACATCAAACAGCATTTCTAGTGGAGTGGCATGAAGCAGGATGTTGCTACTTTCGTGTCCAAGTGTCTAACCTACTAGCAGGTTAAGATCGAGCATCAACGGGCTAGTGGTTTACTAAAACCATTAGAGATAATCGAATGGAAGTGGGACAAAATCTCCATGGATTTCGTCCCCGAACTTCCATTGACTCAAAGCAAGCATGATGTTATATGGGTTATAGTAGATCATTTAACCAAGTCAACTCATTTTCTTCCAATTCACAAGGATTTCTCAGTTAGCAAATTGGAAGATATATTCCGTAAAGAGATCATGCGACTACATGGTACTCCACCAGTCATCATATCAGACAGAGATCCTCGTTTCACGTCTAAATTCTTAGCACTGCCTTTAATCCTCAGACCGATGGTCAATCGGAGCGTACCATTCAGACCTTAGAAGACATGCTGCGAGCTTGTGCATTAGAATGGACAGGAAGTTGGGACAACTACATTTGTTTGGTTGAGTTTGCCTACTATAGTAGTTGGCATGCAAGTATTAAGTATGCACCTTTCGAGATGCTTTATGGTAGAAAGTGTCGTGCTCCAATCTGTTGGGATCAAGTTGGAGAACGAATCCTTGAAGGACCACAAATGATAGAGGAGACCAATGAGAAGATTTACATCGCCAAGGCGAAGCTACATTGTAGAGATCTAGAATTTAAGATCATCTCGTGCTCGACATAAGAGCTATGCTGATAAACATTGTAGAGATATAGAATTTAAGATCAGTGACCATGTTTTCCTTAAGGTATCACCAGCATGTGATGTCAAGCATTTTGGACTCAAGGGCAAGCTCAGTCCTCGTTTCATCGGACCGTTTGAAATCCTTGAAGGTGTCGGTGAAGTATCACATCGTCTAGCTTTACCTCCTCAACTATCTCATGTGCATGATGTGTTCCATGTATCCTTACTTAGAGGTTATAATTACCATATGTTGCATACAGTTTCGTATCCATTGGAGAAGATTCGGGAGGATCTATCCTACATTGAGGAACCAGAGAGAGTTCTCGACCGTCAAGAACGAGTCATGAGGAGAAAGACGATTCCATTCGTCAAAATCCTTTGAGGGACCATTCTGAGCGGGAAGCCACTTGGGAAACGGAGGAGTATATCCGGACTTCTTACTCTCATTTCCAGCTATGATTCAGGTATGTCATTTTCAGTTTATCGTATCTCTAATTCGAGGACGAATTATTCTTTTAGAGGGGAAGAGTTGTAAAACCCGCTTTAAAATCCTTAAGATCATTAAATGCACGAATTTACGGTTAAGTTTAAACTTTTTAATTAATTAATATACGGCATGAAGCATGAACATTTAATACGAACGTTACGAATATTAATTAATTATTATAAGCATTACGTATGAAGACATGAATATTATTGCACGATAAGTATTCACGTAAAATACTTAAAACATACAATACATAAAACATGAACATTTAAATACAAGTATTATGTATATTATTAATACACGATAAATGTTTACATAGAAGATTTAATTCATGACATTTAAAGCACGAACATTCACGACTAATAATTAAACATGAGAATTGTATGGTTTTTGGTTTTGGGCTTATGGTAGCCGTGGAAACAAAGAGAGAATGAGGGAGGGCTTTGGCCCAACCCATTTGAAATCCATGTTTTTATCAAATAAGGATCCCAGGGGATTTCATAAAACATATCACAATAAATTAATAAAAACCCTAAAACCCTCCTCCTTGTCTCCTCTTGGTCGGGACATCAACAACAACAACAAGAGCAATTCATTGCTTTTTTATATTTGGTAATTACGTGATTGTGTTCGTGGTTCATTCTTAAATCCATCCACGCATTTGGTATTAATATAACCTTAACCTTTTTAATCTTTTTCTTTTAACTATGATCATAGGTTTATAGTTCTTGATTTCATTAATTAAAAACATGTTATTTTAAAGATCAAAATAAGAAAAGGTGGGGTTTGGTTTGATTTTGGTTTGATAGCACATAAACCGAGAGTCGACCGACTCTCGATGGGGTTTTTCTGGCTACCAGCCGCGACCCAAAGGGTGCGGTGGTGTTTCGTTGCTGTCAGCCGCAAGCCACCAGCCACCTACAATGGGAGTTGTGGTGGCGTAGTGGGAACCGAGACCATGTGTTGGTCTCGGTGGGTAGCTATGGCACGACAAGGGGAACTCGGGTTCAACCAGGGGAACCCGGGTTCAACCAGGGTGAACCTTGGCCGAGCAGTGGGAACCGGCAGCGAGGCTAAAGCTTTGGCCGCTGGTATGAAGCACCCAGCCGCTGACTTGGTGGTGTGTTGGGGGGTGTTTGGCTAAGATTTTTATAAAACATGTATTTTTAATTTATTTAATTGATTTAATTAAAAACATGGTTAATTAAATTAATTAATTTCATGACTTAGGATATAATTTATTTAAATAAAATCATGTTATTTTGTATGTACATTTTATTTAAATAAACTTATGATAAAATAATTAATTACTTAATTATTCATGTACATTTAATTAATTAATTAAAACTTAGCTTAATTAATTAATATTATTTTAAGGTAAAGTTTAATTATATGAAATATGCAATATTATTAATTAATAATAACTTATGATAACATGTAATATCTTTATTAATTAATAATAATAAGTGAAACCTAAGTATTATTTATTATTAAACTTTACAGTATAATTAAACATGACATATTATAAGCTTACTAAAACTATATGCTATATCATTTAATTATTTAATAAGCCAATGATTAATTATAGAAATACATTAATTATAGAAACATGTTAAATATGGAATTATACTAATTATGGCAACATGAATGGAAACATACTAAATATGGTAACATGCTATTTATAGAAACATACTAAATACAGGACTTTCTATTTTTGGAACTTACTAATTATGGAAACTTTCTATTTTTGGAAACTTACTATTTAAGGAAACTTGCTATTTTTGAAAAGTTACTATATATGGAAACCTGTTATTTTTGGAAAGTTACTATATGTATACACCTGCTTTTTATAGAAAGTTACTCATTATGTTATAACAAGTACTGTAACACTTAAAGCATGAAATACATGAATCTAAAACACATGAAACACTATGAAATACATGATTAAACATGAAATAATAAGACAAGACAAGAACAAGTATAATAAGTATGAACACGTCAAGTAAACTAAATAACAAGTATGTATATGTAAAACAGACACTTATTCATGTCACTTTATTATGTAGCTATTGTGAAGTTGGATTTATCTTCCGCGTTCGTTTTGTCTTCATTTATTGGACATAAGGTACGGATATTTCGTCCTTCAGTAAGGACATCTTTCCTATATTAGGATTCCCCGTTTGTAGCCATCTGTTTTCCCCAGTAGTTTACGTGTCATAAATACTTTCAGCATATGTTATGTTCATTTTAGATTGCCTGATCTATATACATGCATGCCAGTTTCACCTTGATAGGTGTGAAAACACCCATCTTTTCTACCACTTAATTACAATAATAACCGAGCCAAAACGTGTATTTTATGTCTTTTATGTCGGAATTATGCGTGGTTTGTGTTTTTGTTGTGATTTAGGACGAAAAGGTGAAAAGTGGAGAAAACACGGGCATTCACGGGCATTTACGGACTTTTATTGAAGAAAAAGACGAAAGACGAAGTCAAGAAGTCAAGAGTGCAAAAAGAACGGAAGTCCAAGTCCAATTCTGAAGATTTATCGAAGAAAAAGTCAAAAGACGGAAGTTTATCAAAAGCCGAGGAACTCAAGTCTTATTTATCGAAGAATTAAAAGACGAGTCCAAAGAAATCCCGAGCCGAAAGTCATCAAAGTCCAAGATTAACAAAGAGATTAAGAAGGAAGGACTTGATGGCGCAATTAAGAAGAAAGGAAGGAGGGGAGGAAGCTTCCTCTAACCACCCTCCTAATCTCCTATAAATACACCCCATTTTCATTCATTTGTTTTTGTTGACTAATCGTGACAATTAGTTCTTCCATCTTTACTTTTATGCACCTTTATTTACTTGCACCTTTAATTATATGTCTTGCACCTTATTTACCATTTAATTTCAAGTAAGTGTTTCTTTTAATTCTTGCACCTTTACTTTACCTTGTTGATCTCATTCTACATTTCTTTAATCTTTGATTTATATGCTTTTCGTCTTGTTTATTTGTTTAAAGATTACATTTTTATGCTTGTGATTGTTTTAAATCATTTATTTTCATAGCTTATTTTGTTTATTTTCAAGTTTATAAAGTTTTTATAAATGTTATTTTTATATAAAAGTTGTTTTTCTTAAAGCTTATTCATTTCGTGTGTTAAAAGTCTTTAAATTTCTGTTTAGTAGCTTATTTTTATACGGTTTGCCTTAGGATTTTAGACTTGTGCTTATTTGATTAGTAGCTTATTTGTTTAGCTTATTTTGTGCTTTTCCTACGGTATTCCGATCTTACAATCAGAAAAGGGTTTTGTATTCCGACGGGGATTCCGATCTCCCCATCGGAAAAGGGTTTGTCACATTCCGATTTGGGGTGTTTAGTGTTATTCCGATCTGAAGAGTGACAGCATTCCGATCAGAACTATACTCTTCATTCCGATCTAGAGGTAAATCCACATTCCGATGAGATCTCCTGAGGCTACATTCCGATAGTTGGTTCCGATCAATATTCCGATTGGGGGAGTTAGTAGTATTCCGATCTGGTTTAAGTGACATATTCCGATCAAGTCTCTACTATACATTCCGATCAAGAGGTGAATATCATTCCGATCTGGAGTTAGGTTCATATTCCGATCAGAGGTGTTCGTTTGGATATTCCGATCAGGTAAGTGACAGTTATTCCGATCAGAGGTTTCCGATCTACATTCCGATCAAGGTAGGTAATTCAACATTCCGATTGGGCAGGTTTGTGCATATTCTGACGGTAGGATTGTTTTAGTGCTTTGTCTTGTTTAATTTTTACGTTATCATTTTAATACTTTGTCCATTTTTAATTCCGTCTCGCTTTTATTTTTAGTCATTTAATTATTTTACTTTTCAAAGTTTTTAAATATTGCACATTTAATTTTAATTAGATTTAGATTTAATTTTAAGCCACTTTACTGTAAAGCCATTTTACTTTAAAAGTTTTGCACATTTTAATATACTACAACGACAACACATTTTTGTTCCACCAAAATAAAACTGAGTCACATAGAGAACCTAGATCAATTCGATTAGAACAACACAACGAACTTTAACTTTCTTACCTTACTAAAAGTTGTATTAAATGGCACCGCTACCGGCTCTTTTCGTAACGATTAACGGTTTTCTGTGAGAGACGCGTTGCTTTTTGGGATCCGTTCACTTGTGAGCGTTATTTTTCTTGCATAAATTATTCAAAAAACCCATAAAAATTAAAAAAATTGATAAAAATCCATAAAAATTAAAATTTTCAAAAATCCAAAAAGATTTTATCTTTATTGTGTATATATTGTCTTTGTGTTTGGTTTTGTTTTCTTTTGCATTTTCAGGTGTATGCGTACTAGATCTTCTAATTATCAAGAGCCCGAGACTCAATAAGATTTAGCTATGTCAGGTGTAAACAACAATAATCCACCGCACCTTAATAATAACAACAATGTTCTTCCACAGCCCGATCTTCGGACCATGGAGGAGCTTTGTCAACCTACAATGTTTGGACGAGGAGGACCGATTGCGCCGATGCAAATCAACGCTCCTGAGTTTTCGTTGAAGCACCACATGATTCAGCAAGTGCAAACAAACCCATTCCGTGGATTGCCTGATGATGATGCCAACAAACACCTCGACAAGTTCATGACAATCACCCAAAGCATGAAGTTGGCTGGTGCCACAATGGATGAACTTCGCCTACAACTCTTTCCACATAGTTTATTACATCATGCCGAGAAATGGTTTGATCGTCTTCCAAAGAATTCTATTCACACTTGGGATGACATGACTCAACGCTTTTTGTCGCGCTACTTTCCACCATCCATGGTCACGAGCCTTCGCAATCAAATCAGCGGTTTCATGTAAGATCCTGATGAATCTCTTTTTGATGCTTGGGAGAGATATAATGTCTTGATCGATAGATGTCCAAACCACAACATGCTACCCGTAAACTTAATTGATACTTTCTACAACGGTTTGACTTTTCGAGATCGTGATACGATCAATGCAGCCGCCGGTGGCACATTCATGAAAAGGAGACCCGAGGAGTGTAGAGAGCTTATTGAAAACATGACTACTCACCACAAAAACTGGGATTCCTCTGCTTCTTCAAGGAACCACCCGAGAGTCAATGTTTCCTCTACTTCAGCAAACCCTGATATGACCGAACTCACACGCGTGTTGACCGAAATGAGCAGAAGTATGCAACTCTTGGCTTCAAACCAACAACCACAAGTTAAAGCTGTTGCTACTCCTTGTGAAACATGTGGCGGTCCTCACTCATACACAGATTGTCCTTCGACTCAAGGAAATCCGGAAAATGTGTATGCAGCTTATGGTAATTATTCACCGAAAAATTACCAAGCTCGACCTCAAGGTGATAGAAATCTGCTGAGTTACCGATCAAACAATTACCTTTCACATGGTTTTTCTCCTCAAAACCAAAACTCCGCCAACAACTACACTAGAAGCAACCAAATCCCACCAAGAGCTTCTAATCCTTATCACCCACCCGCTCAACAACTCCCATCCATTAACCCCGATGACACCATCATGAGAACCCACGGTGAGCAAATCAAGAACCTGCAGAGCCAAATTATCAATCTGAAAGGAGATATTACCAAGCAAGGAAATGAGATTAGATCCGAACTTCGAGATAATCTTCAATCCTCCATCAGCACTCAAACGAATGATATAAAGAATATGCTGGCTAGTTTCTTGCCCCCTGCTCAACCTTCTACTTCAAGTTCTCTACCTTCAAACACCATCACTAATCCGCGAGCCAATGTGAGTGCTATTACTACTCGTAGTGGAGTCACCATAGTAGGACCACCAATCCCACCCCCATCATCTACACCTCCTCCACCACCATTTATCCCTACTCCTCCTACACCTAGTATTAGTGCACCATTACCGTCTCCGCCTCGACGTGATGAAGTTCCCACGAATGACCCTTCAATATCTCAACCTTTACCTACACCTGCACATTCACCACCCAAACCCAATATACCTTATCCCTCTCGTTTAGGCAAGACCAAAATGCTAACTAAGGAGGACTCCGAAGTGACACGCTATGTGAAGATGATTTCTCAAATGAACTTCAACATTAGCTTTCTTGAAGCACTTGTCCACATGCCCAAATTTGTTAAAGCATTTAAGGAATTTCTTAACAAGAAGGAGAAGCTGATTTAACTCGCCAACACACGCTTGAATGAAAACTGCTCTGAAGTTATTCTTAAAGAACTTCCAGAAAAGCTTGGAGATCCCGGTCGTTTTGTGTTGCCTTGCGTGTTCAACAAAACTGAAGAATTTACTGCCCTTGCTGATCTCGGGGCCAGTATTAATTTGATGCCTTTGAGTGTTTGGAAAACACTATCATTACCTGACCTCACTCCAACAAAGATGACTCTTGAACTTGCAAATCGCACTCTCGCTTACCCCGTTGGTATAGCCGAAGATGTGTTCATTAAAGTTGGCACATTTACTTTCCCGGTCGATTTTGTCGTTGTTGATTATGAAATGGACCCTCGTATTCCTTTAATACTTGGTCGGCCATTCTTGAGAACCGGACGAGCTTTAGTAGATGTGGCCGAAGGTGAGTTAATCATAAGAGTCGGGGATGATGCACAAGTTTTTAAAATGGGGAAGCTTACAAGTACAACCTTTGGAGGCCGCGAATCAGTGAATATGATTAATGTGCTCGATGACTTTACCGTCTACGATAATCCTCTATTCGACTCTTGCGATGATAATCCACCTTTTGAAGATGATGTGGATGATTCTACCCCTACTTCGGAACCTTCTCCCATTTATGATTCTCCACCGGTCTTTGATGCTTATGATGATGATGATTCTAGCTCAGATTCGGATGATTATGATGACCTTACTTCTGAGTATCCCGGGCTGCCCACATATGATGATTTTGATGAGGCCGATACTCTTTCGAGCGATTCTTCTCACAATGAAGATCCTCCGCCATCACTCGATCCTACTTTGGACGATTACTCATTTGAGGAAGACTTCTCTGCGTTTCTCAACACTTACTTTCCTCATGAGAGTGATGCTCCTCCTTTGGACTTTGAAGATTATCGTCTTGATCCTACTTTGGATTTGAAGAACATTCTTTCTAAGGAGAAGAAACCGGTCGACACCAATATCCGCAGCACGTATGAGTTAACACCTCTTTGTCCCCCTTCTGAGGACGAGGTTGTGCTTCTTCGCGGATCTTCTTCACACTCTGCTGAGCCTGAGTGCTATTTTCCCTTAAAGGAAAAGGTGTTCGACCCCGGTATTGAAATCTTTAAGCCATCTCAGTATCCACCTGATGAAATAAAAGGAAATATCTTTGGAACTTATGGAAATCTGCTTGCACCACTTCAACATTGCTTCCACCGTGCTCCATCGCTGCTTAAGGGAACCTTGCCTACTCTTCTTTGGCTTGCCTTGTTCGCCTTAAGCTCGTGCTATTTAGTGGATGAAAACTATGTCTTTGATCCTGGTGAATATGTTTCATGCTTCTTCCGTTGATGATCAAGGTCGAGTCAGGCTCACGACTCGGTAACAAAAACAAGCGCTTCTTGGGAGGCAATCCATGCATCTATCTTTTCGCTTTCTTTATCATAAGTGTAGGGGGGAGACCCTTTGGTTTGCTTTCCTCTCCTCCCCTCTTACAATCAGGGATTCGAGCTTCAATGTTCCACTCTTGATGATTCTTGACGACCCGTGATTCCGTGTTCCACTTCTTCTTCCCGGTTCTATCCTAAACTCTTTTCGATTCACTATTTTATATTTTCTCAATATTAAAATAGGAATCTCTTTAGTTGTCTTTTCCTTAGCGAGATTTAATCAACGTGCACAATGTCCTAAGTGTAGGGGAGTTTACTCCCACATGCTTAAACATTGAGGACAATGTTTATATTAAGTGTAGGGGGGACTTCTATCGAAGTTAAGTGGCTCTTTTCCTTGTATTTGTCCTCATTTTAACCGGAAAACTAATTTTTCGACATTTTTCAAAATTTTTGATCTATTTTGGCCTATTAGTTTTTATCTTTGTCTAGTTATTTTCTTCCTCTGCTAGAATAAATCTTTGAATAAGTGGTTTTAATTTTCAAACGTTGTGAATCTTTTGACTCAACCCGAGTTTACTTATCTAAGTTTCTCTAGCTAGTATCCTTAACGTGTTTAAGTCGAGTTTTGCTAGGCTTTTATATAGGGAGCTATAAAACGCGAAAGTCTTAACTCTCACGGGTTAAGAACCAGAACTTTTTGCAAGTTCCTATAATTGATCCTAGAGATTCGTTTATCAAGGGAACTTTAAAACGCGATTTCTAAACTTGAAAAAGTCTAAGAATTTGCAAAATCCTATAGGCGACTCGAAAACCCAAAACTTTGATTTAATAGGCTAAGCATCCACGAGTCTCATTCTTTGAGATTTTAAACTGTGGAGAACGAGAGATGATAGAGCCAACTTTAAGTCCGGTATTATTTCGTGAATTTATGTGAGTTAATTATGAGCCTATTCTCCCATCGCTTGCTAAATAATTTATCTGCTAATAGATAAGGTTGTACGATTTGAAAAGTTACTTAGCTTCTAGCCCAAGATCGTTTAAAAGTTGCTCGGTATGGATTAGAGTTCATAGCCAAGGCATAACTTATTGAAGCAGGACGCGAAGATTGGCGAGTCCGAAAAGGCCCTAACAAGGCATGAGGGCTACATTTTGTTGCTAAATATCCAATTGATGCGAAGAATCATTTATCGAAAATCAATATGAAGGATCGAGACACACGACGTAAAGCAAAAACTCCCCAAAAGTCATGGAGAAGTGTATCCGAAAAGACCCTAACAAGGTATGAGGATAAATAGATCCAAGTCGTAAAAGGAGGCGGATCGTTGTATATCAAAGTCCAAAATAAAGATTGGAGAAAAATGAAGAAGTCGTGGTCCAAGTATGAATCTCTCAAAACTTCAAGTGAAGAAATTCCATTATGAAGAGAAGACCATAATTTCATGAACGTCTCTCAAGGTTTGAAGTATGAAGTCGCTGCCAAATATCGGTCCGAGAAAGGTCTCAAATCGCGAAGCGAGTTATGCCAAGATATGAACTTTATGAGGTCCCGAGAAGCAGTTTTAAAAGATTTTGTCCTTTAGCTAACTATTGATTAAATCGTTCACTTTATTTTCGGACTAAATAACTATCGAAATAAGTCAAACAATGCATCCTCGTGATCATTCAAGACAAAAATAAAATATAAGAGATACACCTAGGAATAAGGGAGTCTAAGTGAGTAATTGACCCACATGAGTTCGTGTTAGTTTACTAACTTATAATAACAATGATCTCGTTTTTAAGCTTGGTTTGGAGAAAGTGAAAACTTGAGGATGATGATTATTCATGACATTTCCAAAACCCAAGGTATGCTTTTTGATTTCCTCATTTTGAATGTTTATAATTTTCTATCTCGTTAATAAAGGCCAACGTGGATTAATTATGATGAAAAATGTAAACGTGCTTTGTAACTAATGCATTGCATGAGGACATTGCAATGGTCAAGTGTAGGGGATTCGATAGGTGTGAAAACACCCATCTTTTCTACCACTTAATTACAATAATAACCGAGCCAAAACGTGTATTTTATGTCTTTTATGTCGGAATTATGCGTGGTTTGTGTTTTTGTTGTGATTTAGGACGAAAAGGTGAAAAGTGGAGAAAACACGGGCATTCACGGGCATTTACGGACTTTTATTGAAGAAAAAGACGAATGACGAAGTCAAGAAGTCAAGAGTGCAAAAAGAACGGAAGTCCAAGTCCAATTCTGAAGATTTATCAAAGAAAAAGTCAAAAGACGGAAGTTTATCAAAAGACGAGGAACTCAAGTCTTATTTATCAAAGAATTAAAAGACGAGTCCAAAGAAATCCCGAGCCGAAAGTCATCAAAGTCCAAGATTAACAAAGAGATTAAGAAGGAAGGACTTGATGGCGCAATTAAGAAGAAAGGAAGGAGGGGAGGAAGCTTCCTCTAACCACCCTCCTAATCTCCTATAAATACACCCCATTTTCATTCATTTGTTTTTGTTGACTAATCGTGACAATTAGTTCTTCCACCTTTACTTTTATGCACCTTTATTTACTTGCACCTTTAATTACATGTCTTGCACCTTATTTACCATTTAATTTCAAGTAAGTGTTTCTTTTAATTCTTGCACCTTTACTTTACCTTGTTGATCTCATTCTACCTTTCTTTAATCTTTGATTTATATGCTTTTCGTCTTGTTTATTTGTTTAAAGATTACATTTTTATGCTTGTGATTGTTTTAAATCATTTATTTTCATAGCTTATTTTGTTTATTTTAAAGTTTATAAAGTTTTTATAAAAGTTATTTTTATATAAAAGTTGTTTTTCTTAAAGCTTATTCATTTCGTGTGTTAAAAGTCTTTAAATTTCTGTTTAGTAGCTTATTTTTATACGGTTTGCCTTAGGATTTTAGACTTGTGCTTATTTGATTAGTAGCTTATTTGTTTAGCTTATTTTGTGCTTTTCCTACGGTATTCCGATCTTACAATCGGAAAAGGGTTTTGTATTCCGACGGGGATTCCGATCTCCCCATCGGAAAAGGGTTTGTCACATTCCGATTTGGGGTGTTTAGTGTTATTCCGATCTGAAGAGTGACAGCATTCCGATCAGAACTATACTCTTCATTCCGATCTAGAGGTAAATCCACATTCCGATGAGATCTCCTGAGGCTACATTCCGATAGTTGGTTCCGATCAATATTCCGATTGGGGGAGTTAGTAGTATTCCGATCTGGTTTAAGTGACATATTCCGATCAAGTCTCTACTATACATTCCGATCAAGAGGTGAATATCATTCCGATCTGGAGTTAGGTTCATATTCCGATCAGACGTGTTCGTTTGGATATTCCGATCAGGTAAGTGACAGTTATTCCGATCAGAGGTTTCCGATCTACATTCCGATCAGGGTAGGTAATTCAACATTCTGATTGGGCACGTTTTTGCATATTCCGACGGTAGGATTGTTTTAGTGCTTTGTCTTGTTTAATTTTTACGTTATCATTTTAATACTTTGTCCATTTTTAATTCCGTCTCGCTTTTATTTTTAGTCATTTAATTATTTTACTTTTCAAAGTTTTTAAATATCGCACATTTAATTTTAATTAGATTTAGATTTAATTTCAAGCCACTTTACTTTAAAGCCATTTTAATTTAAAAGTTTTGCACATTTTAATATACTACAACGACAACACATTTTTGTTCCACCAAAATAAAACTGAGTCACATAGAGAACCTAGATCAATTCGATTAGAACAACACAACGAACTTTAACTTTCTTACCTTACTAAAAGTTGTATTACACCTACTTATGGGGGTTCCATAACCGTAGCAATGGAGGCACCGGTGTTATGACTCTTCTATGGTGAGAGTGATTTCTCGTAGCGTCCCTTTACAGTATTTGGCCTTTGTTATTATTATCATGTGGGGTGAATGGGTGCATCCTAGGACAAGTTAGTAAGATTTCATGGTAACTATGGTGTGTGCCTTACATCCGTTCCAGGAGCTGATCCCTCCACACATATTATATAACCCCTCTAATAGCATGATGAGGTCACCCCTCTAAGTATTCATACACGTTGATATAACATAACATATATGGGCTTCGGGCATATTTAAAATACATTTTTCAGAATGAACTAAACATAAGTCTTTTAAAAAATATAAAACCAGTCTTATAAGCTTAAACCAGGTCTTCTAGGACATACACTTATTTCTGCTATTATTCATTTCATTTCATTACTTGCTTATGTTTATGCTTCACATTCATTGTCATATATCCGCACACTGAGCGTATTGCTCAGCCGTATTTTTCTTTCCATGTCCCAATACGATATGTAGTAATGAACTAAGCTAGGAAACAAGAGTACGTGCATAGGATAGAGGCGCCTAGTCTTCTTTCTCTTTTAATGCATTTACATACTTTTGCTTTGTTGTACATTGTTTAGTCCTTTCCTTACATTCTACTTATGCATTTGTGTGTGGAGCTTATGTTGAAACTCATGTTTTTTCTAGTTTCCTTTATGGTCATTTAATGTTTTAGACATTTACCTTGCATTCTTTGATGACACGCCATGTAACACCCCCAATTTCACAAGGCAGCGGAATATCAACATTGGGCGTTACTTCATAGCACATCACACACAGTCATAGAAAACGACCTCAAAAGAGACGTTTTATAAAATAAACCATTCAATAATTTTATTAAATCAGAGTTAACTAAAAAAAGAGGTCCCTCCAATTTATACAAACCTTAAGAAAAAAATAAAGATTTGTCAAATGTATCGAATGGAAATTGTTTGTTTTGCCTTTACTTTATCCTGCGCGGCTCCATGCTCCAGCTGCTCTTAAACCTACACACTTGAGAATACATGCTAACATGTCAACATAACGGTTGAGTGAATTCATAGGTTTTTAATAAACAATAATGGGTTTTTAAATAAACCATAAAGCTTTTGAAGACAAGAATCTCATCCACTGTCGATAGTGCAACACATGCAATACCCAAAGTCCACGCTATTCTACTAAGCCATGACACCGAAGCCTTAATTATAATAATGCCCTAGTCAGGATTTTGCCAAATACCCCCTTACTTCTAATACAACACACCTGGCTGAGACTCCAACCCACAGACGCGACCTGCCCAGGTGGGGGCCATCCCCGATGGATCCATCCGTCTATACCAGCGCCTACCCATTATAGGTAGTTAACGGTTCATGGGTTTTAGGGACTTTCAAATTTGGGCAATACAGTACTTAGCAAATAGCGGTTCACAATCAATACAATCAACGCTTGTGTTCATCTTTCAAAATCATTTAATCACCAAATTACATTCATTTACAACAACATGTATTCGTTCAAAGCATATAGCAAACCACATGTTTATTTATAAACATGTATTCTCTCAAAACCATATATATAAACATCATTTATTTTTATATCAAGAACATGTATTCCCCCTCGCGGGTTTATAAACACATATAAAGCAGTAAAAGCGAGGCTATGAACTCACCTGATATAGCTATTACACGTAGATCAAGGAACAAACGTCTATAGTCGATACACGACTTCACGAGATACCAATCGCTCGTTGATCGAGAGCAAGATTCTCAACGGTCAACATATGACCGAACGAGACCTAAAATGATGAGACGCGTCTTAGGCTTGAGACGAGAAATAAATCATACATATATGTATATAGTTCACTTTAGTAAGTTTGGACATTGTATAAGTTTTATAAATATTTTTATGGAACTTTTAATAAAAATCCACATTTATAAAATGTAATTCATTTCTTGATAAACAAAGCCCATTACTAGTCCACTTATGACCCATAACAAGTTCATTTGACTTAAGTCCATTTCAATCTCGGTATTAAACACTAAACACGTTATAAATCTCAGGCCCAATAATGGCCTAATAGCCATTATAAGTGTAAGTTGGGCTTTTGTGGCCCAAATCCACTTTATATGCTTTTTGGGTCCTAAAATGCCTCCAAACAATGGCCACTTAATATTTCATGTTGGTCGGGTCTCGGGTATTCTAGTTATCAATAAATAAAGGATTCTATATTTACTAAACACCCGATCATACCATTTCGATGTCTATAAAAATCATCACGTTTTACGTTAATTAAATATAACCCAATTCTTACAATTTACCCGACATGTCTTGCTAAATAGATCATATTGCCTGAACTGTAAATCATCTAGGCGAGTTATTTATATCAAAACTATTATTAACTTATATACTTTACTGATTATAAGTTTAATTACCCCTAAAATATACTTATAATAGCTCAATTGCTCATTTTCTCACTTAGATGAGTTGGCTGTTTTTGGCTGCCAATCTCGTTTTCACCATTTGGGTCGCCATTTCCAAACCGTAATGAATTGATAAACTATCCAACTGATTCTAGTTATTTATGATTTTATCTACAACCCATAGTCTTACTTTTTTTTACTGGTTCGGAGTTCTTATAGGATTTTACAGTCAGTTTACACAGCACGTTCAGATTTTATACCTTTTATCGTTTCGGCCATATCTAATTCATCGTGTATCGTCACGAGGCGAGTCACCCGGCCAAATCGCCACAAAATAAAGGTCTATCATCGTGTACTATTATCCAAAGTTTAAAACCTGCTGAGTTTGACAATATAGGACGTTTTAGCCACTGTTCGAATTTTTAGCTATTACAACTTAACCAAGGTTTGTCTAGCTTGCATATTTGGTGTCAAAAATTAATACATAATGTCCAACAACCTTATATAATCATTACAAGACATGTTTTATAAAGATGAAATGAGATCTATATCTTCACAAAAGAAATTATACGATTATAAATATAAAAAAAGAACCTTACAAAGGGATGGTGAAAACAACAACATAAACTAACGACAAATATCCTTGCTTCCTTTCCATTGACCACTTTGATATATATAGATTTTACAAATTTTGTTTGTTGGTGTACATATGTTGAACGGCTGAGAGGGTGGTTCAAGAGACCAAAATGGATTTTGGTTTTGGTTAACACAATGAATAAAAATTGTATACATAGTGCTCCACGTGTCAAGTTGATGAGTTAAAATGAATTTGTAAAAGATACGTATGTATGTTGTTTCTCCGCCACTTAAGGGTGATCTGACACTGATTTATTATTAAACTTGTCATGCAATTTAGAAAGCGGGTATTATCGAAGTCTAATATTTTAAAAATTACGCGATTTGAAAATTACGCGTAAAGCCCGAAAAATAAACGCTCAATATAAAATAAAAACGTCTACATTCGGAGAACATTTATATTTCGATATATAAATGAGGATTAAGATTTAATAAATGTTCACGCGTCGTAAAAACGAATGACGTCTAACGGTTTAACAAAATTTACGAATAATGCTCATAAAATGAGAAGTTAAAACGACGACAATAGAAAATATTTCTATGTCATGACGAGGATATTTACGGTCGATGACAGACATATACTTATCGATAAATAATAAATGACACGTATATGATACGTTAATGCCCTAACCTTGTCGGTTAGCCGAGAATTCAATATTATTCGTCGAACGAACATGACAAATAAAAGGCGAGTAATAAATATTGGTCAGAATATTAGAAATAAGATTAGAGCTCAGTCTAAATATTGATTTTAATGTTCGGGTTACTATATCATCTACCCCTTTAGGAAGCGATGTCCCAGCGCTTAATTCGTCTCGATTGTCTTCGGTTAAAGGGCGAATAAGTGAGAGATAGACAAGTCGTCGCTGAGGTTTCCAATGTAGGTTGGATGAACAAAATTCAAAGCCATGAGTATACATAACAGGCACAAATGAACGGTTTGAATGTAGCTTCAATCCTTATAATGAAAGAACTATAAATAACTCGAAGGAGAAGGCATTGAAAGCGAAAAATTGACAAGTCGCCAATTTTTAGAAGTGGTTCAAGGTACAATACTACTAGCTTATCAAAAATGCAGCGGTCGATGTAAGTTCGAAAAATTCCACATGAAAGGTGAAGAGTCGAACGAAGTGGACGCATTTGGGAAAATTCCAATGCGACAATCAATTCAAAACCTTGGTGATCACATCGATCATATCGAAACACATATCGATCACGGTTCTCATAAAAGAAACTACGTCATAAAAAAATCACATTGATAGTACATAATTTCATGGAAAACGTTACAAAATATTCAGGACGATGTAATTATTACTAGTCGTACAAAATAACCTATTGGCATGATCTCAAACACGCATGCCTATTTCGTCAAAAGGGAATTCATCGATACGAAAATCGTTCAGAGTATACATTACTCTATCGAAAGTACTACGATCCATGTCAAACACAAACCCATCACTAAGCACATATAATCACATTATGACATGCTTGTAAAATACTCAAGCCATGTTAAATCAATAAGTTTAATCATGTTAACTCGTGCTTGCTAAATAGCCAAGCAATGATAAATAAGAATATTTGACAGGATTTTGGGATAAGTTCAGTCAAGGGAAAGTTTGCAAGTTAAAGGATATTCACGATCTTGATTGCATAGATGCAAATCGAAAATATTTTCGTCATCAGAGGGTGCTCACACACGAATCCATACCCAAATGACATTACAGGGTGCTCACAAACGGATCCATACCCAACATATATTACAGGGTGCTCACAAACGGATCCATACCCAAAAGATAATTCTCGTTATGTATGAAAAATTATTCGATGAACCACCCGTAATAACAAGCAAAATTTCAAAATCTATTCATTAACGATGAGTTGTGCTGATAACTTAATCCTCAGTCAATCCACAAGTACAAAACAACTAGTGTCGATTAAACAAGTCATGTGTTCTCGGAACAGGTAATGGTTCTTAACGGTTAGCTTATAATGCTCGCGATAGTTAGGACACATTAGAAATGGTCCATAGAAACAAGTTATAACTCGAGAGAAGACGAACAGGGTTACTCGTACATAGACGATAATCAATAATAACCATAATGACGAAGAAAACGAACGATTCGTACCAACGAAACATGAGTCGAAGAAATACATCCGTATACAAAAATAATCACAAACCAAGTCAAGCACTCTTGAGCCCATTTGTTTATAATTTCTTGTTTACATCGAAAGGCGTCCCAATCCATGTAAACAAGAATTTATAAATTTATGGTTCGGGAACTTATAACTTTCTTGTTCAAATAAAAAGGCGTCCCAATTTATTTCAACAAAATGATTATAAATCATCCTACTCAGTAATACCGTCACAGAACACGATATCATAACCAAATTAAATGCCAAGAAAAGTATAGGGTGTCAAACATACTCCATGATTTCTGTATTAAAACGTCCCATACCATTTGAATAAAGAAATCATCGACAATCTAAGGTCCAGTGGTTTAAAACTTTCTTATTCAAATGTCCCAATCCATTTAAATAAGAGAACCTTAAACGACACATAGTTGGACGATTTAAAATCTCTATATTTAAATGTCCCATTCCATTTAAATACAAATTTTTAAGTTGCTCAACTAATGACTACTATGAGCATATCTTTGTTATACCCAAATTATATATAGTTGATTGGGTATATATATATTTTAGGTCCAACACTGGCATCCTCCTTTTCCCCAACAAAACGTAATCAAACAGAATAAATTAAACGTCTTATTACGTAGAAGTTGTCTCCTTGAAGAAATGATTCTTCAAAATCATAAAAGTACATAAATAAAATAATATGTTTATCAATTAAGTTTCAAAAGGAGATGTCCTAAAATGGCACATCACGATGCGATGACAATAATCGAGCTTAAATTAGTCGATATGCGATATATTATGAAACAATATATATGTACTCAATATATCAAACGAGTTTCATACTCGCATTCAGATAATAAAATAATTATCGAGAAAGGTGATTGGCGGCGCGGCCAAACTCTCTATGAAACCGTATCATAAAATGTACGATAATCACGCAAGGATCCTTGCTTCATGCGCAATACCCTTAAATACCATAGTATATACATTCATATACCTACAACCATTTCTACATACACATAGGATAACATTATCACAACCAAGCATTGGTTTCTAGAAGCCATGGGCGCGCGGATACTTTGTAACGCAATCAAACAATTTTTACGAAAGAGTAGTTATAGTCTAGGTTTTAAAAATGACCTAGTTCGCTATAACTAGTGCTCTGATACCAATCTGTAACACCCCCAATTTCACAAGGCAGCGGAATATCAACATTGGGCGTTACTTCATAGCACATCACACAAAGTCATAGAAAACGACCTCAAAAGAGACGTTTTATAAAATAAACCATTCGATAATTTTATTAAATCTGAGTTAACTAAAAAAAGAGGTCCCACCAATTTATACAAACCTTAAGAAAAAATAAAGATTTGTCAAATGTATCGAATTGAAATTGTTTGTTTTGCCTTTACTTTATCTTGCGCGGCTCTATGCTCCAGCTGCTCTTAAACCTACACACCTGAGAATACATGCTAACATGTCAACATAACGGTTGAGTGAATTCATAGGCTTTTAATAAACAATAATGGGTTTTTAAATAAACCATAAAGTTTTTGAAGACAAGAATCTCATCCACTGTCGATAGTGCAACACATGCAATACCCAAAGTCCACGCTATTCTACTAAGCCATGACACCGAAGCCTTAAGTATAATAATGCCCTAGTCAGGATTTTGCCGAATACCCCCTTACTTCTAATACAACACACCTGGCTGAGACTCCAACCCACAGACGCGACCTGCCCAGGTGGGGGCCATCCCCGATGGATCCATCCGTCTGTACCAGCGCCTACCCATTATAGGTAGTTAACGGTTCATGGGTTTTAGGGACTTTCAAATTTGGGCAATACAGTACTTAGCAAATAGCGGTTCACAATCAATACAATCAACGCTTGTGTTCATCTTTCAAAATCATTTAATCACCAAATTACATTCATTTACAACAACATGTATTCGTTCAAAGCATATAGCAAACCACATGTTTATTCATAAACATGTATTCTCTCAAAACCATATATATAAACATCATATATTTTTATATCAAGAACATGTATTCCCCCTCGCGGGTTTATAAACACATATAAAGCAGTAAAAGCGAGGCTATGAACTCACCTGATATAGCTATTACACGTAGATCAAGGAACAAACGTCTTTAGTCGATACACGACTTCACGAGATACCAATCGCTCGTTGATCGAGAGCAAGATGCTAACGGTCAACATATGACCGAACGAGACCTAAAATGACGAGACGCATCTTAGGCTTGAAAACAGAAATAAATCATAAATATATGTATATAGTTCACTTTAGTAAGTTTGGGACATTGTATAAGTTTTATAAATCTCTTTATGGAACTTTTAATAAAAATCCACATTTATAAAATGTAATTCATTTCTTGATAAACAAAGCCCATTACTAGTCCACTTATGACCCATAACAAGTTCATTTGACTTAATTCCATTTCAATCTCAGTATTAAACTCTAAACACGTTATAAATCTCAGGCCCAATAATGGCCTAATAGCCATTATAAGTGTAAGTTGGGCTTTTGTGGCCCAAATCCACTTTATATGCTTTTCGGGTCCTAAAATGCATCCAAACAATGGCCACTTAATATTTCATGTTGGTCGGGTCTAGGGTATTCTAGTTATCAATAAATAAAGGATTCTATATTTACTAAACAGCCGCTCATACCATTTCGGTGTCTATAAAAATCATCACGTTTTACGTTAATTAAATATAACCCAATTCTTACAATTTACCCGACATGTCTTACTAAATAGATCATATTGCCTGAACTGTAAATCATCTAGGCGAGCTATTTATATCAAAACTATTATTAACTTATATACTTTACTGATTATAAGTTTAATTACCCCTAAAATATACTTATAATAGCTCAATTGCTCATTCTCTCACTTAGATGAGTTGGCTGTTTTTGGCTGCCAATCTCGTTTTCACCATTTGGGTCGCCATTTCCAAACCGTAATGAACTGATAAACTATCCAACTGATTCTAGTTGTTTATGATTTTATCTACAACCCATAGTTTTACTTTTTTTTACTGGTTCGAAGTTCTTATAGGATTTTACAGTCAGTTTAAACAGCACGTTCAGATTTTATACCTTTTATCGTTTCGGCCATATCTAATTCATCGTGTATCGTCACGAGGCGAGTCACCCGGCCAAATCGCCACAAAATAAAGGCCTATCATCGTGTACTATTATCCAAAGTTTAAAACCTGTTGAGTTTGACAATATAGGACGTTTTAGCCACTGTTCGAATTTTTAGCTATTACAACTTAACCAAGGTTTGTCTAGCTTGCATATTTGGTGTCAAAAATTAATACACAATGTCCAACAACCTTAAATAATCATTACAAGACATGTTTTATAAAGATGAAATGAGATCTATATCTTCACAAAAGAAATTATACGATTATAAATATAAAAAAAGAAACTTACAAAGGGATGGTGAAAACAACAACATAAACTAACGACAAATATCCTTGCTTCCTTTCCATTGACCACTTTGATATATATAGAATTTTACAAATTTTGTTTGTTGGTGTACATATGTTGAACGGCTGAGAGGGTGGTTCAAGAGAACAAAATGGATTTTGGTTTTGGTTAACACAAAGAATAAAAATTGTATACATAGTGCTCCACGTGTCAAGTTGATGAGTTAAAATGAATTTGCAAAAGATACGTATGTATGTTGTTTCTCCGCCACTTAAGGGTGATATGACACTGATTTATTATTAAACTTGTCATGCTATTTAGAAAGCGGGTATTATCGAAGTCTAATATTTTAAAAATTACGCGATTTGAAAATTACGCGTACCGAAAAATAAACGCTCAACATAAAATAAAAACGTCTACATTCGGAGAACATTTATATTTCGATATATAAATGAGGATTAAGATTTAATAAATGTTCACGCGTCGTAAAAACGAACGACGTCTAACGGTTTAACAAAATTTACGAATAATGCTCGTAAAATGAGAAGTTAAAACGACGACGATAGAAAATATTTCTATGTCATGACGAGGATATTTACGATCGATGACAGACATATACTTATCGATAAATAATAAATGACACGTATATGATACGTTAATGCCCTAACCTTGTCGGTTAGCCGAGAATTCAATATTATTCGTCGAACTAACATGATAAATAAAAGGCGAGTAATAAATATTGGTCAGAATATTAGAAATAAGATTAGAGCTCAGTCTAAATATTGATTTTAATGTTCGGGTTACTATACGCCATAATTGCGACGTAATGGTCCATTTATCCAAATGGGGTGTTACAGAAGGTGAATAAAATTTTGAACACACTAGAGCTGCGTTTTGAGACGAAATAATTCCGTTTGTGGATAATATCAAAGCGTGTTTTAGAAATATTGATCAAGATTTGGTTTTGGAATTAAATGAAGTTAAACAAGTTTTCAATGAAATGGATGAATCTTATGAAAACGGTTTAGTTGAAATAGAACGAATTTTACACCATAATGATCAACTTGTGAAGCAATTGATGTCGCATGATATTGTATCCATTTGTGTGAATAGTTGTGTTGATAATGATTCTATTATGAATAATGTTGAATCTATGGATAATGTGGCCGATAGTAATTGTCACAAATCTGATGCTGAATTTTTAAAGCTTCAAGATTCCTATAATTTACTCTCAAAATGTTTTGATGCTATTCAAAAACATTGTATTTCGCTTGAATGTGGAAAATAATTTATTCAATTAATTTTTGAAACGTCAAACGAAGGTGTTAATATAGATGCTCATAATGTTAAAAAGGCTTTTCAATTCAATAAACGATCAAAACAGCGTCGGAAAAGTGACAAAGTTTCTAAATCATTGCCGATAGAAAATGAGAATGTGGAAAGGACACTAGAGGCCGCTGACACTCAATCCTTGATTAAGACTCTTAATCATAAGTCGGTGGAAATCTCAGATTTACATGCGACAATTCGTGATAAGGATATGGCTTTGGCTGAATTAAAAGAATTGATTCGTGTTAAGAATACAACCGCCATTTCAGCATCGTCCTCTAGTGGTTCTAAAGGGTGAAACCAACCAAGACTAATCTCATTGCCGTCACAGCAATAAACAAGGGCCCTAGGACTAAACTATCGCAAACATTGGTCACTAAAGATAAGGCAAAATCAAAACCAGCTTCTAATATTCCCGTGTTGCCTTCTATAGGAGTAAACACCACTACTAAGGCTCAAAGATCTAAGTTTAAAGGAAACACGAAGAATGATAGGATCTTCCCCCATCTAGTAGTCAAGTGTAGAATAAAGTAGAAGCCCCCCTAGGAATGTTACTTCTGTTTTGAATAAAAAGAATCATGTAGCTAAACCTAAAGGCTCTAAGGTTGTGCAGCGTTCTAAGCCTATTGTGAATTCTAATTTAAAATGTGGGAATTGTAATGAATGTATGTTTTCTAGTCGTCATGATTCTTGCCTTATTGACCATGTGAATGAGATGTATTCCTGAAAGCATAACTTAGAATGGAAACTGATTGGAAAAGTGTTAACCCAAGTTGGATGGATGTAGCGTCCCACTGGTAGAACATTCACTATAGTAGGAAATAGGTGCCATTTAACTAGGATCGCTCGAACTACAGCGAAGAAAGTGTGCCCTTTAACTAGGAGTACTAAGGCTACCAACACACAAGCGTGTCCTTTAACTAGGAACACCAAAACTACTGTAGGAACAAAGTGCCATTATAGAGGTCTACTCCCACTATAGTGCTTGTCACTAATCCAAAACCTCGGGAAGATGGAACCATAAAACCGGCAATTAAACAAACATATGTTAGAAAACGCATAAAATCTAATGATGACACAAATGTTAGCAATTCTGATATTTTATCTATCTCCGCTAACACTCCGGAACTAATATTTTCCAATACATTGTCTACTGTTGTTTCAAACAGGTGGTCCATATCGTCTTGTGGTATTTGGACTCTGGTTGCTCCAAGCATATGAACGGAGATCGCTCTCAGCTCAGAAATTTCGTCAGTAAGTTTCTTGGTACGGTTCGATTTAGAAATGATCATATTGCAAAGATAATGGGTTATAGTGAATATCATATTGGGAATGTTATAATTTCAAGAGTGTATTATGTGGAAGGACTCTGTCACAACTTATTTTATGTGGGATAATTTTGTGATTTAAACCTTGAAGTCACTTTTCGAGAGCACACATGCTTCATTCATAATTTAGAAGGGGTAGATTTGTTGAAAGGTACTCGATGGAATAATTTGTATACTTTATCTCTACAAGACATGATGGCCGCTTCTCTCGTATGTCTTCTCTCCAAAGCATCAAAGACTAAGTCATGGTTATGGCATCGACGGTTATCTCATATTAACTTTGACACTATTAATCATTTGAGGAAAAATGAACTTGTTCGTGGTCTTCCTAAACTTAAATTTCACAAGGACCATTTGTGTTTCGCGTGTACAATGGGGAAGAGCACTAAGAAATCATACAAACCCAAGACTGAAGACACCAACCAAGAGAAACTTTATTTGTTGCATATGGATCTTTGTGGGCCAATGCGTGTTGAAAGTCTTAGTGGTAAAAAGTACATCCTCTTCATTGTGGATGATTACTCTCGGTTTACATGGGTGAAATTCTAGCTACAAAAGATGAGGCACCTAAATTCATCATCGGATTTCTCAAGATGATTCAAGTGTGTCTCAATACTACTGTCTGACGCATCCGTATAGATAACGGAACCGAATTTGTCAATCAAACCTTGCGTAATTACTATGAAGAAGTTGGCATATCTCATGAAACATCCGTTGCTCGCACTCCACAACAAAACGGAGTCGTTGAAAGGTGATATCGCACACTTGTGGAAGCTGCTTAAACGATGTTAATTTACGCAAAGACTCTATTGTATCTATGGGCAGAAGCAGTATCTACAGAAGTATACACCCAAAACCGATCGCTAATTCGAAAACGCCATGGTAAACACCTTATGAGCTATTACATGGAAAGTACCAGATTTATCATACCTTCATGTATTTGGTTCTTTTTGCTATCCAAATAATGATGGTGACAATTTGGGAAAACTTCAACCAAAGGCTGATATTGGTATTTTCATTGGTTATGCACCCGAAAATAAGGATTTCCGAATCCTCAATCGTAATTCTCGCAAGATCTTTGAAACTATGAATGTTGATTTTGATGAGCTGACGACAATGGTTTCTGAGCAAAGCAGCTCTAAACTTGCATTTCATGAAATGGGACCTAGTAACATTAGCTCTGGTCTAGTCCCAAATAACCCTTCTTCATCATCATTTACACCACCTACTAGGAATGAGTGGGATACGTTGTTTCAATCGTTCTTTGAGGAATTATTTACTCCACCAAGTATTGTTGCTCTAGAACCTGAATTAATAGCTCCGGTCTCGATGTTATCGCTCCAGCAAATGAAGTACAATCAGATGTGTCTACAACAACAATTGGTTAAGATATAACTTCATCGAGTAATTCTCAACCAACACATGTATCAACTACCCATGTCATGCCTATTGATGAGGAAGAGGATGATGATGATCACGATTTGGAATTCGCTCAAATGTGTGAACTTCCATTCTATGGTGTACCAATTCCTGACCCTAATCAAGACGAGTCGTCCACCTCAGAGGAAGCTCCTACTACAGTTTACTCTAATCCACGGATTCGTGAACATGACAACAAGTGGATAAAGGATCATCCTACTGACTCTATTATTGGTGACCCTAATCATCATGTATCCACATGAAGTCAGTTATAAGAAAGTGCATTGTTTTGTCATTTTGATGCCTTTCTCAGTGAAGTTGAACCTAAGATGTGACAAGAAGCTTTTACCCAATCTAGTTGGATAGAAGCTATGCAAGAAAAACTTAATGAGTTTATACGTCTTGGATTATGGGAACTTTTCCCATGCCCGGATCAAGTGAAGTTACTCACTTTGAAATGGGTTTACAAGGTGAAACTCGACGAGTTAGGCGGAATATTGAAGAATAAAGCTCGTCTAGTAGCTCGTGGGTACAAACAATTATTAGGGATCGACTTTATGGAATCCCTTGCACTTTTTGCGCGTTTGGAAGCTATTCGACTATTCCTCGCTTATGCTACACATATGAATATGATCGTCTATCAGATGGATGTTAAGACGGCATTTCTTAATTGTGAAATCAAGGAAGAGGTTTATGTTCAACAGTCGGATGGTTTTATGAATTCTAAATATACTAATCACGTGTACCGACTTAAAAAGGCTCTCTATGGGTTAAAACAAGCTCCTCGGGAGTGGTATGATTTATTGTCACAATTCCTCATTACGGAAAGCTTCGCAAAAGGCAAGGTGGATCCAACGTTGTTCATTCAAAAACACGGAAAATACATGATTATTGTACAAATATACGTTGATGATATTATATTTGCTGCCTCGAACCAGATAAAATGAATTTGGGACACTCATGTCTTCTCGGTTTAAGATGTCAATGATGGGTAAGATATCATTTTTCTTAGGACTTTAGATTTCCTAAAGTCCTAGAGGCATCTTTATCTAGCAATCCAAGTATGCCCTTGAATCGCTTAAGAAATATAAGATGGAATCTTGCGACCCCGTAGACACTCCTATGATGGAAAGAACTAAGCTAGATGTGGATCTAACTAGGATTCCTATTGATCCTACACTTTATCGTGGTATAATCGGTACCCTATTGTATATTACATCTAGCAGGCCTGACCTTCAGTTCTCAATTTGTATGTGTGCTCGGTATCAAACGAGGCCTACTGAGTTACATTTAGCTGTTGTTAAAATAATTTTGTTGATATCTTAAAGGAACCATTAATCGGGGAATTTGGTACTCAAAGGACTCATGTATTGCAGTAATGACATATGCAGATGCACACCACGTGAGATGTCAAGATACCAGGCGTAGCACGAGTGGAACTTTGCAACTACTAGGAGATCGACTAATCGATTGGGCATCAAAAAGGCAGAAAAGCGTTGTAATCTCAATTTCGAAGGCAGAATACATAGCTATGTCCGGTTTTTGTGGTCAAATTATTTGGATGAGATCGCAATTAACCGACTATGGTCTAGGTTTCAACAAAATTCTGACGTACTGCGACAACAAAAGTGTAATTGCCTTATGCTGCAACAACGTTCAGTTCTCCCGGTCAAAGAATATTAACATTCGCTACCACTTTATCTAGGAGCAAGTGGAACATAGAGTGAATCGAGCTTTACTTTGTCCGTTCTGAGTATCAGTTGGCAGATATTTTCACGAAGGCTTTAGATCGCGCTCGAATTAAATTTTTGGCCGACAAGCTAGGATTGAGAACTTTCTCGCCCGAGACTCTGAAGGAATTGGCGGATGAAGCGAAAGAATAGTGGTGGTAAACTATTCTCCGTATCCTTAATGATCATTTGTATATATTGTTTATATTTTTATCCACAAAAGCAAAATACAAAAATATAAAACCATATAAAAACCATAAAAGTTGAAAAATTCAGAAAATCCAAAAAAAATTTACTTTATTTTTCAAAAGGCATGCCTTTTGGTACAATAATATTTACGGCCTTAGATATATTGATTAATATTGACACGACGCCATAAATAGAGTTCGTACAAAAATTGTAAATATTTCATAAAACATGCCTATATGGCTTGTAGTTATATCAGACTGCAACCTGCTTTTCATATTAAAGTCAAGTATTTCTTATGAAAGCTTAGGCTCATCAAAGGGAATTAATTTTCTAGGGCATGGTTTACTTTATAACCATGTAAGGTATTGTGTTTATGTTATAACACAATCTAACACGGATATATGTACACTTCAGTGCATTTATTTGTTAAAACGAGAGAAATCTTGTTTTTATGAATTTATCATCTCCACAAACCGTAGCAATTTACAATTGGTATCTACACACTCGACGATGCAGCTACTCAATCGACGACTACAAATCTTTCGATAGAACACCGGTCAACAATTGAGGGGGAGCAATTGTCAAGCATTCAAAATATTCGATGCCGACCGTGTCAAGTTCACAAATTAGTGTCAAGACAACGATACCAATCGTACATGTGATGTTAAGAGATAACTTCAGACGTGACGAGGAGACAAACATTTTCCGACAAGAACTATGTGATTCTATCATATGATGTTCTCATCAATCAGGTCCAACCTTGTTAATTTATTCTAATATGGTGAATATGTTATTATTTTACAAATCAGTATCATATCTCATAAATTGGTATCATGAAGATAAAACGGACTTTCATTTTTATTCCCAAAAACTTTGTTAAAACTTCTTTAAATCAATTGATATCAAAAATATTGGTTGGGTTAATATTTTAATGTGGGGGAGAAAATGTGATTTAATATGAGAAATGATTGATCAAAAATAGTTTGACTTAACATGATAGCTCATCCCGACATGTGCAAAATGTTTTCGAATATCGTGGCATATGTTAAGGGGGAGCAAAAAGGATTTGCACATCCAAAATGGATTTTCATGGTGACATATACTTGGCCTCAACCCATTTATTTCACGAAGATGAAGATTGTGGTGACATAAGGATGGAAAGATAGGTTAAGTCTAATGATTCTTCCAAAACCGGAGGAATCTTCCCAAGGACATTCCATAGCTAGAAATAGTAGTCCTTAGGAAAGATGGAGAAATATTGTGAACGCATCTGAATGCCGACCAAGTACTTAAGTTAGCACTGGAACAATCACAACAAGGTGCTAGTTATGACGTATTGGTAAGCATTGAAGGGGTTGAAGAATGAAAAAGAATTGTAATGATTAAGGATGAAAAGAAAGACGCCCTCCTTACATCCTTAGGCAGAAACTGGGTCAACTCATATTTTATTGAAGATAGACATCATAGACCCAGTGATGTAATGCACAACCCATTCCAGCTAACTCAGATATCTCTCAAAAGGTATTTGTTTTAATCACACGAAGATCAACACGTTATCTATTGATTTATTCACTCCGAATAAATTGGTATTGAAAAGGTGGCACTCCTCTCTAGCCTCTGATCACTAAAACCCAAAACGCACGATCGAGTCTAGAGCCATTTGAGATCATCAAATATCTAATTAGGACACACTTTCATAATTCCTTGCTTCTTCACACACTGTGAAAAGTAAGAAAGATATTAAGAGTCCTACGCAAAATCTTCATGATCTTGCCTGAACATCCGAGTAATACGAAAGAATTTACAAGGAAGATGGAAATCCTTCTTGAGCGAACATTAAAAAGCTCATTGTAGGTGACTTATGCGATTCTTTATGAATCAAACTCGTGATAACTGGAAAGCAACAGTGGTTTATTTCTTAGTGATCTTGCCAGGACATTCAGAGTAATACCTTTTAGTATTTACAGTGACGAATAGAAATCCTTCTAGTGTTAACGTCAAACAACACTTGGTAGGTAACTTGCAAGATTCAATATTAACCAAGCTCGTGACAAAGCAACGATGGTGCGATTCTTTAATGAATCAAACTTGTTCCACGAATCGGAATTGACAGCTTCAATCATGCAGATAATATTATCCAAATCATTCACTCTTTACGTTCGCAGTCAGCTTTGGACGATCGAGTAAAGCGAACGGGTTTACCCATGAAATCTTGTCAAGGATATTTTTAATTAAATCTACCTGCCACAAGTACGATATTTAATATCGTCCAACGGTCTTCACCGACCGGAGGTAAAATGCTACAAAATTAGAATGAAATATTTAAAGCCATTTCGTTCGTGTCTACCTATGTTACTACATTTGAAGGCGGTGGCGTTGCGGAATCCGAGAAGAAGTCGTCCCCGTATGCTTATACTTTGTACACTTAATACTTCAACAAATTCAGGAAAGCCTAAAAGTCAAGTCTTTCGTTGTATCGAACTCTGAAGCTTTCAAGAATTACAATGGTATAAGTATGTGGGACATGAAGTCACGAAGAGGCGAATATCACAAGTGATGGATCCACAATATCAAGGCAAGAGATTAATGCTCAAGATTGATATCAAAGATCACATCAACATATTCACCGGAAAAGAAAAAGAAAAGAAAAGACGAAGAGTACGAGCTCAAAACAATCATAGTATGCTAGGTTTATTTTATTATTGTAACTCGGGTAACACCCTCGTTTGGAGTGACCTCCCTTAGCTGGAGATTGTTGGAAATACGTTTTTTACGTATTTAGGAAGATTCTGTCACTCCGACAATATATTAGTTAGTAGCTCGTAGTCATTGTATCTTTATATTAATCAAACAAGGAAAAGCCCAGTCCATGTCATGTATGGTCGGCCTATATTGTAAGCCCAAGCCCATCGTATGGGCTTGGTATATAAACCCTCTCCTTTGATGGAGAGGGTGTGGCTCACTTCACTTTTCACATAGTAATAAACGTGTTTTCATATAATTCTCTCTCAAGTGTGTGTGTCTACCATCTATCTCTTTCTCTCTCTAGTATAAGCAAGATTTACATAATCCTACAGTTAGCATTACTAATTTATAAAAGAGAATGATCTCGTTTCATGCTTAACACAGAATTAAGTGAAAATCAAGGACGACGGAATTATTTCTATGAAACATTTTCTTATTCAGTGATCATAAAACTCACATTCAAGTGATGAAAGCAATACATTATGTCCTAAACACATCTAGTTAAGTTTATAATTCAATAAAAAGTTGAATAAATTGAATTTTGGAGGTGCTATGATAGTTAATTCTAGCATTTCGTGAGGACACGGTAATGGTTTAGTATAGGGGAATGGATGAGACTATAATTATACATCATTCCAAACCTTAAAACGGACTTAAAATGCGAAAAATATCATCAAAAGTCTGCCATATACCCTTGTTTTCTTTGTTTGTGTATGTGCAGGCACGTATATCGAGAAATCACTTAAAAGGAATCAAAACAAGACAAAAACGGTCACGAGGAACGAATTTGTACCAAAAAATCGAAGTCGGATGTCGCTTTACGGGTTTTGAAACCCTAAAGATGCAAAATTACTATTTTACCCTTGAAGAAATAAAGAATTACAAGAATGGCCCCTTAACTTCCGAAATGTTCACAAAATACCCTTGGAAATTTGATTTATACAAAAATAGTCCCTAACGTTTGAAGACATGTGAAACTATTCCTTTTCCAAGTTTAACACAACCACAAAACCAAAAATGTCATTTTCTAAACTTATTTATAACGGAAAGTGGGCTGATTTGTTTTAACACAATTGAGGGGCCTCACAGTCATTATTCAAAAGTTATGAAAGGGGTATAAATTATGAACCTGCCAAACTGTTCCAAATCAAGTCAACTAAAAGTCATAGGGGCGCTAGGGTCATTTCTCAAAGTTTAATATAGAAGGAATATGGCTTATTTCGTTTATTCCAATGACAAGGGCTAAACAAGTCATTTTAGAAACTTCAAACAGTTTCATATATTATTTAGGTGGGAAACACTTTACTTAACCTTAAAGTGGATTAAACTCATGTTTATCCCACCATAAACCCTAGATATTCACCAACACCAACCAGAGTCTAAACAATGGGTTTTTTTGAAATTAATAGAGGGTTTTGACATATAACCCCAAGCAGGAACATACCCATGTGCCTAACTCATCCACCTCAGCAACATGGTCCCAATTAACAACCAGGATCTTTTGGCGTGTTCTACACATATATTGGAAGGCTCAGATCAATTTCAAATAGCTAGCATTCACATGACACCACAAGGACGAATTCAAACACAACCATCTCATTGGCATATTATGAGAATCATCAAGAGAAAATATGTAATTTTACATCTAGAGTTTATGGTTTCTAGTTTCTTCTTACATTTTGAATATATGGGGTAGAATGTAGTAGCAAAAATATGTTCCAAATTTTTAGCTTATTGCTTTATAACTTATACAAGTTAATGAATGAAAGATTTGAGTTCCAATTTTTACCTTCCAACATTTTTAATACTTGCACTTTTATTTTGAGCAAAACTTTACTTTTATGCAATTAAGTTTTCTGTATGTCATAAAGTAAATTCAAGAAATTGTTTTGCTTTTTTTAGAACCCCCACGTGCTTCTACAATTGATATCGCTAACCCATGTCAAAGCATGCAAATTCCTAATGAGAATGCAGGTACCAAAGTTGATGTTCCAAAAGAACGAAGCGGTCCAATCATCGTATACCGTTCAACTAAGGACACTCTTCATTATTCAAGAAATTGTAGGTCTACGATTTCTTAGGATTTGTTAAACTATGAATAATCTATTGATAAGATGGAGATGGAGGGTGAAGAAGATGATTAACTAGAGAGAGAAAGAGGAGAGGAAAGAAAGATAGAGAGAGAAAGTGATTTTAATAAAATGAAAGTAGTAAATGAAATGAGCAACCCCTCCTAACATGCTAGGAGAGGTTATATATAGCCCACCCTATATGTGGGCTATATGGACTATACTGTTTACAAACTGGATCACGAGCCTATTACTTGAATATATTATTGGAGTGACCGATCCTTTCTAAATACGTAAAAACGTATTTCCAACAATCTCCCCCTAAGGGAGGTCACTCCAAGTTACAATGTCTTAAATAGTCTATAGCTCGTGATCTATGCTAACAATGATGTGACCGAGACTTTCTTTGGAAAAACGTATTTCCAACAATCTCCCCCTAAGGGAGGTCACACCATTTTACAAAATCTTAAACCTAGCATACTATGCTTGAGTCTTCGATCTTGTTCTTGTGAATATGCTTGATGTGATCTTTGACTTAAGTCTTGAGCATGTTTTCTTGCCTTGACCTTGTGCATTCGTCACGTGTGATATTCGCCTCTTCGTGACTTCATGTTCCACATACTTATATCTTTAAATTCTTGAAAGCTTCAGAGTTTGATACAGCGGAAGACTTGACCTTCAGACTTTCTTGAATTTGTTGAAGTACTAAGTGTATGTAGTATAAGCATGTGGTGACGACTTCTTCTGGATTATACACCGCAATGCCACCTTCTTGTTACGCTGCATAAGACAATTAGCAACAAACCATATACACGGATGAAATGGCCTTGAACATTTCATTCTAATTCGGTAGCATTTTACCTCCGGTCGGTGAAGACCGTTGGACGATATTAAATATCGTACTTGTGGCAGGTAGTTTCAATAAAGAACCTCCTTGACAAGATTTCGCGGGTAAACCCGTTCTCTTTACTCGACCGTCCAAAGCTGAATGCGAACGTAAAGAGTGAATCATTTGGATAATATTATCCGCATGATTTGAAGCCGTCAATTCATGTTCCTGGAACAAGTGAAGTTCAATTAAGAATCGCACCATCGTTGCTTTCCAGTTATCACGAGCTTGATTCATATAGAATCTTGCAAGTTACCTACCAAGTGCTGTTTGATGTTAACACTAGAAGGATTTCCATTCGTCACTGTAAATACTTAATAGTATTACTCTGAATGTTCTGGCAAGATCACTAAGATATTGCGTAGAGGCCTGGAACGTGTTTAAATTCATTTAAGAGTTTACACCAATGTTGCTTTCAAGTTATCACAAGTTTGATTCATAAAGAATCGCACAAGCACCTACCATGAGCTTTTTGACGTTCGCTCAAGAAGGATTTCCATCTTCATTGTAAATACTTTCGTATTACTCGGATGTTCAGGCAAGATCATGAAGATTTTGCGTAGGACTCTTAATATCTTTCTTACTTTTCACATTGTGTGAACAAGCAAGGTATAATGAAAGTGTGTCCTAATGAGATATTTGATGATCTCAACTGGCTCTAGACTCGATCGTGCATTTTGGATTTTAGTGATCGGAGGCTGGAGAGGAGTGCCACCTTTTCAATACATTTTATTCGGAGTGAATAAATCAATAGATAATGCGTTGTCTCCGTGTGATTAAAACAAATATCTTTTGAGAGATATCTGAGTTAGCTGGGATGGGTTGTGCCTTGCATCACTGGGTCCATGATGTTTGTCTTCAATATCAAGAATCATTAAACAATGATCTTAATAGCATATGTATTGACCCGGTTTTTGCCTAAGTTGTAAGGAGGGCTTCTTTCTTTACACCCTTTGTCTTTACAATTCTTTTTCATTCTTCAACCCCTTTAATGCTTACCAATACGTCATCACTACAACCTTGTTGTGATTGTTCCAGTGCTAACTTAAGTACTTGATCGGCATTCAGCTACATTCACAATCTTTCTCCATCTTTCCTAAGGACTACTATTTCTAGCTATGGAATGTCCTTGGGAAGATTCCTCCGGTTCTAGAGGAATCGTTGGACTTTAACCTATCCTACCATCCTTATGTCACCACAATCTTCACCGTCGTGAATAGAGATGTTTTGGGTAAGTGTATGTCACCATGAAATCCATTTTGAAGTGCAAATCCATTTTGCTCCCCCTTAACATATGCCACGATATCCGAAAACATTTCGCACATGTCGGGATGAGCTAGCACGTTAAGTCAAACCATTTGTGATTAATCATTTCACATATGAAATCACATTTTCTCCCCCATATTAAAAATATTAACCCAATCGATGTTTTTAATATCAACTGATTTAGTAGCATTTTAAGAAAATTTGGGAAGAAAAATGCAAAGCCAAGTATCTTCATGAGTTACACAAGCTCCCCCTCAAATTAATGAGGGTCTACTTGCAACGTAAATTAAATTCCTTTTAAACACAAGTGTAAGGTATTTATCACGTGCAAAGATCATATATGATAATGAATTCACAATATTAGCAATTTACGAGGTTGGACCTGAATGATGGAGAACATCATATGAAAGAAGCACATGGTTCTTGTTCACGAATGTTGGTCTTCCTCGTAACTTCTGAAATTATCTTCCCCTTTACACCACATGGACAATTCATATCGTTGTCTTGACACCAACTTGTGAACTATGGCACTTTCGGCATCGAAGATTCTGAATGCTGGACAATTGCTCCCCTCAATTGTTTACCCGTGTTCTACTTAAAGAGTTGTAGTCGTCGTTTAAGCAGTCGCATCGTCTAGTATGTAGATATCAATTGCAACGAACTTCGGATTGTGGAGTTGATAACTTCGGATTGTAGAGTCAAAGCTTTCCGGTGAAATGCTTGACTTCAATGTGAAAAGCGGGTTACTATCGGAAATAATAGCAAACCATATGGAGCATGTTTTAAATCGTTTAAACTTCTGCTCGAACTTTATTTACAACCCCGTGTCATTATTTAACGACATTTCTAGGTTCGTAAATATTATCGATTCCAGAAGACATGCTCTTTTTATCAAAACATATTTGAACACACAATTTTAAAAGATTTAGAAAAACCTTTTGAAAAATTCTTGAAAAATTGTGTTCATAGTTTTGAAAAACAATTACTTGAGCTTAAGATGTTGAATATCTTAAAAGCGAGCTCAAGTCCGAGAAGTTGTGAACTTCCCGTTGTTAAGGATAAGTTACCATCGGCGATAAACTTTCCTTTTATCTGAAGGACGAGTCCTAAGCTGACATTTACTTAGAAGTCGTTTTCATGAGCTTGAAAACTTTTACTGTTTTAACGGAAAGCTCATGACCGAGAAAGGTTAATTTCTCGTTATGAGGAAAAGTTCTCTTATTTAAAAGATACACTTTCCTTTCTGAGCTTAAAACTTCGAATGTTTTAATACAAGCTCATGATCGAGAAAGGTGAATTTCTTGTTAAGAGGATAAGTTATCATAAAAGATAATCTTTCCTTTATTTTAAGTTTGAGTTACAGTCTGACATTTAACTGTAAGTCACTGTGCATGAGCTTAAAAACTTCGAATGTTTTTAATATTAGCTCATGCCCGAGAAAACTTAATTTCTCGTTGTTAGGATAAGTTTATCATCGGCGATAAACTTTCCTTTCTTTGAAGCACGGGTTACCATCTGATATTTAATGATAAACCATTATGCATGAGCTTAAAAACTTGGAATGTTTTTTATATAAGCTCATGCCAGAGAAAAATGAATTTCTCGTTGTCAGGATAAGTTTATCATCGGCGATAAACTTTCCTTTCTTTGATGAACGAGTTATAGTCTGTGATATGACTATAAGTCCTCTATTAAGCTTAACCATGAATCCCCTAAGACACTTGTTTCTCCGATAGCTGCTTCTTCAGCAACCAAACTCTAAGAGTGTCCTTAGTTGAACGGTATACAATGATTGGACAGCTTCGTTCTTTTGGAACATCAACTTTGGTACCTGCATTCTCATTAGGAATTTGCTTGCTTTGACATGGGTTAGCGATATCAATTTTAGAAGCACGTGGGGGTTCACAGTTGGCTTTACTTGTGTCAGAAGCGACCTGAGTAGATGATTTACTAGTCTTGGCTGGCAAACGTTTCGTTTTATAGAAAACCTTAAGTTTAGGCTTAAGTGAAGTATCATCTTTATCAGTTTCCTCCCTAGTAGACTTAGTAGAATCGGAGACTATCCTAGTTAAAGGGCACTCGTTTCCTACAAGAGTGAAAGTTCTACCAGTGGGGCGCCAAACTTTACCAAAGGGTTTGATTTTAGCTATCCACTGGGATTTAAGTCTAGCACGGGAGTTCACCTCATCAAGTAATTTCTTGACACAAGAATCATGATTTGCCGTAAAGACACATTTTCTACATGATTTACAAGTATCATATTTAATGTTCGAGTAATTCCTAGATGATTGATCGATGCTCCTAGGAGATGACATGCTACGGTTAGCAGTGTTGGGTAATCTAGAAGGCATCTGACTAGGATTGACATTGCTATCTCTTACATGTGTCTTTTGCATAACTTCCCTTAGACCAGATTTATGGCAAACGTCATTTGAACTAGTTCTAGACGTGGTCTTGGTATTTTTAGGGAAACTAGAGGCAATCATGTGATTAGGTCTTCCCAAAGCTGTTTTGATCACATTGGGACTAGTTGTTGGAGTGACTGGTCTAGGAAAATGAACCAAATCAACTTAGGAGGCAAACCGCGGTCTCGAGGATTGTGGTCGCTCGTATCTAAATGCAATAGGTTGTCTGACAGTCGGTTGTCTGACGAACTGATTTATAGGCGGTTTCCCCAAGATTGATGGTTTTTCAAGCTTAGTGTCCACACTAGGTCCTCTAGTTTTCCTTAACTCGTTTTTCAACGCAGCTATAGCAAAAACCTTTTCCTGAACTTGAGCTTTTAACATTTCATTTTCTTTGAGCAATCTATCTTGGGATGCCAATTTAGACTCTAGTAACTGAATTTGTTTCAAAAGATTATCCTTTTCAGCTTTCGAATCTAAAACTTTTTGATCCAATTTTCTTTCAAGAACAACGTTTGACTTTTCAAGTTTTTCAAAGTATGTTTCAAATTTGTCCGTTTTCTTAGAAAATTCAAGTTTGGCATCCTCAAGATCTTTTGATTGTTGAGCTAAAATCGTTTCGAGCTCTCTAATCTTGGAATCAGAAGCAGTCAATGAAGCAGTTATAAGACAATTATCATGATGTTTAGCATTTTGAACACTTTCTCCCCCATTATGACTCACATCGGATGAATCAGAAGTGGTATTGCTATCACTCTTTTGCATCCCATGTTTGTCATAATTAAGTTTGGAATGCTCAATATGCGGCATGTCATCAGCATATACATCATAAACAACATTACATTGTACCATGTTCGCATGCTCTTCGTAATAAACGGGTAAGGTGTCATCAAAAGAAATCTCGCGAGCGTTCCCTGACGTGCCATTGGTGTCATGTTGTTCTGCTGATTCCGTGCTCTTGCCATCGTTAGGCTCCAAGTTGTCAACCGTATGAGCATTCTCCTTTTGCATCTGCATCATAGATTCTAACTCTCCATTATCATACGCTTACTGAAGTCGAGATCTTTCATAAATCGAATACGAGATCGATGTCATGAATTTCAAAATTGTTTCACGGAAAACTCGAAGCTCGGTATGTGTATCTCGAAGAAATGATTGGCAAATCACTGAACTTTCAGGCTTGATGATATTGAATTGGAGGAAAGGCGTAAGTTGTGTCACAAGATTCTTATATGCAAGTGTAGATGCAGAGTGATTAAAGTTGTCATGGTTGACTAGCTCGGCGAGTTGGGTCAAAGTGGTGAATATTGAGTCGATGAATATATGACGATCTTGACCAAGATTTTCACAAATTCGCTCCCTCCTTGAATCCATGAAAGAGTAACAAGATGAGACTGAAGCATTCGAAATGACGTGATGCCACTTCTTCTAGCTTTGTCTTACAAAAGATGCAATTCTCCCTCGTTTGATGTCGAATTCGAAAAATCCATTGAATGTTCGAGAACAAATTCTTGGATCTTTGATTGGAAAAAATATCTTTCGCTCGGCTCAATAATTTTTATTGGCTCAAATGTTGATAAAATAAACCCGAGATTAAAAATTCTAAATATATCACCAATATAAAATGTTGAAAACTCAATACTAAGAATCCTAATTACTCGTCTTGGCTAAATATAGTAATACCAAACCCACTCAAATGGATGATTGTTGTGATAAAAATAAAAATAAACCACGTTTTCTTATCACAAAACTTAACAAGACTTTCCTTTTTTTTAAACAATACACACAGCCCACGTGGCCTGGCCAACCACTCCCACACGTGGCTTGATTAGAGGAAAGAAAAATTCTAAAAAAAAATCTTGTTCCACCGCCCCACTCACAAATATTATTATTCACACAAGCACGTAGTATACTGTCCTCCTTAAACTCTCCGCCCTATGTTTTGATATAAATACTCAAATCCTAATCTCTCTCTCCCAACAACCCCACAAACACAAATTCTATCTTCTCAAAAACTCTCTCTCTCCAAATACAGATAACACACTCATCCGTCTCTTTCTATCAATCTCAAACCTAAATTTGCTCAAAACCCCTCTTCTATGTATCCCGATCGCAAAAGAAAAACAAACCCAATCACCAAATCAATCCCTTTGTATCTTTCTATTCTCAGATCATCTTAGTCAACATAGATTCTTGTTTCCTCCATCTCAATAAAATCACCACCAAATCTCAGCCAATAATAAAAGTCCTTTAACTCCCTTTTTCGAACGAGAAGACAAGATCTAAAATTCAGCTTCAAGATCCTAGCATGGGTCTCGGGTAGGTATTTTTTGACTGTTTTTGTTTTCTGGTTGAGTCATAAATCGAAACAAAGGTTTGGATTTAACATAAGTGTTAAAATCCTTGCTTTATATTCAAATATTGAAGGGTTTAAACCCCGACAAAGAGCGATGATGATATGAAGTTTCGAGCACAAGATCTCAATAGATTAATGCATGCATGTGTAAAACGAAACAAATCTGAGGTTTCTATGATGTTTGATTAATTTCGAGTCTAGAGAGATGAGGGAGTCGAGTGTTATAGGGTTCGGGTGACGTTGGTCGAGAGATGTAGTGTTAAGGTGAGAGGGTGTGTTGTGTTTTGTGTGTTTGGATTCGTGTCTGTGTGAGTGGGTCGAGTTCTTGGAGTTCTTATGTGTATCAAGAGTCGATGAGACGAGGGTGTTTGTTTAAGAGTCGTGGGTTCGGTATTGATGTTGGGTTGTGGACGAGTCTTAGGACAGGTTTAGATGTTTTGAGGTGGTTAGTAATGTGAAAACATTAAGGTGTGAGTTGTTCGAGTCTGTGGAGTCTTGGGTGTGATATCGAGTCTAAGTTATTGTGGGTTGTTGGGTGAGGGAAAGAGATGTTCTTTGGTCGAGTCAGTCTGATGTGGTTGTGTGTCCGAGGGTGTGTGAGTCGAGGTGATGTGGGTGATGATGTCGAGTGAATACAGAGTTCCGTTATGTTTGAATCAAAAATGCTTGGTTCGGAACACGTTCGTTCGGAACACGTTCGTTCAGAACATGTTCGTTCGGAACACGTTCGGAACACGTTCGTTCGGAACACGTTCGTTCGGAACACGTTCGTTCGGAACACGTTCGTTCGGAACACGTTCGTTCGGAACACAAAACAGAAAACAGAAATAGGAGATAGATGGATCAAAAGGCGATGAATGGCTGATGGACAAGAAGACGTATTACCAGAAACTCAGAAAAAACTGATTATATAAAAAGAAAACAGAAATTGGATGACAGTTGGACAAAGTTGATAGAAACAAGAAAACTGATAAAAATAAAATTAAAAATTAAAAAAAATTTAAAAAAAACTGATAACACAATAAAAAAATATAAAAACCAGATTTGTTGGACCAATAGCAATAGATCTAAAAACAGATAACGGATGATTTAAACATAGGTAACGGATGATTTTAAAAAATTGATAACAATTCGTAACATTAAAAAGACTAAAACAATTTAGAAAAGAAAAGATTTTTCAATCAAATCAATAGATAAAAACAAACGCAAATCCTAAGATTTAACCATGGCTATGATACCAATTGAAGGTCTACGTAAATCTTGGCTTATTCTACATGATGGATTGGATTGATTAGATGGATTTGATTGATAAATAATATAAAAGAGGGATGAAGGAGATGAGGGTGTAGAGAGAGAAAGGAGAGAAAAGAGAAGAGTAGAGAGAGAAAGTGAAATTAAATAATGAAAAATGTAATCACCAACCCCTCCTAACATGCTAGGAGGGGTATATATAGCCCACCCTACATGTGGGCTATATGGGCTATACGTTTACTAACTAGATCACGAGCCCGTTACATTAATATCTCGTTGGAGCGACCGATCCTTCATAAATACGTAAAAACGTATTTCCAACACACTGTAGCATAAGCTACTCATAAGTTGTTTTGACAAACCAGCTTATAAGTTTCTTTTGTTACTAGTGTTATTATTCTGTCATATTTTAACTCTTGTTAGTTTCCTTGTTTCTTTGTTCCTAATTTCAGGTACTCAAGGAAAGATGACAATTCTCCATTTCATTTTCTTTTCACCCTTTTGATAAGTTGTAGATCAGCCAACAAAGGGTGATAAGCTCATACCATAAGCTTATGTTTTGAAGATAAGCTCTGAAAAGGTCCTAGTGTATCTTTTTGAAAGATTAGGCTAAGGGTTTAACCCTATTACTCAACTCAAGTAACTCTTATCCCTTTTTTTAACTTTTTTTTGTCAATTTTCATAGATTATGTGCTTTTCTGCTTTCTGCTTATCTGTTTTAAGTTGTTGCTTTATTTAATTACTTTTGTGTTTATTTACATGCTTATGAAATTCATTTTTCTTTGTGAAATTTAAGGGGTGTTTGGGATTAGGGTAGAACCTAGGTCAGACAAAATTTCGTGGTTTAGGGTTTTTAGGTCACTCTTGTTAGGTCTAGGGTAGTCACTTTATGGATTTTATTTTAGCAAGTTAGTATAAAAATCTCAAAATCAAGTTCTTGGTGTTTCTGCTAGTATAGAAGTAATAGGATTGATCTCAAGATAATGTGTGTTGTCTGAGGTATGTGTGCTTGAATTTTCTTTTTGTCTAAGGCATAAAGTTCTCAGATAAGGTTAAGTAGTTAGAGTTCACAATAGTCTTAAGATAAGCTTGCTATGTGGCCTTATTTGACCTTAATCATTGCCTTTTACATCAGCAGCCCATAACCCTTAGATCTTAGGTTTTAAATTTTGATTTTGAAGTTACAATTAGTTTAGAATAGGTACTATATCTGTTTCAGGTTGTTTAGTGCTTTAGGCTTATTTTACAGCTTATAAAATAAGCCAAAATTTTGCCTAGTAACTATACAAGTTAACTTTAGTAACACTACAACATAACATAGAAATTTCAGTTCATTTTATTTATGCTTGATTATGTGATTGTGTGAATTGTGTATTGCTTATTTGTGTTTTTGAAGCATACACTAATCCCCCAACAAGCTAACTGGCTTACTAGGGGTCTTGTTTAGAAGCTAAAAGGGTAAAAATTGAAAAAAAGTTGGTTGTGGGACTCGAACACACGCCATTCATAACACACACACACCTTTACCTTGCACCCTTTTTTACCAAGATTGTTTCTATTTATTTTTATACTCTTTTTCATTTTACAGCTTAAATAAGCTTTTTGTAGCTTATTTTGTGTTTCTAGCTTATCCAGTCAACCAATACATTGCATTTGTATTTAGACTTCATTATTTAGTCCTTTTCACTTATTTTTAGCTTGTGTCTTCTCTCTTTTAACATTTAATAGGAAACCAAATTTTATAGCTTATTATTTTGCTTATTTGTAATTTCAAGTTATTTCTCTTTTCTTATTGCCATTTTTCTTGCTTTAGGGTCTTTACTTTTCTTCTTCAAACAAGTAGGTACAAGTCGGGATCAAAATAGTCAAGGTTTTACCAAACCTGACTATTTTGTCCTTTAGTAAAAATCACTATTGGCTTAATTCAGCTTATTTACTTGTGCTTTTTCAAAATTTATTTTTGTAGTATTTTTATTAGTTAATATAGTTAGTCTTGCACAAATTTAGCCCATACGGTCAAGTGAAAAGCTTTTTAACCTTTTCAACGTAAGCTTATTGCTTATTCAATAAGTTGTGGTTGAGTTTTTGTTTATTTTCTTTTTTATATTGCTTAGTTAAACAAAAATAGGGATCTCTGCTTAAATTCTGATTATAAGCTTAAGTATTTTGCTTATTGGGCTTATTAGACCCAATAAGCTGGCTTATAGCTTATTTGAAGCTTTTAAGTGTTGATTCAGTTTGTGGACCTTTAGAAAAAGTTGTTTAAAATTGCATTTTTAGTCTAGTAGGCCTTTTGTTTTTTGTTTTTTCAGATATTTTCTTATTGGGTCCAAAAGCCCAATAAGCTTAGGCTGTTTTAACTTTTGGACCATTTTAAGGCTAATTTAGCTTTTTTTTTATCAAATTTAATTATCATTTTTGTTTTTAGTATGTTAAATTAATTAATTTGGAAATTTTTAAATTTTTGAGTTTTTCATTATTTTAATAATATTTTTGTCTCGATATGCGTAAAAGCGTAATTCGACTTAGTTTTTAATCATCGTAGTGTAGAATCCTCTTTTGTTTTTAAATCTTATTTTTCTAATCTTGTATCTACTCCAAATACGAGTTTAAGTGCAAACTAATCTCCTCGACTTACAACGAATCCTCGGTTTTTATACTTTTACGTTTTTCATTAATCATAAACTTATATATACTACCCTACATCTACTCCTATCAGTATTTTTTTCTAGAGATGTTAAGTTTTATGAGGGTATATTTCCTTTTAAAACTACTTTTCTTCTAAAACTTATTATGTTCAAGAGTTGGCTTCTTTAACATTCTTTGATCATTCTAATTGGCATGATCATCTTCTTGATATACCCGAATGATGAGGAGAAAAAAAGACCCCAACCCTAATAGGTCTGGTAGCTTATCTTCTCACTCTGGTAGCACTTCTTATCCTCCCAATAAGAATGAGGGAGGGCATTCTCATGATCAAACATGGTTGCTAATGAGGATGAGATGGTTACTAACCATGAGCACAATCAAGTTAGAGATAGATCTGAGGGAAATGTTCCTCTTGTTTATTCTCAGGAAGATGGTGATCCTTCTGTGCTTAATAATGAACCTTTTTATGAAAGTATTCTAGACAGTCTATGTTTCCTACTATTTTTAATGATTTTGTGATAAAGTCTAAGGTCAAATATGGTATTGAAATATATGTTAACTATTCCAATTTTACTAGTGACTATTAATGTTCTTAATAAAATGTGTGAACCTAAAAAATTTTGGGAAGCTTCAAAGCATCAACATTGGGTTGATGTTATAAATGCTAAAATGGATGCTTTATATAGAAACAATACTTGGGAACTTATTGACCTTCCTGGTGGAAGAAAGGCTATTAGTTCTAAATGGGTTTAGAATATTAAGTTTAAATCTAATAGGGATGTTAAAAGGTTTAAAGTCAGACTCGTAGCTCAAGGGTTTAATCAAAGGGAGGGAATATACTTTGATGAGACATTTTCACTTGTTGTTAAGATGGTTACTGTTAGATACTTAATTAACCTTGATATCAAGTCTGGTTGGTCTTTATATCAGCTTGGCATTAATAAATGCTTTTTATATGGAGATTTAAATGAGACTTTTATATGAAAGTATCACTTGGGTATCTTCTAAGTGATGGAAAAAGGTGTGCAATTTGATTAAATCTCTGTTTAAAAAAGAACCTAGGTATTAGAATGCTAAGCTTACTTCTATTATTGTGGAAAATGGTTTTAACAAACTAAAAGTGATTATAGCTTGTTTACTAAATCTAGTGATAACTATTTTATTGCTTTACTTGTGTATGTAAATGATATAATAACTAGTGGTAATAGTGATGAGACTGCTTTTATACGTAGTCTCATCGTCCAAAACGGGCTTTAAATGCATAAAATATCATGAAAAATGCCAAATATATGTTTGTGTTTGTTACATGTGTATTTTAGGTACGGATATTGAGAAAATGACAAAAGATCACAAGAAACAAGCAAAAACGAACACGGGAAACGAAGCCGCACAATGAACCAAGCCCTAGTGTTGATTTTCCAAGAATAACCCTTGAAGATTTGAAGATTATACAAGAAGGCTCCTCCAATATTGAATAATTGACACATTAAACCCTTTTTTATTATTAATTACAATTTTGGTCCTTAAAGTTTGTCAAATTACAAAAAGGACCATCCACTTTGAAGAATTGGTAAGAATGGTCTCTCATAAATCAAGACTTGTCAATAGTTGTAAAACCCGCATGCTTTTACCATGAATAGTACCCTTAAGATCGTACGTACTAGATTAAAACTTTCCTATTATAGCATGATTACGATTACGTGTTAGGATTTTACGTATTACGTACGTGTTAGAACACGATAAGTATTTACTACGCACGAGCACGCAATAATTATTTGACAATAATTAATCACGAACATGCGATCATGAAATCATGAACGTAATTAAATCACGAACTATTATTAGTTACATATATATTTATTACGAGCGTAAATAAATATATTAGGTCACGGTAATTATTTAACTAGAACACATTAAACGCGAACACAAATAATCACGAACGAGTAATTAATCAACGAGACACGGAAAACGGTACGGGTACCCTATGTGGGGCCCCTACCCGCGGTTACAAGGGAAAGATGGGCCAAGCCCATCTCAAATTTTACTAAGGAGGGTAAAAGGGAAAAACACTACTCATTTTTCACTTTACAGAGGATTTTCACAAAAACCTTAAAAAAAGTTCTTCCTCCTTCTTCTTTTCTTTTTTGGCCGCCACCCTCAAACACACCAAAGGAGGTGTTTATTGATCTTTGATCTTGGATTTCGTGCTAGTGTTCGTGTTTGTTCATCGTTGTTTAGATCCACGCATTCGGTAATTCTTTTAACCCTTTTCTTTTGATTTAATCTTTTAAATAATTAAGAACATGATATGTTTTTTTAAAAAAAACCTAATTAAATCATAGATCTAATCATGAAATTGGTTTTGGAATAAATCAAAAGGGATGTTTAAGGGTGTTTGTTCTTGGTCGCCGCCTAAACCGAAACCGAGAGGGTCTCGGTTTGGCTATTTGACCACCACCGAGACCATATGGTCCCGGTTGGTAGGTGTGGGTCCCACGGCTGCAACAAGACAAGGGTAACCCCGAGTTGGTTCGGGGTATGGCGTCGATTTCATGTCCGGTTCATGGTTCTTAGTCAAGATCCGGTTCACGGTGTATGTTAAGATTATTTTTCTTTTATAATCTTATGTTAAAAATTAAATTAATGAACATGACATGATTAATTTAATAACATGACTTAGGTTATCTTAATTATTAAAATCATGAAATTATTAACCTAAGTATTTTATATTTTTAAGACTTATAATTAATTAATTATTTAAAAACCATGGTTATAATTAATTAATTAACATGAGTTAGATTATATTATTAATAAATAATAATACATGTTTTAACCTAAGTATTTAACTTTATTTATTTAAAAAACATGATATACTTTAATTAAATATTTTAACCTATAGTTTATTTTAATTACATGAAATAATTAATAAACTGTACATTATATCATATGACTTAGAAAATAATCATGAAAACACTTAGGCTTATATACTTAGCTTATTTAACTAGCTTATTTCTAATTATGGAAACTTCTATTTTTAGAAACTTATTTAAATAAGGCAGCTAATCTATTTATGGAAACGTTCTATTTTTAGAAACTTATTTATTTCAGGCAGCTAATCTATTTATGGAAACTTATTTAAATAAGGCAGCTAATCTATTTATGGAAACTTTCTATTTTTAAAAACTTATCTATTTTAAGCTGTAATTCTATTTTTGGAAACTTTCTCTTTTTGGAAACTTTCTATTTTTGGAAACTTTCTATTTTTGGAAACTTTCTATTTTTGGTAACTTTCTATTTTTGGAAACTTTCTATTTTAGGAAACTTTCTATTTTAGGAAACCTGCTCTTTTTGGAAAGTTACTTATTATTACACAGTAAGTATAATAATACATGAAATACCAGAAATAATTAATCAAGGTAAACAGAATATAAGATAAACACGGTTTATGGCTTAAAACAGTAAAACATGATAAGAACATATAAAATAAGCTAAGACATGACATAAAACCAGCTACGTATTTAGTAAGCAGATACTTATTCATGTATGTATTTATGTAGCATTAGTGATACGGAAGTAGGATTCCTCTCAGTTCATCTTCTTCGTTCACTGGACATAAGGTACGGATTTCCGTCCTTTCAGTATGGACATTCTTTCCTTATTAGGATTCCCCGTATGCAGCCAAATGTTTTCCCGTAGTATAAGTATGTGTTTGAATTGCTTATGTTTAATTTAGAATACCTATAGCCATATACATGCATGACCAGTTTCACCTAGTTATGGAGGTACCATAACCATAACATTAGAGGCACTGATGTTATGACTTCACCACGGCGGAGTGATTGCTCGTGGCGTCCCTTCAGCTTTTGGCCATTTATATTATATTTATCATGTGGGGCGTATGGGTGCATCCTAGTTACATGTTTTCAGTCAGGATTTCATGGTGAATGTGGTGTGTGCCTTGCATCCTTCACAAGGAGCTGATCCCTCCTACCCAAAAACTAGTATATTAAATTAGAGGCAGCCCCTCTAATTTGCATGATGAGGTCACCCCTCCAAGTATTCATGCACGGTGGATTTTCATGACCTATATTGGCTAATGGTAAAATATGATAAACAGTTTTTACAAGATAAACATAAGGCTTTTCAAACTATAAAACCAGTTTTATCAAGACTTAACCAGGTTACTCGGGACTTAGTTTCTTCCGCTGTTATATGTTATATGATTATCCTATTCATGCTTTATTGTACATCCGTGCACTGAGCGTATTGCTCAGCCGTTTTCCTTTTCTATGTTCCCAAAACGGCAGGTACTCAGGGACGCTCGTAGACTTTAAGAGTACGTGCATATGGACTGGAAGCTTTCTAGCCTTTCTTTACTTTATGCATTTCCTTTCTTTAGATACATTGCTATGGACATTGTTTCGTCCTTTCCTTTACTATACTTATGTTTGTGTTTGATGAGCTTTACTTTTGGACTACCGATGTTTGATTCCGGTATTTTTCTTTGTCATGTAATGTTTAGACATTTTTCCTTGTATGCTTTGATGACACGCCATAATTGCATGTGCCATTTCCATTATCAAAATGGGGTGTTACATTAGTCCTCCAAGAAGTCAATCATACAAGTTAAGACCATAATCTTTGAAGAAAATGCCAAAACAGCCCTTCAAGAATCATGAATTGGAGAAAATACTTTGGGGCAAAAGTGTGAAAAAGAAAACTTCAGTAACAAAGGAATCCGGATTTTGGGTATTTAATTTACAAGTGAAACGAGATAGAAAGAATGGGGGTTATTTCTGCCAAGACAAGATAGTAACCTAGACCTATGAGGGGGTGACACGTGCCCCACTCACCAAAATCCACCAATCAAAACCTACCTTTTTTCCACCTCACCATCCCACTCAGCTTAATAAAAACTAATCATAAATGATTAGTTAATTTGGCGCCTAACACATCTTTTAAACCTAAATTTAGATCAAACCTAGCACTATTCACCTCAAGAACAAATTTGGGTTTTCCTAAACGGCTTGTAATTTGACCCCTATATTGTCCAGAATTATGATTAAGGGACTCTTAATCACATCCCAACTTTAAAAACTAATGCCACGTCACCACAAGAGTCGCGTGATGAACCCTGCTATATGCCTTTGAGGAAGATGCCAAAATAGTGACAACCAATCTACCACTCACAAAGCTGATTACTTCCTAAGCTCATTGTGAGCCATTGATCACAATTCCACACCTTTCCACCTTTACAAAACGCCAAGGAGTCAAATTTAGTAAAGAGATTTTCAAAAGTTCAAGGGAAAATTGGGGACTTCACAACTAGGGTTTATGTTATTTTTCAGCTTCTTTAGTCTCATTGTAGCCTATATAAAGGCATTTAGGCTTTACATTTTCAGTTGCTCTTGGTTTTCTTATTGGTCAACATTCTGTAAATCCTCCTTCATTATTAATGAAATGTGTTTGAATTGTGTGACGAATTCCAAGTGCCAATCTTTTTAGTTACTTTTTATTGATATATGTTTGCTATTGTTGAATCTCAAAACCTGTTTTCAAACTTTGTGCAAGAAATTGCTCAAAGTTTAAAATCTTGATATTTTGCTAAGTTCTTTGCTACACCTTTGGAATTTTTGGGCTATAAGTTGATCATAACACCCTGATAAAGAGTTACCAAGGTGTTGTGAGGCTTGTGGTTTGGAGATAATCAATGAGTGGGTACAAAGGTTGCATTAATCAAGCCTTTTTCTACTTTCTGTTTTCATAATTTTTGTTCTAACCTTGTTGGTTCTTAGCAGCTTGTTTGTGGAAGCTTGTGCCTTGTTTTGCTAGGCACATCAGCTCAAAAATTCGTGACTGTGGATGTACATTCATGAGGTTTGAGTTCTTGAACCCAAAAATCTGTCAAAATACTTGAATTTTGTGATTTTGAGTTCTGCTATTGTTCTTGTTGTTTTTGTGGCTTAATCTTGCTTGATACTGCATAATATACTTGTTATTGTGTTTGATTGGGCTTGGATAACACTAAATCACACTTATACTTTGTTAAATTTGGATTTGAAAAAGATAAGGGGTGTTTGGGTTAACCTGTTTAAGATCACAAGTTGTTATTGAGTTATTGGAAGGTGTTGTTTAGTGTTTGTATCTGCTTAATACTTGGTTGTGTGCTGATATCTACAAGTTTTCAGCTTTAAAACATCAAATCTAAGATTGTGCTATAACTCACTTGATTTTGCTTATTTTGACCTAAGATTTTGGAAACACCTAGAGTGAATACATGTTTAGGGCTAACAAGTGTTAAATCAAAGTTTGTGTAACCTGTGAAGAAAATATGAGTGTTTGAAATTGGATTTGCGGTCAAGTATATCAACTAAGTATCATAACTGCATGTTCTTATTCATCAGTAACTTTCATTTGCTTGAATCTAGATCTAGACTTTGAATCAATGCATGAAACTTGTTTATTTATGTTCATTTGAATTACTTATAGCTTGTATGCATTTGGTGAAATTTAGCTGGCTTATTCTTGCTGAAAGTGCTTATTGAGTTCATAATTGCTTATGTTCATGTCTGATGCATATCTGGTGATGTTTTGAATTAACTACACTGATTGGCTGTTTGAAATTGTGATTTTATTGTTGTTATTGACTCCTTGTGATTAACTGATCACTTGGGTGCCTTTGCTTAACCTGAATCCACAAAAAAGTCACAAAAGACAAAAAGTCAATTTGGTCAAGCAGTGGAAACTTTTCCCACTGCTGAACCTCCAAAACTAGCCCCTGCTAGTGTTAAATATCAAGCAGCTTATTCATAAGCCATTTTGGCTTATCCAGACTTGCAACAACTTGTTTTTTGTGATAGATCTTCCTTATTTGACCCATTAATTTGATCTGGAGCTTATTAGGGTTTGACTTTGACTTTTGACTAGAAAACTCATCAAGTTGACTTTTACATAAGTGCTTAATTGCTTATTCTGGCTTATTTAGTGTGCTTATTGGAAAACTTTTTGATTATTTTGCTTAATTAAGTCATTTAAAACCATTTGAAACTTGAATCAGCACTTGAGGTGTTATAGAACTCAAAAACGACTATTTTGTCGTTTTGTGAAGAGAGTCTTGGCTTATTTCAGGCTTATTTCTTGTGCTTTTTCAAATTTTCGTTTTATAGATATCTTTGGTAACTCAAAAGAAGCTTGTGTGTCAAATTTTAGCTTATGGCATCAGCTTATAGCTTAATGGGCCAAAAAGCCCATTAAGAATAAGCTGCTTTGAAATAAGCTAGCTTAAATACATTTTTAGCTTTTGGGCCTTCAGAGTTTTGTTCTTAAAATCAAATTTTAAGTTAGACTGGAAGTTTTGGGCTTATCTGCTTGACCTTTTCTTATTGGGCCCAATTTAAGCCCAATAAGGGACTGTTTTGTCATTGAATCATCATCTAAAAACCCTTTCTCTCTCTAAAAACCCTTTCTCTCTCTAAAAACCCTTGAATTGTATTCATTGAATCATCATCTAATTTAGATCCAACCATGGGATCTTAAATTTTATTTTGGATCCTTGTTTCTTGTTTCATTAGCTCTCTATACATATAAAACTTCACCATTAAACATTCCATATATAACCTTTTAAATCCATTTTATTAATATTTCTGGGTTCCTGTTCATCGGACCCCTTTTCCCTCTCAACCTTTTTTCTTAATCCATTACCTCTCTTAGTTAATCCTTGTCCCTCCCAAGCATGTACCATGTCTAATCCAACCCAAAACACTATGATTGATCCGAGTATTGTATTACCGCCTCCGGTAGCTAATCCTACTATGAAGAAATCCAATACGAAGTCTCTCAAAACCAGGCAAACTACTAGAACAATGAATCCTGACCCGAGGGTCACCATGAAGTATGCTATGGCGGATTTATTAGGTGAATCAGTTAACCAAATTAATGTGAAGGAAGGTATCTCCCATAACTGCTCTGAAGTGAAGACGGAAGGGGTTGTTGCTGCTGAGGTGTTGAGTGATGTGTTAGGTGATAAGGCTAAGCAAGATGATGTTGTCAAAGGTGATAACAATGGTAAGGATGATATGAATATAGATTCTAATAATTTTAATGCTATGTTTCCTAAACTTAGCACTAGTATTTTGAAAACTAAGGTAGTTGATGATAGTATTTTAGTTAATGGTGTTGGTATTAATGTTGATGTTAGTAAGGATGCTAAGGTTGATAGTATGAAGAGTGTGCTATTAGAGATGAATGTTAAGAGTAACACTAGCTTACAAAATGATGGTAAGGGTAGTGCAAATAGTGATGGTAGTGCTAATGGTGTGAAGCCAATGGATATACAGGTTGAGGCAAAGAAAGAAGTAGATAGTAAGTTTAAGAAATCAGTATCGTTTAGTAATGTTGTACAAGGGAATGGTGATAGCTATAATAACACTCTCATAAAGGTGCCTTGTGTAGACAGAGAGGGTAGGAAGGTTGTCAAAATGGACCCGGTTATTTCTTAAGGGAGCAAAAAATGGGATTTAACTGTGGTGGTGTATTTTGTGGGATTTAAGATGAGCTATAGAGAAATTGTGGGTCACCTTAGAAGGATGTGGAGACCCTATCAACTAACTGAAGTAATTGTCAATGAGGGTCTTTACTTTTTCAAATTTAAGTCAGAGGATGGATTGCAAACTGTTATTGAGAATGGACCATGGTTGGTTGATCAAAAGCCGCTATTTGTTCAGAAATGGGCTCCGAGAATATGTCTAGAAAAGAATGAGCCGTCTAGGGTGCCGTTGTGGGTGAAAATTTTCAATATTCCGTTGGAAGCATGGAATAGAGATGGAATTTGTTGTATTGCTAGTAGGGTGGGTACCCCTATCATTATGGATAAGGTCACCACTTCTATGTGTGAAAAAGGATTTGGGAGGGCTAGGTTTGCAAGAGTCCTTGTTGATGTTGATGCTATGGACGGTTTAATTGATAAGGTGGAAATTTGGTATGAAGAGTTGGATAGAAGTATGATGCTTAGGGTTGACTATGCTTGGCAACCTCCCTGTTGTAGTCATTGCAAAGTACTTGGTCATGATACTAGGACTTGTAAGGTTCTGGCTAAAGTTAATGATGCTAGTGGTGGTGTGGGAAGTAATGGTAATCAGAAGGTTGCCAAAGAAGATAAGAGTGCTGAAGAGAAGAGTGATTAGAAGACTCTTGCTTCGAAGAAAACCACGCCTAAGACCTCTGAGCCTCCCCAGCCAGTAACTGCTCAGGGTAATATGGGTTATGGTAATGCTGCTAGAGGTGGTTTTTCTGGTAATAGAGGTTATTATGCTATGAATAGAGGGGGAGGAAATGGTAGGGGTAGGGGTAATCAGTATGGTAGAGGTGGTATGAATATGGGAAGAGGTGGAATGAGTGGTGGACAAGGGAATTTGAATAGCAATGTTGCTGGTAGTAGTACTAGTCATAGCGTTCCGGTGACTAATGCTAATAATGGGGTCAAAGTTGATACTGAGAATATTCCAAAGAAGCCTAAAGTTGGGGTAGTTAAACAGATAGCTAAAAACATTGCATCGGCTAATAGTTTTGCTGCTTTAGCTAATATTGATGGTGAAGAAAGTATGGAAGATTTGAAGACAGATGTGGATCAGTTAAAGAGGAACATTGATGTTGCTTTTTAGAGTGGGTTGTTAGTTGATGATGATATCTTGAAAAATTATCTTGTAGAAGTCCAAGGTTATTATAAGAATAGATGGGAGAGTTTAGACATGACAGTGAAAATTCAGTTTGTGAATAATAAAATTAGTAAGCTTAATCACGATATTAATATTAGGAAGAATGTTGCTAATGAGACGGTCAGTAAGATTGTGGGTAAGAATGGTCCGCCTAGGACTAGATCAGGTCAGTCCATTAAGCAAGCAAATGATATTGCCTTTAGTGAAGCAATGATGGATGAAAAAGAGGAAATTCACAAAATGAAGAGTAAAAAAGATTGTTATGAAGTTGACTTGTTCCTTTTGACTGGTTTAGTGCCTTCGTTTGGTGATGATAACAAATGGTCTGATGGAATGAGATCATATTATAAGACTAAAATTGCTGAGGGTAAGGCTAAGGATGTCTCGGATTTTGTTGATAAAGAGATTGAAGAAGTAAGCAATGATAAGTCGGCTCATGCAGATTTTATGGTTCAGAATGTCCTTTCTGGACCTATTGATGCTGAGATGGCTAATGTATCAGGGAATGGTGATGGTTCTTCATCCTCATCTCTCAAATGAGTATCAAAATTGCATCATGGAATATTAGGGGTATGAGTGATACCCCTAAACAGGATGAGGTTAAGCTCCTTATTTCTGAAAATAATTTGAAGATGTGTGCTATCATTGAAACACATCTTCATAAAAAGAAAGTTAAGCCTGTATGTGATAAGGTGTTTGATAAATGGGATTGGATTTCGAGTTATAGTGATAGTAAGAAAGGTTGTAGAATTATGGTTGGATGGGATGCAGATTCTATTCTTGCTACTGTTTTGTCTATTTCTGATCAAGCTATTCACTTTGAAGTTAGTTTGATTCATGATAGGAGAAAGTTTTTTGTTTCATTTATATATGGAGAGGTTAATCCGAAGGATAGAGTAAGGCTTTGGGATAAATTGAATGATCGCATGGCCACTGTCAAACAGGAGCCATGGGTCATGCTTGGTGACTTCAACGTTATTCTTAAATCGGAGGAGCATTCTTTAGGAGATTCAGATAAGTATCGTGCCACTAAGGATTTTAGAGAATGTGTTGAGCAACTTGATATGGATGATTTAGCTATGTCAGGATTCTTCTTCACATGGGTTCAAAAAAGATATGATCCGGGAAGTGGAATAATGAAGAAATTGGATAGAATTATGGGTAATTGTGGGTTTGCTGATTTATTTAACTCCTGCTATGCCTGTTTTCTACCGTATGTTACATCTGATCACTGTCCGGCTTTACTTGTAATGTCTGATGTGGTGATTAAAAGTAAGAGATCATTTAGGTTTATGAACTATCTTACTTATAAAGATGAGTATCATAATACTGTTAAAATTAACTAGAGCATTCCAGTGGAAGGATATGCTATGTATACTTTCGCTAAAAGACTTAAAAGGATGAAACATCACATGAGAAAGCTAAATAGACAAAATGGGAATGTGTTTGAGAAGGCGAAAATGTTGAGGCAGGAGTTGAAGTTGGTCCAAAGTGAGTTGGATAAAGATCCTCTTAATGTGGAGTTAAAAGAAATGGAAATGGTTTTCAATTCGGCTTATCGAGAGGCTGTCCTTGATGAAGAAAGAGTTCTTAGACAAAAGGCGAAGATTGAATGGCTTAGGGAGGGTGACCAGAACACGTCTTATTTTCATAATATTCTTAAAGGCAGATTGAAAAGAAGTAGAATTATATGTATTAGAGATGAAATGGGTAACGAGTATGAGAATGATGCTGTTGCGGAACAGTTTGTGAAGCACTTTCAGGACTTCCTTGGTTCATGTGATGAAGTTTTCCCGGTGGAGTTGCCTGAAAGTTTATTCAAATCCAAGATCAGCGATGATATTGCTTTACATTTGATTAGGGGTGTTTCTAATGAAGAAATTAAGATTGCATTGTTTGACATTAAGGATGACAAAGCCCCTGGACCGGATGGTTTTACATCAAAGTTCTTTAAAGCTTCTTGGAACGTTGTGGGAAATGATTTATGCGCGGCTGTTAAAGAGTTTTTTGTGTCTGGTAAGATGCTTGGGGAATTAAATACCACTCTGATTTCTCTAATTCCTAAATGTGCTATTCCTACTAAAGTTACTGATTATAGACCCATTGCTTGCTGCAATATGGTCTATAAATGCATAAGTAAAGTAATTACAAATAGGATTAAGACGGTCATCAATGGCCTTATTGACCCCAATCAGAGTGCGTTTATTAAGGGTAGGCAAATATGTGATAACATTATGCTTGCTCAGGAACTGATGTGTGGTTATAATGCGATTAAGAAGCCTGCTAGATGCAGTTTTAAAGTAGATATCCAGAAAGCCTATGACACGGTGTCATGGGACTTTTTGGAATTTTGCTTAATAGAATTTGGGTTACATAGAACTATGATAGGATGGATTATGGTATGTTTAAAATCAGCATCGTTTTATGTCTGTGTTAATGGTGAATCCCATGGGTTTTTCAAAGCCAAGAGAGGACTTAGGCAGGGGGATCCCATTTCACCTTACCTTTTTACTATGGTTATGGAGGTATTTACCCTTATGCTTAAACGACAAATTTTAAAGGAAAAGAAGTTTAAGTACCATTGGGGTTGTAGGAAATTAAGCATTGTCAATCTTTGCTTTGCTGATGATCTGATGATGTTTTGTCATGGTGATTTAACTTCAGCTTCTGTTCTTAGGAGAGCATTAGATGAATTCTGTTTATCGTCGGGTCTTAGACCTAGCATGATTAAGAGCACATGCTACTTTGGTAATGTGACTGATAATGTTAAGGAGGAAATTAAACTTGTTATCCCATTCCAAGAAGGTTCTCTGCCTGTCAGATATTTAGGGATTCCACTTGATGCTAGACAGATTTCTAGGAGCGATTGTGGGGTTCTTTTAGATAAGGTCAAGAAGAGAGTTCATGATTGGAGAAATAAGAATCTTTCTTTTGCGGGAAGACTCCAACTTATTTTCTCTGTCCTTAGTTCTCTTACGGTTTATTGGGCTTCTATTTTTTTATTCCTATTGGGGTGTGTAATGAGATTGACAAAGTAATGAAATGCTTTCTATGGGGTGCTGAGGGTAAGAAAGGGTATATGCATAGTGTGTCGTGGAAGGAGGTTTGTAAATAGAAAGATGAGGGTGGTTTGGGTCTTAAGTCAATGCATGAATGGAACAAAGCTCTTATGATTAAACATATATGGAATATTGTGAATTACAAGGATTCCATATGGCTTTAATGTGTAAGAGTTAATTGGCTTAAAGGTGATAACTTCTGGGCAGTTAGGTGTATACAATACTTTCGTGGTGCTAGAAACAACTTCTGTTATTAAGGGATGTGACTAGAAGATTTATACATATGAAAATAGGCAATGGCAAGTTGTGCTACTTTTGGCATGACAAATGGTATAATGGGCAGTTATTATGTGATCTTGTAGACCAAAATTCTCTTATGCAGAATTTTGTTGCTAGACAAACCAGAGTTGTTGATATTATTAGCAATGGATGCTGGAAATGGCCAAGGGAGTGGTGTTCTAAGTATAGAAATGTGATTAATTACCCTGTGCCTACTATTGACCAATCTATTGAGGACAAAGTAGTTTGGGTTGATAATAGGGATCAGCAAAGAAGTTTTACTATCAATGGAGCGTGGAAGGGCATTAAGGTTGAGTCGCCTAAAGTTATTTGGTATGATCATGTTTGGTTTTCTCAGTGTGTCCCGAGGCATGCTTTTATTCTTTGGCTGGCTGTTATGGGAAGATTAAAGACACATGATAGGATTTCCAGGTGGCTCAACATTGCTGATATGCGCTGCCCTTTTTGCAAAAACTGTAAGGACTCTCATCTTCACTTATTTTTTGATTGTGAGTTTCCTAAGAGGCTTTGGGAACGGTTAAAGATGATGGCAAAGCTCGAAGGTATTTCCAACTCTTGGCCTCAAATTATTTCTTTCATGATTAATATGCCGGCTAGGAATACCATATGGAGTGTGATTCAAAGACTTATGTGGAGTGTTGTTGTTTATTTTATATGGCAAGAACGAAATATTAGGATTTTTGAGAAAGCTTTTAGAACTGAAGAGGAAGTCTTTAGTATCATTGTTAACTCTGTTAAGTATAGGGTTATGAGTTTAAACATTAGGATTACCCCTGACTCTTTGTTAGCTGCTAGGATTTGGGGCTTTCCTATGAAATATGTGAATGAAATTAGTCGTATAGATAAAGAGTGCCCTGAAGACCCTATGGTTACTGATGAAGAACCATAATCTTGCTGTCTGGTTTCGCTAGTCTAATGAAGGGACTGGTTTTTGGGAATGTAATAGGAGTTGGGTCCATTTGAGCTTAATTCCTGTTGATTCTAAAGAATTGCAGGTTTATAAGGTAAGTATGTTCCTTTATGTTATTTTCTCCTTATTTGGTAGGGAGGTGTAGGGGACTGTTTGGATATATGGTTGGTGGCTTGATGTGCTATTAGTGGACGTATAGATTTTGTTAGGAGGAGAGTGTTATGCAAGCTGGTGCGTGCGGTTGGGAGTGCCATCTTTGCTTTGTATGGTTCTTTCCTTTTAACTTGTCTATATTTACAGTTTTTAGTTTCCAAGCCTATGTTGATGCTTAGTCCTCCCGTTTATCTTCTCATTACCTAATATCTGTTTAATGTTGTGCTGATGGATATTATGGTATGTTTTGCATCATTAGAGAGGGTTTATGTTGGTGTTGTACTCTTTCCCCCTCCAAGGTTTCCCACTGGGTTTTACTTGGTGGGGGTTTTGAGGAGGCAAAACAATGTAAACAGCTACACTGGCACCTTTCTGTATATTTCTGCATTTTCAGATGGCGTTTTATAGCAGGTGCTTTTGACTGATGTTCATAGTTTTAACTCAGTAAGAGTTTCCATTGTGATGGATTGGGGTGTTCCTGGTTCTTTCCCTTTGTGGTCTGAATTTTGGGCATTTCATGGATTCAGGAGTGGGCTTTTGCTTGGGTTAAGTTATGTCATTTTTGTAGTGCCATAGATGTGCAGAATCTTGATCTTTGCCAATTGGGATCAAGTGGTTTGGGATTACAGCTAGATCTTCACTGGATTTGTAGTTGCTTTATTTTAGACTAGTGATGTAATGAGCATGGGGTTTTGTCTATTTCCATTGCCATTTGTTTTTTGTTGCCAAGACTAATGAATTAGGGGTTTGTCCTAATTTGTTTTAGTCCTTGTGCTTTTTTGTTACTTTTCTTCTTGTGCTTAATAAAATTTACCTTTAAGCACAAAAAAATGGACTGTTTTGTCATTTAGCCCATTTTAAGGCCCAATAGGGGTATTTTTGTAATTTCAAGTCCATTTTTGTTTTATTTAGGTTAAAATAAACTAGTTTGCAACTTTTTAGAATTTTTTATAAATTTTGGATTTTTAATATTATTTTATTATTAAAAACTAAAATTTAGATTTTTCCAAGTTTTTCATTTTTTCTAGTTCAAATACGTTAAGTTAGGAATTTTAAAATTTTTTGATTAATTTTATAGTCATTAGATTAATTTTTAGAATTATTTTAAGTTTTAATAGTTTTTAATTGTTTTTAAATAGTTTTTATTAATTCTAAAATTTTCAAAAATATTTTTAAATTTAGTTAAGACGTTTTAGAGGTTTACAAGTTAAAAATCTCATTTTGAGATTTTTGTTAATTAAATTGATTTTTTGGGCTTTAATAGCATTAAAAAAATTATTATTTAATTAAATAAAAGGTTTGAGTGATTTTTGATTTTTTGTAAACTCTAATTATATGTTTTAGGATTTATTTCAATTTTCTAGGAATTTTTAGGGTAATTTTTTAATTTTGGTCACTTTTTACGGTTTTACGTGCAAGACTTATCGTCTTAGTTTATATCATAATCGTAACCGTCATTCTCTTCTAATCTCTTTTCTACTTTTCTTTTCTCATAAACATAATCACATTATTAATCATTTCTTACACAACACACTAGCCTCCTTGAGAACGATCCCCACTTTGGGTCAATTACTTGTGGTTTTCCTAAATCACTTGTGTACTTACCCTAATTACACTTTGTTTTTCTAAACAAGTGCTAATTTACAACCATCATTTTGGCGCCGCTGCCGAGGAGGCGTGTTGTGTTTTGATTTGAACAATTGTTGTTTTTATATTAGCCATAATATCTATTTGTATTAGTAGCACTCTACTAATACGTATTATCGGTTTTCGTTTTTTTATGTGAATACTATTACTATATTGTATACGTAGAACAATAAATTCACAAGTACTCCAAAAGTGTGAAAACACAACCTTGATTGGGAGGTCATTACTCAATCATTGTATTCGAATCTCAAAAAAGAAAGAAAACGCAAAATAGATAAATACTTTTGTGAAGCTTAATTTTGAAAAACACAAACTATAAGGTGGGTATAAGGCTGGTATTATAAAATATACCCTAAGGAAAAAGGCTCTTAAGTGCTTCGCACCGCCTCGTTTCCCCGCTTGCTTGTGAGTGTTTAGATAAAAAGGGCTAATCGAGGGTTTGCCAACCAAAGTATTATCTAAGTATCATATATATTTTCATGGTTTCATTTGATTAAACCCTCTTGAACGTTTTTGTGTTCCACCAACGTTCTAAAGTCATCGAAGGTGTTCACTTCACGTGATCGTTTTCATTCCTTAAGGCTTCTTAAATCAAGATATTTGATTAAGGAGGAGATTTGTAGATTTTTGTCTACTTAATACATTCACCAAAATCCAACAAAAGTAAAAACAATCAAAAACCACAAAAAAAAATTGGAAAAATTAAAAACACCAAAAAGAATCTTCTTTGCTCATCCCCACGTTGTACGTGACGTTTATGCTTACTCGTAATCCAGCAAGACGTGCACGTAAACGAAAAAACCGAAAGGAGTCCACACCTACTCCTAATCTTTCTAGTGAGGAGTCTCCTATTGACGAACCTATCGTAGAAGAAGAAACAACCTTGGCGAATTGAAACATGATGGAGTTACTTCAAGCACCCACCGAGGGTTATGGAGAGGCTATTGTTATTCCTGCTATCCTTGCGGATAATTTTGAAGTGAAAACGGGTTTGTTGTCCATGATCCAAAACAACAAATTCAGTGGTGATGAAAAGGACAACCCGCATAACCATATCCGCCAATTCAATCGTCTTACTTCCACTTGTAAATTTAAGGATGTTGCTAAAAATTTGATTAAGATGATGCTTTTTCCGTATTCCTTAGCGGGGCCCGCTAAAATTTGGTTAGAGAAAGAACCACCCAATTCTATATTGACGTGGAAGGATCTCGTTTCAAAGTTTGTGAACCAATTTTTCCCGCCCTCTAAGACTACGCATTTGAAAAACGAGATTTCAAAATTTTTACAAGAATTTAATGAGAGTTTTTCACGGCTTGGAATAGGTTTAAGGAAATGTTACATGAGTGTCCTCATCACGGTTTTCCTGACTTGCATCAAATTGACACGTTTTACAATGGTTTAAATGATCATGAGAGAGATTATCTAAATGCCGCCGCGGGTGGTAATTTTTTGTGTAAAACGGTTGAGGAAGCGTTGTTGATAATTGAGAATAGATCTAAGGTGTATAGTCCTCGTAACACATCGAGTGTTCGTAAGGCTTCATATTCGGCTTCACCTTCATTGTCCAATACCATCGATGCTTGCCAAATTGAGGCGAACTTGGAAAACAAAATCTCTGATAAGCTTGAAGGACATTTAATTGAATTAAAAGTTGGTGTACAAAGTGCTCCCGCTACGGCTAAAGCGGTTAAGGTTTTATGTATGTATTATGGTGGAGGTCATTTCTCCGAGTGCATTACCAACAGTGGTAACACTTCGAGTGCCTACGCGGCCATGGGAACTTGCAACCAAAACGGTCAAGTTACCAGCTCTAATCAATTGACTCCACCGGGTTTTTCTCCCAATCAAAATGCTAACAACAACTATCGAAACAATCAAGTTGGTTTCAAAAACAATTACAAAGGAAACAACTATGAGAATCAAGGGGCTAATAACAATCAAGTTTCAAACAAAAATCAAAACAATGATTTTCAAAACAACAACAAAGGTTTGCAAACTTTGAAAGATCTTCCAAATGAATTTGTTGAATACGCAAATGGAAACGATGCTAGGTTTGATAATATTCAAAGAGAGATCATTAGCCTAAGATCCGAGTTTAAGAATGACTTGAAAAAGGAGTTGAAAAACGAGTTAGCAAATGAGCTTAAGATCCATACAAACAAAATGGAGGGAAATGTAACTAGGTTACAACAAAACCAACAAAAAATGGAACAAGGGAAAAATGAAATAAAACAAGAAATGATTAAGGCCGAGAAGAGGCAATCTATGTTTGAGGATAATATTTCATCCATGTTTGAGGCTATAATGTGTAAACCATCTTCGAGTAGTCTTCCTAGCAATACCATATCGAACCCTAAGGGAGAGATGAAAGTGATTACCACACGAAGTGGTAAGACACTTAAGGAACCGACTCCTCAACCAATTTCTCCTATGGAGGAAGCAATTGAGTAAGAACCCAAGGTGATGGTCGAAAAGGAGCATGTCTCAATCCCACGAAGTACCGCTCATGCCACACCTACGATTGACCCATTACCACATTTGGAACCCGAGATTCCAAAGGCTATGCCTATGCCTCAACCCACACCACCTTTTCCCTATCCATCGAGACTTAGAAAGGTGAAACGTCAAGAGCGCGATAATTACCAAATTGAGATTTTTATGAAAATGTTTCGTAACGTTCATTTTAATGTGAGTTTTGCCGATGCTTTGGTCATGATGCCTCGATTTGTCGCTAACTTTAAGAGTATGTTGAACAACAAGGAGAAATTGCAACAATTGTCTAGTTGTTCATCGGTTTATCTTAACCGCATACCTTAAAAAGTCGGTGATCCCGGTAAATTCTTGATTCCATGTGCAATCCAAGATATGGAAGAATGCTATGGCCTTGGCCGATCTTGGTGCTAGTATTAACTTGATGCCACTTGCAATCTTCAAGTCTCTCAATCTTCCTAATCTTACTCCTTCACTAATGTCTATTGAGTTGGCCGATCATTCCACAATTCCCGCATATAGATTGGCCGAAGATGTTTTTGTGAAAGTGGGAAAGTTCTATTATCCGGTAGACTTTATCGTTGTCGATATTCCCACGGATCCTCAAGTTCCTCTCATTTTAGGTCGTTCGTTTTTAGATACGTCTATGGCTTTAATTGATGTGCATGCTAGAAAGATCACCTTACGTTTCAACGACGAGGAACTTGTTATAAACGCAACTCAAAATTCTCAACTTTCTCATGTTTATTACGTTGCAACCGTAAACCTCGTTGATATGATTGATGTTGTTTGCGAGGAATTTTCACAAGAAGTTTTAGGTTTTGGTGATGATGAAAATAGTGGCAATCCCACTATGCTTAATCCCATTCTTGATAACTCGACACCAACCTTCACTCCATTTGAAGGGGGTGGTTTTACGTTGGAAGAATTCGATGTTCCACGTACTTGTGACGAAGACCTCGACAATGATGAGGACTTCTCGATTATCAAGGATTTTCTTAACGATTTCCCATTTCCTCCAACCGAGGAGGTTATGAGTATCGAGCGCAAATCTTCAAATGAGGAACCACCAATCCTCGAGTTGAAAGATTTACCTCCTCACCTTGAATATGTATTTTTGGAGGAGGACGACAAGTTGCTGGTTATTATTGCGAAAGATCTTTCGAATGATGAAAAAACCACACTTTTCAATGTTCTAAAGGATCACAAAAGGGCAATTGCGTGGAAGTTATCCGACATTAAGGGGATCGATCCCAAAATTTTGTACCCACAAAACCTTAATGGAAGAAGATTACACACCCGCAATTTAATGCCAAAGGAGGGTGAACCCTAAAATTCACGACGTTATCAAAAAGGAAGTCCTAAAACTCCTTGACGCGGGAATGATTTACCTTATTTCCGATAGCCCTTGGGTGAGTCCTATTAATTGTGTCCCTAAGAAGGGAGGAATGACCGTTGTGCCAAACGATGACAACGAGTTAATTCCCACTAGACTCGTGACCAGATGGAGAGTGTGCATTGACTATCGTAAGTTGAATGACGCCACTCGAAAAGACCATTTTCCCTTGCCCTTCATGGACCAAATGTTGGAGCGTCTTGCGGGAAACGAGTTCTATTGCTTTTTAGATGTTTTTTCCGATTACTTACAAATCCCCATCGATCCTCGAGATCAAGAAAAAACTACGTATATGTGTCCATATGGAACGTTTGCCTATCGTAGAATGCCATTCGGACTTTGCAATGCACCGGGAACCTTTTAAAGGTGCATGATGGCTATTTTTCATGATATGATCGAGAAGACAATGGAAGTCTTCATGGATGAATTTTCCGTGTTTGGTAGTTCGTTCACTTCGTGTTTGTCAAATCTTGAGAGAATGCTAAAACGTTGTGAGGAAACCAACCTTGTGCTTAATTGGGAAAAATGTCATTTTATGGTTAAAAGTTGAATCGTCTTAAGGCACAAGGTTTCGAAAGCGGGGATTGAGGTAGACAAAGCTAAGGTAGACGTCATCGCCAAATTACCTCATCTCAAAACCGTTAAGGGAGTTAGGAGTTTCCTAGGCCACGCGGGCTTTTATCATCGATTCATCAAGGATTTTTCAAAGATTTCTCGACCTATTACACATCTCCTCGAAAAAGATGCACCTTTTGTCTTTAACAAAGATTGTGTACGAGCCTTTGAAATCCTTAAGAGGAAACTTACTGAAGCTCTCATTCTTGTTGCTCCCAATTGGAACCTCCCCTTTAAGCTCATGTGTGATGCTAGTGACTACGCTATTGGGGCCGTATTGGGGCAACGTCATGATAAGCACTTCTTACCTATCCACTATGCAAGCAAGACGATGACCGAGGCTCAACTAAAATACACTACAACGGAGAAGGAATTCTTTGCCGTGGTGTATGCATTTGAGAAATTTCGACCTTATCTCGTCTTGACTAAATGCATAGTGTATACGGATCATTCGGCTATCAAGTATCTTATGGCTAAACATGATGCAAAGCCGAGATTACTTCGTTGGACTCTCCTCCTACAAGAATTTGATGTCAAAATCCTTGACAAAAAAGGAGCCGAGAATCTAGCGGCCGATCATCTTTCTCGCTTGGAAGATCCTAACCAAAGTGTTTACGAGCCAAAGGAAATCACCGAAACATTTCCGCTCGAAACACTTGGTGTAGTGAATTCTAAGCTTGATTCATCCACCCCATGGTTTGCGGACATCGAAAATTACCATGCGGGGAACTTCATCATCAAGGGTATGACGACTCAACAAAAACGAAAATTATTTCGTGACGTCAAGTTCTATTTTTGGAACGACCCTTATTTGTTTCGAACTTGTGCGGATCAAATTATTCGACGTTGTGTATTTGGCACCGAAGCTTCTAACATCCTTAGAGCTTGTCACGAGGGACCCACGGGTGGTCACCACGGTGCTAATCTCACGGCTAAGAAGGTCTTTGATGTTGGTTTCTTTTGGCCTACTATTTACCGAGATGCACATGCACTTGTGAAGTCATGTGACTCATGCCAACGACAAGGAAAAGCCTCACAAAACGATGAAATGCCATAAAATATCATCCAAGTGTGTGAGATCTTTGACGTTTGGGGCATTGACTTTATGGGGCCGTTCCCATCATCTCGTGGTAATAAGTACATCCTTATCGCCATTGACTACCTATCTAAGTGGGTGGAAGCTAAGTCTTTACCCACAAACGATGCTCGTGTGGTAGTCAAGTTTTTGAAAAGCTTGTTTTCTCGGTTTAGAACCCCTCGTGCGATCATAAGCGATCGTGGAATCCATTTTTGTAATGACCAATTCGAAAGGGTCTTAAGGAAATATGGAGTTACACATTGGCTTTATACGGCTTACCACCCACAAACGAGTGGGCAAGTCGAGGTTTCAAACCGAGCGTTGAAGAGGATCTTGGAGAGATCGATTAGAGAGAACCGAAAATCTTGGTCGGATAAGTTGGACGATGCTTTATGGTCCTTTCGAACCGCTCATAAGACGCCCATTGGGTGCACTCCTTATAAGCTTGTGTATGGGAAGAATTGTCACTTGCCATTTGAACTCGAACACAAAGCTTATTGGGCCCTTAAGCATTGTAATGATGATATGGAGACCGCGGGAAAACACCAAAAAATGCAATTGAATGAATTAGATGAACTGAGAGACATTTCTTATGAAAATTCATTGATTTATAAAGAAAGAACTAAAAAGTTTCATGACTCAAAAATTAAAAACCAGGTTTTTAACATTGGAGATCAAGTGTTGCTTTTTAACTCTCGTTTGAAAATATTTTCCGGCAAGTTAAAATCCCGTTGGTCCGGTCCATTCACAGTGACTCAAGTTTTTCCTTATGGGACCATCGAGCTAGCTCAAAATGATGGCCCCAATTTCAAGGTGAATGGACATAGGTTGAAGCACTACTTTGGCGGGGAAGTTCCATCCTTGAACTACCTCGACCAAATCACCTTCCCCAATGATAATTAGTATTGAGGGGATCGAGTCGAGCTCATGACTCGGTAATCAAAAACGAGGTGCCTCGTGGGGGAGTCACATGCTTATCCTATGTACATATTATCGCTTTTTAATGTATTAACGTGTGGGGATTTGTGCCCTTCCAACCTTTGTTCCGTGGTTGTTTGTGATATGTGGCTTTTAGATTATCATGATCTTCACGATTGGAGCCTCTCGTGTTCGTTTTATGGGAGCACTCGATCGTTTGCTTTGAAGACTTTCTCAATATCCATGATATATCCTTTGATGTTCTAACCTTAGGTTTATAGCACACTTCATAAACGGCTTTAAATTTAACGGTTACACCCTTTCCATTCTAGATTATGCATTCGACTACGTCTCTAGTATGGGGGTTTCCAACCCTTAGAATCGAAACATTGAGGACAATGTTTAACTTTAGTATGGGGGCGTGAATAGATACTTGCCTTGCCAAACCTTCACGCTTTTCAAATTTTATCTTTTTTTTATCGTTTTGTTGCAAAATAAGGCTAAAAATGGCCAAATTTTAAAAATTTTATCATGTTTTATAAGTGTTTGAAGACACGAATGTAGATTTTCCGATGGCGAGAATAAGAGTAATTTTTTATTCGACCGTGCGTGTTGAGCATTTAGCTTCGATTCCTTAACTTTATATTAGGCTAGGTCTCTTAAATGAGGACGAGAAATGATAGAGTTAATTATAAGTTACTATGATAAACGTAGAGTACTCGTATTCTTTCAAAACCTCATGTGTTCTTGTTGTTTGCTTATTCTCCCTTCGCTTGTAAATATATTTTGCTTAATAAATATTGACTTAGCGGTTTAGTCTTGATTGTTGGTTTCTAGTCTTTTCTAGTAGCTTCCATGTAATTAAATTGGGAAGACATTAAGGTATCGCCAGCGTCACGGTTTTGAAGTATTGGCAACCCAAATAATCTAAAGCTTCACCTAATAATAAGATTTCAAGTGCTCACCTAAATCAAGCAAACAATTTGAAGCTCACAAGGCCGAAAAATCTATGCGAAATTGAAAGTGAATCAAGCCTTAATCTTTGAAGCTTTAAAGATCCAAAATTCGCCTTAGCGTGAGGATATACGTCTTTGGCCATAATAAACACCTCATGGCGAGGTTAAATAAAAGGCAAGGCAAGACCGAAGTCATAATAAAAGCTTCATGGCGAATTTGAATAAAAGATGGAGGTAAACCTATGATAATAAGTAATACAAGGATTTACCAAGTATAAAAATAAAGTTCGTTGAACTAGTCTTTTCGAATTGATCTCCGGTTAAACGTACGACTCAGTCGTTCTTGGTGGAATATAAAGGAAAAAGGTTATCTATTTTAATCTAAAGTAAAATGAAAATGTAAATGTCGTTAAGTAAAAGTGGAAGCTAAAAAATTAAAACTAAAAATTAAAAATTAAAAATAAATGACGAAAAAAATTAAACTTTAAAAGTAAATTTTGAAAATTAATAAAAACATAAATTTAAAATAATTCTAAGAAAAAAACAATTTAAAATAAAGTTTGAGAAAAAATGGCGGGAAAAATAAATGTTTAAAACTAAAAAGGAAACAAATAAAATGTAGGTCGGGATCCAAAATCATGTCACAATCCGGAATCCACGATCTACACTCAATTCGGAATACTAAATGATTCGGAATAAGCGAATATTCAACCTAGTTAGGAATGTGAATACTTAACCTAGTTAGGAATGCGAATACTCAACCTAGTTAGGAATGCGAATACTCAACCTAGTTAGGAATGTGAATACTCAACCTAGTTAGGAATGCGAATACTCAACCTAGTTAGGAATGCGAATACTCAACCTAGTTAGGAATGCGAATACTCAACCTAGTTAGGAATGCGAATACTCAACCTAGTTAGGAATACCAATCCTGAACGTAGTTAGGGAAAATGAAAACTGCACCTAGTTAGGAATACCAATCATGAACGTAGTTAGGGAAAATGAAAATTGCACCTAGTTAGGAATACCAATCCTGAACGTAGTTAGGGAAAATGAAAACTGCACCTAGTTAGGAATACCAATCCTGAACGTATTTAGGGAAAATGAAAGCTGCACCTAGTTAGGAAAACTAGGGTTTTAAAATAATCCGAACTAGATCAAAAATAACAAAAACTAAAAATAAGCTAAAATCAAATAAGCACTTATCTAAAAATTTAACCAAATCAAGTTTAATAAAAAGCAAATAAGCCAAAATTTAAAAACTTTTAAAAACACTAAATAATCAAAATATTTAAAATCAACTTTTTATCAAATAACTTTTTAAGAACACTTAATTAAAATTAAGAAAAGCAATAAAAAGCTATAAGAACAATAAGCTAAGACAATCAAACACATAAAAACATAAGGAACAATCAAATAAGCATGACAGTAAGCAAATAAGCATAAAGATTAAGCAAAACAAGAAATGTATAATAAGAATGATTAATTGAAAAAGCTTGAAATTAAGATGATTAAAGATTCAAATTACAAGATTAATGAAAAAGATTAAAACATTTTAGAAAAGCTAGAGAGAGAAAGTAAATTACACTACTCCTACTCCTAAAACTAATCTATCTACTCTAAAATGACAAACTCCCCCTAATGACATATTAGGAGGGTTTATATAGGAGGAGAGGAGGGGTGTTGATGCTTTCTTCTTTCTTTATTCTTGTCTCGACTCGATTTAAATTCTTTGTCTTTCTCGACGTCGTCTCGGGATTTGTCGATATAAATTGAACTCGTCTTATAATTTTCTTCTTTAGTTAGACTTGGTTCTTCGAATTCATTAAACTTCCGTCTTTAGACTTTTTCTTCGATAAATCTTCAGAATAGGCCTTGGACTTCCGTTCTTTTTGCACTCTTGATCTTTTGACTTCGTCTTTTCTCGTTTTCTTTGATAAAAGCCCGTGAAAGCCCGTGTTTTCTTCCTTTTTCGTGTCGAAGTGGCGTTGATTTGTTTATCCAATGAAAACGAGAACGCCATCTTCGATCCCGGTATTTTGCACCATCGAAGGACTTAGTCCTTAATACCGGTTGTTTTTGGGCCTTGTTTATCATGTAAGTCCCACCAAAAATGACCGAACCAAGAAAATCCCTAAATGATCACATTTATGGGGATTCGAGTCGAGCTTTTGACTCGGTTATCAAAAACAAGGTGCCTCGTGGGGGAGTTCCCATGCTTATCCATGTACATATTATCGCTTTCTAATTAGTTTAATGTGAGGGGATTTGTGCCCTTCCAACCTTTGTTTCGTGGTTGTTTGTACATTGTGGTTTTTAGATGATCATGATCTTCACGATTGGAGCCTCTCGTGTTCGTTTTATGGGAGCACTCGATCGTTTTCTTTGAAGACTTTCTCAATATCCATGATATATCCTTTTATGTTCTAACCATAGGTTTATAGCACACTTCATAAACGGCTTTAAACTTAACGGTTACACCCTTTCCATTCTAGATTAAGCATTCGACTACGTCTCTAGTATGGGGTTTTCCAACCCTTAGAATCGAAACATTGAGGACAATGTTTAACTTTAGTATGGGGGGTGAATAGATACTTGTCTTGCCAAACCTTCACGCTTTCAAAAGTTTATCTTTTTGTTCATCGTTTTGTTGCAAAATAAGGCTAAAAATGGCCAAATTTTAAAAAATTTCTCATGTTTTATAAGTGTTTGAAGACACGAATGAAGGTTTTCCGATGGCGAGAATAAGAGTAATTTTTTACTCGACCGTGCGTGTAGAGCACTTAGCTTCAATTCCTTAAATTTTATTAGGCTAAGTCTCTTAAATGAGGACGAGAAATGATAGAGTTAATTATAAGTTACTATGCTAAACGTAGAGTACTCGTATTCTTTCAAAAACTCATGTGTTCTCGTTGTTTGCTTATTCTCCCTTCGCTTGTAAATATTTTTTGCTTAATAAATATTGACTTAGCGGTTTAGTCTTGATTGTTGGTTTCTAGTCTTTTCTAGTAGCGTCCATGTAATTAAATTGAGAAGACATTAAGGTATCGCCAGCGTCACGGTTTTAAAGTATTGGCAACCCGAATAATCGAAAGCTTCGCCCAATAATAAGATTTCAATTGCTCACCAAAATCAAGCAAACAATTTGAAGCTCACAAGGCCAAAAAATCTATGCAAAATTGAAAGTGAATCAAGCCTTAATCTTTGAAGCTTTAAAGATCCAAAATTCGCCTTAGCGTGAGGATATACGTCTTTGGCCATAATAAAACCACCGATGAGGCGGATAATAAAAGGCAAGGCAAGACCGAAGTCATAATAAAAGCTTCATGGCGAAGTTGAATAAAAGATGGAGGTAAACCTATGATAATAAGGCCCTTTCGTTAGGGGGCGTATAAAAGTCTTAGTAATAAGTCTCATGTTCAAAACCGTTATAAAACCGTGTTTATCGATCCTTCTTGTTGACTTAATTTTTTGACATCGTTGTCTATTAGGAGGGGTTATTAATTCGATGGTCTTGGTTACACCGTTAGGACTCTATTTTTAGACCTAAATCTCTATTATCGCATAAGTCAATCAATGTATCCTCGTGAAACATTCAAGACAAAATAAAATATAAGAGATATAACTTAGGAAAATGGGAGGATAAGTACGTGATTAGGGCATATGAGTAGTGTTAGCATTACTAACTTATAATGACAATGATCTCGTTGCACGCTTAGCATGGAATTGGGGTGAAAATCGAGGACGATGAAATTATTTCTAACGAAGCATTCAAGTGTTCTTATTCTATGAACCTAAACGTCCCAATTTGCGATGAAAATCATACATTATGTCTAAAACACAAGTAGTAGTAATAGTATTAGTGTAGCTAGTTTATCATTCAATAAAAGTGAATAAAATGAATTTTGGAGGTGCTACGATACTTTATTCTAGCATTGCGTGAGGGCACGGCAATGGTTTAGTATCGGGGAGTGATGAGACTGCTTTTATACATAGTCTCATCGTCCAAAAAGGGCTTTAAATGCATAAAATATCATGAAAATGACCAAATATATGCTTGTGTTTGTTACTTGTGTATTTTAGGTACGGATATTGAGAAAATGACAAAAGATCACAAGAATCATGCAAAAACGAACACGGGAAACGAAGCCGCACATTGAACCAAGCCCTAATGAAGATTTTCCAAGAGAAACCCTTGAAGATTTGAAGATTATGCAAGAAGGGTCCTCCAATATTGAATAAATGACACTTTAAACCCTTGTATCTTCATAATTACAAGATTGGTCCCTAAAGTTTGTCAATATTACAAAAAGGACCCTTAACTTTGAAGAAATGGCAAAAATGGTCCCTCAACAATGATGACTTGTCAATTTCAGTCCTCCAAAATGACAATCATACAAGTCAATACCATTATCAATGAAGAAAATGCCAAAACAACCCTTCAAGAATCAACAAATGGCAAGAAATACCCCTGAAAATACTTTACAAAACTATTTGGGGAAAAAGTGTGAAAAGTGAAACTTCAAATACAAAGGAAAACGGGTCTTGGCCTATTTAATACAAAGTGGCAAGAAAGAAGGAAACAAGGGACTAATTTGGGCAGACAAGGAAAGTTACCTAGACCTCTCATCATATGACACGTTCCCCACTACCAAAACCAACCAATTCCCACTCTCCCTCCTCCACATCATCATCCACTTAACCCGGTTTATTAATTTTATAAACTTAAAACGATTGTGGTAAATTACGTCCTTTAGGAAAAGGAGCGTAAAAGCGGAAAGTATTAAGTGTACGTTTAGGAGAACGTAAACACTAATGACCCAATGAAGTTCCAAGTTCGTTTCCCAAGGAGGTATATGTGTGGGAAAAACTTGTAAAATATTTGTGATTAATGATTGGTTTAGAAGGGGATGAGAAAAGAAGATGACGAAGACGTGAAAATTATTACTACGACGACAAAACGTAAAACCGTAAAAACTACAAAAATAAAAATTAATTCTAAAAATTACCAAAAATTCATCAAAAATCAAAATAAATAAACTAAGAGTTTACCAACGATCAAAACTTTTTCAAACCTTTTAAATAATTAAATATTCAATTTTTAAATGCTAATTAAAGCCCTAAAAATCAAATAAATTATCAAAAAGCCCAAATAAAGATTTTTCAATTGGTAAACCTCTAAAATGACCTAAAAATATTAAAAACTATTTTTAGAAATTTTTAAACTAATAAAAACTATTTTAAATGATTTAAAAACTATTAAAATTTAAAATAATTATAAAAATTAATCTAGAAGTGATAAAATTATTCTAAAAGTTGCTAAATTCCTATTTTAATGTATTTAAGCTAAGAAAAATGTAAAAAGTTGGAAAATGTGAAATTTGAAAAATAATAATAAAATAATATTAAAATAATATTAAAAATCCAAAAATTATAAAAATTCTAAAAACTTGCAAACTAATTTATTTTAACCTAAATAAATAGAAAATCAAAGTGAAATGACCAGAATACCCCTATTGGGCCCTCAAATGGGCCAAAACCAAAAACAGTCAACCTTAATGGGATTTTTAGCCCAAAAAGTCAAACTTGGCCCAATTGACTTGGAAAAGCCCTATCTGACTCAAAATTTAATTCTAAGCACAAAACTCTAAAGGCCCAAAAGTTGAATATGAGCTTATCACAGCTTAATAAGCAAACAGCTTATTCTTATTGGGCTTTTTAGCCCATTAAGCAATAAGCTAATGCCATAAGCTCTAATTTGACACACAACCTTCTTTTGGGATGCTTATGAGATCTGTAAAAAGAAATTTTGAAAAAGCACACTCAATAAGCCAGAAATAAGCAAAGTAATATTTCATTAAAAGACAAAATAGTCGTTTTGAGAAATAAGGCACCTCAGGACTTGATTCAACTTGCAAAAGATCACAAATGGACTCAATAAGCCAAAACAATCAACAAAATTCCAATAAGCAAAACCAATAAGCCAGAATAAGCCAATAAGCACTTATGAAAAAGTCAATTAAGTTGATTTTCTAGTCAAACCCTAAAGTCAACCCACCAAATGCTCCAGTATGAAAAATGGGTCAAATAATGAGCACCTATTACAAAATCCAAGTTGTTGCTGGTTAAAATAAGCTATTATAGCTTATTGATAAGCTAAAACCCAAAATACACTAGCAGTGGTAACTAGCAGGGGAAAGGAGTTCCCACTGCTTTGACTATTTGACCAAGCTTTTTAGAGAGTTTTAGTTGGATTCAATTGGAAACAAGGGCACCCTTGTGATCAGTGAATCACAAGGAGACAATAGCAACAAGAAAATCCAAATTTGGTTCACACAATAAGCCACAAAAGATCAAACAGTCACCAGATCATGCACAGACATGGAAATAAGCAGTTATGCACTTAATAAGCAGATTTAGCAAGAATAAGCCAACCAAAATCAACATGATGCATACACAAGCTATATTAACTATGAATAAGCACAAATCAACTTAAATCAAACACTGAATCAAAGTAAACAACAAGATCAAAGCATAAAAAGTTACTGATGAACAAGGTGCATATGCAGAAACTATTTTGCTGATCTATTTGACACTAGATCCAAATTCAAGCCTCAAACCCTTCTTCCCTAGTGTAGTTAACCTAGATTTAACACTTGTTAACCCTAGTCTATGATTAGATCTAGGTGTCCCCTAAATTTCAGTCAATTTCACCAAGTAAACAAGATTTTATACCCAATTTATGAATCTATGTGTTTCAACCTACAAAATGTGCAGCAAAGCAACCAAGTATATCAGATACACAAGTACTAGCAGATAGCAACAACAAACATCCACTCAAAACACCACAAATCCAATCAATGCAGTTAACCCAAACACCCCTTAAAAACCTATTTTCACAACTTTTCAAAGGATCATGCAGATTCAAACCACAAATCAAACCTCAAACACTTAAATATCATCAAACATCAACACATGAACAATAATCAACCATCAAATCACATATTCAAGCACAAACAAGCCAATATCACAAAATTCAGAAAAATAAGAGAGAAAATGAAAAGGGAAGAAGATGCAAACGTCCAAGACCTACATCCAGGCCCTGGATTGTTTGAGCTGAGGTACTAGCAGAACAAGTACCAGCTTCCAAGCTGCTAAGAAGAACAAACCACAAAAGTGAGATCAAATAAACCAAACTTTCTGATTTTTGAAGCACAAGCCTTATCACTTAAAACCTTGCCTCAAAAACCTTCAAACATGTAAATGAAACTCAGAATCAGGCTATTCTAACACCAACTTTTAACAAAATATAAAAGAGATTTTTCAAAATTCAGAAAATCAAATTTTATTAATTAAAAAGGAATTACAAAGATTTAATAGCCTAAAACTGGAACAAAGGGACTCTCACATGTTGAGGTCTCCTTTTATAGGCAAATGCCTGGCTAACACTATTCACAAACCCTAGAAGTGAAATTCCCTAAATGTCCTTGAGTCTTCTAGACGTTTTGATGGAATGAGCTGTCCAAATGCATCCAAACCGTTTAAAATAGCTTTGATATGAAGCAAAGGATGTGGGCTGTTGATTTTGACACGTGGCAAGCCTTGGAGAGGAAGTTGTCACATGATGGTGAAACGGTTTTGGTGGTGGGGCCTCTTAGTGAGTGGGAGTGAGTGCTTTAGGGTTGGGATGGGGTTCTGGGCGTGTGAATCAAGTGTGGGTAAGGGTAATTTAATTTTACCCTTTGTTTTAAGTGGAGTAAAAACTGGGTTCTTGACTGCTACAGTGACAAGTTTTGATCCGTTTTTGTAGGATTGTGTTTGTGTTTGGCGCATTTTTTGTTTAAATGTTTCAATTGCACAGCTTTGGCCCTTGTGTTTTGTGAAAACTTGTAAAACGTGTTATTCAGCCAACACAATCCATTTCCTTTGTTAATAACTTACATGACTTGACAATTTTGGCACCAAACTTTGGAAAAAGGTTTCAAAGGGTTGTTTTTGCCATTTTGAGATAATTTAAGGGCTGATCTTGGACAATGTTGATCTTCAAAGGTCTTCAATATAACTTTGACTTCATGAGGGACCATAATTGGCAATTTAGAATTGTTGAGGGACTAAACTTGCCATTTCTTCAAAGTTGAAGGACCATTTGTGTAATTTTGACAAACTTAAAGTACCAAACTTGTAATTATCAATATACAAGGGTTTTAAGTGTCATTTCTTCAATCAATGAGGATCAATCTTGCATGTCTTCAAGTCTTCAAGGGTATTTGTTGAATATTTCATGATCTAGGGCCCGGTTCTTTGTACGGCTTCGTTTCTCATGTCCGTTTTTCCTTGTTTCTTGTGATCTTTTGTCTTTTTCACGATATCCATACCTAAAATACACAAGTAAACAAATACAAGCATATATACGGTATTTTATGACATTTTTATGCATTTAAACCCCGAAAAGAACGATGAGATCATGTATAAATGCCATCTCATCAGCGCCTTAACACCAATTTAAACTTAACCCATCCTTAATCTGGATTAAACTAAACACTATTCAGCCAAGAACATGAAATGGGCGTTTGATGTTTACTAAGAATTAATCATTAATCTTCTCCAGATTAGTGATTAATGGTCCCTTAATCACATCCCAACCTTAAAAACATGTGCCACATCACTCAAAAGATCCACACAAGATTCCCCTGCTGCGAAAATGAAGAAGCTGCCAAAAATCCACCAGTCATCCAACGTCCAACAATCAAGCTTAGTTTTTAAGCTTCTTTGAAGCCCTTGGATACATTTTCACCTTTGACAACTCACACAACCTGCCAAAATGTTGTCACGTGTTCAAGCAAACTCAAAACCCTCAAGGGCATTTTTGGGACTTCACCAGCAATTAGGGTTACGTTTTTCTGCTTTCTAGGACTTCATGTAGCCTATTTAAAGGCATTAGTTTACAAAATTTAGCCTTGTTCTCAGTTTTACTTTGTCAAGCCTTGTAAAGCCATTTTCTAAAATTTAATAGATTGTGGTATTGTGTTGTGATTGAAAACTGAGTTCCATTGATTATTATTGTGTTAAGTAGTTATATTATCACGTTTTTGTACTTAAACAAAACCTTGAACAAGTCCAAGATATCCTTTAAGCTTGTGAGTCCCTTTGTTCTTGCTGGGTTCAGGAATTTGGCTTGTGCTTTGGTGAGGATTGTTCATTGAGGTGTTTCTTTAAGTGAGATAAGTCACAATTAACTAGCTTGAACAATATTGGAAGTTGGTATACGTTTTTATTTCAAAAATCAGTCAAGTGGTTTGCTAAGTGTTTGTAGTTCAACAGCTTGCTTATTTGAGCTTAAGGGTGATCATAACCTCCTAATCTTGGTTGATTAAGGGGTGGTGAGGCCTTAACGGAAGATTCAGGCCTTGTGGGAACCTAAGTCTTGCATAGACTTGACCCTTTGTCACCTTATTTACTCTATTTTGTGCTAATCTAGCTCAAGCCTTTGGCTAGGCTTGTTTATTGTTCTTAGCAGGGCAAGCTAGTGCTTGTTCTTGCTAGCACCTCAGCTCTTTGATTCCAGGGTGTGGGTGTACATCTTGGAGGTTTGAATTCTCAAATTTTCATCTTTCTAATTAATATTTGATATTTATGTGATTTTGTGATTTTGCTGGTATAAATGTGTTTTTATGCCTGAAAATTGGTTCTTGATTGACTTGTGGTATGTTATGATGCTAAACTAGGCTTAAATCAATCTTGAGAAGACTTTTACTTTGTTAAAATTAAGTTTAAAAGGTTAAAAGGGTGTTTGGGATTGACTGTTGGTTCAAGTTTATGTGATTTAGAGTTAGTATTTGAGTGCTATTTGAGTTGTTACCTGTTATAGAGGTTATTGTGGTCTGATATATGCAAAAATTGTGCCTTGAAACACTTAGTCAAACATTTAGCTATAACATCTTGAATATTTGTTGTTTTGCTCTGAAATCTTGTGCACACCTAGTTTGCATGTTAACCTAGGGCTAACAAGTGTTAAATCAGTGTTATTGTAACCTATGTGATAGATCTGAGGCCTTGAATTTGGATTTTGTGTCAAGTAGATCAGCAAACTTTGTTCTTGTGTTCATCATTGTTCATCAGTAACTGAATGTGCTTGGATCTTGTTCATTGGTTGGATTTGTTGGATGAAATGTGTTAATCTGTGTTTCATTAAGTCATATTGAGCTTGTGTATGCATCTGGTGGCTTGTGGTTAGCTTTTACTAGTTTAAAAGTAGCTTATAACTACTAGATCTACTTAACACTTGTTTGGAACACATCTGAGCAAAGATTGAATTAACTGCACTTATTGGTTGGGTGATTTTGTGATCATTTGCTTGATATTGACTCCTTGTGATTCACTGATCACAAGGGTGCCTTGATTGTCCAAAGAAACCAAGTGAAACTCTCTAAAAATCCAAGTCAAAAAGTCAAGGCAGTAGGAACTCCTTTCCCCTGCTTCTAGCCACTGCTAGTTATAAATTGTGTTCAGCTTATTAATAAGTCATTTTAGCTTATTCCAATGTGCAACAACTTATTTTTTATAATAGGTCTTAATATTTTGAGCTTATAAGTGAATCTGGAAGTTTATAGCTTTTGGTTTTTTAAGTTTTTACTAGAAAACGACTATTTTGTCTTTTTCAAAATCAGCTTATTACTTATTTCAGCTTATTAAGTGTGCTTATTGGAAATCATTTTGTTGATTAAGCTTAGTTAAGCCATTTGTGACTTATTGTAACTTGAATCAGCTCTTGAAATAGTCTAGAACTCAAAAACGACTATTTTGTCGTTTTGTGAAGAGGGCTTTGGCTTATTTCAAGCTTATTCCTTGAGCTTATTTTAAGTTTATTTTTGCAAATAGCTTAATTAGGTCAAGAGAAGGACGTGGGTAAAATCTTAGCTTATGGCATCAGCTAATAGCTTAATGGGCCAAAAAGCCCATTAAGAATAAGCTGTTTTGAAATAAGCTAGCTTAAGCTCATTTTCAGCTTTTGGGTCTTTGGAAAATTGTGTTTAAAATCAAATTTTAAGCTTGACTTGAGCTTTTGGGCCATTTCTGAGGACTTTTTCTTATTGGGCCCAATATTAAGCCCATTAAGGATCTGTTTGGGTATTTGGCCCATTTGAAGGCCCAATAGGGGCATTTTTGGTATTTCAAGTTCATTTTCTGTTTAATTAGGTTAAAATAAACTAGTTTACAAGTTTTTAGAACTTTTTATAAATTTTGGATTTTTAATATTATTTTATTATTATTTTATTATAAAAAATTAAAATTCAGATTTTTCAACTTTTTATATTTTTCTTAGTTCAATTACATTAAGTTAGGAATTTTACAATTTTTAGAATATTTTTATTGTCATTAGATTAATTTTTATAATTATTTTAAGTTTAAATAGTTTTTAATTGTTTTTAAATAGTTTTTATTAATTTTAAAATTTTCAAAAATAGTTTTAAATTAAGTTAAATCATTTTAGAGGTTTACAATTGAAAAAATCTCATTTTGGGCTTTTTGTTAATTAAATTGATTTTTTGGGCTATAATTAGCATTAAAAAATTATTATTTAATTAAATAAAAGGTTTGAGTGATTTTTAATTTTTTGTAAACTCTAATTACATTATTTAGGATTTATTGCAATTTTCTTGGAATTTTTTGGGTAAATTTTTAATTTTGCTACTTTTTACGGTTTTACGTGTACGACTAATCGTCTTAGTTTAATTCGTCATCGTAACCGTCATTCTCTTCTAATCTCTCTTCTAGTTTCATTTCTCATAATCATAATCACATCGTTAATCATCTCTCTACACAACACACTAGCCTCCTTGGGAAACGAACTTGAACCACATTGGTCATTAGTGTTTGGTTTTCCTAAACCGACACTTAATACTTTCCCTATTTTGCTCTCTTTTCCTAAAGAGTAGTCAAAACACGACATCAATTTTTGCGCCGCTGCCGGGGAGGCGTGTTGTGTTTTGATTTGGCAATTGTTGTTTTTATATATAGCCATAAATAGTATTTGTATTAGTAGCACTCTACTAATACGTATTATCGGTTTTCGTTTTTTGTGTGAATATTATTAATATATTGTATACGTAGAACAATAAATTCACAAGTACTCTAAAAGTGTGAAAACACAACCTTGACTTGGGAGGTCATTACCCAATCATTGTATTCGAATCTCAAACCAAAAGAAAAAGGCAAAAATAGATAAATACTTTCGTGAAGCTCGATTTTGAGAAATACAAACTATAAGGTAGGTATAAGGCGGGTATTATAAAATATACCCTAATGAAAAAGGCTCTTAAGTGCTTCGCGCCGCCTCGTTTCCCCGCTTGCTTGTGAGTATTTTGAGATTGAAAGCTAATCGAGGGTTTTGCCGCCCAAAGTATTATTAAGTATCATATATACTTTCTTGGTTTTATTTGATTAAACCCTCTTGAACGTTTTGGTGTTCCACCAACGTTCTAAAGTCATCAAAGGCTTTCACTTCACGTGATCGCTTTCATTCCTTGAGGCTTCTTTAATCAAGAGATTTGATTAAGGAGGAGACTTGTAGATTTTTGTCTACTTAATACAATCACAAAAATCTAAAAACTAAGTAAAAACAATCAAAAACCACAAAAAAAAATTTGGAAAAATACAAAACACCAAAAAGAATCTTCTTTGCTCATCCCCACGTTGTACGTGACGTTTATGCGAACTCGCAACCAAGCAAGACGTGCACGTAAACGTCGTAGTCGAAAGGAAAACACACCAACACCTTCTAGTGAGGAGACTCCAAGTGAGGAACCTATTATAGAACAAGAAGCTATCATGGCTAATCGTACTATGATGGAGTTGCTTCAAGCACCCACCGAGGGTTTTGGAGAGGCCATTGTGATTCCCGCCATCCTTGCGGAGAACTTCGAGATCAAGACGGGTTTAATGTCTATGCTTCAAGCCAACAAGTTTCACGGACATGAAAAAGACAACCCACATTATCACATTAGGCAATTTAATCGTCTCACCGCGACAAGCAAGTTTAAGGATGTACCCCACGATGCCATTAAGATGATGTTGTTTCCATACTCGCTAGATGGACCCGCCAAGATATGGCTCGAGAAAGAACCCCCAAATTCGATTTTGACGTGGGGTGATCTCGTTTCTAAGTTTTTGAATCAATTTTTTCCACCATCAAAAACAACACATTTGAAAAACGAGATTTCACGATTTACTCAAAGGTCTAATGAAAGTTTTTCAATGGATTGGGAAAGGTTTAAAGAATGTTACATGAATGTCCACACCATGATTTTTACGAATTGCATCAAATTGACACTTTTTATAATGGTCTTAATGATCATGAACGAGATTACTTAAATGCCGCCGCGGGTGGTAATTTTTGTGCAAAACGACCGATGAGGTTTGTAAATCATTGAGAATAGGTCTAAAGTTTATAGCCCTCGTAACACACCGAGTGTTGCCACTATGGCTTCGTCATCGTCGTCTCGTGACATGAGTGCCTTGCAAGATGAAGCAAATGAGGAGAATCGGTTTTTCGATAGGTTTTCGACTCTTATGACTCATTGGAAGGCACAAGATTCTTTGAATTCCGCATCGGTTAAAGCGATTGCCAAGAGTCGTATTTCGTGTGGTGGAGCTCATGATTTTTCCGAGTGCATTACCGCGGATGGTAACATTTCGAATGCTTATGTAGCCACGGGAACTTATAACCAAAACGGTCAAGGTTCCTGCCAAAATCAAGCTCCACAAAATCAAAATGCTAACAACTATCGAAACAATCAAAATGGTGCTTACCAAGGAAATCAACGTAACTTCAACAAGGGGAATTATCAAAGTGGAAATGGGCAAATTTCAAACCAAAACCAAAACCGTGATTTTCGAAACAATCAAAATGGTGCTTAAGAATTAGTATAATAGTTTGTAATCAAACTAAAACACTTTGAGCACTCTTACTAACACTAAATAAGTTATGCATCTAACTTATAAAGCACAGAAGAACAGAATTACTTTTAACTATTCGATTCTCTTATTAATCGACTTGTATGAGGTACATGAAAGACATTGTACCTATGTTACTTTTATAGAGTAAGGAACCCTAGAAACCTTAGAATATTCTATAAGGATAATTATATCACAAAGGATATATTATCAATATTCTAACTATTTAGGTATATCACATAAGATATACTCTAACTATAACAATGACATATCTTATACAAAGATATATTCGTCCTAATCAACATAGCAGTACTTACTTTATAAGTAGCAGTACTTACTATCTACCGCGTTAACACTAACGGTACTTACATAACACTAACAGTACTTGAAATATACTAACGGTACTTGACACTTAACAAATAATTCCCAACAATCCTCCCCTAAACAAGAAATGATAACTTGTTGTCTTCTTTTTTCTCTTGTACTGGATGTATTAAAATACATGTCTTCAGTCTTTCCTTCATCCTTGGATTGAACTTGGTAATTTGTATTTGTATCCAACTGAATGTAGCCAAACACTTCAAATGTAGATCTTCTTCTGATAAGATAATCTTCAAACATTATGAGCATCATCTTTGTCTTCAAACTATGATCTTCTTGTGTCTTCTAAACATTCATTCATCTTTGCAGCAACCGTTATTGTCTTCTTGAGTTTAGTCCTTGAACTCTTGATCATAAATATTTGTCTTGATTTGATGATAACAAAACCTTCTAAGTATTATATTTTTTAATACTTCTTTGCCTGCAATCTTCATACCTGAAATAAAATAGTTAACAACAAACACCAATTTGTATTGGCTTCATGATTTTTAGCAAATCACCAGCTATCAACGGATTTGATAAACTCTTTACTAGTTAGTCGTACACTCTGGAATAGCCAATACTTTATTCACAAAGAATAAGGTGTAATGAAAACCTTACAATTTTTTGTAAATTGTCAACCATAAACGGATTTGATGAAGTCTTTACCTAGTACCGTTTGTCTTGGACTAGCCAACTCTTTGTCTCAAAACAAGGTGAGTTAGAACCATATAGTTTTTAGCAAACTATCAGCTTTCAACGGATATGATAAGTCTTTACCACAAACCGTTTGCTTATGGACTAGCCAGTTCTTATGTGTGTTAGACATGGTGAACTGAGAACCATTTATGAAGTGTGACTGAAAGTCAAACACTTAAGATTCTTTCTCAGCTTCTTCCTCATCTTTCAAATCCTTGATTTGTTGTTTAACCATTATGATCAACTCCAAAGTATCAGCAGACTCTTCTGTAACTTCTAATTGTTGTTCTAGCATCCTTTCCAACAATTTTCTTTTGAAGGGGTAAGTTTTCTCTTGCAGCATATAGTATGTAACATCATCTACATCCAAAATATGCAATCCACATGACCTATAATATCTCCAGTAACTAGGTACTTGATCCTCTAATACCTTCAACATTTCTTGATCACAGTTGTGTGGCTCATACATAAAGAGAAATTCCCTATATAATAGTGATACTTCAGTTTTACCTGCACTGGCTTCTTGAACTAACCTTAAAAGATCTTGAATATCTTGTCTGTCAAGAATGTGAAGAATATCTTCCAAAAGTCTGAATATTCTTGTTGTGTCATCAGTTCTCTGAATTCCATGAGCTTCAAGTCCTTGATCTGTAGAGTAAATCCACTTAGAAATGGATGCTCTTTTTCCAAAAATCTCTGTATCAATACATTGATCTTCAAATTTCACAGTCTTTAAGTACTTCCTTAAGCTCTCATCATCATCACTATCTTCTGCTGTTGTTTTAGCTCTCTTAGCTTTCTTCTTTAGCTTTGTTGACCTTTTCCTTTTAACACTCTTGGAAATTCCCTCAACGTCTGTTGAACCCTCTTCCAAGCTTGTATGTACCGTTTCCTCGGTATGTACTATTGTATGTACTATTGACTGTGTATGTACTGCTTGTACATTTTCAGTCTGAGCAATACCTTGAGTTTCAACTCTTGTATTCATTCTTTGAGCAGTCTCTTCCTCCCTTGAACTTACTTTCTCCTTTCTATTCTTCCTCACATAAGTGGTCTTTGTAACACCCCCAAATTTATACAACTCAGTACAGCGGAAGACTAGTTGGTGTTACGGGATAGCACATTACTCACATCATAGACAACGCATAAAAATCGCGTTGTTTAATAATAAATCATTTCCATTCATAATTATCAAAGTTACATCGGTCCCAAGTCATATTATTTCATACAAAGTTTTTACAAAGTATTTGAATGGAAAAATATTGTTTAAGTGCGGGCCATGAATTCTTGTCGTCTTCCCGAGAATTACCTTCAAGTACCTGAGATAAAACATGTTAAAGAAAAGGTCAGCGATAACGCCGAGTGAATTCATAGATTTTAGTAAATTCCATCAATATATCTTTGGTATAAAATTAGTACCAAAAATCAATTCGTACAAATCATTGTAATAGGCCGTAAAATAGCCAAAATCATTTTATACAAATCCTTATCGAAAATCATAATATAGGCAGTTGCCTTAAAATCAATATACGCGCCAATGTCGTAAAAACATCATACAATACGTCTTATGACGTTGTATAAAATCAAATAAATACCGTTATATGAATATGGTTATGAAAACCAAAATACAATCATAATATCAATAGTATGACCCAGTATTGCTAGTCAGGCAATACATCGTAATTCGGAACGTCCAGTAATATTTGGTGATTGGATTATTATAAGCCGCATGACATTGTTACCTTACTAAACCAAAACGGGTAGCTAACCCGATACCAATTTTGCCCATCTAAAGTAGCGTGTCGTCACAAAGGTCACGCTATTGGAAATCTTCTCATACATAAATTCGCTTACCAATCAATGTGGCACGACGGGGATCAACCGTCAAGGCGCGAACTGGGGTGATCGTCCCCAAATAGTACTATTAAATGCATAAGCGTCTACCAACTCCCGGTAGTTCACAATTCATGCTAATGGGACTTTTAGTGACATAACCTAACTTTAATAATCCATTTGATTTCATCTATCGGGTCCATTAATCATTTATCGGGTCATACAATTGGGTCATTCAATCATTCGGGTCCAAAATCAATAAACAAACAATCGGGACAAATGGTGTCCAAACTTTTATAAATACTAACATATTATCTCCCTCGCGGGTTTATAAAGCATTTACAAAACATTTAAAAGAGTGCGAGGCTATGAACTCACGTTGATGTGGGAAGGCGGGTTGTCGGCAATTCGGACGTACGGTACATGCTTCAATCACGGAAACCTAGACAAATAATACTCGGTCTTAGACGTTTGTCCAATGACTTTATAAAAATATCAATTATGTATACATATGATGATTATATATATATGATGATCAAGTGGGTTTACATTTTCTCGTTTACTCCTTTTAGTGTTATATGTCGATAACTTTTATACTAGTTTACTATTTTTACCCATTTACGTGTTTTAAGTCCAATAAGCTTATTATAAGTTATTTAACTTATTTTAATCCATTTTGTACTTATATTATCAGTACTTAAACTTTATAAGTTGGGCTCAAATGGGTTAAGCCCAATAAGTTCTTTTTATGAGTGTTTAACTTATTTAGTCCAATTATTAGCCCAATGTGTTTACTTAGCTCGTTAATGTCCGTTTGTCCTATAGTTCGGGTTTTTATCGGTTTTTACTTGTTATACATGTCTATATATCAGTATATAAGTTTTATAAAGTTTTCATTAGACGGGTCCAACCATCTAAGTTTTATTTAACAAAAACGTTAATTTTACGGCAATAGCCGAAAAAGTAGTAAAAATCATTTTTATAGTTTTATAACTTATAAAACTTAACAAGTTTCCATTTTCATCATTTATACACTTATTACACCTTTTATATATTTATATAAATAAGTTCTATAAGTTAGTGGGTTTTTATGTACATTTTATATATTAAAATGTGAGTGCTTATATAATAGTATTATTCTTTAATTTCCAAAAATCTGATTTTTAAATTCATCTTCACCAAAACTGCCATATCTTGAGTTCTATATGGAGATAGAAGCTCAAATTTTTATCACATAAACTACATGATATGTTCTACATTTAACGCTTCTATAGCTACTGTTGAATCATCCTTTAAGTATTTTCTAAAAATCGTCCAAAACAGTAACTTCAGATTTATACTCTAAACTTGTTTTGATCATATCTCACTCATTATTTTGATTCCATTGCATGGCCAACTCTCACATGTGTACAAGACCCATAGCTTACTGTAAATGGGTTATACTTCATCATATTATCAGTTCATAACATGTTTACTTACTGTTTTATACAGCCATTAAATTTAACCAAGATTTTAACCTTGTTTCATATGGTTTTTCACCTTTTTAATCATGTTTATCAACAACAAATCCCCACATAATATTTTTATCATCATATAATCATCATAAATATATACAATAGGAAATAAAATACAAGTTTACATAATCAAAATAATAAGAAGTTGAGGAGGACAATCTTTATACCACCATGATGATGTAGGTTGATCAAAACATGGATTTTTGATGGAGAAACTTGTGATTAGCCAACACCATCTTCAAGACCTCCAATCTTCATCAACTCCTTGTGGAAAATCAGCCCCATGACACCATGAAAACTCCTCCATGGATGTTATAAGTTGCACCAATCTTCATCTTTTTGAATGGAGATTAACATATGTTGATTATAACATATGTTCTTGGTTAAATTTGGATCAATTGGTGGTGTTTTGGAGGCTATATGGGACGGCCAAAAATGGCTTAGAGAGAGAGAGTAGGTGTTTTGCATGAGTGGAATGGATGGAAATGAGAAGTTGCTAGTTTTGCTAGTGGTTTTGTTGTGTAAAGGCTTAAGATGTAAGCTACTTAGGACAAGTGTGTGTTTGTTCATGAGAACTTGACACCTCATGGTGTAACTAGCTAAGTTATAGCCGGTTTTGGAGTGGGGTGGGACAAGTGTCCCACTTGTCTCATCCCATTTATTTACGGGTATTCCTCGATTCTAGTTTCCTCGATTTGCGTGCCCTCGGGTCGTTTTACGAAAAACGTTTTTATAAATTATGAATCAACGTCACAAAACGAATCCAATAAAAATTGTTTCATCAAAAACGGAGTTCGAAAACGTAAATACGTAATCCTAAGGTTTCCGGTTTAGTCGTAAAGGACGTTAAAATAAAATCGTAAGTCCTAATCTCTTCTCGTAAATTTGTGAGTTTATGAACCAACACAAATTTAAAACTCCAAAATAATATTCTCAGATAAATTTATTTTCTGAAATGTCGGACTGTCACCAAAGACGGTGTATGTAAACGTAAGCATGTAACGTTGAATCCTCCGGTTTAGACGTAGTCGATGCTACTCTAAGACGTAAATTCAAATTTCTTCCCAAAAATAAGTGAGTTCATATTGTATCATTAAAATAATATTTTCAAATAATATTTGAGAATAAAATATCAATCGTAAATTGACGGATTGTCACAGCATTTACCCCTAAACAGGATCTTTGTCCTCAAAGATCATCTTACCTTACTACTCGCTTCTTATAGAGTTAAAGCCATGTGGGTATTTCCTCCACATTCGGTCTTTTCTCACAAGTGCAATTTATTATAATACGCGAGTTTCATCAAACATAACTACGGGAATAAGATCAGGCTTAATGTTGACTTACTTTCTCTATCCATGATGTTCACGGGTTTCTGATGAATGCAACTTTTCGCCGATCTAAGCTCTACTAAGAATAATCAGATTTTCACTTGATAGATATTCCATCAAGTTCGATTTACGAATCATAATTCACGCAGTCTTTGAAGTCCTAGGGTAGATCCAGCTTATATGCCTTTCAAACCAATCTTTTATACCATCTCAATGGTCCCATACAACGGGGACTTGTATCCCATGATTTGTCAGATCATGAATTCATTTTTCCAAGTTTAAAAATTGTGGCATAACTTCACTACCTGTTTGGCACTTCAAGATCTACATTTCACATTCACATAACCTCTTGCCCACTACCGGCGGTCAATATCAGATCCTAATTTCAACAATCATTTCAGATCTCGCGGGTCAGGTATTTTGCAAGGATAGGTTCGCCATCATAGGAAACCTTAAACCTAAAAGACGTGTCCAACTCACAATGGGTGTATGTCGGATGTCTTCATCTCAACTTCTGCCTATAGATGCTCTAAGATTCAGATCCTAACAAGATTCAATCTCAATCCTAACACGATGATTATCAATGATAATCTTTCCAAAGGAAAACGATTATACGGTCTATTACCAAAGGTCAATCATTCAAATATAGAACAGCGCTTATAGTATTTTGTATCGTTACTTTACCTCGTCCCTTCGATTGGGGTGGTACATAGTACTCTCAGCAAGGTTCGTTCTCAATGATTTCTAAGCAAATCTCTAGAAATTCGATGCGAAGCGAGGATCTTAATATATAGATGATCGATACAGGCGCACTATGTTTATATAACTTCCTTTAAATAAAAGAGTCTATTTCTTCATCAAGATTCTATCATTAACGAGAATGATATTAGCAGATTTGGTCAGTCAGTCGACGATGACCCAAATCGAATCAAATTCAGATGATGACCTTTGCAATAGCTAGACGTTTACTAATGTATGAGGCGATGTCTGCCTTCATAATTTGCCATCAGTACAACCTCTTCAGACAAAGATACTTTTAGTCATAAATGACATAAATAGAATACTTATACTTACAAATTCCAACATAACTATATCTCACAATCTCCATATTTAGGCAACCATAAACGGCCCTTTATACATTTTAACGCTATCGGCTTCTCAATTCTGATGGTTCACATTAGCCGCGAACCCCTTTTATTAACTATATTATCCTTCTTACAAACATCGTTTATTTTTATATCGTTCGGCAATTTATTTTGCACCTTCATTATCAAAGAACAAGTCCTAATTGGTTTCTTTATCTTTTCTATATTATGCGTCGGTATCCATATTCACCTCTCATGATGTTATAATTATCATGTTCACAATTTACTCAGATATTGTTTCTATATTATGTGTCAGTAATTACGTTCACCTTCCTAATGAAATAAATATCGCAACCGTATTTATTCAGAATTCTTTCTTCATCTCTTCTATGTTTTAGTTTCATCTTTACTATCCTTTTTATCCGTTTTACTCAATCCGTCGCCTAAAGCGTCGAAAATTATTATAATGAATTAATTATTTATTAGTTAATTTTTATGAAGCGTAAACGTAAAAGTTTTAAATTTCTTAGTTCGACCAATTATATAAAACGTTCAAAATAATTTGAGTTTAATTAACAAGATTTTTGTTGATTTATCGAAAATATTTAATAAGATTCGTAATTGTTCGAAAAATCTTTGGTTTATACTTTAGTCAAAATTTTCTTATTTGAAAAGCAAAAATTGTCGTTTCAAATTTCAAATCATGGTTCAAATGGTTTCCTCAATCCCTTTTAGGTTATCTTGAGGTATACACAAACATTTACCCCTAAACAGAAGTTTAGTTAAATGGTTTGTGTATAAGGGAATAATCCCTTTAAAATCCTTTGTTAAAACATCTGTCAAAACATATTTCCATTTCTTTTTGGTAATATCCAAAGTCTTAAAAGGGCTCTTAATTTTTGAAGAGTCTATATGCATACATCTTACCATTATTAATCCAACGGTCATTTTATGTAAAGGATTAAGTTTTTAATCACATGTTAAATATTTAAGGTATAGGTTTTTATCGTTTAGCCAATTCAGGGCAATCTATAATTAATTATTAACTCATTCTTATTCTTATAAACAAATAAATGGTCCTTAATGATCACGAGCATGAATTTATCAAGTTACAGCCCACACACGTGATTCACCAAATTTATGAATACTACATGTGCATTGTCGATCCAAACGACATCACGTGAAACTCATAACGTTCATTACAAGTACCGGATGTAGTGATTGGAATAGATAATCCTTTTCGCAGATGCGAAGTTGATGATAACCATGCTATGGATCAAATTTGCTAGAACCTTGTAAATGATCGAACAATTCTTCCATTTCGAGTTATGGATATCGTCTTCGATTTTCAATTTACTCAGTCACAGTTAATCTATAAATATAAGGAAAGATAACACCATAGCTCTTCAGGATGACAGGCTTGGTATAATAAAATCTTTCTCCGACAACTTCCTCAGTTGTACGGTAATTCCTTAAATTCAGATGGTGCTGACGTACAGTGCACACGCCACAAGTGCAACACCGGGAATATAATCAATACCAATTTCAACTTGCCTTAATGGCGAAAGTTTAGGTAATTCACTAACAAATACCTCCTAAAGTTTCAAATAAGATAAACATCTTTTATTAAATTCATATTAGGTTCTTCTAGATTATAATATTTATAACTAATTCACAACCATTCATGGTATAATTTCAAGTCTAAATGCAGGATATGGTCATCCATCAAGAATTATTTAGATCACTTTTGATAATCAACATCTTATCATTTAGGGGAATTCTACTCGAGTTCCCATCAATTCAGACAATGTCGTCATGTCATAATCAATTAATCCATTCTACCGGCATTATCAACTTTTCAGTTTTTGTTGCCGTTGATAAGATGTGAATTTCTCAAAAGACTAATAATAACTCATAATTCGTCACAATTTTCAGGGATATCTGGAGACACAACTACTATAAAGAGTAAGGTCAACGCATAATCTACGCGAGAGAATTTCAAATCAGATACAGACGAAAACATTTAATGAATATGAATATATCCCATGTTTTCATAATTTGAGTACGCATTCGAAAGCTCCTCGGATCGTTACCCAGGTCATTCAAACGAAATCAAATCATAAGAAATGATAGGAATGTCGATACATCCAGTCGGGTATCAACACTCGGTGATCAAATACTTTTCCTAAGAATCTCACTACGGGAGAATTGGACAAGAATGAATTGTCAAATGTCAAATAAGACAATTTCCACAGATGAGTAAATTCAACTCAGAAGAATAGGTGCTACAGGCACATGTGTAGGTGTCCCTAACACTATGTCCTTATTTTTCACTTCTTGCAGATCTCATTAAAATTTAATCTTTCACAATCTTCAAAGATAATGTAGTGTTTATTATTCAGTTTTATGGTGACTACTAATCAGCCTTGCATAGTCCATTCCAAATTGTATGTAGGCGCGCAACTATATACAATTTCAAGATTAACGATGCAATACTCAGTTCGTCAAAACTTTATCATCCATGTTTACAGTAAAATCATTTTCATGATTAATTCTTAAATAAGAATTCAAAATAAATTTTACAAAAATTTTCTTTGTTATAAAAACAATTAGGTTTTCCAAAGCTTTTCATAAACAACTTCATTTTGATATCAATCACTTATAATTCTCACTTTGAATAATCCTTATTGTGATGAAAATTAAATTTTCTCAAAGGATACCGTTTTAACTTTATAAAAACAATGCGTGATCTGCAAAAGAGTGATGAAAGCTCGTTCACCAAGAATTAACTACGATATGATAGGAAATGAGCTTAGCCAAATAATCATGAGGTTCATGACCTCGATGGCACTCAGGAATACAAAGAGAATAATCCACAATCGTAACTCAAATCAATATGAGTACTTGTTCAATGGTTGCATCACTAATGCGAACATTAGGATGAAGCAATAAAGGATAGATAACATCGATACATGTAGAATTTAGCGATCAAAGGTAGTCTTTTCATTAATCACAAACAAGTCAAAATTGTACTGTAACACTTTATGTGTCACTATGTCATACAATTCTCAGAACTCATCCTACCAACTGATATCTCAGTTAAGTTAGGGATTTTTAAAAGATACCACAATGAATACTAATCTACAAGAGTCATTAGGTGTCCTGCCTGTCCCGGAAGATCCATCGGTCCCAATTCAGAAGAAGATTTCTTCAATTTATTTCTTGGACACTGGGCATCCTCATCAGTGGACAATGGCCTAGGAACAACCCTTAACACGAACCTACAATCAATTAAAACCTTATAATTCAATCACAGGACTTAACGACTTCCTCTTATCAATCTCATATTTCATAAGGGTTAAATTTTACTTTATTCAAGTCTTAACCAATTTTATACTCAATTCAATATCCTACCTCATATTCCAATACTTTCAATCTTATTTATAAACCTCAATAGGGCAATAAAAGCTCGATATGGATCAACACTTAATTTCCAATCCTATTAGCTCTTACAACAACAATTATCAAATGAGTCATTAATATGAAATGACTTAATCAGTCAATTAGACTTCTCGGAAAGGTACTAGTGGCATGAGGCTTTTGGGTAATGGTTCCAATAACAGCCTCAAGTGCAACATTCACCCTTTTGATTTCAAATTTAAGAATTGGATGACAACGAATCAGATGACATCTTTCTAGGTGGTAACGTTTTGTCAAACTCCACTCTATAAGAAAAGATCGTCATCACATCGGTATCAGATTAAATCTCGCCAATCCTTTTTCAATATCGCAATCAACTAATATCTACATTTCTACGAGTATCAACCATTTGTTGGGATCATAAATATCCACAACTTGGTTTAGATCTAGGATAGCTAGAATTCCTACGAGAATAGCTTCGATTAATTTACTAGGGAATTTAGGGTTACTTGTGACAATCGACGTCGTATAAATACCTCGTATAAAAATCAAGATAATCATCAAACAATCATGTAATAAAATTACATCATATATATATATATATATATATAATCCAAGTTATATATATATATTAAAATAACACTTCTCAGTCTTGGCCTTGTCGGTAACTCGGGAATTCTTCGGCACCGTTATAGTCAAAAGATTTTTAGACATTTTTAGAAAAATGTTTATAGTTAAAAGATTTTGAAAAGTTTTATTCAAAACCTTAGTTTTAAAAATCTTTCGTTCTCTATAACGAGAGCTCTGGTACCAAACTGTAACACCCCCAAATTTATACAACTCAGTACAGCGGAAGACTAGTTGGTGTTACGGGATAGCACATTACTCACATCATAGACAACGCATAAAAATCGCGTTGTTTAATAATAAATCATTTCCATTCATAATTATCAAAGTTACATCGGTCCCAAGTCATATTATTTCATACAAAGTTTTTACAAAGTATTTGAATGGAAAAATATTGTTTAAGTGCGGGCCATGAATTCTTGTCGTCTTCCCGAGAATTACCTTCAAGTACCTGAGATAAAACATGTTAAAGAAAAGGTCAGCGATAACGCCGAGTGAATTCATAGATTTTAGTAAATTCCATCAATATATCTTTGGTATAAAATTAGTACCAAAAATCAATTCGTACAAATCATTGTAATAGGCCGTAAAATAGCCAAAATCATTTTATACAAATCCTTATCGAAAATCATAATATAGGCAGTTGCCTTAAAATCAATATACGCGCCAATGTCGTAAAAACATCATACAATACGTCTTATGACGTTGTATAAAATCAAATAAATACCGTTATATGAATATGGTTATGAAAACCAAAATACAATCATAATATCAATAGTATGACCCAGTATTGCTAGTCAGGCAATACATCGTAATTCGGAACGTCCAGTAATATTTGGTGATTGGATTATTATAAGCCGCATGACATTGTTACCTTACTAAACCAAAACGGGTAGCTAACCCGATACCAATTTTGCCCATCTAAAGTAGCGTGTCGTCACAAAGGTCACGCTATTGGAAATCTTCTCATACATAAATTCGCTTACCAATCAATGTGGCACGACGGGGATCAACCGTCAAGGCGCGAACTGGGGTGATCGTCCCCAAATAGTACTATTAAATGCATAAGCGTCTACCAACTCCCGGTAGTTCACAATTCATGCTAATGGGACTTTTAGTGACATAACCTAACTTTAATAATCCATTTGATTTCATCTATCGGGTCCATTAATCATTTATCGGGTCATACAATCGGGTCATTCAATCATTCGGGTCCAAAATCAATAAACAAACAATCGGGACAAATGGTGTCCAAACTTTTATAAATACTAACATATTATCTCCCTCGCGGGTTTATAAAGCATTTACAAAACATTTAAAAGAGTGCGAGGCTATGAACTCACGTTGATGTGGGAAGGCGGGTTGTCGGCAATTCGGACGTACGGTACATGCTTCAATCACGGAAACCTAGACAAATAATACTCGGTCTTAGACGTTTGTCCAATGACTTTATAAAAATATCAATTATGTATACATATGATGATTATATATATATGATGATCAAGTGGGTTTACATTTTCTCGTTTACTCCTTTTAGTGTTATATGTCGATAACTTTTATACTAGTTTACTATTTTTACCCATTTACGTGTTTTAAGTCCAATAAGCTTATTATAAGTTATTTAACTTATTTTAATCCATTTTGTACTTATATTATCAGTACTTAAACTTTATAAGTTGGGCTCAAATGGGTTAATCCCAATAAGTTCTTTTTATGAGTGTTTAACTTATTTAGTCCAATTATTAGCCCAATGTGTTTACTTAGCTCGTTAATGTCCGTTTGTCCTATAGTTCGGGTTTTTATCGGTTTTTACTTGTTATACATGTCTATATATCAGTATATAAGTTTTATAAAGTTTTCATTAGACGGGTCCAACCATCTAAGTTTTATTTAACAAAAACGTTAATTTTACGGCAATAGCCGAAAAAGTAGTAAAAATCATTTTTATAGTTTTATAACTTATAAAACTTAACAAGTTTCCATTTTCATCATTTATACACTTATTACACCTTTTATATATTTATATAAATAAGTTCTATAAGTTAGTGGGTTTTTATGTACATTTTATATATTAAAATGTGAGTGCTTATATAATAGTATTATTCTTTAATTTCCAAAAATCTGATTTTTAAATTCATCTTCACCAAAACTGCCATATCTTGAGTTCTATATGGAGATAGAAGCTCAAATTTTTATCACATAAACTACATGATATGTTCTACATTTAACTCTTCTATAGCTACTGTTGAATCATCCTTTAAGTATTTTCTAAAAATCGTCCAAAACTGTAACTTCAGATTTATACTCTAAACTTGTTTTGATCATATCTCACTCATTATTTTGATTCCATTGCATGGCCAACTCTCACATGTGTACAAGACCCATAGATTACTGTAAATGGGTTATACTTCATCATATTATCAGTTCATAACATGTTTACTTACTGTTTTATACAGCCATTAAATTTAACCAAGATTTTAACCTTGTTTCATATGGTTTTTCACCTTTTTAATCATGTTTATCAACAACAAATCCCCACATAATATTTTTATCATCATATAATCATCATAAATATATACAATAGGAAATAAAATACAAGTTTACATAATCAAAATAATAAGAAGTTGAGGAGGACAATCTTTATACCACCATGATGATGTAGGTTGATCAAAACATGGATTTTTGATGGAGAAACTTGTGATTAGCCAACACCATCTTCAAGACCTCCAATCTTCATCAACTCCTTGTGGAAAATCAGCCTCATGACACCATGAAAACTCCTCCATGGATGTTATAAGTTGCACCAATCTTCATCTTTTTGAATGGAGATTAACATATGTTGATTATAACATATGTTCTTGGTTAAATTTGGATCAATTGGTGGTGTTTTGGAGGCTATATGGGACGGCCAAAAATGGCTTAGAGAGAGAGAGTAGGTGTTTTGCATGAGTGGAATGGATGGAAATGAGAAGTTGCTAGTTTTGCTAGTGGTTTTGTTGTGTAAAGGCTTAAGATGTAAGCTACTTAGGACAAGTGTGTGTTTGTTCATGAGAACTTGACACCTCATGGTGTAACTAGCTAAGTTATAGCCGGTTTTGGAGTGGGGTGGGACAAGTGTCCCACTTGTCTCATCCCATTTATTTACGGGTATTCCTCGATTCTAGTTTCCTCGATTTGCGTGCCCTCGGGTCGTTTTACGAAAAACGTTTTTATAAATTATGAATCAACGTCACAAAACGAATCCAATAAAAATTGTTTCATCAAAAACGGAGTTCGAAAACGTAAATACGTAATCCTAAGGTTTCCGGTTTAGTCGTAAAGGACGTTAAAATAAAATCGTAAGTCCTAATCTCTTCTCGTAAATTTGTGAGTTTATGAACCAACACAAATTTAAAACTCCAAAATAATATTCTCAGATAAATTTATTTTCTGAAATGTCGGACTGTCACCAAAGACGGTGTATGTAAACGTAAGCATGTAACGTTGAATCCTCCGGTTTAGACGTAGTCGATGCTACTCTAAGACGTAAATTCAAATTTCTTCCCAAAAATAAGTGAGTTCATATTGTATCATTAAAATAATATTTTCAAATAATATTTGAGAATAAAATATCAATCGTAAATTGACGGATTGTCACAGTCTTGATAGGTGGAGATGTACTTGTAGGTTCAGCAGTACTTGGCTCAATTCTAGGAGTACTACCAAATTGTCTTCGTTGTTGCAGATGTTTCTTGAATTCTTCAACAGCTTTCTTGTCTGCTTCAGATCCAATCTCAACAAAATTCAATTCAGTCCTCTTACTTTGCTCATACAAAGTCTTGATTTCTTCATAATTCTTCTTGACCAGCTGAATATGAGTAAATCCTTTTACTTTCTTTAGAAAGTTCATCATCTGATTTCTAATCTGCATAGTAGTTGGAGGCTTAATCTTTTCTTTCCTTCTCTTTTCAGCAAAGAACCTTTGTTTCTCCCTTACTAGATCATCAATCAATTTTGATTTCTCTTCTTCATCATATGCATCTCTCTCTCTTCAGCTATCAGTAAGTCTGCAAGAAGCTCACTAGCATGTATCTCAGCTCGAATCCTGTCATACTCTTGTATGTTCCATTCTTGATGTATCCTTTTGGCACCTAGCAAATTTTGCTTTGCTGTAAGTTCTTCCTCCAATTCATTTTCACGAATTTGTGCTTGCATTCTATAAGCAAATTCCTCATCATGGTCTATTTGATTAAATCTGTACATGACTTTGTTTATATCATCATCTGAATCACTTTCATCTTCAGATTCTGACAATAATTGCTTCTTCCCCTTATCCTTTGGATTTATCTTAGGTAGCCTCTTCTTCAGCTTGGCAGTTACTTCTTCATTAGCTAACTGTTGAATGACTATACCTTTTGTAGGGTGTGAAGCTTGAACTTTCTTACCTTGAATTTGATCCTTTTTGGAAAGAACTTCTTGTTGTGTCTTTACTTCTGCTTGCTTAGTCTTCTCAACTAAATTCTTCTTTAAATCAAGCAGCAATTAGGCTAAAGTCTCATTTTCTCCAAATGAAATTTGACTTTATAGTGAAGGATGATCACCAGCGGTACTTGCAATCGGCTTAGTTGGCTTAGCAGTACTTGGGTCTTCAACAATGTCAGCAGTACTTGCAGTCAGCTTAGTTGGCTTAGCAGTACTTGGATCTTCAATAAAGTTGACTTCACCAGTATTAGACACACTTGTTTCTTCAATCACTTGTGTATCCCCATATACTTTATCTTCCATAGAATCCATCATATCAACTTGCACTTCTTCAGTCTTATCTGATTTATTGCTTTGTGGTGATGGAGCAGGAAACTGAATAGAAATTTCCTCCAACTTCTCATAGAAAGCACTCCAATTAGCTTGAAGTGGTGATTGAACTGATGGTTCTGGCTGAGTTGCCAATGTTTCTGCAACTTGTGGCTCCTCTGGCTGATTTACCAACTTTTCTGAACTTGTGGTTCCTCTGGCTGAGTTACCAACATTTCTTGAACTTGTGGTTCCTCTGGAGTAGGTTGTGGTTCTTGTTGTTGAATCTCCATATCTGAAGGTCCATCCACACCAGTCTCTAAACCATTTCCATCTTTATAAGTCCCCATGACATCTTCATCCAATTCAAAATTGATGTCATTTCCAGAGATCCTTGTTTGATTATCAGAAGAAGGTGGTTGTTCTTCATTATTCCTTCCCTGTTCTTCATTATAACTCCCCTGTTTGGTTGCATTCAGTTGCCTTTTCTTGTGGTTCCTGAATCTTTGCTTCTTGATTGCAGTTTTCTGAATAGATCTATATTGCCTCATCCAAGATGACACTTTGTTCCTTAACTTGAGTAGGCTAGCTTCCAATTCAGCAATTTTCTTGTCTTGAACAAGCTTTTCTTTCTGCAATACTTGTACCTATTGGGAAAAACTTGTACACAAAGTAGTTAAATTTGCAACATCCACCACCTCTGGTGCTTGTGTTTGTGGTGAACCACTAGCAGCAATAGAAGCAGCAGGTGTGTGGATCATCTCATCAGTGTTTGGTGGAACACCATCATTGTGAGAAGAAGATTGTGAATCTTCTAGAGAGTGGGAGCTCTGGTGAGAAGGAGTTTGCTGAGAAGCACTAGCATTGCTAGGTTCCTCACCTTCTTGATTGGCAGGTTGGGCTAACATATGAACAAACAATAGTGTTACTGTTCCTGTAAAGGCATTGCCTTGTTTGGTCAAGAAAGAGAAAGTTCTCTTTGTGAATGAAGGAACATCCCATGTATCAGTTAATGCTGGTAGGTTAGGTATTTGGTCACTAACTAAAGTCTGAATAAAATCTAGGATACATTACAAATTTCTTAGTCCCTTCCAAATTCCTAGTCATGCCTTCAAAAATTAATTTTGAAAAATTAAAAACCCTGTTATTTGATAGACAAATACCAGCAGATGCCAATGCAGCAGGTATTTGATCAAAAGATGTACTCTTTGAACTTAAACAGTGAATAATCGCATGAAAAAGTAATTTCCATTGAGGTGAAAATAATGCTTTAAAGAAAGTAAGACTTTCCCTACTACCCCCATAGCCCATGGCTGCAAGGCCATCATGAATCTCTGTATTATTAAGCATACTAAGTCCATTTTTGTCATTAAGTCTCAAACTTGCTCGTAGCAGTACCTTAGTGACATATATATTCCTATGATTCACCCTAGCCTTAATGCAAGGTTGTTCAAAACGAGTACGTAACACAGCAGTATCCCAAAATTGTTCAACAATGGGTATAAAGACAAATGGACTTACAGTGAGTGCGAAGAGAACATGACTTCGAGATAGGAAACCAAGCATCTCATGGAAACCAAGAGAGTCATCATTCGTAGCAAGATTCGCAACCAAATTATGCTTAAAGATTACTTGTAAAGCAGCCATTAGTATTTTTGATGATCGAAAGATTAGAGAGAAGGTTATAGAATCAAGAGATAAAAATAAAAGATTAGGTGAATCAATTATGTAATTGGGGTAAGTATTTAAGTAAATAACAAACCCAAGCGCGAAGAAACCGCCAAATTTACAAAAGAGACCCTTAACGGTACAACGGACATGTAGCGGTACATGGAACATAAGCAGTACTTGGTTTTGTGCTAGCGGTACTTGGGGTGACAACGGTATCTCACAATTTTGACCAGTTCATGCTTTCCACTAGACATGTAACCTCTTTTATCTTTTTCTATAAACCTGCAATAACATCAAAAACACAAAACATAGACTATACAATATAAATTATAAAAATTTGTACAACTATTACCTCCCCTCAACATATGTAGCATGTTATTGGTTGAGCATACCAATGTGTGTCACCAAGAATTCGAATCTCTTTGCATCAAATGCCTTGGTCAACAAATCAGCTACATTGTTGTCTGTATGAATCTTCAAGACTTGAATAAGCTTTTTGTCATAAGCATCTCTTATAAAGTGATGTCTTATTTCAATATGCTTAGTCTTGGAGTGAAATACTGGATTCTTGACAATGCATATAGTACTTTCATTATCAATGTAAATCTTGGTGTTTATGAAGTTAAACCCATAGTCCAACAATTGATTTTGAATCCAAAGTACTTGTCCACAGCAATGAGCAGCAGCTACATATTCAGCTTCAGTTGTAGAAGTAGCAACAATGGTTTGCTTCTTACACTGCCATGATATGAGTCTTCTGCCTAGGAATTGACAACCTCCTGTTGTTGATTTCCTATCATGATTTGCTCCAGCATAATCACTATCTGAGTAAGCTTCCAATTTAAAGGTGGAATCTATAGGATACCATAATCCTAAATTAGGTTGACTTTTAAGATATTTAAAAATCTTCTTCACAACATATAGATGTGACACCTTTGGATGAACTTGGAATCTTGAACAGGCACACACAGTAAACATTATATCTGGTCTTGAAGCAGTAAGATACATCAATGAACCAATCATTGACCTATTGAGATGAATTTCAACATCTTCTCCATGTTCACCTTTTGATAAAGATTTCTTGGCTTCAAAAGGTGTGCTTGTACTCCTTGTATCCATACATGAAAATTTCTTTAAGATTTTAGCAACATATTTATCTTGGCTGATAAATATTCCATCTTTCCTTTGTTTGACTTACAGTCCCAAAAAGAAAGTTAGTTCTCCCATAGAACTCATTTGAAATCTTCCTTTCATCAAAGCTTCAAACACTTCACACCATGTCTTCTTGGTAGAACCAAAAATGATGTCATCAACATAGACTTGAACTAGAATGATGTCTTTGGCATTTTTCTTGATGAACAGAGTTTTGTCAATGGTTCCTCTCCTATATCCATGATCTAGGAGAAAGTTGGATAAAGTTGCATACCAGGCCCTTGGAGCTTGATGCAGACCATAAAGTGCTTTGATAACTTTGTAGACTCTATTGGGGAATTTAGCATCTACAAAACCTGGACGTTGTGAGACATATACCTCCTCTGAAATAGTACCATATAGAAAGGTACTTTTCACATCCATTTGATAGACTATAAATCCCATATATGATGCAAAGGCCAAAAATAACCTAATGGCTTCTATCCTTGCCACTAGTGCAAAAACCTCATCATAGTCTATCCCTTCTTCCTGTCTATAGCCTTGAGCAACAAGTATTGCCTTGTTCCTCACAACAACCCCTCTTTCATCCTTCTTGTTCCTGAAGACCCATCTAGTACCAATTACTCTTTTACCTGAGGGAAGATCCACAAGAATCCAAACCTTTTGTAGCTCAAATTGTGTTAATTCTTCTTGCATGGCATCTACCCAACTTTCTTCATCAAGAGCCTGAGAGATGTTTTTGGGCTCTACTTGAGATAAGAAACAGGCAAACAAACAATGTTGAGTATCTTTATGATTTGTTCTCTGCTGTTGTTTGACATAACTCACTAGTGCATAAGTTTCAATATTGGTTTGTAGTTGTCTTCTGGTTTGTACAGCAGATTTTGGATCACCAATAATCTGTGTAGCAGGATGGTTGTTGTTGACTTTATGAGTGGGAATAGAACTGACTGGAATTTCTGTTTCCAAATTGTTGAAATCAGTTACTGCACCCTGCTCATCATAGGAAGCTTTGGAGAAGATTCCTTCAGCTGGACTGGCATATAAGTTTTCATCGTCCAATGCTTGCAAAATCTCTTCTAGTGAGTCAGCAAATTTAGCAGATTTTGACTTAGCAGTACTTGTAGATGAAGTACCGCTAGGTATAGTATATACTGCTGAGTGTTGTGACTCAAAAGACTCTTCTCCTGAATGCTTATTAGCAGATGTAGCATTCTTTTCTTGATCTTGAAGCCTCTGAAGCTCCTGGGAGGCTTGATCATCATTTGATGGCATGGTTTGCTTCTTGGGAGTTGCAGACATGGGAGTAACAGTAGGCATGTTGGGCACATAGATATGAACATCTTCATCTGATGAAGAAACATCTTCTTGAGTACCTACATTAGTTGCACTTGAATCCTCACATGCATTGTTAGTTTGACAATTCTTTTGCAAAGAGTAGTAATCCATGGAGTTAGTTAGATAATCTAAATCAAACATCCAAGCATAACCTATTTCTGGAACATTGGGTTTATTTTCTAAGAAATTGACATGAGCATTTTCTTCAACTTTCTTAGTTGCTAAATTGTAAACCCTATATGCTTTACTTTGCAATGAATATCCTACAAGATATCCTGGATCATAATTTCCATCAAACTTTCCCAAATAATCAAGAGTATTTAGTATGGACACATGACACCCAAAAGGTTTTAAATGACTTATGTTTGGCCTTACATTAGTCAAGAGTTCATAAGGTGTTTTGTTTTGAGGCTTAGTTACTAGGACTCTATTTAACACATAACATGCAGTATTGATTGCTTCTGCCCAAAAGGTATTTGGCAAAAGTGAATCAGCCAGCATAGTTCTAGCAGCCTCAATTAATGTCCTATTCTTCCTTTCAGCTACTCCATTCTGTTGTGGAGTTCTAGGATTACTAAATTGTCTCTTAATTCCTTTAGACCTACAGAATTCATCAAAATCAGCATTCTTAAATTTTGTTCCATCATTAGTCCTAATGATTAAAACCTGTTTAGTGAACTGTTTTTCAACTAAAGTGATAAAATCCTTTAGTAAATCACTTGTTTCACTTTTAAGGGCTAAAAAGAAAACCCAACTATATCTACTATAATCATAAGTTATGACTAGACAAAAGGTCTTATGACTAATGCTTCTGATAGAAACTGGACTAAATAAATCCATATGCAAGAGATGCAAAGGTTTTGTCACAATGTTTACAGTCTTGGTCTTACAAGAGGCTCTACGTTGTTTACCTTTTTGACAAGCAGCACATGTGAAATCATTTTGAAAATATTTGTTTGGTAGACCTCTAAGCAAATTCCTTTTTACCAATCTATTAAGATTCTTGAAATTCACATGACCTAACCTTCTATGCCATAAGTTTGACTCATCTAAAGAAGCCTTAGCTAGCAAACATGTAATACCACCTGTTGGAGTAATAGTATGAAGATTAAAGGTGTACATATTTTCTTGCCTGGGTACTTTAAGCAGTATATGAGATTCCTTGGGCATCTCAAAGTCTTTGGACAACACCAAGCAGTCGTTGTCTGTAAATAGCACCTTGTTCTTCTTATCACACATTTGTGATACAAAAAAGAGATTAAACTCATTCAATTCTTTTACAAAGAAAACATCTTCAAATTCCAACCTTCCTGTGTTGATTTTCCCTTTGCCAGTGATTCTACCTTTGCTACCCCCAAAGGCTACTGGACCTCCTCGGAATTCTTCAAATTCAGCAAGAAAATCTTTGTTCCATGTCATGTGTCTTGAGCATCCACTATCTACAATTCATTTATCTTTTAATTCATCAATGAGATGCCCCTACACACAAATAAAACTCATTAGTTTTTAATAGGGACCCAAGCCACATTTGGCTCGGATCTTGTGGGACCTACACATTTAAGAGTTTGTACTGAAGCATTTCCAGTAATGCTACTTTTACTCTTATACTTCATGGTTTCATTTATGTAGTCAAATTCATAGGGTGACTCTATGTGCTTTGACTTCTTTGACTTAAGTACTGCTTTAGCGGTACTTGCTTTAACACATGGTATATCTCTTTTAGGAACCCACATTTGTACTGGTTTATTCTTGTCCTTGCTTCTAGTTGTTTTAACTTTTTCAAAAAATTTCTTAGAATTCATGGAGAACATTGGTTTTACAGACTTTAAACCAACAGTACTTGAGTTTGGTCTAGCAGTACTTGTAGGTTTAGGCTTGTCGGTGCTTGGTTTACCAGACTTTAAGGATACTAGCCCTTGCTTCATAAGTACTGCCCTAGGAACAAAACTTTTGGTAGGATTATTTTTAACCTGTTCAACTACCTTTGTGTGATCAAACTTAGGTTTGTCATCTTTAAGTTTCTGTTTCCTATAAACTTGTGCATTTTTCCCATTACTGTTTTTCATGACCCTTTGTGTAGTCTTCTGTTTCACAATTTTATCTTCATGTAATGTACAGTCTTTGATAAAATGATTTAGACTACCACAAACATAACATCCTTTTCTTCTTAAAGAAGACCCAAAAGGTTGTTTTGACTTACTTTTTCAAAACCTAGCCCATCCCTTTTGGTTTTAGTATGTTGTTCATTGTTTTCCAATATCTTGCTAGGCGTTTTACCTGCTTGGGAGCAAAACTAGTCTTAGATTCCTCAGAAACAAAGTTGTTCATTAAAGGTGGATAAACAATATTCTCGGTCACATCAGTATTTTCTGGAGACACAGTACTAGAGTTAAAGACATTATTAATCTTAGGTTCTTCTGACTCTATACTAGTATCATTACAAGAGGGCATGAAAATTCCTTATACTGGTGGAGGAACTGCCTTCATTCCTTCAGCATATCTATCATTTTCAGGTGTATCATCTACCTCACTAGAACTATCAAAAATCCATTTTGATAAGTCTTTGTTAGTTAAGGTTATCCCAGGTTGATCCTCAATATATCCTAGGCCTGTTTTATCATAATACCCCATTTGTGAATTAATCAATTTTCCCAATCCCTTAGAGGACTGTTGCCAACGACTAATCACTTCCCTCTCATTACAAAGACTGGTTTTTAAAGCTTCATTTTCTGAATTTATTTTTAAAAGTTGTCTTTCAAAAGCTTTTATTTCCACATCTTTTTCCCTTATTTGAAGAGTCAAAATCCTTATTTTCTCTTCATAGTTTTGTTGAGCCTTTTTGTACAAAACTATATTTTCTTGTAATTTAACAACACCCTGTTTGAAAGCCTCTACTTCTACAGTGCATGTGTTAACCTTTTGATATTGTTCCTCTAGTTCTACTTTTAGACTATTAAATTTAAGAATACAGTCTTTAGAAAAAGGATGTATCTCAGTATCTTCATGTGAGAGAGCCATTAATCCAAGCTCTTCTTCTTCTGCCCAATTCACCACTCCATCTACAGTAACCAATGCTTTGGTTCCTTTAGGACTCTTACTGTTTCCTTTTGGAAAGCTTTCAGTTATTCTTGGACTGGTTCTATAGCTGTTCTTGGACTTCTGATTGCTAGTATCAGCTTTATCTCTAGATCATTCTCTTTAAAAGTGTCCATTCCTTCCATAGTTATAGCATTCAACTTTAGACTTGTCATATCCTAATGGCTCATTAGGATCAACAGTCATTTTTCTTCCAGTCTTCTTGAAGAACCTATTAGATCTTACTGACACCATAGCAGCTTGTCATTTAAGATCCATCTCTTCAACATCAGCATCATCCATTTGGAACAAGTCATTGAGAGTTAATCTTGGCATATTGTCTTGTCCAACAAAGAATTAGAAGGCATCATTGTCACTAAACAATGGTGAAGACCTTCCATGTGGATTTTGAGAGACCATTGGACTGCTTTCAATACTTTGTGGGTAAGTACTGCTTGTAAGTCCTCCAGGGGTATTTATGAAGTATGTACCGTTGCTAGATCCACTAGCGGTATTTTGAAAGTAAGTACCGCTGTTCCCATCTGACACAAAAGCCAAATTAGACTTTGAAGCAGTTGCTCTCTTTACTTCAGTGCCTTTCACATCCATCTCATATGCTCTAAGATTCTTGTAGAGATGATCAAATGGAATTGTTTCCAAATCATCTCTTGTGATGAAGTGCATAGCCATTGTTTTCCACTCTGATGGAACACTTCTTAAGAATTTTAGATTAGCTTCTTCATTAGGAATTACTTGTCCATAAACTGCTAACTGAATAATCAACTTACTGAACCTTCCATATCCACCATGTATTCCCTCTATACTGGTAATTGAGAAGTTATCAAATTCTTGTTTAAGAACAATCTTCTTAATTTTCTTAGATTTGTAATTGCCTCCAAATCTAAGTTTTATAGCATCCCACATAGCTTTGGCATCTTCCTAATGATGAAAGCTTGGTAGGATGTCCTTAGAAAGAGCCATAGCCAAAGCAGTTCTGGCTTTTCTTTCTCTGATCTCTGCTTGTATCTGCTCAGCAGTTACAGCAGGTAGAGCTAGCATGTACCGTCTGGCAAACAGTGTAGCTTCTTTGGTGTGTTCCTATTTTTGATGACTTTCCACACAGTATGATCTGTGTGATTCAAGTAATGTTCCATCTGCATAGCCCATGTCTCATAATTGTCACCTTTGAGAACTGGGAGTTTAACAGCAGACAGAGTATGAGAAGGTGTTGGTGTAGAGGTAGCTACAGCATTCACGGCTTGAGCACCTTGTGCTGGTGCAGGATGCACAACTTGTGGTTGTCCTTGTGGCAGAACAGGATCAGGAATCTGAACATCATCCAAGTGAGCATTATCGCCTTCTGGTTGAGACATTAAGATTTGGTATGTGTGGAGTGTATGGGGTCGTGTTCTTCTTTTTTAGAGTTTCTCAACAAGCTCTGATACCACTTGTTGATCCCTTTGGTTGGATCTATATTCTGTTAAGAATTAGTATAATAGTTTGTAATCAAACTAAAACACTTTGAGCACTCTTACTAACACTAAATAAGTTATGCGGAATCTAACTTATAAAGCACAGAAGAACAGAATTACTTTTAACTATTCGATTCTCTTGTTAATCGACTTGTATGATGTACATGAAAGACATTGTACCTATGTTCCTTTTATAGAGTAAGGAACCCTAGAAACCTTAGAATATTCTATAAAGATAATTATATCACACACGATATATTATCAATATTCTAACTATTTAGGTATATCACATAAGATATACTCTAACTATAACTATGACATATCTTATACAAAGATATATTCGTCCTAATCAACATAGTAGTACTTACTTTATAAGTAGCAGTACTTACTATGTACCGCGTTAACACTAACGGTACTTACATAACACTAACAGTACTTGGAATATACTAACGGTACTTGACACTTAACAAATAATTCCCAACAAAAATCATGCTAATAAAATAGAAGGAAATGTAACTAGGTTACAACAAAACCAACAAAAAATGGAGCAATGTCAACATGAAATTAAGCAAGAGTTGTTAAAAGCGGATGCTAGGCAATCTAAGTTTGAAGATCGAATGGGAAAAATGTTTGAAGCTATCATGTGTAAACCTTCTTCTTCGGGTGGTCTTTCTAGTGATACCATCGTAAACCCAAAAGGAGAATTGAAGGTTATTACTACTCGTAGTGGTAAAACTTTCAAAGAACCCATTTCTCGTCCAAGTACTTCTACGAAGAAGGAAAAAAGAAAGAACCCGAGGTGGTGGTAGAAAAGGAGCAAATTCCAAGCCCACGAAGTACCGCTCAAACCACACCTACGGTTGAACCAATACCAATAGTGGAACCCGAGATTCCAAGGCCGTTGCCTATGCCCCAACCCACACCACCCTTACCTTACCCTTCAAGACAAAAGAAGGAAAAGGCACAAGAACAAAATAATTATCAATTTAAACTTTTTATGAAAATGTTTTGTGACTTGCATTTTAATATAAGTTTTGCCGACGCCTTGGTCATGATGCCTCGATTTGCCGCAAACTTCAAAAGTATGTTGAATAACAAAGAGAAATTGCAAAAGTCGTCTAGTTGTTCTTCGGTTTTTCTTAGCCGCATACCTCAAAAAGTCGGTGATCCCGGTAAATTTTTAATTCCATGTGCAATACAAGATATGGAGGAATGCTACGCCTTGGCTGATCTTGGTGCTAGTATAAATTTGATGCCTCTTGAGATTTTTAAGTCGCTCAATCTTCCTAATCTCACTCCTTCAAGAATGTCAATCGAGATGGCCGATCATTCTACAATTCTAGCTTGTGGAGTAGCTGAGGACGTCTTCGTGAAAGTTGGAAAGTTTTACTATCCCGTGGACTTTATTGTTGTTGACATTCCCATCGATCCTAAAGTTCCTCTAATTTTAGGTCGATCATTTTTGGATACTTCAAGAGCACTTATCGATGTGCATGCTAGGAAAATCACTCTACGTTTCAATGAGGAAGAACTCGTCATAAATGCAACTCAAAACTCCACACTTTCGCATGTGTATCCTATCACGTCTTTGAACAATGTTAATCCCATAAAAAACATTTGCAAAAGGATTTCAAAAAGAGTTTTAGGAGTTGATGATAAAAACGATTTTCCACCCCCTCCGCCGATGGAGGTTAAGAGTGTTAAGCCTACGTCTCCAATCACGAATGATTCTTCGGATGATGAATATGTTGACCCCAATGGGGAAGTTTTCTTTGTCGACAAACGTTTTGAGAACTTACCACCACCAAAGCCAAAACGGTTTTCAAATGTGAGAATTTTTAGTGTGGCTAACATCGTTTTAGAAACACCAAATATTTTTGATATAATCAAGTCGGGTTTTCATAAGGAGAGTTTAAAAGATGAAAAAGGAAAAAAAAATTTGAATTGGACTTAAAAGATTTTTCTACAAAGCTAACTCCATCATCACCTCGTGTTTTGAGTGCTACAAGCTCGTCTTCTCCTTTTGACGATGCTTTGTGTGGACCTAGTGTGGGGGAAGCCCCTTATGTTCCCTCCACTTTCTCCACCGAGGACGAGATATTTGATCCCGGAATTGCTTATAAAGGGAAATCTCGGTCTTCCGCCGATGCAATAAATGGAATATCTTTCTATTTGATTGGTGCGAGTCTACCTCGAGTAGCTCATGGTTTTTGTGACTTACCCATTGTCCCACCCTTCTATTTCTTCTCATCTATTTTCTTTAAACCCTTTGGGTTTGTGTTGGCACATGTCGAAGTGGCGTTGATTTGTTTATCCAATGAAACAAGAACGCCATCTTCGATCTTGGTATTTTGCACCATCAAAGGACTTAGTCCTTAATACCGGTTGATTTTGGGCCTTGTTTATCATGTAAGTCCCACCAAAAATGACCGAACCAAGAAAATCCCTAAATGATCACATTTATGGGGATTTGAGTCGAGCTTTTGACTTGGTTATAAAAAACAAGGTTCCTCGTGGGGGAGTTCCCATGCTTATCCATGTACATATTATCGTGTTCTAATTAGTTTAATGTGAGGGGATTTGTGCCCTTCCAACCTTTATTCCGTGGTTGTTTGTGCATTGTGGTTTTTAGATGATCATGATCTTCACGATTGGAGCCTCTCGTGTTCGTTTTATGGGAGCACTCGATCGTTTGCTTTGAAGACTTTCTCAATATCCATGATATATCCTTTTATGTTCTAACCTTAGGTTTATAGCACACTTCATAAACGGCTTTAAATTTAACGGTTACACCCTTTCCATGCTAGATTAAGCATTCGACTACGTCTCTAGTATGGGGGTTTCCAACCCTTAGACTCGAAACATTGAGGACAATGTTTAACTTTAGTATGGGGGTGAATAGATACTTTCCTTGCCAAACCTTCACGCTTTCCAAAGTTTATCTTTGTGTTTATCGTTTTGTTGCAAAATAAGGCTAAAAATGGCCAAATTTTAAAAATTTTCTCATGTTTTATAATTGTTTGAAGACACGAATGAAGGTTTTCCGATGGCGAGAATAAGAGTAATTTTTGACTCGACCGTGCGTGTAGAGCACTTAGCTTTGATTCCTTAACTTTTATTAGGCTAAGTGTCTTAAATGAGGATGAGAAATGATAGAGTTAATTATAAGTTACTATGCTAAACGTAGAGTACTCGTATTCTTTAAAAAACTCATGTGTTCTTGTTGTTTGCTTATTCTCCCTTCGCTTGTAAATATTTTTTGCTTAATAAATATTGACTTAGCGGTTTAGTCCTGATTGTTGGTTTCTAGTCTTTTCTAGTAGCTTCCATATAATTAAATTGAGAAGACATTAAGGTATCGCCAGCGTCACGGTTTTAAAGTATTGGCAACCCGAATAATCGAAAGCTTCACCCAATAATAAGATTTCAAGTGCTCACCAAAATCAAGCAAACAATTTGAAGCTCGCAAGGCCGAAAAATCTGTGCAAAATTGAAAGTGAATCAAGCCTTAATCTTTGAAGCTTTAAAGATCCAAAATTCGCCTTAGCGTGAGGATATACGTCTTTGGCCATAATAAAACCACCGATGAGGCGGATAATAAAAGGCAAGGCAAGACCGAAGTCATAATAAAAGCTTCATGGCGAAGTTGAATAAAAGATGGAGGTAAACCTTTGATAATAAGGCCCTTCCGTTAGGGGGCGTATAGAAGTCTTGGTAATAAGTCTCATGTTCAAAATCGTTATAAAACCGTGTTTATCGATCCTTCTTGTTGACTTAATTTTTTGACATCGTTGTCTATTAGGAGGGGTTATTAATTCGATGGTCTTGGTTACACCGTTAGGACTCTATTTTTAGACCTAAATCTCTATTATCGCATTAGTCAAACAATGTATCCTCGTGAAACATTCAAGACAAAATAAAATATAAGAGATACAACTTAGGAAAATGGGAGGATAAGTACGTGATTAGGGCATATGAGTAGTGTTAGCATTACTAACTTATAATGACAATGATCTCGTTGCACGCTTAGCATGGAATTGGGGTTAAAATCGAGGACGATGAAATTATTTCTAACGAAGCATTCAAGTGTTCTTATTCTATGAACCTAAACGTCCCATTTTGCGATGAAAATCATACATTATGTCTAAAATGCAAGTAGTAGTAATAGTAGTAGTGTAGCTACTTTATCATTCAATAAAAGTGAATAAAAATGAATTTTGGAGGTGCTACGATACATTATTCTAGCATTGCGTGAGGGCACGGCAATGGTTTAGTATGGGGGAGTGATGAGACTGCTTTTATACATAGTCTCATCGTCCAAAAAGGGCTTTAAATGCATAAAATATCATGAAAATGGCCAAATATATGCTTGTGTTTGTTACTTGTGTATTTTAGGTACGGATATTGAGAAAATGACAAAAGATCACAAGAATCATGCAAAAACGAACACGGGAAACGAAGTCGCACGTTGAACCAAGCCCTAATGAAGATTTTCCAAGAGAAACCCTTGAAGATTTGAAGATTATGCAAGAAGGGTCCTCCAATATTGAAGAATTGACACTTTAATCCCTTGTATCTTCATAATTACAAGATTGGTCCCTAAAGTTTGTCAATATTACAAACAGGACCCTTAAGTTTGAAGAAATGGCAAAAATGGTTCCTCAACAATGATGACTTGTCAATTTTAGTCCTCCAAAATGACAATCATACAAGTCAAGACAATTATCAAGGAAGAAAATGCCAAAACAACCCTTTAAGAATCAACAAATGGCAAGAAATACCCCTGAAAATACTTTACAAAACTATTTGGGGCAAAAGTGTGAAAAGTGAAACTTCAAATACAAAGGAAAACGAGTTTTGGCCTATTTAATACAAAGTGGCAAGAAAGAAGGAAACAAGGGACTAATTTGGGCAGACAAGGAAAGTTACCTAGACCTCTCATCACATGACAGTGCCCCACTACCAAAACCAACCAATCACCACTCTCCCTTCCTCCACATCATCATCCACTTAACCCGGTTTATTAATTTTATAAACTTGGCGCCTTAACACCAATTTAAACTTAACCCACCCTTAATCTGGATTATACTAAACACTATTCAACCAAGAACATGAATTGGGTGTTTGATGTTTACTAAGAATTAATCATTAATCTTCTCCAGATTAGGGATTAATGGTCCCTTAATCACATCCCAACCTTAAAAACATGTGCCACATCACTCAAGAGACCCACACAAGATTCCCCTACTGCAAAAATGAAGAAGCTGCCAAAACTCCACCAGTTATCCAACGTCCAACAATCAAGCTTAGTTTTTAAGCTTCTTTGAAGCCCTTGGATACATTTTTACCTTTGACAACTCACACAACCTGCCAAAATGTTGTCACATGTTTAAGAAAACTCAAAACCCTCAAGGGCATTTTTGGGACTTCACCAGCAATTAGGTTACGTTTTTCTGCTTTCTAGGACTTCATGTAGCCTATTTAAAGGCATTAGTTTACAACATTTAGCCTTGTTCTCAGTTTTACTTTGTCAAGCCTTGTAAAGCCATTTTCTAAAATTTAATAGATTGTGGTATTGTGTTGTGATTGAAAACTGAGTTCTATTGATTATTATTGTGTTAAGTAGTTGTATTGTCACGTTTTTGTACTTAAACAAAACCTTGAACAAGTCCAAGATAGCCTTTAATCCTGTGAGTCCCTTTGTTCTTACGGAGTTCAAGAATTTGGCTTGTGCTTTGGTGAGGATTGTTCATTGAGGTGTTTCTTTAAGTGACATAAGTCACAATTAACTAGCTTGAACAATATTGGAAGTTGGTATACGTTTTTATTTCAAAAATCAGTCAAGTGGTTTGCTAAGTGCTTGTGGTTCAACAGCTTGCTTATTTGAGCTCAAGGGTGATCATAGCCTCCTAATCTTGGTTGATTAAGGGGTGGTGAGGCCTTAAGGGAAGATTCAGGCCTTGTGGGAACCTAAGTCTTGCATAGACTTGACCCTTTGTCACCTTATTTACTCTATTTTGTGCTAATCTAGCTCAAGCCTTTGGCTAGGCTTGTTTATTGTTCTTAGCAGGGGGAAGCTGGTGCTTGTTCTTGCTAGCACCTCAGCTCTTTGATTCCAGGGTGTGGATGTACATCTTGGAGATTTGCATTCTTAAATTTTCATCTTTCTGATTAATATTTGATATTTATGTGATTTTGTTGGTATAAATGTGTTTTTATGCCTGAAAAATGGTTCTTGATTCACTTGTGGTATGTTATGATGCTAAATTGGGCTTAAATCAATCTTGAGAAGACTTTTACTTTGTTAAAATTGAGTTTTAAAGGTTAAAAGGGTGTTTGGGATTGACTGTTGGTTCAAGTTTATGTGATTTAGAGTTGGTATTTGAGTGCTATTTGAGTTGTTACCTGTTATAGAGGTTATTGTGGTCTAATATATGCAAAAATTGTGCCTTGAAACACTTAATCAAACATTTGGCTATAAAATCTTGAATATTTATTGTTTTGATCTGAAATCTTATGCACACCTAGTTTGCATGTTAACCTAGGGCTAACAAGTGTTAAATCAGTGTTATTGCAACCTATGTGATAGATCTGAGGCCTTGAATTTGGATTTTGTGTCAAGTAGATCAACAAACTTTGTTCTTGTGTTCATCATTGTTCATCAGTAACTGAATGTGCTTGGATCTTGTTCATTGGTTGGATTTGCTGGATGAAATGTGTTAATATGTGTTTCATTCAGTCATATTGAGCTTGTGTATGCATCTGGTGGCTTGTGGTTAGCTTTTACTAGTTTAAAAGTAGCTTATAACTACCAGATCTGCTTAACACTTGTCCATATGAGCAAAGATTAAATTAACTGCACTTATTGGCTAGGTGATTTTGTGATTATTTGCTTGATATTGACTCCTTGTGATTCACTGATCACAAGGGTGCCGTGATTGTCCAAAGAAACCAAGTGAAACTCTCTAAATTTCCAAGTCAAAAAGTCAAGGCAGTGGGAACTCCTTTCCCCTGCTTCTAGCCACTGCTAGTTATAAATTGTGTTCAGCTTATTAATAAGTCATTTTAGCTTATTCCAATGTGCAACAACTTATTTTTTATAATAGGTCTTAATATTTTGAGCTTATAAGTGAATCTGGAAGTTTACAGCTTTTGGTTTTAAGTTTTTACTAGAAAACGACTATTTTGTCTTTTTCAAAATCAGCTTATTGCTTATTTCAGCTTATTAAGTGTGCTTATTGGAAATATTTTTGTTGATTAAGCTTAGTTAAGCCATTTATGACTTATTGCAACTTGAATCAGCTCTTGAAATAGTCTAGAACTCAAAAACGACTATTTTGTCGTTTTGTGAAAAGGGCTTTGGCTTATTTCAGGCTTATTCCTTGAGCTTATTTCAAGTTTCTTTTTGCAAATAGCTTAATTAGGTCAAGAGAAGGACGTGGGTAAAATCTTAGCTTATGGCATCAGCTTATAGCTTAATGGGCCAAAAAGCCCATTAAGAATAAGTTGTTTTGAAATAAGCTAGCTTAAGCTCATTTTCAGCTTTTGGGTCTTTGGAAAATTGTGTTTAAAATCAAATTTTAAGCTTGACTGGAGCTTTTGGGCCATTTCTGAGGACTTTTTCTTATTGGGCCCAATATTAAGCCCATTAAGGATCTGTTTGGGTATTTGGCCCATTTGAAGGCCCAATAGGGGCATTTTGGTATTTCAAGTTCATTTTCTGTTTAATTAGGTTAAAATAAACTACTATGCAAGTTTTTAGAACTTTTTATAAATTTTGGATTTTTAATATTATTTTATTATTATTTTATTATAAGAAACTAAAATTTAGATTTATCAACTTTTTATATTTTTCTTAGTTCAAATACATTAAGTTAGGAATTTTACAATTTATTTTTATTGTAATTAGATTAATTTTTATAATTATTTTAAGTTTAAATAGTTTTTAATTGTTTTTAAATAGTTTTTATTAATTTTAAAAGTTTCAAAAATAGTTTTAAATTAATTTAAGTCATTTTAGAGGTTTACAATTGAAAAAATCTCATTTTGGGATTTTTGTTAATTAAATTGATTTTTTGGGCTTTAATTAACATTAAAAAATTATTATTTAATTAAATAAAAGGTTTGAGTGATTTTTAATTTTTTGTAAACTCTAATTACATTATTTAGGATTTATTGCAATTTTCTAGGAATTGTTAGGGTAAATTTTTAATTTTGCTACTTTTTACGGTTTTACGTGTACGACTAATCGTCTTAGTTTAATTCGTCATCGTAACCGTCATTCTCTTCTAATCTCTCTTCTATTTTCATTTCTCATAATTATAATCACATCACTAATCATCTCTCTACACAACACACTAGCCTCCTTGGGAAACGAACTTGAACCACATTGGTTATTAGTGTTTAGTTTTCCTAAACAGACACTTAATACTTTCCCTATTTTGCTCTCTTTTCCTAAAGAGTAGTCAAAATACTACATCAATTTTGGCGCCGCTGCCGGGGAGGCGTGTTGTGTTTTGATTTGACAATTGTTGTTTTTATATGTATCCATAAATAGTATTTGTATTAGTAGCACTCTATTAATACGTATTATCGGTTTTCGTTTTTTGTGTGAATATTATTAATATATTGTATACGTAGAACAATAAATTCACAAGTACTCCAAAAGTGTGAAAACACAACCTTGACTTGGGAGGTCATTACCCTATCATTGTATTCGAATCTCAAACCAAAAGAAAAAGGCAAAAATAGATAAATACTTTCGTGAAGCTCGATTTTGAGAAATACAAACTATAAGGTGGGTATAAGGCGAGTATTATAAAATATACCCTAAGGAAAAAGGCTCTTAAGTGCTTCGCGCCGCCTCGTTTCCCCGCTTGCTTGTGAGTATTTTAAGATTGAAAGCTAATCGAGGGTTTTGCCGCCCAAAGTATTATTAAGTATCATATATACTTTCTTGGTTTTATTTGATTAAACCCTCTTGAACGTTTTGGTGTTCTACCAACGTTCTAAAGTCATCGAAGGCGTTCACTTCACGTGATCGTTTTCATTCCTTGAGGCTTCTTTAATCAAGAGATTTGATTAAGAAAAGTGATATGAGCTTAAACTCATATCCTTTTATCAACAAATAACCCTAAAACATGAAGCAAAATACCAATTTATTTGGCAAAAACAGTATTATGTGGTATGTTTCTGTTTGTGTGCACTTTTGTAGGTAAGAAGATACATTTCCAAGCAAACAAGGAAAAATCAAGCTCAAATGGATGAAAAAGACAAAAGAGGATCAAAAGTGACAAGACTTTGAAGTATAAGGACCTATCTTGACAAGTTATGAAAGTTGAAGGACTTAAAGTGCAAATATTGTAAAGTCAAGATTCAAGTCAAACTCGGTCAACTCTCAAGTCAACTCAGTCAAAGGACCATTTTGCACAAGTTATGGAAGTTGAAGGACCAATTATGTCAAAAGAATGAAGATTGTAGCTTAAAACAACATTCTGCCAAGTCAAGGGGCTTGTTCTGCCAAGATTGGAAAGTTATTGAGTTTAATCCATGTGACAAATATTCTAACCAATGGGAGAAGAGAAAATCAAGCACACGGATCAAGCATTAATTGTCCACTACCGCCACCCCACATTTATTACCAAATCCAAACAGTTTGATCCGTGTGACACATTTTAAACCAATCAGAATGCAACACGTGTCATCTTCAAGAATAAGAAATTTTCCAGGATCGCGTTTGAGATAGAAGCAATTTCATGGAAAGATTAAAACACCAAAGTTGATCAATTTGGAGAGACGAATTCAATGGTGCAACTCAATTAGTATTTCATCCATCCAATCAAGAAACCCCAAATCCATGTTCATACCTTCAAAGTGCAAAATGCAGAATTCTCCACGTGGCAAGCTATGATTGGTTCTGACACGTCACAACTCCAACAAACTCTCCCTTCTTGCCTATAAATAGCTAGATTGCACTTCATTTTCAGTGGGTAGCTTAAATTTGTAAAAACACCTAGTTAACTTTTCCTTTCCCTTTTCCCTCAATCTTACCCTAACTACTCAAGAGTCTGACAAACTCTTGAGTCAGTTAGTTAGTTACTACCTTTGTAACAGATTTGTAACCGTTTTCTAGCAATAAAATTCAAATTCACTTTTTCCCGCCAATTCTGTTCTTATCATTCAAGTCAAATTCTTGCTGCATTTGGATATTGTTGTTGTTGTTGAGTGTTTGTTATGATCAACCATTGATCATAACTGACATTGGTGAAGTTTGTTAGCTGTTTGATCACAATTCAGTCATTGCCTAGTTCCTATGGAGTTTTCAAGCAGTTTGATGGATTCTAGTTGATTTGATGGTTGATTCTTGTTGATTTCTAGTGATAGGTGGTGGTTATCACTAGGGCAAGAGAGCTCAGCGCTCCTCTTCTTCTCAAAGGATATCTACATTAGGTTTTAAGCTTCTTGTTTTTGTTCCACTAAACAAGTCAATTGCATGTTCTCTTTTCCTAGTTTAAATCTGATGGCTGCATGATATAATTGTTAGTAGTTGCTGTTTGATTGGATTTTGTTTGATTGTAGTTTAGTTACTGCTTAATTGTTTGCTGGTTTGAATAATTTGTAGTTTTCTGCATTTGTTGAGTACTTTTCAGCTTTATAGCTTAATTGGAGTCTTAGTTGTGATAATTGATTGCTTTTAGTTCTATAGTCTTTCATTGTGTTCACCAAGTCTGTTTTGCTATATCATTTGATTCAGTTAAAACTAGAACTTAAATAGTCTTTGTAAAAGTTTGTAAGAAATCAGTAAAGGAGTGTTTGGGAATAGATCAAAAGTAGTTTTCAAGTATTGTGATTTGGTGTTTTAGAGTTCATTTCTAGTCCTTAGGTGATAACAAGTGGTTTTAAGCCTTTTACAAGTCAAGTTTAAAGTCAAACAGGCAAATGGCTTCAAAATTGTTTGGGTCAGCTCTCATTTAGCTTTGTTCTTAAAAACTTGCCATTTTCATTTGCTTAGTTCTCACTCATTCCTAGATGAAATTTCCTCAAATTTACTTTCAGTCCTAGCTTATATCATATAGTTTTATATTCCAAGAGGAATTTCTACAGTATTAGTTAATAAGCTGGGAAGTAGCTTTTTGGTCCAAGACTGAGCAAAGCTCATTCTCTGAGATAAGATTGTTACTGTTTTCCTAGATCTCCATATCTACTTCACAAATCTTGTGATTTTCTTTCATAAAATCAGTTAGTAAGTGTTCCTAGTTAATTTCTGAAAGTTTGAGCTTTTTGCAAATTCTGGTCAACGCTTGGTCAACATAAGCTCTTTTTAGCTTATTTCAGATTTAAAGCTTATTACTGGATGAAATTTGTTCTGGTTTGATTTCCCAATCTTCAAATCATTTGCTTAATCAGTTTCAAGAGAAAAATCCAGTTGTGGTTGATTAGATTTGGCTAGAGCTTATTTTGAGCTTATCAATAAGCACTCTTTTGCTTATTTTTGATCTTTAGCTTAATTCCTTGAACACACGTAGCTTAAATGAGATTTTAAGCATTTTGCAAGTTGTTTCATTGATTTTGGTTGAGTAATAAGCTCAAACGAGCTTATTGTGTCACTTGTCCCGTTTTTAGTTAAAAACTTTCCAAAATTGCACTTAAGTCCTTTCATTTCTAACAGTGTTTAATTTTTGGCTAATCTTTCAAGTATTTAGGGTTTGCATTGTTTAGGTCCCTGGACTTTGAAAGTTGTTAGATTTCAGTTAGTAGTTTGTTAATTTGTTACATTTTTGGCAAGTTGGTTATAGTTGTTACATTGTTGATCCTTTTAGTTTACTGTTTTGCATTTTTAGTCCCTATAGTTGTTAGAGTTTACATTTCAAGCATTTACATTTCATAGAATTTACAATTTCAGTCCCTTTAGTTTCAAGTTTTGCATTTTAAATTTTTACTTGAATAAAAACGTGGTATTTGCAATTTGTTTTACATATACGTAGGTAATATTTTTCCATTTTGCAAGCTTTTGTTGAATTAGCAATAGATTACCAAGCAAGCTTAACAACCAAGAACAATTAAAAATCCGATATTGGTTGGACTTTCTATTGGTTAAGAATCGAGAGAAAACGAACTGCATTATACTACATTTCAAATGGCGCCGCTGCCGGTTCTTTGACTACACGAGAGACTATCGATTGACGGTTTTCATTGGCTTTTGGGATCCGTTCACTTTGTGAACGTTATTTTTACGTATCATAAATCAAAAACAAATAAAAAAAAATCAAAAATATAAAAATATATAAAAACTAAAAATTAACAAAACAATTCTTTTCCTAAAGAATTGACCAAAAAAAAATTAAAAAACCCAAAAAGCAATCTTTTTCCTAAGAGATTGCACCCAAAAATATATATTATTGGATTCTCTCGGTTTTTATGTACATATAGTATTTTCCTTTAAAAAACTCATAAATACAAAAATATTTTCCATATATTATTATAAGTAAATACGTATACGTATAAGAACAATCAATCTACATATCTTCCATAAGTATTGCCGAGGCAATACACCGTGTTGAGGGGCGTTCCGGTCCTTGACACGTGTATCGGTCAAACAAAATAAAGCAAGAATAGATAAATACTCTCAATAAGCAATAATTCGAAGAATACGAACATTTAAGTGAATAGAAAGGCGATGTGCTATAAAATGCCATCTAAGGGTCAATAGGTACTTAAGTGCTTCGCGCCACCTAACCCCCCGTTCACTTGGGAGTATTCTAAGAAGGAAGGCTTCATTGAGGGTCTTGCACCCAAAGTAGTAATACATATATTGTTATTTTCTTGTGGATATTTAATATTGAAACTCGAAGAGGATAATCCATTTCTCTTCAAAGTCACACGAGAGCTTCTCTCTCATTCCTCGTATTGAGTTGCATGCTCACTCGCGGACATGCACAAATACCGATTGGTGTACAACCTCTTCCTCCGAAAAGGAAGCAAAAGAGAAAGAGTAAGACCACCACCGTCCACCAAGCCGATCACAAGAATCGTGCTTTGTCACCACCACAAGGAGCCATGGCTATTGATAATCGTACTTTGTATGAACGTATGCAATCCAACATTCATGGATATTCTAGTGCCATTAAGATTCCCGACTTTCCCGCTAACACATTTGAGCTACATACATCTATGATCAATATGGTTTCTTTATCACCTTTCTTGGGAAAACAAAATGAGGATCCTCATGCTCACCTTAAGAGATTCCTTTCACTTTGCAATACCATTAAGCATAATGGGGTTCCACATGAGGTCATTAGATTGATGTTAGTGTCATTTTCCTTAGATGGGAGTGCTAAGCATTGGTTAGACACCCAACCACCCGATAGTATCACCACATGGGACGGTTTTACCACTAAGTTTTTGAACAAATTCTTTCCTCCACAAAAGACTATGGCTTTGAGGAATTTAATTATGGGCTTTACACAAAAACCTAGTCAATCCTTTAGTGATGCTTGGGAAGAGTATAGTGAGTTGTTGAGGCGATGCCCTAACCATGGATTGGATGAAGTTCACCAAATAAGTTCCTTTTATGATGGCCTTAAACCTCACCACCAAGATTCACTCAATGCTTCCGCGGGAGGGAGTATTCTTCTTAAGACCTACCAAGAGGCTTTGAACATCATTGAGACTAAGGCAATGGTTCAAACAAACAATCCATTTGAAGAAAGGGTTCATGTTATCCAAAACACTTCTCAAACTCCTTGTGAAACCCAACTTCTTAAAGAGATCCTTCAACAAGTCAAACAAGGACAAGAAATGACTCATGAAATGGTTCAAAATTTTAAGAGCATGACATTGAACAATGTGAATGCCATCACCATTTCTTGTGTTACTTGTGGAGGTCCCCATTCTTATGAACATTGTGATAAGGTGCAAGGGTATCAAGGAGAATGCTATGCTTACCAAGAGGAACATCGTGAACACTTCAAACCTAATATCAATCCAAATAACCTTTCTTACAAATCCCAAAATTACCTTACTCCACACGGCTTCCCACCCCAACCACCCACCCAAATTCCACAAAATCCTCCTCAAATTTTAGCAAGGAATCAAGGGCAAAAACCACCATACCAAGGAAATAACTACAAGGCACCCAATCAATTTCAACCTCAAGCAAATACCTTTTATCCACCACAACAAGGATTTAATCAACCACTTCCATTTATTCCCAATCAAGCATATGCTCCAATACCAAATCAAGCTTACCCTCAAAATCCAACTCAAGGATATGGGATGCAAGAGACTCAAGAGTATGTTGACAAGAAAATGCGTGAAATTGAGAAGAGAATGAATGATCAATTGAAACGTACAATGGAGGAACAAATCAATAGGGTTTTAGTGGCGGTAACTCAAAGACCACAAGGGGCTTTACCTTCTAACACACAAACAAACCCTAGGGCCAATGTAAATGCTATTACAACAAGGAGTGGAACAACAACAAAGGATCCTTCACCTCCTAAACCTACTCTTGTTCAACCCACTTGTGCTCCTACTTGTGACAAGCCTTCTACTTCTACTCCACCTCCTCAAAATGCTCCTATTCACTCAAACATACCTCCTCAACCACCTCATACTTCTCCTTTACCTTCCACACTTCCCAATGAAGAAGCTAACAAAGACAAATCTTCCACCACAACACCTATTCCACCTACACCAAAACCTACTCTTCCATACCCTTCAAGGTTGAAAAAGGACAAGTTAAAGAACAAAGATGACATCCAAGTCTCCAATTTCTTAAGGATGTTCAAGCAACTCAATATCAACATATCCTTTGCGGAAGCTCTTGCTTATATGCCAAAGTTTGCTAAGATGTTCAAGGATTTGCTCTCAAACAAAGAAAAATTGGTTGATTTGCCCAACACATCACTTAATGAAAATTGTTCCACGGTGTTACTTAAAACCTTACCAACAAAACTTGGAGATCCGGGGCGTTTCTTGATACCTTGTAATTTTCCCGGTGTTGAAAATTGCATGGCTTTGGCGGATTTAGGGGCGAGCATAAATCTCATGCCTTTATCGGTTTGGAAACAACTATCTCTTCCCGAGCTCACTCCCACTAGGATGACTCTTGAACTAGCCAACCGAACCATAGCTCACCCCGTAGGTATAGCGGAAGATGTGTTTGTAGGTGTGGATAAGTTTACCTTTCCGGCCGACTTTGTAGTGGTCGATTATGACATGGATCCTAGAGTGCCTTTGATTGTTGGTAGACCGTTTTTGAGAACGGGTCGTACCTTGATAGATGTGGCGGAAGGAGAATTAATTATGAGAGTAGAAGATGAGAGAGTGGTGTTTAAGTTAGGGAAAGTTTGTGATAGAAAAGAGGTTAAGGAGTCTAGACCTTGTGAGACTATTAACATTGTGGATGTGCTAGATGAAGTGTGTAATGAACACTTTCATGATGCTTGTAAGAATGCTAGTGATGAGATTCCACATGTTGAAACTGTGGCCTCAATTGCTCCCTCTTTAACACCTTTTGGAGAGAGTGATTTCCTCTTGGAGGAATTTGAGTCCAACTTTCTTGGTGATGATGATTCTCCCATTAATTGGGAAGAAGATATTCTTACAATCCAAAAGTTGCTCAATGAGGACCCTATTCCTTCTTCTATTCCACAAGAGCTTACCATTGAAGAACCTTCCATAGTAAAATCTTCCATAGAGAGTCCACCTCCCATTGAACTTAAGGAACTTCCATCCCACTTAGAATATGCTTTCTTAGAAGGAAAAGACCAATTACCGGTGATTATTGCTAAAGAGTTGAAAGAGGATGAGAAGGAGCAACTTATTGAAGTCCTTAAGAAACACAAGAAAGCCTTAGCATGGAAAATATCCGACATAAGGGGAATTGATCCACATTTTTGTACTCACAAAATCCTTATGGAGGATGACTATAAACCCGCCATTCAAAACCAAAGGAGAGTTAACCCAAAGATCCATGAGGTTATTAAGAAGGAAGTGATTAAACTCTTAGATGCGGGTATGATTTACCCCATTTCCGACTCTCCATGGGTTAGCCCGGTTCATTGTGTTCCAAAGAAGGGTGGAATCACCGTGGTGCCTAATGAGAACAATGAGCTTATTCCCACGAGACTTGTAACCGGTTGGAGAGTTTGCATTGATTATAGAAAACTCAATGAGGCAACTAGGAAAGACCATTTCCCGCTTCCCTTTATGGATCAAATGCTTGAACGCTTAGCGGGAAATGAGTACTATTGTTTTCTTGATGGCTTTTCGGGTTATTTTCAAATACCCATTGACCCTAAGGATCAAGAAAAGACCACATTCACTTGTCCCTACGGTACATTTGCTTACAAGAGGATGCCTTTTGGCCTATGTAATGCACCGGGGACGTTTCAAAGGTGCATGATGGCGATTTTCCATGACATGATAGAGCAAACTATGGAGGTTTTTATGGATGACTTTTCCGTATTTGGAAGCTCCTTTAGCTCATGTCTCATCAATCTTGAGAGAATGCTTAAGCGTTGTGAGGAAACACGTTTGGTGCTTAATTGGGAGAAATGTCACTTTATGGTGAAAGAGGGGATTGTTTTAGGACACAAGATATCCAATAAGGGATTAGAAGTTGATCGAGCTAAAATTGATGTGATTGCTAAGCTTCCCCCACCCACTTCGGTTAAAGGTGTGAGGAGTTTCTTAGGTCATGCGGGATTTTATAGGCGCTTTATACAAGATTTTTCTAAGATAGCTAGACCGATGACTCATCTCTTGGAGAAAGAGGCTCCTTTCATTTTTGATCAAGCTTGTTTAGAATCTTTTGAGACCCTTAAGGAAAAATTGACTAAGGCTCCCGTTTTGGTTTCTCCAAATTGGGAATTACCTTTTGAGCTTATGTGTGACGCTAGTGATTATGCGGTGGGGGCCGTCTTAGGTCAACGAGTTAATAAGCATTTTCAACCTATACACTATGCGAGTAAAACCATGACCGGTGCACAACTTCATTACACTACCACGGAAAAAGAGTTGCTTGCTATAGTATATGCTTTTGAGAAGTTTAGACCATATCTTGTGCTTTCCAAGACCATAGTGTATACGGATCACTCCGCTCTCAAGTATCTTATGACAAAACAAGATGCTAAGCCTAGGCTTTTGAGATAGGTTTTGTTGCTTCAAGAGTTTAAGATAGAGATTCGTGATAAGAAAGGGGCTGAGAATTTAGCGGCGGATCATTTGAGTAGACTTGAGCATCCTTTTCAAGGAGATTTCCCACATCAAGAAATCAATGAATCCTTTCCACTAGAGGAGCTCATGTCTATCTCTTCCCAAGAGGATGCCACACCTTGGTTTGCGGATATTGCAAACTATCTTGTGGGCAATGTGCTTATTGAGGGTCTTACTTATCAACAAAAGAAAAAGTTTCTTAAGGAAGTTAAGTATTACTTATGGGATGATCCATATCTTTTTAGGCAATGTGCGGACCAAATCATTAGACGGTGTGTAGATGGGCCCGAGGCATTTAAGATCTTAGAGGCATGTCATAAAGGACCTACGGGTGGACATTTTGGGCCTAACTACACCGCCAAGAAAGTCTTTGATTCGGGTTACTATTGGCCTTCCATTTACAAGGATGCCCAAGAGATGGTGAAATTTTGTGATGTTTGTCAAAGACAAGGAAAAATTACACAACGTGATGAGATGCCACAAAATTTTATCCAAGAGTGTGAGATATTTGATGTATGGGGAATAGATTTCATGGGACCTTTTCCATCCTCTAAGGGAAACAAGTATATACTTGTGGCGGTGGATTATGTGTCCAAGTGGGTGGAGGCTAAAGCCTTACCTACTAATGATGCTAGAGTGGTTGTAAAGTTCTTGAAACAATTGTTTGCTAGATTTGGTGTACCTCGGGCCATCATAAGTGATCGTGGTACGCATTTTTGTAATGATCAATTTACGAGAGTTATGAAGAAATATGGAGTGAATCATAGACTTTCTACCGCGTATCACCCTCAAACAAATGGTCAAACCGAGGTCACAAATCGTGGTTTAAAAAGGATTTTAGAGAGAACGGTGGGAGAGCATAGAGCTTCTTGGTCGGATAAGCTTGATGATGCTTTGTGGGCGTTTAGGACGGCTTTTAAAACACCAATTGGTTGTACTCCTTATAGGCTTGTCTATGGAAAAGCGTGCCACCTCCCATTTGAGTTAGAACATAAGGCATCTTGGGCTCTCAAGTGGGCTAACTTTGATTTAAATCAAGCCGGTTCACATAGGAAAGATCAAATCAATGAGATGGATGAATTGAGAGCCAATGCCTATGAGAATTCTTTGCTTTACAAGGAAAAGACTAAGAAATTGCATGATGCTAAGATCAAGAATCGTGAGTTCAAAGTTGGAGAGCCGGTTCTCCTCTTTAACTCAAGATTGAAGCTTTTTGCGGGCAAGCTTAAGTCAAGATGGTCCGGTCCATTCACTATTGCTCAAGTGTTTCCATATGGAACTCTTGAGTTGTCCCAACCCGATGGTCCAAATTTTAAAGTGAATGGTCACCGTGTTAAACATTACTTTGGGGAGGACATTTCCGTTGAAATGGTCCAAGAGGTCCCCATTTTCCCCATGAATTAATTCATTGAGGGACGAGTCGAGCTAGAGACTCATTAACTCAAGCATCGTATAACTAGGTTTAGAGTGTGGTAGGTTAGAAATAAAGGCATATACTTGGAAATAAGTGTAGGGGAGACCTTCTTTTGTCTTCATGTTTGTTTGTAGGGTTGCTCACTCATCTCATGCTTTGGAGCTTATGGAGGAGGCCCTTGTATCCGGTTCACTTTGTTACTTTAGTGACTTTTCATTGACACCTTGTGCTTAAACATGATTTCACTAATAGTTGTCCTTTCCTTAACTTGGGTTAAGCAATGTCTATTCATTGTCATAAGTGTAGGGGAAGTTTTTATACTTCCATGCTCTTAAACATTGAGGACAATGTTTAGCTTAAGTGTAGGGGGGTCTTCTATCGAAGTGACCTTACCTAGAACTTGTCATTGTCTGGCATGATAACATGATAAAAATGAATTTTCAACATTTTTCAAATTTTTGATCTACTTTGGCCACAAAAAAATATGCATTCATAATTTTTGCATCAATCATTTTTCATTTGCATATCACATTTGCATTGTATATATTTCTTCTTTTATTTTTCATCAAAATAAATAAAAAGAAAAAAATATAATAAAACATGGTTTTAACAAATTTAGATTTCTTTGACATATTAGGCCCGCCATGGATATTTTGACTCAACCCGAGTTTGCTTATTTTAGCAATCTCTAGCTAGTATCCTTAACCATGTAGTCCTTCATTAGTCTATTAGGCTAAGCTTCCACCAATTTCATTCTTTGAAATTTTAAATTTGTGGAGAATGGGAAATGATAGAGTTGAAGCAAGTATAAAAGGGCTAGATAGACTTTATGGCAATTACTTGTGGCTAAACCCTTCTCTTCTTGACCTCTATTTTCTTCGCATGTATATAATTGTTAATAAATAATCAAGTACGGTTTTAATTGGTTTGTAATCTCTTATGCATTTTTGGCTAATCATTTATGGTTGATATGAGTACGTCTTAAGATTCTAAGTTAGCACGTTTTATGTGTACTAGACTTATGTCATGCTCAATATTTAGCGGGTGTTTTTCCTTTTCTTCTTTTCAAATTTCTTTGTGAGGAATAAAGAAAAATAAGAGCGGCTTATGAAAAAAAATTGAGTGGCTAGAAAAAGAAAAAGAAAAGAAAAAAAAATAATGCAAGACTCCCAAGAGGGGCAGTGTGGTGTTAATTATAGTGACTATTGAGTTCCAATATTACCTTGACGGGTTGCGGGGATTCAATAGATTGCTCCAATCTAATATTACCTTGACGGGTTGCGGGGTTGAAGATCCAAAATCTCAAAAAGATGCGGATGTAAATTATTGCGTGAGTTTTATTTTTCTTTCCTTAGCGAGTGTGTAGTTACTTATGAAAGCATGACATGAGGATTTTACACATAAGGCGAATGACTTATTACTCTTAATACGGACTTGTATTAATTGTGAGCGGTTTTTCAAGTAATGGATGAGAAGATTACTTAGGATTAAAACCGTGCTTCCTTATTTTTGGATTTTACACTTCTTATACTTCACACTTGAATAATGACAAATTTGCCCACAAGCAATTTGCTCAAATAATAACCGGATCCACATTTAATTGTCATGAATAAGTTGATGCACTTTTTACTTGTGAATGCAATGATTCCATTTATAAGCTTGGTATGGGGAAAGTGAAACTTGAGGGTGATAAATGTCCATGGTATCCAAGCCCTAATCTAAGTCATTGAATTCTTTATGAGTTATTTCCATCAAAACCATTTCAAGAAAAATCAAAAAGATATAGATAGAATTGTATTTTGATTCATTGCATTATTAAAAGTCAAAATCATGCATCATTTAGTTTAGAGTAGCATAGATGCATCTCATATGGCCAAGGTGGATTAATTATGAGGGAAATGTAAATTTTTTAAGCCTTGAAATATAATATTACATGAGGACATGACAATGCTCAAGTGTAAGGGAATTTGATATGAGCTTAAACTCATATCCTTTTATCAACAAATAACCCTAAAACATGAAGCAAAATACCAATTTATTTGGCAAAAACAGTATTATGTGGTATGTTTGTGTTTGTGTGCACTTTTGTAGGTAAGAAGATACATTTCCAAGCAAACAAGGAAAAATCAAGCTCAAATGGATGAAAAAGACAAAAGAGGATCAAAAGTGACAAGACTTTGAAGTATAAGGACCTATCTTGACAAGTTATGAAAGTTGAAGGACTTAAAGTGCAAATATTGTAAAGTCAAGATTCAAGTCAAACTCGGTCAACTCTCAAGTCAACTCAGTCAAAGGACCATTTTGCATAAGTTATGGAAGTTGAAGGACCAATTATGTCAAAAGAATGAAGATTGTAGCTTAAAACAACATTCTGCCAAGTCAAGGGGCTTGTTCTGCCAAGATTGGAAAGTTATTGAGTTTAATCCATGTGACAAATATTCTAACCAATGGGAGAAGAGAAAATCAAGCACACGGATCAAGCATTAATTGTCCACTACCGCCACCCCACATTTATTACCAAATCCAAACAGTTTGATCCGTGTGACACATTTTAAACCAATCAGAATGCAACACGTGTCATCTTCAAGAATAAGAAATTTTCCAGGATCGCGTTTGCGATAGAAGCAATTTCATGGAAAGATTAAAACACCAAAGTTGATCAATTTGGAGAGACGAATTCAATGGTGCAACTCAATTAGCATTTCATCCATCCAATCAAGAAACCCCAAATCCATGTTCATACCTTCAAAGTGTAAAATGCAGAATTCTCCACGTGGCAAGCTATGATTGGTTCTGACACGTCACAACTCCAACAAACTCTCCCTTCTTGCCTATAAATAGCTAGATTGCACTTCATTTTCAGTGGGTAGCTTAAATTTGTAAAAACACCTAGTTAACTTTTCCTTTCCCTTTTCCCTCAATCTTACCCTAACTACTCAAGAGTCTGACAAACTCTTGAGTCAGTTAGTTAGTTACTACCTTTGTAACAGATTTGTAACCGTTTTCTAGCAATAAAATTCAAATTCACTTTTTCCCGCCAATTCTGTTCTTATCATTCAAGTCAAATTCTTGCTGCATTTGGATATTGTTGTTGCTGTTGAGTGTTTGTTATGATCAACCATTGATCATAACTGACATTGGTGAAGTTTGTTAGCTGTTTGATCACAATTCAGTCATTGCCTAGTTCCTATGGAGTTTTCAAGCAGTTTGATGGATTCTAGTTGATTTGATGGTTGATTCTTGTTGATTTCTAGTGATAGATGGTGGTTATCACTAGGGCAAGAGAGCTCAGCGCTCCTCTTCTTCTCAAAGGATATCTACATTAGGTTTTAAGCTTCTTGTTTTTGTTCCACTAAACAAGTCAATTGCATGTTCTCTTTTCCTAGTTTAAATCTGATGGCTGCATGATATAATTGTTAGTAGTTGTTGTTTGATTGGATTTTGTTTGATTGTAGTTTAGTTACTGCTTAATTGTTTGCTGGTTTGAATAATTTGTAGTTTTCTGCATTTGTTGAGTACTTTTCAGCTTTATAGCTTAATTGGAGTCTTAGTTGTGATAATTGATTGCTTTTAGTTCTATAGTCTTTCATTGTGTTCACCAAGTCTGTTTTGCTATATCATTTGATTCAGTTAAAACTAGAACTTAAATAGTCTTTGTAAAAGTTTGTAAGAAATCAGTAAAGGAGTGTTTGGGAATAGATCAAAAGTAGTTTTCAAGTATTGTGATTTGGTGTTTTAGAGTTCATTTCTAGTCCTTAGGTGATAACAAGTGGTTTTAAGCCTTTTACAAGTCAAGTTTAAAGTCAAACAGGCAAATGGCTTCAAAATTGTTTGGGTCAGCTCTCATTTAGCTTTGTTCTTAAAAACTTGCCATTTTCATTTGCTTAGTTCTCACTCATTCCTAGATGAAATTTCCTCAAATTTACTTTCAGTCCTAGCTTATATCATATAGTTTTATATTCCAAGAGGAATTTCTACAGTATTAGTTAATAAGCTAGGAAATAGCTTTTTGGTCCAAGACTGAGCAAAGCTCATTCTCTGAGATAAGATTGTTACTGTTTTCCTAGATCTCCATATCTACTTCACAAATCTTGTGATTTTCTTTCATAAAATCAGTTAGTAAGTGTTCCTAGTTAATTTCTGAAAGTTTGAGCTTTTTGCAAATTCTGGTCAACGCTTGGTCAACATAAGCTCTTTTTAGCTTATTTCAGATTTAAAGCTTATTACTGGATGAAATTTGTTCTGGTTTGATTTCCCAATCTTCAAATCATTTGCTTAATCAGTTTCAAGAGAAAAATCCAGTTGTGGTTGATTAGATTTGGCTAGAGCTTATTTTGAGCTTATCAATAAGCACTCTTTTGCTTATTTTTGATCTTTAGCTTAATTCCTTGAACACACGTAGCTTAAATGAGATTTTAAGCATTTTGCAAGTTGTTTCATTGATTTTGGTTGAGTAATAAGCTCAAACGAGCTTATTGTGTCACTTGTCCCGTTTTTAGTTAAAAACTTTCCAAAATTGCACTTAAGTCCTTTCATTTCTAACAGTGTTTAATTTTTGGCTAATCTTTCAAGTATTTAGGGTTTGCATTGTTTAGGTCCCTGGACTTTGAAAGTTGTTAGATTTCAGTTAGTAGTTTGTTAATTTGTTATATTTTTGGCAAGTTGGTTATAGTTGTTACATTGTTGATCCTTTTAGTTTACTGTTTTGCATTTTTAGTCCCTATAGTTGTTAGAGTTTACATTTCAAGCATTTACATTTCATAGAATTTACAATTTCAGTCCCTTTAGTTTCAAGTTTTGCATTTTAAATTTTTACTTGAATAAAAACGTGGTATTTGCAATTTGTTTTACATATACGTAGGTAATATTTTTCCATTTTGCAAGCTTTTGTTGAATTAGCAATAGATTACCAAGCAAGCTTAACAACCAAGAACAATTAAAAATCCGATATTGGTTGGACTTTCTATTGGTTAAGAATCGAGAGAAAACGAACTGCATTATACTACATTTCAAAAAGCAATAAAAAGCTATAAGAACAATAAGCTAAGACAATCAAACACATAAAAACATAAGGAACAATCAAATAAGCATGACAATAAGCAAATAAGCATAAAGATTAAGCAAAACAAGAAATGTAGAATAAGAATGATTAATTGAAAAAGCTTGAAATTAAGATGATTAAAGATTCAAATGACAAGATTAATAAAAAAGCTTAAAATATTTAAGAAAAGCTAGAGAGAGAAAGTAAATTACACTACTCCTACTCCTAAAACTAATCTATCTACTCTAAAATGACTAACTCCCCCTAATGACGTATTAGGAGGGTTTATATAGGAGGAGAGGAGGAGTGTTGATGCTTTCTTCTTTCTTTCTTCTTGTCTCGACTCGATTTAAATTCTTTGTCTTTCTCGACGTTGTCTCGGGATTTGTCGATATAAATTGAACTCGTCTTATAATTTTCTTTTTTAATTAGACTTGGTTCTTCGACTTCATTAAACTTCCGTCTTTAGACTTTTTCTTCGATAAATCTTCAGAATAGGCCTTGGACTTCCGTTCTTTTTGCACTCTTGATCTTTTGACTTCGTCTTTTCTCGTTTTCTTCGATAGAAGCCCGTGAAAGCCCGTGTTTTCTTCCTTTTTCATCTTTTTCTCCTAAAACACCATAAAACACAAACCACGCATAATTCCAACTTTTATGACATAAAATACACGTTTTGGCTTGGTTATTATTATAATTAAGTGATAAGAGGATGGGTGTTTTCACACCTATCAATAAGACCCATCCGGTAGGGGGCGTATAAAAGTCTTGGTAATAAGTCTCATGTTCAAAACCGTTATAAAACCATGTTTATCGATCCTTCTTGTTGACTTAATTTTTTGACATCGTTGTCTATTAGGAGGGGTTATTAATTCGATGGTCTTGGTTACACCATTATGACTCTATTTTTAGACCTAAATCTCTATCATCGCATAAGTCAAACAATGTATCCTCGTGAAACATTCAAGCTAAAATAAAATATAAGAGATACAACTTAGGAAAATGGGAGGATAAGTACGTGATTAGGGCATATGAGTAGTGTTAGCATTACTAACTTATAATGACAATGATCTCGTTGCACGCTTAGCATGGAATTAGGGTGAATCGAGGACGGTGAAATTATTTCTAACGAAGCATTCACGTGTTCTTCTTCTATGAACCTAAACGTCCCATTTTGCGATGAAAATCATACATTATGTCTAAAACACAAGTAGTAGTAATAGTAGTAGTGTAGCTAATTTATTATTCAATAAAAATGAATAAAAATACATTTTGGAGGTGCTACGATACTTTATTCTAGCATTGTGTGAGGGCACGGCAATGGTTTAGTATGGGGGAGTGATGAGACTGCTTTTATACATAGTCTCATCGTCCAAAACGGGCTTTAAATGCATAATATATCATGAAAAATGCCAAATATATGCTTGTGTTTGTTACATGTGTATTTTAGGTACGGATATTGAGAAAATGACAAAAGATCACAAGAAACAAGCAAAAACGAACATGGAAATGAAGCCGCACAATGAACCAAGCCCTAGTATTGATTTTCCAAGAATAATCCTTGAAGATTTGAAGATTGTACAAGAAGGGTCCTCCAATATTGAAGAATTGACACTTTAAACCCTTGTTTATTATTAATTACAAGTTTGGTCCTTAAAGTTTGTCAAATTACAAAAAGGACCCTCCACTTTGAAGAATTGGCAAGAATAGTCCCTCATAAATCAAGACTTGTCAATATTAGTCCTCCAAGAATTCAATCATACAAGTCAAGACCATAATCTTTGAAGAAAATGCCAAAACAGCCCTTCAAGAATCATGAATTGGCAAGAAATACCCCTGAAAATACTTTGGAAAAGTATTTGGGGCAAAAGTGTGAAAAAGAAAACTTCAATAACAAAGGAATCCGGATTTTGGGTATTTAATTTACAAGTGAAAAGAGATAGAAAGATTGGGGGTTGTTTCTTCCAAGACAAGATAGTAACCTAGACCTATGAGGGGGTGACACGTGCCCCACTCACCAAAATCCACCAATCAAAACCCACCCTTTTTCCACCTCACCATCCCACTCAGCTTAATTAAACTAATCATAATTGATTAGTTAATTTGGCGCCTAACACAACTTTTAAACGCAAATTCAGATCAAACCTAGCACTATTCACCTCAAGAACAAAATTGGGTTTTCCTAAACGGCTTGTACATAGACCCCTATATTGTCCAGAATTATGATTAAGGGACTCTTAATCACATCCCAACTTTAAAAACTCATGTCACGTCACCACAAGAGTCACATGATGAACCCTGCTATATGCCTTTGAGGAAGATGCCAAAACAGTGACAGCCAATCTACCACTCACAAAGCTGCTTACTTCCTAAGCTCATTGTGAGCCATTGATCACAATTCCACACCTTCCCACCTTTACAAAACGCCAAGGAGTCAAATTCAGTCAAGAGATTTTCAAAAGTTCAAGGGCAAATTGGGGACTTCACAACTAGGGTTTATGTTATTTTTCAGCTTCCTTAGTCTCATTGTAACCTATATAAAGGCATTTAGGCTTTACATTTTCAGTTGCTCTTGGTTTTCTTATTGGTCAACATTCTGTAAATACTCCTTCATTATTAGTGAAACGTGTTTGAATTGTGTGACGAATTCCAAGTGTCAATCTTTTTAGTTACTTGTTATTGAAATATGTTTGCTATTGTTGAATCTCAAAACCTGTTTTCAAACTTTGTGCAAGAAATTGCTCAAAGTTCGAAATCTTGATATTTTGCTAAGTTCTTTGGTACACCTTTGGAATTTTTGGGCTATAAGTTGATCATAGCACCCTGATAAAGAGTTATCAAGGTGTTGTGAGGCTTGTGGTTTGGGGATAATCAAAGAGTGGGTACAAAGGTTGCATTAATCAATCCTTTTTCTACTTTCTGTTTTCATAATTTTTGTTCTAACCTTGTTGATTCTTAGCAGCTTGTTTGTGGAAGCTTGTGCCTTGTTTTGCTAGGCACATTAGCTCAAAAATTCGTGAGTGTGGATGTACATTCATGAGGTTTGAGTTCTTGAACCCAAAAATCTGTCAAAATACTTGAATTTTGTGATTTTGAGTTCTGCTATTGTTCTTGTTGTTTTTGTGGCTTAATCTTGCTTGATACTACATAATATACTTTTTATTTTGTTTGATTGGTCTTGGGTAACACTAAATCACACTTATACTTTGTTAAATTTGGATTTGAAAAAGATAAGGGGTGTTTGAGTTAACCTATTTAAGATCACAAGTTGTTATTGAGTTATTGGAAGGTGTTGTTTAGTGTTTGTATCTGCTTAATACTTGGTTGTGTGCTAATATCTGCAAGTTTTCAGCTTTAAAACATCAAATCTAAGATTGTGCTATAACTCACTTGATTTTGCTTATTTTGACCTAAGATTTTAGAAACACCTAGAGTGTATGCATGTTTAGGGCTAACAAGTGTTAAATCAAAGTTTATGTAACCTGTAAAGAAGATTTGAGTGTTTGAAATTGGATTTGTGGTCAAGTATATCAGCTAAGTATCATAACTGCATGTTCTTGTTCATTAGTAACTTTCATTTGCTTGAATCTGGATCTAGACTTTGAAACAATGCATGAAACTTGTTTATTTATGTTCATTTGAATTATTTATAGCTTGTGTATGCCTTTGGTGAAGTTTGGTTGGCTTATTCTTGCTAAAAGTGCTTATTGAGTTCATAACTGTTTATGTTCACGTCTGATGCATATCTGGTGATGTTTTGAATTAACTGCACTGATTGGTTATTTGAAATTGTGATTTTATTGTTTTTATTGACTCCTTGTGATTAACTGATCACTTGGGTACCTTTGCTTAACCTGAATCCACAAAGTCACAAAAGACAAAAAGTCAATTTGGTTAAGCAGTGGAAACTTTTCCCACTGTTGAACCTCCAAAACTAGCCCCTGCTGGTGTTAAATATCAAACAGCTTATTCATAAGCCATTTTGGCTTATCCAGACTTGCAACAACTTATTTTTTGTGATAGATCTTCCTTATTTGACCCATTAATTTGATCTGGAGCTTATTTGGGTTTGACTTTGACTTTTGACTAGAAAACTCATCAAGTTCACTTTTACATAAGTGCTTAATTGCTTATTCTGGCTTATTTAGTGTGCTTATTAGAAAACTTTTTTGATTATTTTGCTTAATTAAGTCATTTAAAACCTTTTGAAACTTGAATCAGTACTTGAGGTGGTCTAGAACTCAAAAACGACTATTTTGTCATTTTGTGAAGAGAGTCTTGGCTTATTTCAGGCTTATTTCTTGTGCTTTTTCAAATTTTATTTTTATAGATCTCTTTGGTAACTCAAAAGAAGCATGTGTGTCAAATTTTAGTTTATGGCATCAGCTTATAGCTTAATGGGCCAAAAGCCCAATAAGAATAAGCTGCTTTGAAATAAGCTAGCTTAAACATATTTTCAGCTTTTGGGCCTTCAGAGTTTTGTTCTTAAAATCAAATTTTAAGTCAGACTGAAAGTTTTGGGCTTATTTGGTTGACTTTTTCTTATTGGGCCCAATTTAAGCCCATTAAGGGACTGTTTTGTCATTTAGCCCATTTTAAGGCCCAATATGGGTATTTTGTAATTCCAAGTCCATTTCTGTTTTATTTAGGTTAAAATAAACTAGTTTGCAACTTTTTAGAGTTTTTTTTATAAATTTTGGTTTTTAATATTATTTTATTATTATTTTATTATTAAAAATAAAAACTTAGATTTTTCCAAGTTTTTCATTTTTCCTAATTCAAATACATCAAGTTAGGAATTTTAAAACTTTTAGATTAATTTTATTGTCATTAGATTAATTTTTAGAATTATTTTAAGTTTTAATATTTTTAATTATTTTTAAATAGTTTTTATTAATTTTAGAATTTTCAAAATTAGTTTTAAATTTAGTTAAGTCATTTTAAAGGTTTACAAGTTAAAAATCTCATTTTGGGCTTTTTGTTAATTAAATTTATTTTTTGGGCTTTAATTAGTATTAAAAAATTATTATTTAATTAAATAAAAGGTTTTAGTGATTTTTGATTTTTTGTAAACTCTAATTATATTTTTTAGGATTTATTGCAATTTTCTAGGAATTTTTAGGGTAATTTTTTAATTTTGGTCACTTTTTACGGTTTTACGTGCACGACTTATCGTCTTAGTTTAATTCATAATCGTAACCGTCATTCTCTTCTAATCTTTTTTCTACATTTCTTTTCTCATAAACATAATCACATCATTAATCATTTCTTACACAACACACTAGCCTCCTTGAGAACGATCCCCACTTTGGGTCAATTACTTGTGGTTTTTTAAAATCACTTGTGTACTTACCCTAATTACACTTTGTTTTCCTAAACAAGTGTTTACAACCATCAAATAGCTTGCCTGCTATTAAAATTTTTAAGGTGTTCCTTAAATCTAAATTCATGAATAAAGATATAGGAAAGTTAAAGTATTTTCTTGGATTAAAAACTCCTACAGGTGTTTGTTTGAACCAGAGAAAGTATTGCCTTTACCTTATTGATGAGTTTGGCTTGTTGGCTAGTAAACCCTCTTATATTCCTATGCAGCCTAATATTATTTTAGCTATTGAGCCTTATGATGATGATCCTTTGCTTAAGAATATAATTGATTACTGATGAGATGGCATTTATACATAATCTCATCGTTCTTTTCGGGCTTTAAATGCATTAAAATGTCATAAAATACCGTATATATGCTTGTGTTTGTTTACTTGTGTATTTTAGGTATGGATATCGTGAAAAAGACAAAAGATCACAAGTTACAAGGAAAAACGGACACGAGAAACGAAGCCGTACAAAGAACCGGGCCCTAATCATGGAAAATTCAACAAATACCCTTGAAGACTTGAAGACAAACAAGATTGATCCTCATTTATTGAAGAAATGACACTTAAAACCCTTGTATATTCATAATTACAAGTTTGGTCCTTTAAGTTTGTCAAAATTACACAAAAGGTCCTTCAACTTTGAAGAAATGGCAAGATTGGTCCCTCAATAATTCCAAATTGTCAATTATGGTCCCTCATCAAGCCAAAGATACATTGAAGACCTTTGAAGATCAAAAATGTCCAAGATCAGTCCTTCAAATATGCAAAAGTTCCAAAAATAACCCTTGATACACCTTTTGGAAAGTTTTGTGCAAAAAATGTCAAAGTTGTGAAAGTTGTTACAAGTATATTTGGGCGCTGATAGACTTTTGTACACAAGTGACAAAAGAAAAGAAGAAGAAGGACCATTTTTGTGAACTGAAACATTCAAACTCCCAAAATGCGCAAACACATCTCACTCCCCCAATTTCGGATCAAAACATTTACTATTCACCCTTATGAACCCAGTTTTACCTTCACTTAAAACAAAGGGTAAATCAAAATTACCCACTCCCACGTGTGATTCACACATGCAGAATCCCATCCCACACATAAAACCATCACTTCCACTACTCCCTGAACCCCACACTCAACATTCTCAACCAATGAAAACACAACTTGCCCTTCAAGTAAAATGACGTGGCCAAATCAACAGCCTAGACTCTTTGCTTCATATCAAAGCTGAAATGAACGTCCAAGATGCATTTAAACAACTCACACCAGGGATTCGTCTAGAAGGACTTAGGGCATTTAGGGAATTTCACTTCTAGGGTTTGTGAATAGTGTTTAACCAGGCATTTGCCTATAAAAGGAGACCTCAACATGTGAGAGTCCCTTTGTTCCTGTTTTAGGCTATTATCTTTGTAATTCCTTTTTAAGTTTAAATAAAATTTGAATTTCTGAAATTGTGAAATCTCTTTTTGATTTAATTAAAAGTTTGGTGTTTGAGTAGCCTAGTTCTAAGTTCCATTTGATTGTTAAGGCCTACCTTAATCTTGTGGTTAAGGCACGTCTTGTTTCATAAGGTTTTTAAGGTTTGAATACCTTGAAATCCTAGGTTCTGTTTTGGCTTATTATGTGTACTAACCCTTGACCATTTGCTATAAGCTCTTACAAGCTTGTTGACACCAAGCTTGTGAAGGGATTAGAGCCCTTGGTTGAGTTGTTTGCTGCTTGTGTTGAAGATATAAAGTCCTTGAGGTTCTACTTTGAACCATCAACCAAGGCAGTTTGCATCATCTTCATTGAAGTACCTTGGTCTTGTTCTAGTTGTTGAACAAGGTCCAAGGAGCATTGCTGGCCTTCCTAGGATGTTGTGGAAGGCAGGTATAACCCCTTGTTAAGATTCCTCTCAAAATTTCATGTTTATGACTGATTTTGATTTGGTGCTTGATTTTGAGTATTTGTGTTTGAGCTGGTGATTTTTTAGTTTGATTGTGTTAGTTGCTATTGTTTAAGTGTTTTTGATCATTAAAATCAGTAGGTTATTAGTTAAAATCACAAGTTTCTTTGTTAAGTGGTAGATTAAGGAGTGTTTGGGTCTACTGCATACTTTGGATTTGTGGTTTGCTAAGTGCTTATGTTGTGGTAGCAAGTGATGGTATCTGTTTGTTAGGTGCATATGTTCATCTGTTTGCAGGTTTTGTGGGTTTGATCACCTAGATTCATAAATTGGCTATAAAATCTTTAAAACTTGGTAAAATTGGCTAGGATTTTGAGGACACCTAGATCTAAGCTTAGTCTAGGGCTAACAAGTGCTAAATCATAGTTAATCACACCAGGGAAGAAGGATTTGAGGCTTGAAATTGGATCAAGTGTCAAGTATATCAGCAAACTTGTTTCTGCATATGTTCATTGTTCATTAGTAACTTCTAGTGCTTTGATCTTGTTGTTTACTTTGATTCAGTGTTTGATTCTTGTTGCTTTGTGTTTGTTCTTAGTTTATATAGCTTGTGTGTGCATCCTGTTAAGTTTGGTTGGCTTATTGTGGCTAAATCTGCTTATTAAGTGCTTAACTGCTTATTTCCATATTTGGTGCATATCTGGTGACTGTTTGGCTTATTGTGGCTTATTGTGTGAACCAATTTGTGATTTTATTGCTGCTATTGACTCCTTGTGATTCACTGATCACAAGGGTGCCTTTGTTTCCAATTGAATCAAACCAGAACTCTCAAATAAGCTTGGTCAAATAGTCAAAGCAGTGGGAACTCCTTTCCCCTGCTAGTTACCACTGATAGTGTAAAACTGGTGTCAGCTTATCAATAAGCTATAATAGCTTATTCCAACCAGCAACAACTTTGTTTCTGTAATAGGTGCTCATATTTTGACCCATTTGTTCATACTGGAGCATTTGGGTGGTTGACTTTAAGGTTTGACTAGAAAACCAACTCCTTTGACTTTTACATAAGTTCATTTGTGCTTATTCTGGCTTATTGGTTGTGCTTATTGGATTTTTGTTGATTGATTTTGCATATTGAGTCCATTTGAAAGCTTTTGCAAGTTGAATCAAGTCCTGAGGTGCCCTAAATCTCTAAAACGACTATTTTGTCTTTTAGTGAAATTTTTCTTTGCTTATTTCTGGCTTATTGAGTGAGCTTTTTCAAAAATTCTTTTTACAGATCTCATAAGCATCCCAAAAGAAGGTTGTGTGTCAAATTAGAGCTTATGGCATTAGCTTATGGCTTAATGGGCTGAAAAGCCCAATAAGAATAAGCTGAGTGTTCAATAAGCTGTGATAAACTCATTTTCAGCTTTTGGGCCTTTAGAGTTTTGTTCTTAGAATTGAATTTTGAGTCAGATAGGGCTTTTCCAAGTCATATGTGCCAAGTTTGACTTTTTGGGCCCAAAAGCCCAATTTGGTTGACTGTTTTTGGTTTTGGCCCATTTGAGGGCCCAATAGGGGTATTTTGGTAATTTCACTTTGATTTTCTGATTATTTAGGTTAAAATAAACTAGTTTGCAAGTTTTTAGAATTTTTTATAATTTTTGGATTTTTAATATTATTTTATTATTATTTTATTATTATTTTTAAAATTTCACTTTTTCCAACTTTATACATTTTTCTTAGGTTTAATACATTAAAATAGGAATTTAGCAACTTTTAGAATAATTTTATCTCTTTTAGATTAATTTTATAATTATTTTAAGTTTTAATAGTTTTTAAATCATTTTAAATAGTTTTTATTAGTTTAAAAATTTCTAAAAATAGTTTTTAATCTTTTTAGGTCATTTTAGAGGTTTACCAATTGAAAAATCTTTATTTGGGCTTTTTGATAATTTATTTGATTTTTAGGGCTTTAATTAGCATTTAAAAATTGAATATTTAATTATTTAAAAGGTTTGAAAAAGTTTTGATCATTGGTAAACTCTTAGTTTATTTATTCTGATTTTTGGTGAATTTTTGGTAATTTTTAGGATTTATTTTTATTTTTGTGGTCTTTAAGGTTTTACGTCTTAACTTTCTAGTAGTGTTTATTTTTATTTTTTACGTTTTCGTCATCTTCTTTTCTCATCCCCTTCTAAACCAATCATTAATCACAAACATTTAACAAATTTCTCACACACATATACCTCCTTGGGAAACGAACTTTCATTTCATTAAGGGTCATTAACACTTGATTTTTCCTAAAGTCATTTGTTTGATACTTTTCCCTATTTACCCTCCTTTTCCTAAAGGTGTGGTAAAACACTACAATCATTTTGGCGCCGCTGCCGGGGAGGTGTGTCGTGATTAATTTGCATTGTTGTTTCTAATATTAACCAAAATAGTATTTGTATTAGTAGAACTCTACTAATACGTATTATCGGTTTTCTTGGTTTTTCTTGTACAAATATTATTACTATATTGTATTAAGTATCACAATAAATTTACAATATCTCCAAAAGTGTGAAAACACAACCTTAATTGGGATTTCATCACTCAATTATTGTTTTCGAATCTCAAACAAAAAGAAAAAGGCAAAAATAGATAAATACTTTCGTGAAGCTCGATTTTGAAAAATACAAACTATAAGGTGGGTATAAGGCGGGTATTATAAAATATACCCTAAGGAAAAAGGCTCTTAAGTGCTTCGCGCCGCCTCGTTTCCCCGCTTGCTTGTGAGTATTTTGTGATTGAAGGCTAATCGAGGGTTTTGCCGCCCAAAGTATTATTACGTATAATATATTTGCTTGGTTTCTTTGTGATTAAACCATCTTGAACAAATTGGTTTTCACCAAAGTTCTAAAGTCATTCGAAGGCGTTCACTCCACGTGATCGTTTTCATTCCTTTGAGGCTTCTTTAATCAAGAGTTTGATTCGAGGAGAGATTTTGTAGATTGTTGTCTACGAGGATACACCAAAATCCAAAAAAATTAAATATCATCAAAAACACAAAAAAAAATTGAAAATTCACAAAACACCCAAAAAGAATCTTCTTTGCTCACCTCCCATTCTTCGTGAAGTTTATGATCACTCGTAATCAAGCAAAACGAGCTCGTAAACGACTTCAAAAGCAAGCTAATCAAGAGACGTTGATTGTTGAAGAACAACCTCCAATTGTTGAACCTATTGTAGAACAAGAAGTCGTCATGGCTAATCGTACTATGATGGAGTTGCTACAAGCACCCACCGAGAGTTTTGGAGAGGCTATTGTGATTCCCGCCATCCTTGCGAAGAATTTTGAAATTAAGACGGGTTTAATGTCGATGTTGCAAGCAAATAAGTTTAGAGGTCACGAAAAAGACAACCCGCATTACCACATTAGGAATTTTAACCGTCTCACCGCCACTAGCAAGTTTAAGGATGTTCCACATGACGCCATTAAGATGATGTTGTTTCCATACTCGTTAGATGGACCCGCAAAAATTTGGCTTGAGAAAGAACCGCCAAATTCGATTTTGACATGGGCCGATCTCGTTTCTAAGTTTGTGAACAAGTTTTTTCCACCATCTAAGACAACACACTTGAAAAATGAGATTTCACAATTTGTGCAAAGAAATAATGAAAGTTTTTCAATGGCATGGGAACGATTTAAAGAAATGTTACATGAATGTCCACACCATGATTTTACGGAATTGCATCAAGTTGATACTTTTTATAATGGGCTTAATGATCATGAACGAGATTATTTGAATGCCGCCGCGGGTGGTAATTTTTTGTGCAAGACGACAAATGAGGCTTTACAAATCATCGAGAATAGGTCTAAGGTTTATAGCCCTCGTAACACACCGAGTGTTGCCAATTTGGGTTCGTCATCATCGTCACAATCGTCTCGTAGCATTAATGCCTTACATGATGAAGCTAATGAGGAAAATCGTTTTTTTGATAGATTTGCTAATCTTATGTCCCATTGGAAGGCTCAAGAAGCTTCCAATTCCGCTTCGGTTAAAGCGGTTGCTAAGAGTTGTTTATCTTGTGGGGGAGCTCATGATCTTTCCGAGTGCATTACCGCGGATGGTAACACTTCGAGTGCTTATGTAGCAACGGGAACTTACAACCAAAACGGTCAAGGTTCCCGCCCAAGTCAAGCTCCACCAAATCAAAATGTTAACAATTATCGAAACAACAACCAAGGTAATTACCAAGGCAATTCACGCAACTACAACAAAGGGAATTATCAAAATGGGAATGGACACATTTCTAATCAAAACCAAAACCGTGATTTTCAAAACACTACACAAGGTTTTCAAAATGCTTACACTAAAAATTTGCAAGGAGAATTTTTGGATTATGCTAAAGCAAATGATGCTAAATTTGATAACATGCAACGTGAGATGATTAGCTTAAGATCTGAGTTGAAAAACGAGCTAAAAAATGAACTTGCTAATGAACTAAAAACTCATGCAAACAAAATGGAAGGAAATGTCCAACGTCTTCAACAAAACCAACAAAAGATGGAATTAGGACAACATGAGATTAAGCAAGAGTTATTAAAAGCGGATGCTAGGCAATCAAAATTTGAGGACCGAATGGCTAAGATGTTTGAAGCAATCATGTGTAAACCCTCTTCCTCGGGTGGTCTTCCTAGTGATACCATTGCTAACCCGAAGGGAGAAATGAAGGTTATTACTACACGAAGTGGTAAAACTTTCAAGGAACCAATCTCTCGTCCAAGTACTTCTACGGAGAAGGAAATCGAGAAAGAACCCGAGGTGATGGTCGAAAAGGAGCACATTACAATCCCACGAAGTACCGCTCATACCACGCCTACGGTTGAACCAATACCAATTGTGGAACCCGAGTTTCCAAGGCCGTTGCCTAATGACCAACCCACACCACCTTTACCCTACCCTTCGAGACGAAACAAAGAGAAGTTGCAAGAACGTAACAAACAAAAAATCGAGATTTTTATAAAAATGTTTCAACAAGTGCATTTTGATGTGAGTTTAGCCGACGCGTTGTTATATATGCCTCGTTTCGCTTCCATTTTTAAAAGTATGATGAGCGATAAGGAAAAGCTTTCAAAGCTTGCTAATTGTTCTTCGGTTTATCTTAACCGCATACCGGAAAACGTTGGTGATCCTGGAAAGTTTCTCATTCCTTGTGACATACAAGATATGAAAGAATGCCTCGCCTTGGCCGATCTTGGTGCGAGCATTAATTTGATGCCATTTTCCATTTGGAAATCGCTTTCGCTTCCGGCTCTCATTCCTTCGAACATGTCCATCGAGATGGCCGATCATTCTACGATTATGGCATGTGGAGTAGCCGAAGATGTTTTCGTGAAAGTGGGGAAGTTCTACTATCCCGTTGATTTTATAGTAGTTGACATCCCCGCGGATCCTCAAGTTCCTCTATTTTTAGGTCGTTCATTTTTAGATACTTCGAGATCGCTTATCGATGTTCATGCAAGAACTATCACTTTGAGATTCAACGAAGAGGAACTTGTTATAAACCATACTCAAAACTCGAAACCTTCTCATGTTTATGCAATCGCTACCATCAATCACATCGACATCGTTGATGTGGTTTGCGATGAGTTTTCACAAGAAGTGTTAGGTTTTTCTGATAGCTCGTCAAGTGGCAATCCCACTATTTTGGATCCGATTCTTTCTAATTCCACACCAAATCTCACTCCATTCCAAGGAGGCGATCTCACTTCAAATGAAATCGACAATGAAGATGAGGTGTTGATTAGTGATGATACTTCTATTCCACCATTTCTTCCGCCGATGGAAGTTATGAGTGTTGAACCAAAATCTTCAATCGAGGAACCACCTATCCTTGAATTGAAAGATCTTCCTTCTCACCTTGAATACGCATTCTTGGAAGGTGATGACAAGTTGTCGGTTATTATTGCAAAAGATCTTGCTAATAATGAAAAAACCGAGCTCTTGAAAGTTCTTAAGGCTCATAAAGGGGCAATTGCGTGGAAAATATCCGACATTAAGGGTATTGACCCAAAATTTTGTACTCACAAGATTTTAATGGAGGATAACTACAAACCCGCAATTCAAAGTCAAAGAAGGGTGAATCCCAAAATTCACGATGTCATTAAAAAGGAGGTCCTTAAACTCCTTGACGCGGGAATGATTTATCCTATATCCGATAGCCCATGGGTGAGCCCAATCCATTGTGTCCCTAAAAAGGGAGGAATGACCGTTGTGCCCAATGAAAACAACGAGTTAATTCCCACTCGTGTTGTGACCGGTTGGAGGGTGTGTATTGACTACCGAAAGTTAAATGACGCCACTCGTAAAGACCACTTTCCTTTGCCCTTCATGGATCAAATGTTGGAGCGACTTGCGGGAAATGAATTCTATTACTTTTTAGATGGTTTTTCCGGTTACTTTCAAATTCCTATCGACCCTCGTGATCAAGAGAAGACTACGTTTACGTGTCCTTATGGAACGTTCGCTTATCGTAGGATGCCTTTCGGACTTTGTAATGCACCCGGTACGTTTCAACGGTGTATGATGGAGATTTTTCACGATATGATCGAGAAGTCGATGGAAGTGTTTATGGATGACTTCTCGGTGTTTGGTAATTCGTTCACGTAATGTTTATCTAATCTCGAGCAAATGTTAAAACGTTGTGAAGAAACCAATCTTGTGCTTAATTGGGAAAAATGTCATTTTATGTGTAAACAAGGAATCGTCTTAGGACATAAGGTGTCGAAGGCGGGGATTGAGGTCGATAAAGCTAAGGTAGACGTCATCGCCAAGTTACCTCATCCCAAAACCGTTAAGGGAGTTAGGAGTTTCCTAGGCCACGCGGGCTTTTATCGTCGTTTCATCAAGGACTTTTCGAAAATCTCTCGTCCTATGACACACCTTCTCGAGAAGGATGCTCCTTTTAACTTCAATGAGGATTGTGTTAAGGCTTTCGAAACTCTCAAAAGGAAACTTACCGAAGCTCCCATTCTTGTTGCTCCTAATTGGGAATTACCCTTTGAAATCATGTGCGATGCAAGTGATTATGCTATAGGGGCCGTCTTAGGGCAACGTTATGACAAACATTTCCGTCCTATCCACTATGCTAGTAAGACGATGACCGAGGCTTAATTAAAGTACACCACAACGGAAAAGGAATTCCTTGCCGTGGTCTATGCTTTTGAGAAATTCCGACCTTATCTCGTCTTGACTAAAAGCATCGTGTATACCGACCATTCGGCTATCAAGTATCTCTTAGCTAAGCAAGATGCTAAGCCGAGATTGCTTCGTTGGATGCTCCTCCTCCAAGAATTTGATGTCATCGTGCTTGACAAAAAAGGAGCCGAGAATCTAGCGGCCGGTCATCTCTCTCGTCTAGAAGATCCTCACAAAGATGTTTTCGAGAACAAGGAAATCACCGAAACATTTCCTCTTGAGACTCTCGGTGTAGTGAATTCTAAAGACACCACCCCATGGTTTGCCGACATTGCAAATTACCATGCGGGCAATTTCATAATCAAGGGTATGACGACTCAACAAAAACGAAAATTCTTTCGTCACGTCAAGTTCTATTTTTGGGACGACCCTTATCTCTTTCGGATTTGTGCGGATCAACTCGTTCGACGTTGTGTTTTTGGTGCCGAAGCTTCTAATATCCTTAGAGCTTGTCACGAGGGACCCACGGGTGGTCACCACGGTGCTAATCTCACGGCTAAGAAAGTGTTCGATGCCGGTTTCTTTTGGCCTTCTATCTATCGTGATGCACACGCACTTGTGAAGTCGTGTGATTCGTGCCAACGTCAAGGAAAATCGTCTCAACGTGATGAAATGCCGCAAAACATAATTCAAGTGTGTGAGATTTTCGACATATGGGGAATAGACTTTATGGGGCCGTTCCCATCGTCTCATGGCAACAAATATATCCTCGTCGCGGTGGACTACCTTTCTAAGTGGGTGGAAGCTAAGGCTTTGCCTACTAATGATGCTCGTGTGGTAGTGAAGTTTTTGAAGCAACTATTCTCTCGGTTCGGAACCCCTCGTGCTATTATAAGCGATCGTGGAACCCATTTTTGTAATGACCAATTCGAAAAGGTTCTAAAGAAATATGGAGTTACTCATCGTCTTTCTACGGCTTATCACCCGCAAACAAGTGGGCAAGTCGAGGTTTCGAACCGAGCTTTAAGGAGGATTTTAGAAAGGTCAATTGGAGAAAACCGTGCTTCATGGTTCGACAAACTTGATGATGCTTTATGGGCCTTTAGGACCGCTTATAAGACACCTATCGGTTGCACTCCTTATAAGTTAGTCTATGGGAAGAATTGTCATTTGCCCATTGAGTTGGAGCATAAGGCATATTGGGCCCTTAAGCATGCAAACTTTGACTTGAAGACCGCGGGAGATCACAGGAAAATACAATTGAATGAATTGGATGAATTAAGAGATAATGCTTATGAAAATTCATTAATTTTTAAAGAAAAGACTAAAAAGTTTCATGATTCAAAGATTAAAAACCGGGTTTTTAACGTTGGTGATCAAGTGTTGCTTTTTAACTCTCGTCTTAAGATATTTTCCGGTAAATTGAAATCTCGTTGGTCGGGTCCGTTCACCATTACACAAGTATTTCCGTATGGGACCATTGAGCTAGCTCAAGATGATGGTCCGAATTTCAAGGTGAATGGACATAGGCTTAAGCACTACTTTGGTGGGAAAATTCCTTCAATGGTTACCCTCGACCAAGTCACCTTCCCCAATGATAATTAGCATTGAGGGGATCGAGTCGAGCTCATGACTCGGTAATCAAAAACGAGGTGCCTCGTGGGGGAGATCCCATGCTTATCTTTTATGCTCACTATTCACTAATAAGGGGACTTGTACCCTTTCAACTCGTTGTCTCGTGGTTGTTTGTGATTGTGTTCTCTAGATCATCATCATCTACGATTGAAGACTCTCGTGTTCGTTTACGTGAGCCTCCATCGTTCGTTTGAAGAAGTTTTTCACGAATCCATGACATATCCTTTATTGTTCTAACAATTATCTTTTAGCATACTTAATAAACGGCTTTAGATATATTGTTGATCACCCTTTCCGTGCTAGATCCTAAGCATTCGACTCTTCGTCTCTAGTATGGGGGTGCTCCACCTTTAGACTCGAAACATTGAGGACAATGTTTACTTTTAGTATGGGGGGTGAATAGGTACTTGCTTTGCTACGCCCTCACGCTTTCCAACTTTTAATGATTTGTTTTGCTAATAAGGCTAAAAATGGCCAAATTTTAAATTTTTCTTAGTTTTCATAAGTGTTTTTAAGACACGAATGTATATTTTCCGATGGGTAGAATAAGAGTTAATTTTTTACTTGATGGGCATTTGGAGCCATTTACATTCCTTAACCCGCTCAATTCATGTTTTGCTAGACTTTTATATAGGGAGCTTTAAAACGCGAAAGTCTTAATTCATACGGGTTAAGAACAAGAACTTTTCGCAAGTTCCTATAAATGATCCTAGAAAGTCACTTATCAAGGGAACTTTAAAACGCATTCTCTAAACTTGAAAAAGTCCAAGAAAGTGCAAGATCCTATAGGTGGCTTGAAAACCGAAAACTTTGATTTAATATAGTCTTAATGAAAGCTAATCCAAATTTGGCTTAATTTTGACTTGCATGGCTAAGTATTCACGAGTCTCTTTAATTAGAGGTCTTTATATAGTGAAGAACGAGAAATGATAGAGTTAGACAAGTGATCATGCTAAACGTAGAACACGAAAATGTTCTTTCAAAAACTCATATGTTTTTAATTGTGGCTTTTTCTTCCCATAAGATCAATGCATTAGGAATAAATCATAATTGCAATAAGTAAGGTCGTACGATTTGAAAGGTTACTTAGCCTCTAGCGCAAGATCGTTTAAAAGTTGCTCGGGGTTGAATAGAGTTCATAGCCAAGGCATAACTTATTGAAGCGGGACGCGAAGATTGGCGATTATCCAAAAAGGCCCTAACAAGGCATGAGGAGCTCTATTTTTGCTAAAGATCCAAGATGATGTGAAGTATCATTATTCCTAAATCAATATGAAGGATCGAGACACACGACGAAAAGCAATTACTCCCCTAAAGATCATGGAGAAAGTCTATCCAAAAAGACCCTAACAAGGTATGAGGATAAATATATCCAAGTCCGAAAAGGAGGCGGATCGTTGTATATCAAAATCCAAAGTAAAGATTAAAGAAAAATGATGAAGTCGTGGTCCAATATGAAGAATCTCTCAAAAAAACGTCAAGTGAAGAAATTCCAAATATATGAAGAGAAGACCATAATTTCAAGAACGTCTTCCCAAGATTTGAAGTATGAAGTACATGCCAAATATCGGTCCGAGAGAGGTCTCAAATCGTGAAACGATTTATGCCAAGATATGAACTTAAGGAGATACACGAGAAGCCGTTTTAAAAGATTTTGTCCTTCGGCTAACTATTGATCAAATCGTGCTACTTTACTTTCGGACTAATAACTACTCAAATAAGTCAATATGAATCACTTGTGATCCATGACAAATAGATAAAAAATGCTAGTAACCCATTTCCTTTTATAATAACTAGGATTGCGGGGAGAAAAAGTATTACACAATTTGGACGTATGAGTAGTGTTGGCATTGTGACTTGTACCAACAATGATCTCGTTTTTGCACTTAGCATGGAATGTATGACAATCAAGGATGACGAAGTTTACTCTAAGGGACATTTACTTGTTTCTATTCTTTGACCCTAAAAGTCACTTTTTGTGATGAAAATCATACATTATGTCTTTACACATCTTCGTAGTATGTTGCAAGTCTTTTACTTTTCAATTAAGGGTAATAAAATTGAACTTTGGTGATGCTTAGATACTTTATTCTAGCATTGCGTGAGGGCACGGCAATGGCTTAGTATGGGGGAGTGATGAGATGGCATTTATACATGATCTCATCGTTCTTTTCAGGCTTTAAATGCATTAAAATGTCATAAAATACCATATATATGCTTGTGTTTGTTTACTTGTGTATTTTAGGTATGGATATCGTGAAAAAGACAAAAGATCACAAGTTACAAGGAAAAACGGACACGAGAAACGAAGCCGTACAAAGAACCGGGCCCTAATCATGGAAAATTCAACAAATACCCTTGAAGACTTGAAGACAAACAAGATTGATCCTCATTTATTAAAGAAATGACACTAAAACCCTTGTATATTCATAATTACAAGTTTGGTCCTTTAAGTTTGTCAAAATTACACAAAAGGTCCTTCAACTTTGAAGAAATGGCAAGATTGGTCCCTCAATAATTACAAATTGTCAATTATGGTCCCTCATCAAGCCAAAGATACATTGAAGACCTTTGAAGATAAAAAATGTCCAAGATCAATCCTTCAAATATGCAAAAGTTCCAAAAATAACCCTTGATACACCTTTTGGAAAGTTTTGTGCAAAAAATGTCAAAGTTGTGAAAGTTGTTACAAGTATATTTGGGCGCTGATAGACTTTTATACACAAGTGACAAAAGAAAAGAAGAAGAAGGACCATTTTTTTGCACTGAAACATTCAAACTCCCAAAATGCGCCAAACACATCCCACTCCCCCAATTTCGGATCAAAACATTTACTATTCACCCTTATGAACCCAGTTTTACCTTCACTTAAAACAAAGGGTCAATCAAAATTACCCACTCCCACGTGTGATTCACACATGCAGAATCCCATCCCACACATAAAACCCTCACTTCCACTACTCCCTGGACCCTACACTCAACATTCTCAACCAATGAAAACACAACTTGCCCTTCAAGTAAAATGACGTGGCCAAATCAACAGCCTAGACTCTTTGCTTCATATCAAAGCTGAAATGAACGTCCAAGATGCATTTAAACAACTCACACCAGGGATTCGTCTAGAAGGACTTAGGGCATTTAGGGAATTTCACTTCTAGGGTCTGTGAATAGTGTTTAGCCAGGCATTTGCCTATAAAAGGAGACCTCAACATGTGAGAGTCCCTTTGTTCCAGTTTTAGGCTATTATCTTTGTAATTCCTTTTTAAGTTTAAATAAAATTTGAATTTTTGAAATTGTGAAATCTCTTTTTGATTTAATTAAAAGTTTGGTGTTTGAGTAGCCTAATTCTGAGTTCCATTTGATTGTTAAGGCCTACCTTAATCTTGTGGTTAAGGCACGTCTTGTTTCATAAGGTTTTTAAGGTTTGAATACCTTGAAATCCTAGGTTCTGTTTTGGCTTATTTTGTGTACTAACCCTTGACCATTTGCTATAAGCTCTTACAAGCTTGTTGACACCAAGCTTGTGAAGGGATTAGAGCCCTTGGTTGAGTTGTTTGCTGCTTGTGTTGAAGATATAAAGTCCTTGAGGTTCTACTTTGAACCATCAACCAAGGCAGTTTGCATCATCTTTATTGAAGTACCTTGGTCTTGTTCTAGTTGTTGAACAAGGTCCAAGGAGCATTGCTGGCCTTCCTAGGATGTTGTGGAAGGCAGGTATAACCCCTTGTTAAGATTCCTCTCAAAATTTCATGTTTATGACTGATTTTGATTTGGTGCTTGATTTTGAGTATTTGTGTTTGAGCTGGTGATTTTTGAGTTTGATTGTGTTAGTTGCTATTGTTTAAGTGTTTTTGATCATTAAAATCAGTAGGTTATTAGTTAAAATCACAAGTTTCTTTGTTAAGTGGTAGATTAAGGAGTGTTTGGGTCTACTGCATACTTTGGATTTGTGGTTTGCTAAGTGCTTGTGTTGTGGTAGCAAGTGATGGTATCTGTTTGTTAGGTGCATATGTTCATCTGTTTGCAGGTTTTGTGGGTTTGATCACCTAGATTCATAAATTGGCTATAAAATCTTTAAAACTTGGTAAAATTGGCTAGGATTTTGAGGACACCTAGATCTAAGCTTAGGCAAGGGCTAACAAGTGCTAAATCATAGTTAATCACACCAGGGAAGAAGGATTTGAGGCTTGAAATTGGATCAAGTGTCAAGTATATCAGCAAACTTGTTTCTGCATATGTTCATTGTTCATCAATAACTTCTAGTGCTTTGATCTTGTTATTTACTTTGATTCAGTGTTTGATTCTTGTTGCTTTGTGTTTGTTCTTAGTTTATATAGCTTGTGTATGCATCCTGTTAAGTTTGGTTGGCTTATTGTGGCTAAATCTGCTTATTAAGTGCTTAACTGCTTATTTCCATATCTGGTGCATATCTGGTGACTGTTTGGCTTATTGTGGCTTATTGTGTGAACCAATTTGTTATTTTATTGCTGCTATTGACTCCTTGTGATTCACTGATCACAAGGGTGCCTTTGTTTCCAATTGAATCAAACTAGAACTCTCAAATAAGCTTGGTCAAATAGTCAAAGCAGTGGGAACTCCTTTCCCCTGCTAGTTACCACTGATAGTGTAAAACTGGTGTCAGCTTATCAATAAGCTATAATAGCTTATTCCAACCAGCAACAACTTTGTTTTTGTAATAGGTGCTCATATTTTGACCCATTTGTTCATACTGGAGCATTTGGGTGGTTGACTTTAAGGTTTGACTAGAAAACCAACTCCTTTGACTTTTACATAAGTTCATTTGTGCTTATTCTGGCTTATTTTTTGTGCTTATTGGATTTTTGTTGATTGATTTTGCTTATTGAGTCCTTTTGAAAGCTTTTGCAAGTTGAATCAAGTCCTGAGGTGCCCTAAATCTCTAAAACGACTATTTTGTCTTTTAGTGAAATTTTTCTTTGCTTATTTCTGGCTTATTGAGTGAGCTTTTTCAAAAATTCTTTTTACAGATCTCATAAGCATCCCAAAAGAATGTTGTGTGTCAAATTAGAGCTTATGGCATTAGCTTATGGCTTAATGGGCTGAAAAGCCCAATAAGAATAAGCTGAGTGTTCAATAAGCTGTGATAAGCTCATTTTCAGCTTTTGGGCCTTTAGAGTTTTGTTCTTAGAATTGAATTTTGAGTCAGATAGGGCTTTTCCAAGTCAATTGGGCCAAGTTTGACTTTTTGGGCCCAAAAGCCCAATTTGGTTGACTGTTTTTGGTTTTGGCCCATTTGAGGGCCCAATAGGGGTATTCTGGTAATTTCACTTTGATTTTCTGATTATTTAGGTTAAAATAAACTAGTTTGCAAGTTTTTAAAATTTTTTATAATTTTTGGATTTTTAATATTATTTTATTATTATTTTATTATTATTTTTAAAATTTCACTTTTTCCAACTTTTTACATTTTTCTTAGGTTTAATACATTAAAATAGGAATTTAGCAACTTTTAGAATAATTTTATCTCTTTTAGATTAATTTTTATAATTATTTTAAGTTTTAATAGTTTTTAAATCATTTTAAATACTTTTTATTAGTTTAAAAATTTCTAAAAATAGTTTTAAATCTTTTTAGGTCATTTTAGAGGTTTATCAATTGAAAAATCTTTATTTGGGCTTTTTGATAATTTATTTGATTTTTAGGGCTTTAATTAGCATTTAAAAATTGAATATTTAATTATTTAAAAGGTTTGAAAAAGTTTTGATCATTGGTAAACTCTTAGTTTATTTATTCTGATTTTTGGTGAATTTTTGGTAATTTTTAGGATTTATTTTTATTTTTGTGGTCTTTAAGGTTCTACGTCTTAACTTTCTAGTAGTGTTTATTTTTATTTTTTACGTTTTTGTCATCTTCTTTTCTCATCTCCTTCTAAACCAATCATTAATCACAAACATTTAACAAATTTCTCACACACATATACCTCCTTGGGAAATGAACTTTCATTTCATTAAGGGTCATTAACACTTGATTTTTCCTAAAGTCATTTGTTTGATACTTTTCTCTATTTACCCTCCTTTTCCTAAAGGTGTGGTAAAACACTACAATCAATTACCAGGAATTGATTGGGAAGTTAATATACTTAACCTCTACTAGACATGATATTAATTACACAGTTTCATGTCTTAGTCAGGTTATGCACAATCCTCTTAAAAACCATCTAAAAACTGCTTTGAAGGTAATAAGATACGTTAAAGGGTCTCGAAGTAAAGGGATTGATGTGTGTAAACAGTCTGCATCTGGTGTTCGCTTAAAAGCTTATACTGATGCAGATTAGGCTAGATGTGTCGTTACAAGAAGGTCTGTTCTAGGTTATTGTGTCTTTATAAATGGGTCTTTGGTTTCTTGGAAAAGTAAGAAACAAACCACTATATCCAAAAGTTCAATAGAAGTAGAGTATAGAGCTCTTGCCTCTGTTACTTCTGAGATAATTTGAATTTTGAAAATACTAAAAGATTTAAATTGCCAAATTCTTTTACCACTACAAGTGTTTTGTGATAATAATTCTGCAATTAAAGTCACTGTCAATCCTACCTTTCATGAAAGAACAAAACATTTAGAGATTGACTTGCACTTTGTAAGAGAAAAGTAATTGATGAGATTATTAAAACTGTGGAGTTACGCACTACAGCTCAGATTGCAGATGTCCTAACAAAAGGATTGGACGTTAAACAACATAACTTGTTATGTTCTAAAATGAGGCTAATGACTTATTTCAGGGGGGGGGGGGGGGGGGGGTGTTAAAAGTAATCTTTTCTAATCGTATTCTGATATATAGTACAAAGAATAATTGTGCAAATGCCAAAATCTTATGTTTCAGTTATAGAAGTATTGTTGCATATTTGACAGTTCTAAAGTGAAGTGACTCATCCGTACTTTGTCAAAGATGATGCAGTAGATAAGCTGGATCTTCTCAGTTTCATTCATAACTTTCACGTACGATCAATTTATATTTCATTCTTATCTGGTTGTTTGATTAAGAGTCTGAGATCTCTAAGTTTGTCGTTTTTTCGTTTTGATTGTAAAGCTATTATCATTCTAGATAATAGAATCAAGATTAGTTGAGGGTGATTTGATTAGGGTTAAAGGTTCTTTGATCTATCTTGAATCAAGATTCAAGATAGTAAGTTGTTTTAATTCAAATCTTTTTATATTTCAATAGTGATAAAAACAATGAAATATCACTATTGATAACGCAATGAAATATCAGTAGTGATATTTTATAAACATGGTTACAATGTAATATCACCGGTGATATTTCATTGTGTTCTCACTATTAATATTTCATTGTTTTTATCACTAGTGAAATATCACTATTAATAAACATTAGTTCGGAAAATTTACAAATTTATTCTTTTCGCCCAATTTTTAAAACTTTTTGGATTTTCGGTTCCCTCCACGTTTTTTAAAATGTTAAGTTAATTTTCACCTTTATATCAAACCAAAGTAGATGATGAGAATTTGTCCTTTACTTGTGATTAAAAAACAAGGATATCATAAACGCATGATCAAAAATGGGAGTCACATAATCGTGCATAGAGATGATCCAGAAAATAATACAATGGACCTTGTTAGCATATAGATCAAATTCTCGTGACAGGTGGCAAATATCAGGCCTTAAAAATTATTAGTATTTGAATCTTATAATCTCGTGTTTTTGAAGAACCTAAGATACAGATAGGTGACTTTTGTTGGCTAGTATTGAAGTGAATAAATGATAAGTTTGAATTATTGATTGGGTTCATTAAACTGCTGGCAGAAAGCGAAATGGCATCAAGGACCGATCAATTACATCAAACAAAAGTGATGGTTGAGGCCAGTCATATATCAAAGTTTATTGATTTAATGCTGCTTCAACAACCATCTTTACAAGGTAGTTATTGTCACAAAGGAATACAAGAGAAAAGCTTTATGCCTTTGCAGAAATAATTGAAGAGAGAAGCACAGTAAAAGCATGAGAGGAACTTACATTGTGCTGTAAAAATGATTAAATTTCCTTGTTGGAAAGAAAATACTGTAATTATGCTTTTGCATGCAAATATTTGTAGCATGTGGCCAAAAGTGATGGAAACTATCAGGGTGAAATATGGTAAAAAAAATGACGTGTGTATAAAGGTGAAGATGGAGGTAAATCTGAGTAGCAGAAGCATCCAAAAGCATGTGCTTAGTTTAATCTGTCTTGGCCAATACAGGCAACTGTAAAATCCACATGGGGCAAGTCTGACAGAATGAATTGCACATAAAAATAAGTTTATCAATACTTCTTGACCTTAGCGAGGGCCATCCAGGAAGGTGGTTATAAACTGCTAGATTTCATACCCTTTGGTTATTTCTTCACTAAAATGAAATACAACCAAGCACGTTCTCGTGTATTAGTGATGGTATGATCGTACCCCACCATAATTTACGAAATAAAAGGAAAAAAAGATTGAAATGCAATCAAGCATATTTTCCCTTTGATTGTTTTCTAGTTTCTAGCTAGGTCATTGTGGTTCAATATGATCTCATAGCTAAAGAAATCAACGAGCAGGCCGGAATAATTTTGCGTATTTAAAGTGAACTTTACTTTACTACAATGCAGCTTAATTAAGTTAGGAATGACTGCAAATTATTTGAAGTGTTAAAAGGTCATTAACTGTATCTTTAATTGCATTTTGACCAAGGGAATTCTTATGCATGTGCCTTTTTTGTGTTCATTGGATTAATGCATCGACCCTTAGGTTGCGTTCGTTTTTTCAGATGTTTTATGTCTTATCTGCAAAACCAAGTCTGCGATAGATGAGGTGGAATTGAAGTCTTCTAAGTGGAAAAAAAAGAAGTATTTTTTGCTTCTTATGTCTAAAAACAAATAAAAACACACTTCTTTCACTCCATCTTCCGGCATAAGTTGAAAAAATAAACGCATTTCTTTCATTTCATCTTCTGACTTGCAGAAGAAAGTGAAAATAAGTGATTTTTAGAAGTAAAAAACATATATTTTATGTACGGTTGAATGTTAAATCATACGGTTACTAGCTACGAGTCTTCGACTAACTACTCCCAAAAATTGTCATATTTGGAGTTCCGCTTGCGTAAATAATATCAACAGGTTAATATATACCATGTCAAGTTTACTTATAACAGTTATAACTAATATTTAACGTACGGTTGATCCAAAACTCGAACCTAAGAAGGAGTTGCGTATACCCTTTTGTTTTTTCCCGGGGTGATGAAACTGATGGAAAGACTAATGAGCCGAAAGCAACACTTAAATGCAAAAGTGGGGTACACTTCTGTCTGCTGATGCTGTTTTTAAATGATTGCTAGCTTTCTCATATGGTGTTTTCATCAGCATTTTCATATGTTGTGTGGGTCTCTTCTTGCCCCAGGAGGAAGCTATCTCTTTTATGTTGTATTGAAGGGAAGACCAAATATATTTTCCACCTACCATTATTTTAATTGTTCATAATCTTATGCAATAAACACTTCCATCAACCTTGGAATTCCTTGATCTCAAGCTCAAGGTTAGTTTATCTGATATATATATTATACAGTCATATTATTCAGCGTCCTTTTTTGTGCATAAAGAAACTAGCTGGTAGTACGTACAGGCTGGATTCAGTTCATAAAAATGGATGGAGCATATAGAGTTAAGATATCATATTGAGCTTTGTTTCAATTCGTCTAATGGACTGGAATTTAAATACACCCATAGAGTGGGACTGGGAGAACTTAGCCATGTACAGCAACAAAGAGATAGAAGTGCCAAAGAATTTGCAGTTCTCTAGCCAAGAAAATGTCGTTGTAGACAATGTTGATTTCCCCTTCTCAGCGTCTGCAGATTCCTCGTCCAAAGGAGCAATCAAGAATTTTGAAATGTTTGATGATCTTCCTAGACAATTCATAGAAAAGGAAGAGTCTTCTTGGGTAGAGGAGAATGGGAGCTTCTCCAATATGGTTGAAGACACTTCAGTGTTATCTGGTGAAGCAATGATAGGTTTAAAGCTTGGAAGGCATGCGAGTACGTCAAGCTGCAACAACAAAACGGCTACAACATCAGTGCCTTTGTTTCCAACAGCATCGCCCATGATAAAAAGATCTAGAGCGTCTTACCTTAGTTCACAGTCCCCACGCTGTCAAGTAGAAGGATGCAACCTTGACCTTGCATCTGCTAAAGACTATCACCGCCGACATAGAATTTGTGCAAATCATTCCAAAAGCCCTAAAGTCGTTGTAGCTGGCATGGAACGTCGATTTTGTCAACAATGTAGCAGGAAAGTTAGCTTTATAAAAAAATAATTCACAAATTATTTTTTTAATACATCCCCTCTTTCTAACATCTAACAAATTAACCTTACCCCGGGTCATTTCCAGGTTCCATGATTTGTCAGAATTTGATGATAAAAAGCGTAGCTGCCGTCGACGCCTTTCTGCACATAATGCAAGACGGCGTAGACCACAATCAGAGGAGATCCAGTTCAGCTCCACGCGAATGACCTCCTCAATAAGCGGTACTACTAGAATCCTATATAGATTTAGCCAATCACTATTTTGACATTAACATATCCGTACAACATTTCTTCATTAATTTGTCCCGCAAAAATTATAATCTCTAATCTGTCACATTCATGTAATTTTGGCATCGTCTTTTGAGTAACAGATCGAAGACAACAAATGAACTTTCTTCTAACTAGGGCTTCAGTCCCCATTCTGGATTCAGCACCACCCGAAAGTTCTTGCAGCTTCAAAGGGGAAGAGTCTCTCCTAGGCCTTACCAAAGGTGGAGAGATGGATATCTCTTCAACAAATAGTACCATAAACTTCGGTTCAGAGAGATTTATGCCTAGGAACGTGAATCATAGTGGTAAGTACCCACTTATATAGCATATATGAATTCGTACCTTTGGAACTATTGAAATTTAACTATTTAAGCATACAGTAGATCTTTTCCCCGTACATAGTACAGACTGAAACAGTAACTTAGTGATTGTCTTATATGTGACGGTGTCCATTTTGGTGTGTTTCCAGAAACAAATATCTATATATATTCTTTCAGAAGAGGCATTTTATGGTCACAATTAAACAGAAGACAGTTGTTAGATTAATTTTATTTATGCGGGATATGGTACAAGTAGCAGTACACGGGAACCTTAATTTGTACTAATTAGTGTTTCCCTGGTATACGGTAACAGGTACGGATGCAACTTCCAACTCCATAATATCTACAGACGTTAGGAATGCTTTCTCTCTTCTGTCATCCTGGCCTTCAAATTGGCAAGAAGAACCATCATCCTTTGATCAGTTTGCAAATGGAAACAATAATATCAGCTTAGCACAGCCTGGAATGTCACTGGAACTGCAAAACACAACAAGCAACAATCACCTCCAGGACTTTCATTCATTTAGATCACCGCACGAAATTGATCGCTATTATTCTAATTGATATTGATCAGCTAATATATTCCAATAAGTTTTTTCATAGAGGAAAATATCTGAACAGTGCATGTAACTAGGTCACTGTACTAAATTAAAATCCGAATAGCACAAAAAACAGACAAACTTCTGGGCCTCATTTAAAGATTGAGATGGGGCATATCTGTTGAGCTAGTAAGAGCTATGGACAGGATGATATGTGGCTCACATGTGAAGGCATTGGGGATCCAAAGGATCTCTTGATGGGCATTCAAGATTACATGTTAGATGCAGAAATTTTTGAGGACAAAGGAAGAGTGTTATTCGATGTAGAGTACATTGATGAGGACGGTTTGGATTTTGTTACGGACATTATTAGATCTCAAAGGCTTTAAAAGCTCTGACTTAATGTGCTATATTCTGGTTTGAGTTAGTTCAAGTGTTGATTCAGTTCAGGTATTTTCTAGATAGGGCGGTACTTCAGTTTTATGGCATTTTAGGATTGTTTGGAAAGGCGTCTTATTTATCGCATGGGGGCTTGTAGTTTAGTTTCGCATTTTGGTTCATTTTCTTATCTAGCTTCTTGCCAACGTTCTTCATGAATTTCTTAATTTTTCGTTCACAAAAAAAAAATGTTGTGTGAAATTACACTTCTTTTTATTCATTTTAGCATCAATGTTTATTCGAATGATTACTTGGACGTGGTGGTTGCTAGTAATTTAATTTATCTCCTCCAAACGTATGGGTAGTATGCTATTTGTTACTGATAGAATTAGTACTGTACATCAGGGAGATCACTTGACTTGATATATCATTGAGTTTGTTGTCGAATGTGATTTACTTTGCTTGACCTTAAAAATTCATGGTCTTGCTATAGTTTTACAGCGATCGTAGCGTATTTCCAAAATGCACTTGAGAGATTGGTGGCTTCTTCGTATTTCCTTAAAGTGTAGTTGTCTGGTTTCGTTACATATATTACTTGTTGAGAGATGTAGTAAAGCTTTTGACATGCAGAATAACATCAAATTAAATGTTCGCCCAAAATAGAAAGATATTTTTAGTGAGCATTGTAGCTAGTTTTAGTTATTCAATGTACATGAACACTTGAGGTCGCTCCAAAAATTCATGACCTGTTAATATCAATGTTGATGTTGATGTTGATGTTGATGCTGAATTCATGATTAAGAACAAGACATAAATAATACATACAGTGAACATGAAATCCTTAACATGATCATTCCCGTTAGACATGGTCCTTGTTGTCATCAAATCCACTATGACTCAGTGATAAACTGCATTATGATTCGACACTTGAAATTGAAACAATTGAACGTGCGGAGTAAGGGAAGTCCCCAACCTTTCATGCTTGGATGATTTTGATTGATTGAAGTGTTCAATTCGTGTTTACATAAAAGACAATACAAAACAGATGTCTTTTAATCATAGAAACGCACTCAATTGTCTCCTAAATTGAACTACAGTATCATACATTAATACAATCCAACAAACTTGAACTTCCACACCTGATAGTCCAAAGTATTCAGAATCCTAACTGTCACTATATATCTACCAATTAAGAAAAGGTTTATTCGATCGTCGAATGCCATTATTATAATTATAGTATATATGCTTGCAAAATGGCTGTGTAGGTTCATAGCCAATGGTCTTCGTCAATGTCGCATATTAGTCTAAAACCATAGAACACACTTTCTGCTAGTAACAACAAGATGGTGATTAACCAAAAAGGAGGCCAAGATGGTGAGCAAGATGATGACAAAGGTGACGAGAAAAGAAAGTGTGCTCTTTTTCGGAATGTGGTGAACTTTTTCTTCACCAACTTTCCACCGGAATGGAACAAGGCTAATCTACATGACATGTTTGTAGAAGTTGGAGAGATACCAGATGTGTATGTGACTAGGAAGTTGACTAAGGCGGGTAAGAGGTTTAGTTTTGCTCGGTTTTTCCGGATTGGAAACGTTTAAACGTTGGAAAAAAGATTGTTAAAATACCCTTTGATAACCTGATATTCTAATGTTTAGGGACTAATGTTGTACACTTTGATATTCAAGGACTAAAGTTGGATGTGTGCTAAAGCTATGCAAGGACTGGTCTCATGGGCTTATATTGGAGTGGGCTTCAGCGTTATAAAGGCCCAAGTGTGTTTGGGTTAGTGACCGTTGGTCAAAAGTATGTGTAATACCCTAACTCTTCAGAGTTAGGGTTAAGAGAGCTTTGTGTGTGTTTTATGCAGCCATTCATGGCGTCTTTACACTCTCTCTTCATTTATGTTTTAAATCATCTCATTGTTTTTGGTTTAATATTTGTAAGACTATTATCAAGTTAGATAATAGATCCATACCAGTTTAATCTTTGGTGGATTTTGTTTTTATAAACTCTCTCTTTCGTTTTTGATATGTTGATGTTAATAGAAGTGTTTTGAATCATCATATCTAGTTTTTCTTTATGGTATCAGAGACTGGTTTACGAATCTGACTTTGTTATTGTGAAAAGTTTTTTGATAAGATCATTTCCTTTGATACTTTTTTGATACTGGCTCTTAAAAGTTGTTTTTACTTCAAATTTGCTATTGAAATACCGTTATACTCTCTAGATTTACAAAACCCCCAATTTTTTAAAAAAATTAGGGTTTGACTTTTTTGGGGATCTTTTGATTTAAAGGTTCCGGTGACTTATTGGTGGTACTTTTGGGACTTTTGTGGCATTCTCACTCTCATAAGTGGTGAATCCCTAATTTTTTACAAAAATTAGGGTTTGCTATTTGTGATCTGTTCTTGTGGTTATTATTAGGTTCCTTGGTGGCAGATCTGTTGGCGTTTTGATTTTCCTTAATTTTTTCCCAAGAAGGAAAAATTAGGGTTTGTCATTTGGAGGTTCTGATATTTTCTAGACTAAGTGAATCTAGAAATATCAGATCGATTGTGCTAATATTTGGGTCTCACTGTAACACCTCTCATGCTCTCTCTTTTTTATTGCTATCTGGTTTATTTGCTTACTTGTTTATTTGTTCTTTTATTGGGTTGGTTGTATTTTCTTTTTGACGTTGTTTTTCTGGATCATCACTCATTGCTTGCCCTTGACCTGCCATCCTTGAGTGGTTTGGAAGCCTGGGAACTTTGTTGGCAGTGTTATGAGTTGTTTTCTTACCCTTGTGACCCTTCACCATGGCTGACCATGATGAGTCTGTTCATGGTGATGATGATACTTTGAGTGTGACTGATCCAGTCACACTCATTAGTAAATTGGACTTGAGTGACCCTTTACATTTGCACCCCAATGATACTGTTGTGTTGACTGTTGTGAGTGTTAAACTTAAAGCCACTAAAAATTATCAGGTTTGGGCGAATGCTATGTTGTTAGCTTTGGAAGGAAAAAACAAAATTGGTTTTATTTATGGTCTTATAAGAGGTCTATAATTGATGAGCTTTTGGGAAAACAATGGGATAGAGTTAATGTTGCGGTTCTTGGGTAGATTTTGAACTCTATATCTGAGGAATTATTTCTTGGTTAAATCTTTTCTAAAAGAGCTAAGCATGTTTGGAATGAACTTAAAGAAACTTACCATAAAGTTGATGGGTCTTTAACACTCTTAAGCAAAATGGGTCTAATTTATCTAATTATTACCATAAATTGAATGCTTACTGGAAACAATATGATGCTATGATTGAGTTGCCTAATTGTGTGTGTTCTGCTTCTGGTGAATTTAAAAGGCATAATCAGTTGTTAAAGCGTATGCAATTCTTGATGGGGTTGGATGATTCTTATATGAGCATTAGAAGCGCTATTCTCTCTAGAGAAACATTGACTGATGTTAAGGGTGCCTATGCTATAATTTCCAGTGAGGAATCTCACAGGTTAGCATCTAGAACTCTTGCTGGATCCTCTCAGAGGACTCAGACATCAGCTTTTTGTCTAATGGGCCTGCTAGAAACAATTTTCAAAGGAACCAGACCACTAACAATGGCATTTTTAGACCTAACTTTGGTAACAATGGCAGTTTTAGACCTAACTCTCTCACCACTGGATTTAGACCTAATGCTCCTACTAATTCTGTGTTTAGACCTTATGGTAATAATAATTCTGAGATTGTTTGTGAGAATTTTGGTTATAATGGCCACACCATTGTTTCAAGATTATTGGTTACCCTAGTGACTTTGGAAAGAAAAAAGGGGGTCAAAGTAACAAGGGTAAAAATGTCTCGGATAATTCTGTTGGGACATCCTCTTCATCTAGTTTCAGTGATGAGCAACTTGCTACTTTGATCTCTATGTTTAAAGAAAACAAGGGAAGCAAAAGTGATTCTGGAAAAATAGTTCATGCCAATATGGCAGGTACTTATTTCAACAATAACAAGATTTTTAATGATAACTTTGAGAAGTTTTTTTGTTCTAACACCAACATCAAGTCAAATCTTGGGAACAATGGGAAGGATGTTGATTCAGGGGCAAATAAACATATGACCAATGATGATACTGAATTGGAAAATGTTTTTGATATTTCTCATCTTAACATTATGGTGGCTCATCCCAATGGGACTGAAGCCATCATTTCTAAAATGGCAATCTAAAGCTTTCAATGGTCTTGTTTTGTTTGATGTTTGTTGATATAAAAGTTGGGTGATCCTTGCTAGACCCGAATTAGGCTTAATTCGGGTTGGCTGGACTCCGGCTCCTGCACCAAGTGAATCGTATGGTTGGGATCCTGCACACTAAACAACACGCGTTAGGCTTACCGTGGGAATGTTTCCCACGATTAGACTCCGGCGTGAGAGTAAGTAATCGGTTAGGGTTTATAGGAATCGGATGGGTTGAGAGTGTATTCAATGTAATACCTTTGTGGAACCCTTGGGGGTTCCTTATATAGGCAGTGAAACCCTAATGGGCTGTCACTGATGCTTCGGCCCCAAGGAAAGGATAAGTACCAGAATTAGATTGATTGTTATCTTCTAGTTATGGAGAGTGAATATCCTCTTCTTTGGGGTAAATCCCATTCATAGACAGAATATGATTCTGTCTAGCCCTGTACCGGTCATGTTAGGCCGTGGGCCGCACACGTGTGTGCGGTTACTGTTCACCTAAGCCCATAAGCTTAAATAACATTACTCCAACCCATTTGTGATGGGCCGGATACGGGTAGTACCCGTGGGTCGGGTTCATGACCCGGCTGGGGACTATACGTCATCATGTCCCCCCAGTCTAGTTGTTACAGCCGTAGGCGTAACCTCTAGACTATCAAGATGCTCTCCGGACATACCAAGAAAGATCTAAGGAATGATAAACATTTAAGATTTTATTTTGGCCGCACGTGGCTGCCTGTCTTAGGAATGTTATTCCAATAGCACCTCAGCCGCACGTAACGGCCGAGACAAATTAAATGTAGCATTGAATATGGTCTTACGTAAGACCGCATATCCCGACACAAGAATGAATGCATTAATGGTAGTCAACTGGTCAGTCGCACTTCTACAAAAGTACACCATCAATGCCCACCATTGAGCCACGTAAAACTGCTAAGAAGTGACCCGTGGGTCCCTTCTGACGTTTCAGAAGTGTCAGAAATCCCATCCGTTGGATAGGCGTAGTGGTCTACACGTGTCAAACATCCACGTTACCTCGGAAACCGAGGCAACCCTATATAAGAGTTGGTGTGTGCGATTGTTACACACACAGTTCACACTCTTTCCGCCATGTTATTTCCAAGCTCCTTCCTTCAAACTTTTGCCTTCTATTCCACGGATTTCCTCCACCGCAGGTTAGATCATCACGCCTTACAAATCCTTTTTATAAAACATGGTAAAGGACAACCCTCTAATCACGTATGTCCTGAACGTGATGTCTGCGGAAAAATACATAGACTTTTTGTCTAAGTATTATATTCCCGAAAGCGTACACACAACCTATCCAGGTGAAGGTGAGGCAATTACGGATGCGCCATAGGGAAAGATAGGCGTGTACACGCGCCTATTTGATTCGGACAACTACCGTATCCCCCTATCTAAGTTCCTGGTAGATCTGCTTTTTTACTATGATTTCCACATAACCCAGCTTCACTGCATAGGGGCGTGTAAAATCAATCAATTTGAGATTACATGCCATACATGCGGTGTAACTCCGACCGTGAACCTATTTAGGGCCTTTTACTCCCCCCAACTAGTGAATGGGTGGCTATCGTTTAAAAAACGATCCGGGAACGCCCCCATGACGTATAGGAAGCCTTTAGACTCCCTTAAGAACTGGTACGACCATTACTTTTTTGTTGATGAGAAAGTATTCCCCACTCCTTTTTTCCTGAAAACCAGAGTACCCAAAGATTCTCCGCCCAAATCCAAAGACTATAGCAGCAAAGACTTGAAAATACTAGATACCCACCGCACAGAATTCCATAGGGGGTTGCCGGAACATTTTATGTGCTTAGTAGGACTAAGCCGCCGTTATTATGGGAGGGAGAATGATACTTGGCTTTTGATTGGTGGGTTCTTATATTCTCCCGATATCCTCTCGAATTGATCTCGGTTCTAAGTGGAAAGATTGTTCTTGGTACTAAAAAGGAGGTTTGGTTTTCTAATCTACTAAAGGATTAAATGCTCTAAAATGTAAACTTAAATTTAAAAGCAATTGTATTAATAACAGTAATAAAACTTGAAATAAAAATATAACAGTTAATAAAACTTGAAATAAAAATATAAAATGAAGAAACAGTAAATAACACTCAACTAGATTCGAAATACTCAAAAGAAAAGAAAATTGATTCGGAAGTATACCTTGATCCGGAACTATTGATCCGGAACTTTTCACCCGGAAGTTTATCCGGAACTTTCACCCGGAACTTTGTTCGGAACCTTCACTCGGAACTTTACTCGGAACCTTCACTCGGAACTTTACTCGGAACCTTCACTCGGAAGTTGATTCAGAAGATTGATTCGGAAGTTTACCCGGAACTTCATCCGGAACTTTTGGTCCGGAAGTTTATTCGGAAGATTTGTAAAGAACATTCATTCGGAACTTTGAAAATTGATTCGGAACTTTTTTAAAGGACATTCATTCGGAACTTTTGAAACTCATTCGGAACTTTTTAACTAAAATGCTTCATGCGGAAGTTTTGTTCATTCGGAACTTCCTGTTCATCCGGAACTTTTAACTAAGGTCCTTCATGCGGAACTTTTGAACTCATTCGGAACTTTGGAAAAATTCAAGAACAGTAGCAGCAGAAAAACAGGGAAACACGACTCCAATCCAAAATCAACCAAGTTTTTCACCAAAACTTAAACAAATCTAATCCCGAATCATATACTAACCATAAACTACAAATCCCATCAATAAAAACATAAATTCAACAACTTTTTAAAATCAAAACTCAACCAAATAAGAACTTAAGAACTTGAAATAAAAGATGATGATGAACAAGATGAAATGGAAAGATTGATATATTGAATGATTAAGGTTTTAACAAACAAAAGATAAAGATTAAATTACAAGATTGAAAAACAAGAATCAAAATCACCAAACACCCTAGTGGTGTTGGTGATGTCTACGAACAGAAAGGGAGAAAAGAGGGGAGAAGAAAAGAAAACTAAAAACTGAATGAAAAGTGTGAGGGAAACCCTTTATATAGGTGTTCCCTTTGGTTGGTGAGTGGGCTTTCTCCCGTTCTTCTTGTCTTCTCGTCTTTTCAGAAAAGTTGACGTTTTCGATTCTGATTCGGGATTTGTCGTCGATTAAATTCAACTCGTCTTTTAATTTCTTCGTTTAATAGACTTGAGTTTCTTCGACTTATGTAAATCTTCCATCTTTGGTCCTTTTCTTCGATAAATCTTCGAATAGGCCCAGTGACTTCAAATCTTTTGCATCTCTTGGACAATAGACTTCATCTTGAGTCTTTTTCTTCGATAAATCCCGTGCAATCCCATGTTTTCTCCAATATTCATCCGGTTAGCTCTGAAAACACATTAAACACAAAAACCACGCATAATTCCAAACAAATGATATTAAATACGCGTTTTGGTCTTGTTTTAGCCAGAATTAAGTGGTAAAAGGATGGGTGTTTACACACCTATCAAATCCCCTACACTTAACCATTGCCATGCCCTCATGAGTTGCTTAGTGATAAAGCAATTTTTACATTTTTCTCATAATCAATCACCCTTGGCCTTATTAAAATACTATTAAACAAAAATTAAAGTACCAAAAGAAATTAAAACTTTAAAGTAAACAAAAGGATAGAAAATAGCTACGTGGAAATAACTTGCAAAGAGATCGAGGACTTACATTAGGGCTTTGGTGCTGCGAAGATTTATCACCCTCAAGTTTCACGTTCCCCAAACTAAGCTTAAAAACGAGATCATTGTTATTATAAGTTAGTAAATCAAACACTTACACACATGGCTTAATTATATGCTTAAACTCCCTTATTCCTAGGTGTATCTCTTATATTTTATTTTTGTCTTAGAATGATCATGAAGATGCATTTTTGGACTTATTTCGATAGTTTATTTAGGCTGAAAGCAAAGTAGGACGATTTGATCAATAGTTAGCTAAAGGACAAAATCTCTTAAAACTGCTTCTCGGGATATCAAAAAGTTCATATCTTGGCATAACTCGGTTCACGATTTGAGACCTTTCTCGGGCCGATATTTGGCATGTACTTCATACTTCATATCTTGAGAGACGTGCTTGAGATAATGGTCTTCTCATCGTTAATAGAGTTTCTTCACTTGGAGACTTTTGAGGGGTTCTCCAACTTTGTTGACCACGACTTCATTATTATTCTTCAATCTCTAATTGGGATTTTGAGATACAACGATCCGCCTCCTTTTCTGACTTGGATCTATTTATCCTCATACCTTGTTAGGGTCTTTTCGGATAGACTTCTCCATGATCTTTATGGGAGTTGATTGCTTTTCTTCGTGAGTCTTGATCCTTCATATTGACTTTGGGAATAATGCTTTTCACATCACTTTGGATCTTTAGCAATAAAATGGAATCCTCATGCCTTGTTAGGGCCTTTTCGGACTCGCCAATCTTCGTGCCCCGCTTCATAAGTTATGCCTTGGCTATGAACTCTTATCATTACCGAGCAACTTTTAAACGATCTTGGGCTAGAAGCTAAGTAACTTTTCAAATCGTACGACCTTACTTATTGCAGATAAATTATTAGCAAGTGATGAGAGAATAGGCAAATAATTACACCAAGTGAGCTTGTGCAAGAATACTGACTTATAATTTACTCTATCATTTCTCGTCCTCCACAATTTAAAATCTCAAGTAATGAGACTCGTGGATACTTAGCCTAATAAACCAATTAAGGTCTACATGGTTAAGGATACTAGCTAGAATAAACTTGGATAAGTCTATTCGGGTTGAGTCAAAATAAACGCAACGGGCCTAATATGTCAAAGACTTCTAAACTAGCTACACCACTTTATTAAAATTTTACTTTATTGCGGGATATATACATACGAAAGCAACGATAAAAATTTAAAAATTACGATTAAATGGCCAAAGTTAATAAAAAATTTGAAAAATGTTGAAAAATATGATTTTCCGGTTAAGTGAAGGCATTTTCATGGAAAAGTCCACTTAAAACTTCGATAGAAGTCCCCCCTATACTTAAGATAAACATTGTCCTTAATGTTTAAGCATGTGGGAAAAGGCTCCCCTACACTTATGACATTGTGCAGGTTGGTTAAATCAAGTTAAGGAAGAGACGACTAACGTGATCAATTTCAAATGTGAGTATGAAGAAAATTGAATTACGATAGTTGAGAGATAGAACCGGATTTCGGATAACACGGAAGCACGGTTCTTCAAAGGTTCCAAGAGTGCATTCATCCCTGTAATCACATCACCACACAAATACAAACATCTATAGAGGTCCCCCTACACTTAGGAGGTTAAAACATAAAAGGATAGATACTCGGGCTGCCTCCCGAGGAGCGCTTGTTTTTTATAACCGAGTCACGAGCCTGACTCGACCCAAAATTAGTTCATGGGAAACGTGGTGAGGGAAGGAATCATCTCCTGAGAGGTGTCCTCACCAAAGTACAACTTCACTCGTTGGCCATTCACCTTAAAATTAGGTCCATTAGGTTGAGCGAGCTCGAGAGTACCATATGGAAAAATTTGGGCAATGGTGAATGGGCCGGACCAACGAGATTTCAGCTTGCCCGAAAAGATTTTCAACCGAGAGTTAAAGAGTAAAACTTTATCTCCAACTTGTAACTCTCGGTTTTTAATCTTGGAGTCGTGAATGAGCTTAGTCTTTTCTTTATAGATCAAAGAATTTTCATAAGCCTCATTCCGAAGTTCATTCAGCTCATTGACTTGGATCTTGCGTAGGTCACCGGCTTTGTTGATATCAAAATTAGCCCACTTCAAGGCCCAGTAAGCCTTGTGCTCCAACTCAATGGGGAGGTGGCATGCTTTCCCGTACACGAGACGATATGGTGTACAACCAATCGGAGTCTTGTATGCGGTACGAAAAGCCCACAAAGCATCATCAAGTTTATCAGCCCATGAGGCACGATGCTCTCCCACGGTTCTTTCCAGAATTCGCTTTAATCCTCGGTTAGATATTTCAGCCTGGCCATTAGTTTGTGGGTGGTAAGCGGTGGAAAGACGATGATTTACACCATACTTAGCCATGACTCTAGCAAATTGGTCATTGCAAAAATGAGTCCCGCGATCACTAATAATGGCGCGAGGCACACCGAATCTAGCGAATAGAGATTTCAAAAAGTTACAAACCACCCTTGCGTCATTAGTAGGTAAAGCTTTGGCTTCAACCCACTTTGAAACGTAGTCAATGGCTACAAGGATGTATTTATTTCCTTTAGAGGAAGGGAATGGCCCCATAAAGTCGATACCCCAAACATCAAAAATTTCACATTCTTGAATGAAATTCTGAGGCATCTCGTCTTTATGTGTGATCTTGCCTTGTTTTTGGCAAGCATCACAACGTTTAACCATATTGTGAGCGTCACGATATATGGTGGGCCAATAAAATCCCGAGTCAAACACTTTTTTGGCGGTGTAGTTGGGACCAAAGTGACCACCGGTAGGTCCTTTGTGGCAAGCGTCAAGGATTTTTAAAGCTGTCGGTCCATCAACACATTGGCGAATAATCAAATCGGCACATTGTTTGAATAGATACGGGTCATCCCAAAAATATTCTTAGCAAAAATATTTTTGGTTTTTATGTTTTTTAATTTTTAGGATTCTTGAAAATTTATATTTTTTAGTGTTTTTGAAAATTTTTATGAAAAAGTAACGTTCACGGTGAACGGATCCCAAAATCCAAGTTCTCACAAAAAATTGTTGATCTTAACGAGAAGAGCCGGCAGCGGCGCCATTTGATACTTGGCTTTTGATTGGTGGGTTCTTATATTCTCTCGATATCCTCTCGAATTGATCTCGGTTCTAAGTGGAAAGATTGTTCTTGGTACTAAAAAGGAGGTTTGGTTTTCTAATCTACTAAAGGATTAAATGCTCTAAAATGTAAACTTAAATTTAAAAGCAATTGTATTAATAACAGTTAATAAAACTTGAAATAAAAATATAACAGTTAATAAAACTTGAAATAAAAATATAAAATGAAGAAACAGTAAATAACACTCAACTAGATTCGAAATACTCAAAAGAAAAGAAAATTGATTCGGAAGTATACCTTGATCCGGAACTATTGATCCGGAACTTTTCACCCGGAAGTTTATCCGGAACTTTCACCCGGAACTTTGTTCGGAACCTTCACTCGGAACTTTACTCGGAACCTTCACTCGGAACTTTACTCGGAACCTTCACTCGGAAGTTGATTCGGAAGATTGATTCGGAAGTTTACCCGGAACTTCATCCGGAACTTCTGGTCCGGAAGTTTATTCGGAAAATTTGTAAAGAACATTCATTCGGAACTTTGAAAATTGATTCGGAACTTTTTTAAAGGACATTCATTCGGAACTTTTGAAACTCATTCGGAACTTTTTAACTAAAATGCTTCATGCGGAAGTTTTGTTCATTCGGAACTTCCTGTTCATCCGGAACTTTTAACTAAGGTCCTTCATGCGGAACTTTTGAACTCATTCGGAACTTTGGAAAAATTCAAGAACAGTAGCAGCAGAAAAACAGGGAAACACGACTCCAATCCAAAATCAACCAAGTTTTTCACCAAAAATTAAACAAATCTAATCCCGAATCATATACTAACCATAAACTACAAATCCCATCAATAAAAACATAAATTCAACAACTTTTTAAAATCAAAACTCAACCAAATAAGAACTTAAGAACTTGAAATAAAAGATGATGATGAACAAGATGAAATGGAAAGATTGATATATTGAATGATTAAGGTTTTAACAAACAAAAGATAAAGATTAAATTACAAGATTGAAAAACAAGAATCAAAATCACCAAACACCCTAGTGGTGTTGGTGATGTCTACGAACAGAAAGGGAGAAAAGAGGGGAGAAGAAAAGAAAACTAAAAACTGAATGAAAAGTGTGAGGGGAACCCTTTATATAGGTGTTCCCTTTGGTTGGTGAGTGGGCTTTCTCCCGTTCTTCTTGTCTTCTCGTCTTTTCAGAAAAGTTGACGTTTTCGATTCTGATTCGGGATTTGTCGTCGATTAAATTCAACTCGTCTTTTAATTTCTTCGTTTATTAGACTTGAGTTTCTTCGACTTATGTAAATCTTCCATCTTTGGTCCTTTTCTTTGATAAATCTTCAAATAGGCCCAGTGACTTCAAATCTTTTGCATCTCTTGGACAATAGACTTCATCTTGAGTCTTTTTCTTCGATAAATCCCGTGCAATCCCATGTTTTCTCCAATATTCATCCGGTTGGCTCTGAAAACACATTAAACACAAAAACCACGCATAATTCCAAACAAATGATATTAAATACGCGTTTTGGTCTTGTTTTAGCCAGAATTAAGTGGTAAAAGGATGGGTGTTTACACACCTATCAGAGAACTTATATCCGTGCTTTCTGACGAATCGTGGACAGGGTAGGTTTACGTATACTTTGTAGTTGTGATAAATGTCATTTGCATTTTAGGACCTTACTGACCCGTGTAATTGTAAATGTCCGCAGAGATGAACCTACATGGACTATTGCGTCAGGGTGACCCAATGAAAGTGCCTGAAGGATTCCGCCCGTTGAAGGAGAATGAACTCCCCCTTCTTGATGCGACCGCAGACCGTACCATTCCACTTGAAGAAACTTCCGAGGAAAGATCGGATGAAGAGGAGCCTATTATCGAGAAATCCCCTCTGGATTTCCATAAGGAAGATGGTGGAGAGTTGCTGTTGGAGGGCGCCGTGACGCACCAGGAAGATGCAGGAGAAGAGGATTTCCTCAACCTTGAGGATGAAGACATCACTCAAGCCTCTGGGTCCCCCAAGCCCACATCCAAAAAGAGAAAGACCACCAGGAGGGTGGCAAAGACACTAGGAGATGAGGCGAGGGCCTCAAATGCTCCCCCAAAGAAACTAAGGAAAGACCATCCTCAGTACCAAGAGGGAAGTGGTATTGCGACGGCCCAGGCCAACCCCACACCGCACATGGATGAAAAAGTCTGGCGAGATACCCCCGTGAGTGCCGTAGCTCCTACCGCCCCGGAACCTGCAACTGGTACCACGTAAGCACCTTCTCGTCTTTTATTCTTTCCTTGTCTTGTTGTTTTTTTTCTTTAAGGATAGAATGTCTAAAAAAATTGAATATGTCAATAACAGGGCGGATCCGTCGACTGTAGCTCAAAAGGGAGAGGTGGAAAGGGACCCTTCCCCCACGACATCAATCAGACCTCCATCCCCTCCTGTGACACACGCCGAGGAGCCACTTCCTGAAGGACCAGAGAACAGCCTGCGCCTAGCATGGAATCTCTCCAGTTTAACAAGGTTGGAGGCGGAGTCTGAGTGTACAGAATTTATCGAGCATATTACTCCTCCGGCCCTGGCTCAAGACTTGGACGAACTAGACCATGAGTCTTTGCTGGAGCAGTTTGATGTGTCATCCGCACACCAAGTGACAGTGGGTGCAGCCATAAGACGCCGTCTGATCAAGGCTTTGGCAAATGTAAAGCGTGCGGACAAAAGAATAGCTCGCCGTGAAGCACTAGTTGTGAAGCACGAGAAGACTATCGCTTCCTTGCAAACGGTGTTGGTTACGGCAGAGGCCACCGTGAAGGAGCAGGCCCATCACGCCAACACTCGGGAAAAACGTATCGTTGAGCTTGAGGCCCTTGTAGCCGCATCAAACGAGAAGGTACGCGTTCAACATTAATGTTCTTTGTTTTTTTTGCACAAGAAAGAAAACACATTATCCTTGTGATAACTCTAAGTGCCTATATGCAGGTGTCCGCAGCCGAAGCCTCCACCAAAGCTGTAACCATACAAGCATTCAACATCGCACAGGAGCGCGACTCACTAAAGGATGAGCTAACACAAGCGCGGACTAATTTGGATGAGCAAGCTGCAACAGCTGAGGAGGAGCTAAGCAAGATGGCCACGGATTGTGCTGAAAGGATGTGTCCTCCTTTGCTATCGGCCATAGTTGGGCGCAGGTGGATGATTGGTCAGGGAATGCACCTTGCCGTAAGCAAGGTTATGGAATCTCCGCACTTGCTGCAAGCATTCGCAGGCGTCGTTTCGGATGGGATTGACCGTGGTAGGCACGAGGGCTTGGTCCAAGCTGTAGAATTGATAGGTAAGAATGAGGACATTACCCAACACGCCTACCACAACCCTTCAGCTGCGGACCAGATGACCGCGTCAATGGATGCACTTGCTGAAATCCAACATCCTCTTTTGGACGAGCTGGAGGCGCTGAAGGATGCTCCTAACGAGGTAGTAATGTCCAAGCTTACTGCTGATTTATCCAACTGAACTTGCCTACCTATGACTCCGTGTCGAAGGTAATGAAAGGTGAAAAACTGCTTGCTGAGGCATTAGATGCGAATGCGATCAAGGCGCAGGATGGGAAGAATGATCGCGAGGAGGCCCTCCGTGCCATGATCGAAGAAGGGAAGAAGGATATAGGGGAGTTCCTACCTCCGTTGTAATTTATCTTGTAAACATTTTTATCTTTTATTCGTCCGTGCATGTACACGGCTAAGACTGATATGTGAAATAACTGTCCTATGTATGTAAGTCCGTGATAACCACGGCCATTTTGTTATGATTTTGAAACTTGTGTATTTTTATTTTTTGGATATCGTATACCGATACCATGACATGTGACGTCTTACTCAAAAAAGAAACACTCAAGTCTATAATTTACTAGACATGCGACGTGCGTCTTTACTATGCAAAGCACTGCGTGAGTACGGCATACGGAAACTTATCACAACGTCTTGTGAGTAAGGTGTCTAGTAAGGATACACGATCCGCGTCACTAGGGTTGCATCCCTCTTATGCGACAAGTTGAATTAGTAGATTCACTTAATCCTCTTACCCCACCTGGAGGCGTATAATACATGTACGGTGATTGAATGAATGCATATGAATGAAACATGGCATATTATGATAATAACTAAAATTCATATGACTATAATAGAATCTAAAGAGCAACCAAACAATTTGCACGGAAAACTAACCGTGGAGCTAGCTAGGCACCACGGCATTTTATTAGAACGTTTACATTTTTTGTTTTGACAAGAATGGGAAACCCTAAAAAACAAAAAAGGTCCTATGAAATCATAAGAAACAAAACAAAGAGAACACATGGATCTTCATTAAAGCCAAATATAGCGAAGTGTCCATGCGGAAGCCGTAGCTTTTAAAGATAGCACCTTTTGAGATTGGAGATATTCCATGTGCGTTCCAGATCGCGGCCATCCATGTCACGTAACTTGTACGCGCCCCGTCCCAAGGCCTCCGTGACCTCGTATGGTCCTTCCCACTTAGGGCCCAGCTTTCCTGTATTCTCCGCTCGACTTGCTTCGTTAGCGCGATAGACATAATATCCCGGTCGAAAAGAAACACCTTTGACCTTGGCGTCATAATAAGCCTTCATTTTAGCCGTGGACTTGGCCTCATTGATAGCCGCTATCTCCCTTTTTTCCTCCAACAAATCCAGATTGATCCGGAGTTGCTCGTCGTTCGTGACGACATTAACCTCCACCGTGCGGATGGTAGGCATTCCTATTTCTGCTGGTATAACAGCTTCAGTGCCGTAGGCCAATGCGAATGGAGTGTCCCCGTTGGTTGTTTTGATCATAGTTCTATGCGCCCATAGAACATGTGGTAGTTCGTCCACCCATTTGGCACTTCGCTCCTCCAAGCGTGCCTTGATGCCGTTTCCCAAGCTTCTATTTGCTCGTTCCACAAGGCCATTTGTCTGCGGGTGCTTAACAGACGCGAAGCGCCGTTTGATATTCAATGCTGCGCACCAGTCCTTGAATGGATTATCCGCTAACTGTTTCCCGTTGTCCGAGATGATTTCTCCTGGTAATCCAAAACGGCACACGATGTTCTCCCAAACAAACTTATTAACTTGTTTGCCTGTGATGGATTTGACTGCCTTGGCCTCTATCCAACGTGTAAAGTAGTCCATTGCGACAATCAAGAACTTAACTCCCCCCGCATCTACAGGAAATGGTCATGCGATGTCAAACCTCCACTTATAGAATGGCCATAGGGATGTAATAGGTGTAAGTTCCTGCTGCGGATGTCGCGGCACTGGTCTGTGCACTTGGCAATCACTGCACTTGTGAATCATGTCGCGTGCGTCCCTATGCATGGTAGGCCAATAATATCCTGTGCGTAGAGCTCGAGCTACCACAGATCGTGGACCTGCGTGCATGCCGCATAACCCTTCATGTATCTCACTGATCACAAAATAAGTGGCCTGTCATGGTCTAACACACCGCAACCACGGCTGCAAGAAAGAGCGCTTATAAAGGATACCTTCTCGAAGTTCGAAGTGCTGCGACTTCCTTCTGATGCGCCTTGCCGCTTTTTCATCGTCCGGAAGGGTTTCGTTAGTCAAATAGTTGACGATTGGGGTCATCCATGTAGGTCCATCCTCCTCAACTATAGTAGCAACCTCCCCTTCTGTTATAGACTTTTCCTTGAGTATTTCCACCAAGACTTTTTTGGACAAGTGGGCGAAACTTGTAGACGCGATTTTGCTAAGAGCGTCCGCCTTCTTGTTCTCACCCCTTGGTACCTGCTTGATAGAAAACTTGCTGAAATCCGCGATGAGTGACTTGACTTTCTCCAAGTATCGGACCATGTTATCCTTCTTAGCTACATATCCACCTAGAATGTGGTTCGCGACAAGCCGTGAGTCCACGTAGGCTTCAAGGTTGCGGACTCCCATTCTAGCGGTGATTTTTAAACCCGCAATTAATGCTTCATATTCCGCCTCATTGTTGGTGGCTGTGAACTCAAAGCGAAGGGCGTACGTAAACTCCATTCCTTCTGGATTCGTGAGGATGAGACCAGCTCCTGACCCATCCGTACACGAAGATCCGTCCGTGAATAACACCCATGGTTCTGCTGGAGTTTCGTCTTGTTTTACGATTGGTCCTTCTTCATCCGGCTTCTCTACCAAGAAATCCGCCAAGATTTGGCCTTTAACAGCCGTCCTTGGCCTATAAGATATGTTGTGTTCTCCCAATAGAATGCTCCACTTTTTTAGCCTACCTGCCACATCCGGTCTAGAGATGACTTGTTTTATTGGTTGGTCAGTAATGACTACAATTGGGTGCGCCTGAAAGTATCGGCGCAACCGTTTTGTTACAAACAATAGTGCCAAAACAAATTTTTCCGTAGAGGAGTAATTCAACTCCGGCCCTTATAATGTTCTACTTATGAAGTAGACCGGAGTTTGTACTGTATCCCTATACGTCATGAGTACCGCACTTATTGCTCCATGTGTGGCTGATAGATACATAATGAGCTCCTCCTTTGGCCGGGGAGCTACTAGCATGGGGAGAGATGCGAGGTGTTGCTTGAGTTAACCAAAGGCTTCCTCAACTTCCTTCGTCCACCGGAAGTCTCCCTTCTTAATGCACTTCTTGAGTGTTTTGAATAGGGGGAGTGACTTCTCTGTGGACTTTGATAAGAACCTATTTAGCCCGGCCAGCTTCCCATTTAAGGATTGCACCTCTTTCCGTGTCTCAGGGGATGGTAGCTGTATTACTGCGTCCGTTTTTTCTGGGCAAGGTTTGATTCCATTTGGATCAATCATATATCCAAGGAACATTCCCTCCGTTGCCCTAAACGTGCATTTCTTTGGATTTAGCTTCATATTAATCCTCCTCAATGTGTCAAACGTCTCTTGGACATCCCGGAGAAGTGCATCCTCCGTATGACTTTTTATGACTAAGTCATCCACATAGATCTCCAGGTTGCGGCCTATCTGTGAGTCAAAGGCTTTGTCCACAAGCCGCTGGTATGTAGCCCCGGCGTTCTTTAGTCCAAACGGCATTTTTGTATAACAGTATACGCCTTGACTAGTATGGAACGCCGTCTTCTCTGCGTCCTCTTCCGCCATCTGGATCTGGCGGTATCCTTTATATGCATCTAAGAAGCACTTAAAGGGATATCCACATAGAGATTCCACCTTCTAGTCAATCTCCGGTAACGGGTAACAGTCCTGTGGACAGGCTTTGTTCAGATACGTGAAATCCACACACATGCGCTAGCTTCCGTCATGCTTTTTGACCATGACTGGATTGGATAACCACTCGTGGTAGTATGCCTCGCGCATGATACCTGCGTCCACTAGTTTTCGTACCTCATCCAGTATCACTCGGCTGCGTTCAGGTGCCTGACCGCGCTTCTTTTGCTTGACGGGTTGGTACCCCTGGCGGATCTGGAGCTTATGTTCTGCTATCGCGCGTGGTACGCCCGTCATATGCTTGGGCACCCATGCGAATATATCTAAATTTGCCTTCAAGAGAGAGCACATGGCCCTCTTACCGTTATCCGAGAGCGTTCCCCCTATGGACACCTCTTGTTCCGGATAATCAGGATGGATTGCCACCCTCCAATTGGGAGGTGGTGATCCATCCTTGGGTGGAATAGGTGGAAACGGTGTTTTCACGGCATGACACTCGGATGCTGGTACGATTGTGTTGTAAATGGTGACAATTCCTCCTTCCACAGGGAATTTGATCATTCCGTGTGCCGTGGAAGGTACCGCCCGTATGGCCAGAATACCTGGTCTGCCTATGATCCCATTGTATGGAGAGTGTGAGCGTATCACCATAAAGTTCATCCATGCAGTGGTGGAGTGATCTTCATTCCCAATGGTTACAAGCAGACGCAGTTGCCCTATCAGCCAGATGGTGTCTCCACTAAAACCAATGAGCGGCGTCGTGGCCGGTACCAATTGGCTTCTTATTTTTGGCCGTAACTGTACAAAACAGTGTTCGTACAGTACTTTTGCTGATGACCCTTCATCCACATACATGCGATGAACATTGTGTGTTCCAATGCTTATCTCAATAGTGAGAGGCGCATCAATCACATCGCTTGCTGTGATGGGAGGGAATGAGATTTCCCTGCCGCGTGAAAATATTTGACTAATTTTCTGCCTCGTGCGGCGCTGTCTGGATTGGATCATGTATATAGTTGAAGGTTTGTCCTTTTGGGGATCCTTCTTGTCATACTTCTTGTTGTCTTTCCCATCCTTCCAATCCTTAACCAAATGCTTGAGTTTACCTGACTTGATCAGTGACTTCATGTGCTTCTTGAGCTGGATACACTCCTCCGTACCATGGCCTTTGTCGTTATGGAATTCGAAAAAGCGATTTCCTTGGCGACGGTCCAGCGGAGTCGTCATTGGGGGAGGCCTCAGAAAATTAGCAACTTCCGTCAGCAAGATATCCCGGTAGGACATCTTTAGAGGGGTAAACTTATCGTCCGGCCGTCCTCCTTTGTTTTGGCTCTTGTAGTCTGAGCCCCTACCATTGTTTTGATTGCTCTGACCGCCCGACTGTCTCCTAGACTAGTCGTTCGATCGGTAGCCGTTTCCTTTTGAAGGGTAGGCCGTGGCAACCGCGGTTTCTCCCTCTATGAAGTTTCTGACCCTTTCCATGAGGTCGTCATACCACTCCGGGCGCTTGTCATTGAGACGCCTGATTAATTCCCTGTCTGTTATGGCATGCATGTAGTCGGAAATTTTCAGGAGTTCCGGTATTGTCTTTGTGCGTGTGCACTCGTCATTGAAGCGCTCAGTGAAGGCTTCCGTAGACTCCCCCGGTCGTTGCTTGACGGTTGCCAATGAGACCGGGTCCCTATTATACTTCTTCCGCTGAGTATAATTATTCTTGAACGCAGTGCGTAATTCAGTGAAGCTATCAATGCTTCGCGGAGGAAGTCCTTCGAACCAGTCGCGAGCATTGCCAATCAAGGTTGAATTGAACATCTGGCACCATATAGGCATGGGCCATCGCTCAATTTTCGCCTGCGTATCAAATATCTTGAGGTGATCATCCGGATCACCCGTTCCATCATAAGTCTTGACACACGCCGGGATGCGACGTTTTGTGTCCTCGGAGTAATTCCGTATACGGAGAGTAAAAGGATCTTCCCTAGGATCTGCCCATGAACGAGTGAGACTAGGGTCGCACCACGGTTGGGAAAGATCTTCTGCTTCTGTCTCTCGGTAGTAGGGACCACCATAGTACTCATCATTGTTTGGTGGTGGTGGAGGAGTACGCCTAGGTCGGCGACGCTTGGGCGGATGGTCACCCGAGTCCTCTCCTGATGGATCGGGAGAAGGAGGCGGTGCTCCATCTCTTGGGTGAGGACCGCTCTTGTGAGAGGAGCCAGGGGCCTTCTTCCCGATATTCATCCTATCCCACACACTCGTGCGGCGATTGGCTCTGGTCAGTTCCTGATCTGGTCGTTCGGGTGAACCGTCGGACCTCTCTCCTTCTTCTCGAGACTGCGTTAATTCCTGCATGAGACGATCCCCATATGCGTTCAAACACATTCCTAGGTTGGGGAGTTTCCTCGAAGAGGCTCCGCTCCTGAGGTCGGGTCTTTCCCTCTGATTTTTTGAAGAGGTGCTTGGTCCGACATTGCCAAAGTTGAGTCTAGATTGGAGGTCCCTCCCTAGATTCAACCTTGATGCAATCCCTGAACAATCCTATCAAAGTTCTGTGTGAGAACTCGAGTGAGATCCTCCTCGCTGAGTGGTTCGACCTCGACTTCTTCCTCGGTCGATGGTCTGCGCGGCTCCTTGTTAGGGGGATTGGGCGCACTCCCTGGATCAGGATTGTCCAAGGTCGAAGTAGGTGGTGGAGTCATGGAGATGGTGCTTGTCACCCCCATGGACTGAAAGCCACTCCGGTTGTTTGGTCCCCCCGCTTGATGGCTAGGGGATCGAGTGGGAATGAGTATCCCTTCCCCTTGGGACTTCCGATTTCCAGGATTTGTTTTCCTGGGGTTGCCTTGCGGATGCCCCTTCGTCATTGAGACTTTCAAGATGAGATTTCGCTCTAGCTTAGTGTAATGGTCCCACGGATGGCGCCAACTTGTTGATACAAAAGTTGGGTGATCCTTGCTAGACCCGAATTAGGCTTAATTCGGGTTGGCTGGACTCCGGCTCCTGCACCAAGTGAATCGTATGGTTGGGATCCTACACACTAAACAACACGCGTTAGGCTTACCGTGGGAATGTTTCCCACGATTAGACTCCGGCGTGAGAGTAAGTAATCGGTTAGGGTTTATAGGAATCGGATGGGTTGAGAGTGTATTCAATGTAATACCTTTGTGGAACTCTTGGGGGTTCCTTATATAGGCAGTGAAACCCTAATGGGCTGTCACTGATGCTTCGGCCCCAAGGAAAGGATAAGTACTAGAATTAGATTGATTGTTATCTTCTAATTATGGAGAGTGAATATCCTCTTCTTTGGGGTAAATCCCATTCATAGACAGAATATGATTCTGTCTAGCCCTGTACCGGTCATGTCGGGTCGTGGGCCGCACACGTATGTGCGGTTACTGTTCACCTAAGCTCATAAGCTTAAATAACATTACTCCAACCCATTTGTGATGGGCCGGATACGGGTAGTACCCGTGGGCCGGGTTCATGACCCGGCTGGGGACTATACGTCATCAATGTTCTTGTTATACCTGATTATTGTGTTACCTTGGTTTCTGTTCATAAGTTGGCTAAGGATAACAAAATTTTGGTTGCCTTTGATGAGAATAAATGTTTCTTTTTGAATCAAGATTTCAAAAAAATCTTGGGTACTGGTAGACAATGTGGTGGTTTATACTATTTAGATGTAGAAGGTACTAAATGTGTTAATGACCCTTATGTGATTGCTTGCTCTTTGTCTAAACATGACTGGCATTGTAGATTAGGTCACCCTGATGACCCAGCTCTAAATGTGCTTAAAGTTTCTTTGAATATTAGTTCTACTGATCAAAATGAGTTTTGTGAAATCTGTCAAAGAGCTAAACAGACTAGAGAACCTTTTCTATTAAGTGACCACAAAACTAAATATCTTGGTGAACTGGTTCATTTAGATTTGTGGGGACCTTATAGGGTGACCAGTCACACTGGTCATAGATATTTTTTGACAATTGTGGATGATTACACAAGAGCTGTTTGGGTTTATTTGATCAAAACCAAAGATGAAGTTGGTAACTCAATTGAGATCTTTTATAATATTTTAAAAACCCAATTCAAAAGAGATGTTAAAGTTTTTAGAAGTGACAATGGGACTGAATTTTTTAATCAGAATTTTCAAAACTTTTGTCACACCAAGGGAATTATACACCAAACCTCTTGTGCTTATACTCTACGGCAAAATGGGGTGGTTGAAAGGAAACATTGGCATCTTCTTAATGTTACCAGATGCCTTATGTTTCAAGGGGGAATACCCTTAACATTTTGGACTGAATGCATTCTAACTGCTACTTATCTTATCAACAGATTACCCTCTTCTGTGCTAAATGGTAGATCTCCATATGAGATTATGTATAATTCATCCCTAATCTCTCTCATATTAGGACTTTTGGATGTCTTTGTTTTGCTACTATTTTAAATAATCATGATAAACTCACCAGTAGGTCTGAAAAATGTGTTATGATGGGTTTTTCTAATTCTCAAAAGGGTTATAAACTGTATAGTCTTGATAGACATTAGTTCTTTGTTTCTAGATATGTTAAGTTTTTTAAATCTATTTTTCCTTTTAAAGATATTGTTTTGAATAAAAAGAATAGTAATGAAGATGTTGATGTCTTTCAAAACAATAAAGTTTTAACCTTTTTTTATTTGGAAAATCTTGAGCTTCCTAATGATGATGAGAGAGTTTCAAACATTCATAATGGTGACAGTATGTCACCAAGTGCTAGTAGCCCACTCTTGGATCTAGGTAACAGTGGGCACACTGCATCCAACAATGATACCACATATGTCAGTCCAAGTGACTTTGAGGCTGCCACACTTGATGATAATCAAGTATCTAAAGGAACTTTAGAGCATCACCCAGGTCTTCTTTTACATGGACAGAACTTGGGTGGCATATCTAATACCAATGCTTGGGATGACCAAGTCTTGAGAAGGTCTTTTAAACCTTCTGTTTTTCCAAAAAAATTACATTGATTTTGTTGTTGATTCAAAAGTCAAATATGAGATTGAAAAGGTTGTTGGATATTCTAAGGTTAGAGGGGATGTCTTATGTTTTGTGACTCAATTAAATAAAAGTTGTGAACCAAAAAGGTTTTTTGAGGCTTGTCAAAGCCCACAATGGATTGATGCTATGGATGTTGAATTTGTGCTTTGCTTGAAAATGATACTTGGGACTTAGTTGAATTGCCTGTTGGTAGAAATGCATTAAATTCTAATTGGGTTTGGAAACTTAAGTTCAAATCTAGTGGTGAAATATAAAGGTATAAGGCTAGACTTGTTATCATGGGTTGTGGTCAAAAGGAAGGTATTGATTATGAGGAAACTTTCTCCCCTGCTGTGAAATGATGACTGTTAGGTGTCTCATAAACTTAGCTGTTAATCAATCTTGGCCTATATACCAACTTGTCATTAACAATGCTTTTCTATATGGTGAATTAGATGAAACTGTTTACATGAAACCCCCTCAAGGTTTCTACTCTGACAGCCCTAAGCTTGTTTGTAGGCTAAAAAAGTCTATTTATGGTCTTAAGCAGTCCCATAGACAGTGGAATGCTAAACTCACTTCTGCTTTGGTTGATAATGGTTTTGCCCAAAGTAAATCTGACTATTCCCTTTATACTAAGTCTTATGATCAGTCATTTATTGTTGTGTTTGTTTATGTGGATGACATTATTGTGACTGGAAATAATAAGAAAGAAATTGACAGCTTTAAAAGTTTTTTGAAAGAAAAATTTAAAATCAAAGACTTAGGAAAATTGCAATACCTTTTGGGAATTGAGGTTGTTGACACCAATTCTGGTGTGTGTTTGAATCAAAGAAAATATGTCCTTGATCCTTTTTTTTGAGTATGGAATGCTTGCCTGCAAACCTTCCAAGACACCCTGATAGTTGTAATTTCACACTCGTTTAGGAAAACGAGGCAAAAACGGTAAGTATTAAGTGAACGTTTAGGAAAACGTAAACACTTATGACCCTTGGTGTGGGATCGTTCTTAAGGAGGCTTGGTGTGTGTGTGTTAAGACTTGATTAAAATTTGAGATTAATATTATAGAGAAGAAAGAAAAGAGAAAATGAAGACGGTTACGAATAAAATTAAACTAAGACGAAAGCTAAGACGTAAAACCGTAAAACGTGACGAAATTTAAAAATTACCCAAAAAATCCTTAGAAAATCACAATAAATTCCTAAAAATGCAATTAGAGTTTACAAAAAATCAAAACTTACTCAAACCTTTTATTTAATTAAATACTAATTTTTAATGCTAATTAAATCCCAAAAAATCAATTTAATTAATAAAAAGCCCAAAGTAAGATTTTTCAATTTGTAAAACTCAAAAATAACTTAATTAAACTAAAAAGTATTTTTGAAAAATTTAAAACTAATTAAAACTATTTAAAATGATTAAAAATTTAAATTAAATATTAAAATAATATTAAAAATTCAAAATTTATAAAAAATTCTAAAAACTTGCAAATTAATTTATTTTAACTTAATAAAACCATAAATAAAAGTGAAATGACCAAAATACCCCTATTGGGCCTCCAAATGGGCCAAAAGTCAAAACAGTCCAAGCTTAATGGGCTTTTTGACCCAATAAGCAAAAAGTCAACCAAATAAGCTAAAAAGTTCCAGTCTAGCTTAAAATTCAATTTTAAACACAAAACTCTAAAGGCCCAAAAGCTGAATCAGTGCTTATCACAACTTAATAAGCAAACAGCTTATTCTTAATGGGCTTTTTGGCCCATTAAGCCATAAGCTGAAATTTGACACACATCCTTCTAATGAGATTATAAAGCTGTTTGTAAAAAGAATTTTTGAAATATCTCAAGAAATAAGCCTGAAATAAGCCAAAGCTCTCTACACAAAATGACAAAATAGTCGTTTTCGAGTTCTAGACCACTTCAAGGGCTGATTCAAGTTGCAAAAGGTTTTAAATCACTTAATTAAGCTTAATCAACAAAAGGATTTCAAATAAGCACACTGAATAAGCTGTAAAAAGCAATAAGCTATTTTTGAAAAAGACAAAATAGTCGTTTTCTAGTCAAAAGCTAAAACCAAAAGCTGTAAACTTCAAAACTAACTTATAGGCTTAAAATAATAAGTTCTATCACAAAAAACAAGTTGTTGCACAATAGAATAAGCTAGAATAGCATATAAATAAGTTGTTAACCAAAATACACTAGCAGTGGCAAGCAACAGTGGGAAAGGGTTCCCATTGCTTTGACTTTTTTACTTGCTTTTTTAGAGAGATCCAGTTGGTTTTTTTGGACAAAAAGGGAACCTCTACAACCAGTGATTTATAGAGAGTCACAAACAAGCAAGAAAACACAAATTGATCCAGCCAAATGATGCAGTTTAATCAAACAGTCCACAGATATGACACAAACATGAATATAAGCAGATCTGATAATTAAAAAGAAGATTAAGCAAGAATAAGCCAACCAAACTTAACCAAAAGCATACAACAGCTTAAATAAACTTAATGAAGCACAAATAAACTAGTTTCATGCATTGGCTTAAAGATTTGAGCTAGTTTCCAACCTATTTGACTTACTGATGAACAAAGATGAACACAAAGTGGCCTTTGCTGATGTACTTGACCACAAATCCAAATTCAAACCCTCAAATCCACTTAACAGATTATACAAACTTTGTTTTAGCACTTGTTTACCCTAGTTACTCATGCATACTAGGTTTTCACAAAGTTTCACCCTAAAATGACCTAAAATAAGCTTGTTATGCCAAGTATTCAGATTCAATGTTAGAAAGCACAAGAATGACAAATATCAGCAATCAACCACTTATATATCAGATACAAACTCAAATAAACCATTAACACCTACTCACTTTCATCAAAACATGAACAAAACAGCAATCCCAAACAGTCTTTTAACTTTTTAAATCAAGATTTAACAAAGTAAAAGTGTATTTCAGCCCAAGAAACTCTTAAACATGCATAAATCTAACATGAACAAGATCCAAGAACAAGATTCAAGCATCAAACATTAGCATACAACATCATATACCCAAAATCACTTAGCACAAGTACTTATGACAGATTTTGGACTTGAAATTGCAAACCTAATGAATGTACATCCACACTTACGAATTTTAGAGCTTATGTGGTAGCTTAACAACCACAAGCTTCCAACAAAACACTGCTAAGATTCAACAAGGTTAGCACAAACAGATTATATATAAAAAAATGAAAACATGTTGATTCTTTCCAACTTTATACCCCACTCCTTGAATCTTCTCAAACCACAAGCTTCACTACACCTTGATAAGATTCTTATCAGGGTGCTATGATCAACTTATGATCCAAAAACCTCAAGTGTTTGTACCAAATTTTGGAAAAATCACAGATTTTTGAAAACTTTTGAAAGCACTTGCATAAACTTCAAACCAAACTTTGAAAACTTCCAAATCAAAAACTCATATCATTCAACAATAACATAAAAGTAAATTGGAACTTGGAATTCGTCAACAAACTTTCACTCTTTCTCATTCATTGAAACAAGGATTTACAAAGTTGTGACCAAAGAAAACCAAGAACAAAAGCTAATGTTGTGACCTAATGGCTTTATATAGAGCCTTACAAGTGTTCTACAAAGCTGAAAACTAAAAACCCTAGCTGGTTGAAGTTCCAATAATACCCTTGAGTTTTGAATAAGTGTTGACTAAATTTGGACTTGTATGAAGATTCATGTGATGCCAGTGGTGAAAAGTTGATCCAATAGGTTCAAATGAGCTTAGGAATGAAGCAATGTTGTGGGACGTTGATCCTGATCGACGTCGAAGTGCCGGTCAAAAATAACCTAATTACCTTATACTAGATAGGGTACGTGGGTATTAAATCCACGAGGAATATGTGGTTTTAGTTTAAGTTTTGGGGTGATCACTGATCAATAAAAATTTTGGTTTTGAAATCTAACGACTAAAATACTCTTGATAAAAAATGCTGATTAAAAGTTAAAATAATTATCAAACTAATAATAAAGCTAAAAGAATATAATAAAGATGTAAACAATTAAAAGAAAAATGCAATCCTTTCCAGCTCCTAATATTTATGGTTAATCACACTTATGGATTATCGAAACTTTTTAGTTCGTTTACAAAGATTATTTCGACTTAATATGAATGAATTAACGTCGGCATTTATTATGTTTATCAATAACTCGCGATAATAAATCTTATATTAATCTAACCAATAATTATGTTTTAATAATTTATTTAGGTACAACTTATGTTGATTATACGACCATCTTTTTCTTTAATTAAATAGAATAAGTATGAACCGTTAACTAACAATAAATTATCTTGCACAAATAATTAAACATAATATTAAATCAATAAAAATAATTTATAAATAAATCATAAATCAATGTAACAAAAATATGATAATCCAAAAGTAATGATCAAACCATAAATAAAGTTACCGAAAGGAATTACAACAAAATTTGTCGGACATCGCGTTGTACCCCACCCGCTTTATATCAATCACCATCTTTTTTTATATATTCTTTTGCAAAAGTGGTTGACGTGTCAAAAAGAACAAAAGCTGTCCCCACTTGTCTTGACTTCAATCTTCTTTTCTTTTGGTTTTAATAGTCGACTTTTTTTCTTTTTTCCAATACACAGCCCCCACCAAATTGATTCTTTTCTTTGTGAATTGAAGTCACTGTGCGACAGCCCCCCACCAAAAGTCAATGTGTATCCCTTTGTTGACTTTTTTTCTTTTCTATATATTCTCAATCGGTTGTTGTATATCTTCCTTTGGTCGGGTCGGTGGTTATTGGGCTTTGGGCCAAAAATTATTTTTTTAATTTTTTTTTCTTTTTTTTCTTTTTTTCTTTTATTCTTTTGACATATAATAACTTTGTCCCAATAAAAATTAACCCAACGCCAATAATTACTCAAACGAATACCAGACAAATAAAAGATGACCGAAAATATTGCGACGCGCTCAAATCTTTTTCTTCAATATTTATTCTTCATTTATCGTCGCTCACAGTGTCTTTTCTCTAAATAATTAATTAAGCGGCCATTTTATTCCATTTCGCTCGTAACCTACATAATCACAAAAAATATTAAAAGTACATGTATAACGAAAAATAAATATATAATTATGCTAAATTAACATGCTATTAGGTGGATGCAAAATACACCAATCAGACCCCCTCAAAATTAACCTTTACTCTGTCTCAGAGTAAAAATAAAATAAAAATATACAAGCATGTTAATTTCATAATTTTTCATCATACTATTGAAATTTCATCAAAAAGATCAAGTTCAACCTAGTACACTAATAACCACCCAACATGACAAATAATCCAAAATGATTACCAATATTTTTGTCCTTCTTAAACACTTATCATAACCATTCCCATTGATTCCATTTACTTTATGTTTCATATAATTAACCATGTGTCCAACGTACCTAATGCACACCTATAATCAATCTAAACATTAATCTAAAACAAGAGGTGAGAATATCTTACACCTTTTATAACATTGGAGTTTTTATACCATAAGAGCACATCATAAGCCATCATACTTTAGCTTATATACTTTCACCTCTTTTTTTTTCCACTTTTTTCACATTTTTTTCATCATTTTTTCACTTTTTTTTTCTTTGTTTTTTTTCAGATCACACATAAGCTCTTTTTTTTAGCCATTCGGGACCATTTCTTATACAAGTCATCCCGAACACTTTATACACTCCTTTTAAAGTTGATATAAAGACCAGTCATTCTGAAAAATGAATATCTATCCTATAGGTGCACACTAAGACACATTGGCACATGGGAACCGGTTAATTTATCCGTTTTAATTAAATGGGAACAATTATACTTCGTGCCTACTGGTACATCACATGATGGAGTTATCTACCACGTAGTCTAATTATACAATGCACTAAATTAAACTAATCTTCCTAATTCCATTACAACAATACAAGGATTGGGTGATTTCACATAAAATTGTCTCAGCTAAGTGCAATGTTATTCATCATAAAAATTGGCATCTGACCCATGCTAACAACTAAAGTATCACCTTGCGCGGGTGACGAATCAGATAGGCAAGCCCAACATATGACTACCACCAATAATTATGACAGTTCTCCAACTCTTTTCTAAGACCATTGTGCGCGGGCGACGAGCCGAATAAGATAAATTCTAAGTGTCCTAACCCAACTATTACATTACTATATTACATATTATTTATTCAAACTTTCTACTCGATCTAAGCAAAGGTAAGTAAAGGAAATTCAACCGGCGTAGTTGATCATCTAAATTATACATATGCCTAACTACATGCAAACAATCAAATCAATTTAATAACCAAAGTATACAATGGAATCGGGTGCACCTGATAATTATGGCCAAATCCTCTAGCTTGCTTCAATAAATCATCCACAAGCTAATCTTCAGAATCTGCAAACACTCAACAAATATATATGTAGAAGAAACTTCCACATCCAATTAGCACAAGACTCTTATAATGTGATTAAATATTTTTAATAATTTTAATTTTTTCCCAAAATCACATTTTAACCCATTTTGACCAAAATTTCACACAAAAATATGTAACACATGTGCCACCCCCTCAACTTAAAGCATTACATTGTCCCTAATGCAAAAACTATAAATTGAAAATTTGGTTAAAAATCAATTTGATAAACGCACACAAAAACAAAAACCTAACTCACTTTCGTAGAAATCGCGGTTGCATTTAGCGTATGCAACAAGCCTTTAAACCACTCGGTAGCCCGACTGGACGAGTTTTGTCTCGTGAGGGTTTATAGTGAACACCCCACAAAGTTTTTAAAACACACTCAAACCACGGGTTGCCTCCCGCGAAGCGCTTAGTTTAACGTCATCAGCCCGATGGTACCTCAAATGTAACGTGTCACGGTGGACGGATAGAACACTTCCCATACACGTTACCAAAACGTGGTCTCCTTTGATATTTCTAAGGCGTACCCTCATCTTCAAACACATCCCAAGTATCACCTTTCTCTAAACTCTCAATCTCCTCAAATCATAAGAAATATTTACAGTTACAAACCCGAAAACTTCGCTTACGCTATCCCCTACTCGATGCAACTCGAACCTGGTTTGAACATACAGTCTTGCTAGTACCCAAACTCTGCTTATCACATGCATGTTTTTCATCACACAAAAATTGGCTTAAATATAGAACTCCAAATCGTGCTTTTCTTCGAACTTGCTTCATAATAATACTTGTCAGCTTAATAAACAAGTTCTCCTTCCATCGCCCAATAAAATAACATGCAACATCCACTAGTACCATATATTTCTGTTCCTTCACATCTTCACCAACCAAGTCATCCCCCTCAACTTGGTTGGTGAACACTCATGGTACTAATGATAACTCTTCATCAATTTGGATGACTTGAGAGTCTTCTTCATCGAGATATGTCTCTTCTTCAACTAAAATCTTGTGATTATGAATGTCATCTTCATTTTCTTTACCGTCATGAAAATTAATTTTAACCATTCCATGTTGTTTATTGAGTTGAATGTTAAGTCATCGTCATCGTCTTCATATTCATCTTCATCATCAAAGTTTATCATGGTGGTGCTTTGAGGATCATTTGCTTCTTCCCAATCTAATTGATCCGTTAACCGACTAACTTGTGATTCCAGAGCTGCAGTAGATTTGGTAGTGGTCTCGCTCTTTTTATTGGTGATCTCGAATTTTTCATTGATCTCTTCATTGTTGATAGACATTAACTCTATAAGCTTATCGAACTTTTGTTCAATATCAAAGAAATGATTATCACCTTGTACGTGGCCCTGATTTTAATATTGTTGTGTCAGTGGTGGATTGAAAAAATTATTCTCATATGAAGACGTAGTCTTCGGTAATAAACGATTGAGCTCCTCGCGAAGCTTCATCCCATAATCACATCCTTCTTTTTGATCCACTAAACCATCCTTAATCATTTCCTCTAAAGTCTCAAGTTGATCCCCGAGATTAGTAATCTTTTGGTGAACATCGGATTGATTACTAACATCAAAGCATTGACCTTGAGGAGAATATTGATGAGTGTAATTATCGCCATATCCATCGTTCCACATATCGTTTTTCTTCTCAATATTTTGATTACCATTATACCTCTTATACCAATAATTATTTTGAGGTTGATAGTAGTAATCTCCATATACTCGCTCATTCCATAATGCCTTTTGGTGTCTCTCCTCATTCTTCTTCTCTTTCTCAATGTAGCAATACTTGAGAGAATGAGAAATACTGTTGTAGTTTGGACATGTCTCAATCTTAAAGTCCATGGTACCTGTAATTCTGCATAACAAAACAACTAAATGCACCAAAGAAAAAAGAAGACTAATAAAATGAAACTAACCTAACTAAAATGGAAAATCTTTTTGGTATTTTTTTTCTTTATAAATATTTACAAACTTAAACTAAAAGCGCACACATTCCCCGGCAGCGGCGCCAAATTTTTGATCGACATCAAAGTGCCGGTCAAAAATAACCTAATTACCTTATACTAGATAGGGTAAGCAGGTATCGAATCCACGAGGAATATGTGGTTTTAGTTTATGTTTTGGGGTGATCACTGATCAATAAAATTTTTGGTTTTGAAATCTAACGACTAAAATACTCTTGATAAAAAATGCTGATTAAAAATTAAAATAATTATTAAAATAATAATAAAGCTAAAAGAATATAATTAAGATGTAAAGGATTAAAAGAAAAATGCAATCCATTCCACCTCCTAATATTTATGTTTAATCACACTTATGGTTTATCGAAACTTTTCAGTTCGTTTACAAAGATTATTTCGACTTAATATGAATGAATTAATGTCACATTTATTATGTTTATCAATGACTCGCGATAATAAATCTTATATTAATCCAACCAATAATTATGTTTTAATAATTTATTTAGGTACAACTTATATTGATTATATGACCATCTTTTTATTTAATTAAATAGAATAAGTATGAACCGTTAACTAACAATAAATTGTCTTGCATAAATAATTAAACATAATATTAAATCAATAAAAATAATTTATAAATAAATCATAAATTAATGTAACAAAAATATGATAATACAAAAGTAATGATCAAACTATAAATAAAGTTACCGGAAGGAATTACAACAAAATTAGTCGGACATCGCGATGTACCCGACCCGCTTTATATCATTCACCATCTTTTTTTATATATTGTTTTGCAAAAGTGGTTGACGTGTCGAAAAGAACAAAATCTGTCCCCACATGTCTTGACTTCAATCTTCTTTTCTTTTGATTTTAATAGTCGACTTTTTTTTCTTTATTCCTATACACAGCCCCCACCAAATTGATTCTTTTCTTTGTGAATTGCAGCCACTGTGCGACAGCCCCCCCCCCCCTACCAAAAGTCAATGTGTATCCCTTTGCTGACTTTTTTTTCTTTTCTATATCTTCTCAATCGGCTTTTGTATATATTCCTTTGGTCGGGTCGGTGGTTATTGGGCTTTGGGCCAAAAATTATTTTTTTAATTTTTTTTTCTTTTTTCTTTTATTCTTTTGACATATAATAACTTTGGCCCAATAAAAAATAACCCAACGACAATAATTGCTCAAACGAAACCCGGACAAATAAAAGATGACCGAAAATATTGCGACGCGCTCAAATCTTTTTCTTTAATATTTCTTCTTCATTTATCGTCGCTCACAATGTCTTTTCTCTAAATAATTAATTAAGCGGCCATTTTATTCCATTTCGCTCATAACCTACATAATCACAAAACACATTAAAAGTACATGTGTAACGAAAAATAAATATATAATTATGCTAAATTAACATGCTATTAGGTGGATGCAAAATATACCAATCAGATCCTATGGCAATGTTTGTCTTGTTCCCAAAAGTATGCAGTAGGGGTGGTTTCATGTGAACCATGAGGTGAGGTGGCATGGTGTTTAAGGGTTGGGTTTTGTTAATAAGACCCTTAATCACAAATCTGGAAAAGATTAAGACTTAATTCACAAAGATTAGAAAAAACCCAAATCGTGTTCTTCATGTGAATAGTAGGGGTTTGATCCAGATTTATGTTTAAATTTGGTGTTAGGCACCATTTTTAACTAATTAATATAATTAGTTTAAACCGAGTGAGTGGGATTATGAGGTGGCAGGATGGTGGATTGTGATTGTGTGTGGGGATTGAGTGGGGCATGTGGCATGGTGGGAGTGGCCTAGGTAAGTTATAATGTCTACCAGCTTTAGCCCCTATTCTTCCTTCCTTGTTTCATTTCAGGTTTAAACATGCAAAAACAGATTTCCTTTGTAAATGAAGTTTTAAACTTCATACTTTGGCACCAAAACTTTTGCAAAGGTTTATCAAGGACTTATTTTGTAATTTGATGGTATTTGAAGGGCCAAACTTGACATGTCTTCATACTTTGAGGTCTTCACTTGTATTCTTGTCTTCATGGAGGACTAAAAGTGACAAGTCTTCAAATTTGAGGGACCATTCTTGCCAATTCTTCAAAGGTCTTTTTGTAAATTTGACAAACTTTAGGGACCAAACTTGTAAATAAGAATAAAAAAGGGTATAAAGTGTCAATTCTTCAATAATGAAGGACCCTTCTTGTACAATCTTCAATTCTTCAAGGACTTTTCTTAGAAAATCAACACTTGGGTCCGGTTCATTGTGCGGCTTCGTTTCCCGTGTTCGTTTTTTATTGATTCTTGTTATCTTTTGTCATTTTCTCAATATCCGTACCTAAAATACACATTGAACAAACACAAGCATATATTTGGCACTTTTATGACATTTTAACCATTTTAAGCCAGTTTTGGACGATGAGACTATGTATAAAAGCAGTCTCATCACTCCCCCATACTAAACCATTGACGTGCCCTCACGCAATGCTAGAATAAAGTATCGTAGCACCTCCAAAATTCATTTTTCATTGACTTTTATTGAAACGTAAACTTGTTATACTACTACTACTTGCGTTTTAGACATAATGTATGATTTTTATCGCAAAATGGGACGTTTAGGTTCATAGAACAAGAACACGTGAATGCTTAGTTAGAAATAGTTTCGTCGTCCTCAATTTTTACCCAATTCCATGCCAAGCGTGTAACGAGAACATTGTCATTATAAGTTAGTAATGCTAACACTACTCATATGCCCTAATCATGTACTTACACTCCCTTATTCCTAAGGTGTATCTCTTATATTTTATTTTTGTCTTGAAAGATCACGAGGATATATTTTTTTTACTTATGCGATGATAGAGATTAAGGTTCAAAAATAGAGTTATAACGGTGTAAATAACCATCGATATAATAAACTCTCCTAATAGACAACGATGTCAAAAAATTAAGTCAACAAGAAGGATCGATAAACACGGTTTTATAACGGTTTTGAACATGAGACTTATTACCAAGACTTTTATACGCCCCCTAACGGATGGGCCTTATTATCATAGGTTTACCTCTATCTTTTATTCAACTCTTCCATGGAACTTTTATTATGACTTCGGTCTTGCCTTGCCTTTTATTTAACCTCGCCATGAGGTGTTTATTATGGCCAAAGACGTATATCCTCACGCTAAAGTGAATTTTGGATCATTAAAGCTTCAAAGATTAAGGCTTAATCACTTTCAATTTTGCATAGATTTTTTGGCCTTGTGAGCTTCGAATTTTTGCTTAATTTAGGTGAGCACTTGAAATCTTATTATTGGGTGAAGCTTTCGATTATTCGGGTTGCCAATACTTCAAAACCGTGACGCTGACGATACCTTAATGTCTTCCCAATTTAATTACATGGAAGCAACTAGAAAAGACTAGAAACCAACAATCAAGACTAAACCGATAAGCCAATACTTATTAGCAAAATATATATACAAGCAAAGGGAGAATAAGCAAACAGTTAGAACACATGAGTTTTTGAAAGAATACGAGTACTCTACGTTTAGCATAGTAACTTATAATTAACTCTATCATTTCTCGTCCTCATTTAAGAGACTTAGCCTAATATAAAGTTAAGAAATTTAAGCTAAGTGCTCAGCACGCACGATCGAGTCAAAAATTACTCTTATTCTCGCCATCAGAAAATCTACATTCGTGTCTTCAAACACTTACGAAAACATGAGAAAATTTTTTAAAATTTGGCCATTTTTAGCCTTATTTGCAACATAATGATAAACAAAAAGATAAACTTTATAAAGCGTGAAGGTTTGGCAAGGCAAGTATCTATTCACCCCCCCCCCCCCATACCAAAGTTAAACATTGTCCTCAATGTTTTGAGTCTAAGGGTAGGATACCCCCATACGAGAGACGAAGTCGAATGCCTAATCTAGCATGGAAAGGGTGGAACCATTAAATCAATAGCCGTTTATGAAGTGTGCTAAAAGACCTATGGTTAGAATAATCAAGGATATATCATATGGATATCGAGAAATTCTTGAAAGCAAATAATTGAGTGCTCACGTAAAACGGACACGAGAGGCTCCAATCGTGAAGATGATCATCTAAAAACCACAATTCACAAACAACCACGAAACAAAGGTTGGAAGGGCATAAATCCCCTCACGTAAGCTACATTAGAAAGAGATAATATGTACATGGATAAGCATGAGACTCCCCCACGAGGCACCTCGTTTTTTATTACCGAGTCATGAGCTCGACTCGATCCCCTCAAATGTGATCATTTAGGTATAATCATGGTATGGTCATTTTTGGTGGGGGCTTACATGATAAACAAGGCCCAAAAGTACGTGGAGTACTTTAAAAGCCCGATAAATGTATACCGGGGTCAAAGGTAGCGTCCTCGTTTTCGGATGAAAGACGAAACAACGCTACTCCAACCTAAGCCAAAACCTCAAAGAGGTCAAAGAAAAGAGATGAGAAGAAATAGAAGGGTGAGACGATGGGTAAGGCACTAAAACCATGAGCTACACGAGGTAGACTCACACCACGCAAATGAATAAGTTTTCCATTTATTGCATCGGTGGAAGACCGAGATTTCCCTATAAATGTGATTCCGAGATCAAATATCTCTTCCTCGGTGGTGAAGTGTGAAGAAACATAAGGGGCTTCCCCCACACTAAAACAACACAAAGCATCGTCAAAAGGAGTAGACGAGCTTGTAGTACTCAAAACATGTGGTGGTGACGGAGTTAGACTTGTAGAAAAATCTTTTAAATCCAATTCAAAATCTTTTCCTTTCTCATCTTTTGAAAACTCTTTAAGAAAACCCGATTTGATTATGTCGAAAATATTTGGCGTTTCTAAGACGATGTTAGGCACACTAAAAATTCTCACATTTAAGTCGCGTTTAGGAGGTGGTAAGTTCTCAAAACGTTTATCAATAAAGAACACCGCCCCCTCGGGGTCAACATATTCATCATCTGAAAGATCTTCCGTAATAATTGGGAACTTATCGACACCTTTCAAGAATGTGTGTTCGAGGTGAGGTGAAGGATCTTTCAATTTGAGGTGTGATGGTTCCTTGATTGAAGATGTAGGTTAAACACTCATAACCTCCACCGACGGAGGAGATGGAAAATTGTTTTTATCGACAATTCCTAAAACTCTTTGTGAAAATTCTTTGCAAATGACATCGATTGAATCAACTTGGTTCAAAGTCGTGATAGAATAAACATGAGAAAGATTGAAGTTTTGAATTGTATTTATGACGAGTTCCTCCTCATTGAAGTGTAGAGTGATTTTCCTAGCATGAACATCAATAAGCGCTCTTGACGTATCCAAAAATAAACGACCTAAAATTAGAGGAACTGTAGGATCCATGGGAATGTCTACAACGATAAAATCCATGTAATAGTAGAACTTTCCAACTTTTACGAAAACGTCTTCGGCTACTCCACTTGCAAGAATCATAGAATGATCGGCCATCTCTATTGACATTCTTGAAGGAGTAAGATTAGGAAGATTGAGCGACTTAAATATTTCAAGAGGCATCAAATTTATACTAGCACCAAGATCGGCCAAGGCGTAGCATTCTTCCATATCTTCAATGCCACACGGAATCAAAAATTTACCGAGATCACCGACTTTTTGAGGTATGCGGCTAAGAAAAACCGATGAACAACTAGACGATTTTTGCAATTTATCTTTGTTATGCAACATACTTTTGAAGTTGGCGGCAAATCGAGGTATCATGATTAAAGCGTCGACAAAATTTATGTTAAAATGTAAATCACGAAACATTTTCATAAAAAGCTCAAATTGATAATTGTTACGTTCTTGCGATTTTTCCTTGTTTCGTCTCGATGGGTAAGGTAAAGGTGGTGTGGGTTGGGAGATAGGCATCGGCCTTGGAATCTTAGGTTCCACAATTGGTATTGGTTCAACCGTAGGTGTGGCTTGAGCGGTACTTTGTGGTCTTGTAATATGCTCCTTTTCTACCACCACCTCGGGTTCTTTCTCGATTTCCTTCTCCGTAGAAGTATTAGGACGAGAGATTGGTTCGTTGAAAGTTTAACCACTACGAGTAGTAATAACCTTCAATAATCCTTTCGGGTTTGAAATGGTATTACTAGGAAGACCACCCGAAGAAGACGGTTTACACATTATGGCCTCAAACATGCTTGATATTCTATCCTCAAACTTAGATTGCCTTTTGTACGCCTTAAGCATTTCTTGTTTAATTTCATGTTGGCCTTGTTCCATCTTTTGTTGATTTTGTTTTTACCTTTGCACATTACTTTCCATTTTGTTTGTATGAGTCTTAAGTTCATTTGCAAGCTCGTTTTTCAACTCATTTTTCAAATCATTCTTAATCTCGGATCTTAGGCTAATTATCTCCCTTTGAATATTATCAAATCTAGCATCATTACCTGTTGCATAATCAACAAGTTCATTTGGAAGATCTTTCATGTTTTGCAAAGCTTTGTTATTGTTTTGAAATCACGGTTTTGATTTTTGTTTTGCAATTGCCCATTATTCCCACCATTGTTGTAATTACCCATGTTAAAATTCTTTTGATTTCCTTGGTAAGCAACTTGGTTGTTGTTGTTTCGATAGTTGTTAGCATTTTGATTTTGTGGAGCTTGATTTGGGCGGTAACCTTGACCGTTTTGGTTATAAGTTCCCGTTGCTACATAAGCACTCGAAGTGTTACCATCCGCGATAATGCACTCGGAAAAATCATGAGCTCCACCACACGATATACAACTCTTTTCAACCGTCTTAACCGATGCGGAATTCAAAGCATCTTGTGCTTTCCAATGAGTCATAAGAGTTGAAAACCTATCGAAAAACCTATTTTCCTCATTTGCTTCATCTTGCAAGGCACTCATGTTACGAGACGACGATGATGAACCCATAGTGGCAACACTCGGTGTGTTACGAGGGTTATAAACCTTAGACCTATTCTCAATTATCTTTAAAGCCTCATCGGTCATTTTGCACAAAAAAATACCACCCGCGACGGCATTCAAATAATCTCGTTCATGATCGTTAAGCCCATTATAAAAAGTATCAATTTGATGCAATTCGGAAAAATGATGGTGTGGACATTCATGTAACATTTCTTTAAATCTTTCCCAAGGCATAGAAAAACTCTCATTAGACCTTTGAGTAAATCTTGAAATCTCGTTTTTCAAATGTGTTGTTTTAGATGGTGGAAAAAATTGATTCACAAACTTAGAAACGAGATCACCCCACGTCAAAATCGAATTTGCGGGTTCTTTCTCGAGCAATATCTTGGCGGGTCCATCTAACGAGTATGGAAGCAACATCATCTTAATGGCGTCATGTGGAACATCCTTAAACTTGCTAGTCGCGGTGAGACGATTGAAATGCCTAATGTCATAATGTGGGTTGTCTTTTTCATGTCCACGAGACTTGTTTGCTTGAAGCATAGACATTAAACCCGTCTTGATCTCAAAACTCTCCGCAAGGATAGCGGGAATCACAATGGCTTCTCCAAAACCCTCGGTGGGTGCTTGAAGCAACTCCATCATAGTACGATTAGCCATGGTAGCTTCTTGTTCTATAATAGGTTCCTCACTTGGAGATTCTTCACTTGGTGATTGTTACTTTCGATTACGACGTTTGCGTGCACGTCTTGTTTGGTTACGAGTTTGCATAAACGTCACAAACGTGGGGATGAGCAAAGAAGATTATTTTTTGTGTTTTTACTTTTTTCCAATTTTTTTTGTTTTTATTGTTTTTTATTGTTTTTTACTTTTTTTTATTTATGTGATGTATTACGTAGACACAATCTACAAATCTCTCCTCAAATCAAATCTCTCGATTAAAGTAGCCTCAAGGAATGAAAACGATCACGTGAAGTGAACGCCTTCGGTGACTTTAGAACGTTGGTGGAACACCAAAACGTTCAAGAGGGTTTAATCTTTGAAACCAAGAAAATATATAGATACGTAGATAATACTTTGGGTGGAAAACCCTCGATTAGCCTTTTTTATCAAAACACGCACAAACAAGCGGAGGAAACGAGGCGGCGCGAAGCACTTAAGAGCCTTTTTCCTTTAGGTCGTGAAATACAACCGACTTATGCCCACCTTATAGTTTGTGTTTATCAAAATCAAGCTTCACGAAAGTATTTATCTATTTTACCTTTTTTCTTTGTTTGAGATTCGAATACAATGATTGAGTGATGAAATCCCAATCAAGGATGTGTTTTCACATTTGAATTTATAGGGATACTTACACAATATAGTAATAATATTCACACAAAAAACGAAAACCGATAATACGTATGATTAGAGTGCTAATCACACAAATACTTATTGTGGTTAATATAAAAACAAAATTTGTTCAAATCTAAACACAACACGCCTCCCTGGCAGCGGCGCCAAAAATGATTGTTGCAATTTCACACTCGTTTAGGAAAACGAGGCAAAAGCGGTAAGTATTAAGTGAACGTTTAGGAAAACGTAAACACTTATGACCCTTGGTGTGGGATCGTTCTCAAGGAGGCTTGGTGTGTGTTAAGACTTGATTAAAATTTGAGATTAATATTATAGAGAAGAAAGAAAAGAGAAAATGAAGACGGTTACGAATAAAATTAAACTAAGACGAAAGCTAAGACGTAAAACCGTAAAACGTGACGAAATTTAAAGATTACCCTAAAAATTCCTAGAAAATACAATAAATTCCTAAAAATGCAATTAGACTTTACAAAAAATCAAAACTTACTCAAACCTTATATTTAATTAAATAATAATTTTTTAATGTTAATTAAAGCCCAAAAAATCAATTTAATTAATAAAAAGCTCAAAATAAGATTTTTCAATTTGTAAAACTCAAAAATAACTTAATTAAACTAAAAAGTATTTTTGAAAAATTTAAAAATAATTAAAGCTATTTAAAATGATTAAAAATTAAAATTAAATATTAAAATAATATTAAAAATTCAAAATTTATAATAAATTCTAAAAACTTGCAAACTAATTTATTTTAACTTAATAAAACCAGAAATGAAAGTGAAATTACCAAAATACCCCTATTGGGCCTCCAAATGGGCCAAAAGTCAAAACAGTCCAAGCTTAATGGGCTTTTTGGCCCAATAAGCAAAAAGTCAACCAAATAAGCTGAAAATTTCCAGTCTAGCTTAAAATTAAATTTTAAACACAAAACTCTAAAGGCCCAAAAGCTAAATTAGTGCTTTTCACAGTTTAATAAGCAAACAACTTATTCTTAATGGGCTTTTTGGCCCATTAAGCCATAAGCTAATGCCATAAGCTAAAATTTGACACACATCCTTCTAATGAGATTATAAAGCTGTTTGTAAAAATAATTTTTGAAAAATCTCAAGAAATAAGCCTGAAATAAGCCAAAGCTCTCTACACAAAACGACAAAATAGTCATTTTCGAGTTCTAGACCACTTCAAGAGCTGATTCAAGTTGCAAAAGGTTTTAAATCACTTAATTAAGCTTAATCAACCAAAAGTTTTAAAATAAGCACACTGAATAAGCTGGAAAAAGCAATAAGCTATTTTTTAAAAAGACAAAATAGTCGTTTTCTAGTCAAAAGCTAAAACCAAAAGCTCTAAACTTCAAAACTGACTTATAAGCTTAAAATAATAAGTTTTATCACAAAAAACAAGTTGTTGTACAATAGAATAAGCTAGAATAGCTTATAAATAAGCTGTTAACCAAAATACACTAGCAGTGGCTAGCAACAGTGGGAAAGGGTTCCCACTGCTTTGACTTTTTGACATGCTTTTTTAGAGAGATCTAGTTGGTTTCTTTGGACAAAAAGGGCACCCCTACAACCAGTGAGTTGTAGGGAGTCACAACCAAGCAATAAAACACAAATTGATCCAGCCAAATGATACAGTTTAATCAAATAGTCCATAGATATGACACAATAATAACTGACTCTTGGTTGGTTAATAAAAAGGGTCTTTGCTTGCAAGATCTTTCTTTGCGTTGCTCGTACCCAATTGATATATGTCGTTGTTTCGTTCTCGGTATCTTCTCGAATTGATCACAGTCAAAAGTGGAATAGTTGTAATTGGTGACTAAAAAGGGGGAGCTTTGGTCTAAATCTACTAAAATGATAAGTGCTAGAAGTTATTAAATTAAACTAAAAGCAATTACTGAGAATAAAAATAAAGCTAGAATTTAAAACTAGAAAAAACTGGAAATTTACCTTATTCGGAATAATGGCTATCCGGAATATGTTGCCCTACTCGGAATATCAGCTCTTACTCGGAATATATCTCAACACGAAATAAATGCTTCTATGCGGAAAAACAGCTCTATCCGGAATGTTATACTCTTACTCGGAATGTTGTAGTCTATTCAGAACATTTGTGCTTATTCGGAGTAATCATGACCATGCGGAATAATTTATGCTATGCGGAATAATATGGTGATGCAGAATAAAAAGCCTACTCGGAATATTATGATGGAAACCCTTATACGGAATATTTTTGAAAGAACCCTATGCGGAACATTTACAAAATACCCCTATTCGGAATGTTTTTTACAGAAGCACTATGCGGAATAATTAATATTCCGAGTAACCAAGATAATCATAGAATGCTCTACTCGGAATGAATGGTTATTCCGAATAACCAAGATAACTAAAACCTTGACCCGGAATAATGAAAATTCCGAATCAACAGTAAAATCACAAACTCCTATTCGGAATTTGGGTGAGCACAGTAACAATATGCGAAGAACAGGGGAATTCAGAAACACGAGTTTAACACAAATTTTCACCAAGTTTTCAATCAAAACTTAAACCAATTTTACCACTAATCATTTACCTAAGGTAAACATCAATCCAAAACCACAAAATCGCAAAACCCACTTACTTTTTATGATCAAACCAATAAAATAAAACTCAAGAACTTTGAATCATAAAGAGATGAAGAACAAGATGATGGAAAGATTAAAAGTAAACTTGTATTAATGATTTAGGATTCAACAAACAAAGTGGAAAGATCAAACTTACAAGATTGGAAGAAATCAAACAAAGATGAAAACCACTCCTTAAGGGAGTTGGTTTTCTTCCTACGAAATATGAAAAGTGTAACAGAAAAGAAAAGAAAAAAACTAGTTGAAAGTCTTGAATGGGAGGAGTATTTATAGGCTTCTCCCTTGGTTGGTGAGTGGGCTTTCTTCCTTTCTTTTTGTCTTCTCGTCTTTTCAGAAAAGTTGACGTTTTCGATTTCGATTCGGGATTTGTCGACGAATAATTTCAACTCGTCTTTTAATTTCTTCATTTAATAGACTTGAGTTTCTTCGACATAGGTAAATCTTCCGTCTTTGGTCCTTTTCTTCGATAAATCTTCAAATAGGCCCATTGACTTCAAATCTTTTGCATCTCTTGGACTATAGACTTCATCTTTTCGTCTTTTTCCTCGATAAAACCCGTGCAATCCCATGTTTTCTCCAATATTTATCCGGTTGGCTCTAAAAACACAACAAACACACAAACCACGCATAATTCCAAACAAATGACATTAAATACGCGTTTTGGTCTTGTTTAGCAAGAAATAAGTGGTAAAAGGATGGGTGTTTTCACACCTATCAAATCCCCTACACTTAACCATTGCCATGCCCTCATGCAATGCTTAGTGATAAAGCAAATTTACATTTTTCTCATAATCAATCAACCTTGGCCTTATTAACATGCTACTAAACAAAAATTAAAGTACTAAGAGAAAAAACTTTAAAATAAACTAAAGGATAGAAAACCATTTTCACTTGAAAATAGCTTCATGGAAATAACTTTCAAAGAGATCAAGGACTTACATTAAAGCTTTGGTGCTGCGAAGATTAATCACCCTCAAGTTTCACGTTCCCCAAACTAAGCTTAAAAACGAGATCATTGTTATTATAAGTTAGCAATTCAAACATTTACACACATGGCTCAATTATATGCTTAAACTCCCTTATTCCTAGGTGTATCTCTTATATTTTATTTTTGTCTTAAAATGATCATGAAGATGCATTTTTGGACTTATTTCGATAGTTTATTTAGGCTGAAAGCAAAGTAGGACGATTTGATCAATAGTTAGCTAAAGGACAAAATATCTTAAAACTGCTTCTCGGAATATCAAAAAGTTCATATCTTGGCATAACTCGGTTCACGATTTGAGACCTTTCTCGGGCCGATATTTGGCATGTACTTCATGCTTCATATCTTCGAGAGACGTTCTTGAGATAATGGTCTTCTCTTCGTTAATAGAGTTTCTTCACTTGGAGACTTTTGAGGGGTACTCCAACTTTGTTGACCACGACTTCATGATTATTTCTTCAATCTCTAATTGGGATTTTGAGATACAACGATCCGCCTCCTTTTTGGACTTGGATCTATTTATCCTCATACCTTGTTAGGGTCTTTTCGGATAGACTTCTCCATGATCTTTATGGGAGTTGATTGCTTTTCGTCGTGAGTCTTGATCCTTCATATTGATTTTGGGAATAATGCTTTTCACATCACCTTGGATCTTTAGCAATAAAATGGAATCCTCATGCCTTGTTAGGGCCTTTTTGGACTCACCAATCTTCGCGCCCCGCTTCATAAGTTATGCCTTGGCTATGAACTCTTATCATTACCGAGCAACTTTTAAACGATCTTGGGCTAGAAGCTAAGTAACCTTTAAAATCGTACGGCTTTACTTATTGCAGATAAATTATTAGCAAGTGATGGGAGAATAGGCAAATAATTACACCAAGTGAGCTTGTGCAAGAATACCAAGTTATAATTGACTCTATCATTTCTCGTCCTCCACAATTTAAAATCTCAAGTAATGAGACTCGTGGATGCTTAGCCTAATAAACCAATTAAGGTCTACATGGTTAAGGATACTAGCTAGAATAAACTTAGACAAGTCTATTCGGGTTGAGTCAAAATAATCGCAACGGGCCTAATATGTCAAAGATTTCAAAACTAGCGACACCATTTTATTAATATTTTTTACTTTATTGCGGGATATATACATATGAGAGCAACGATAAAAATTTAAAAATTACGACAAAATGGCCAAAGTTAATTAAAAATTTGAAAAATGTTGAAAAAGATGATTTTCCGGTTAAATGAAGGCATTTTAATGGAAAATTCCACTTAAAACTTCGATAGAAGTCTCCCCTACACTTAAGATAAACATTGTCCTCAATGTTTAAGCATGTGGGAAAAGTCTCCCCTACACTTATGACATTGTGCACGTTGGTTAACTCAAGTTAAGGAAGAGACGACTAACGTGATCAATTTCAAATTTGAGTATGAAGAAAATTGAATCACGATAGTTGACAGAGAGAACCGGATTTCGGATAACACGGGAGAACGGTTCTTCAAAGATTCCAAGAGTGCATTTATCCCTGTAAGCACATCACCATCCAAAAACAAGCAACCTATATAGCTCCCCCTACACTTAGTATGAAAAACGGGAAAGGGGGATAGATACTCGGGTTGCCTCCCGAGGAGCGCTTGTTTTTGTTCACCGAGTCACGAGCCTGACTCGGTCCCGAACTAATTCAAGGGAAACGTGGTGAGGGATGGAATCATCTCTTTAGAGATGTCCTCACCAAAGTACAATTTCAAACGCTGGCCATTCACCTTGAAGTTGGGCCCATTTGGCTGAGAAAGCTCAATGGTGCCATAGGGAAAGACATTGGCGATGGTGAATGGACCAGACCAGCGGCTCTTCAACTTGCCTGAGAAGATCTTCAACCGAGAGTTAAAGAGTAATACTTGATCACCAACGTGGAACTCTCGGTTCTTGATTTTAGCATCGTGGATAATCTTGGTCTTCTCCTTGTAGATCAATGAGTTCTCGTAAGCTTCATTCCTCAATTCCTGTAGCTCGTTGAGTTGAATCTTGCGAAGATCACCGGCTTTGTTGATGTCGAAGTTAGCCCACTTCAAGGCCCAGTATGCCTTATGTTCCATCTCGATGGGGAGGTGGCAGGCTTTCCCGTACACAAGACGATAAGGTGTGCAACCAATCGGTGTCTTATAGGCGGTACGGAAAGCCCACAGAGCATCATCAAGTTTATCGGCCCACGAGGCATGATGCTCTCCCACAGTACGTTCCAAAATTCTCTTCAATCCACGGTTGGATATCTCGGCTTGGCCGTTGGTTTGAGGATGATAAGCGGTGGAAAGACGGTGATTGACACCATACTTAGCCATGACTCTTGCAAATTGATCGTTGCAAAAATGAGTCCCGCGGTCACTGATAATAGCACGAGGAACACCGAATCGAGCAAACAGTTGTTTCAAGAAATTACAAACCACCCTCGCATCGTTAGTGGGGAAAGCTTTGGCTTCAACCCATTTAGAAACGTAGTCGACAGCGACAAGGATGTATTTGTTGCCTTTAGAAGAAGGGAATGGCCCCATAAAGTCGATGCCCCATACATCAAAGATTTCACATTCTTGTATGAAATTTTGAGGCATCTCATCTTTATGTGTGATCGTGCCTTGTTTTTGGCAAGCATCACAGTGTTTAACCATCTCGTGATCATCACGGTAAATGGTGGGCCAATAGAATCCCGAATCAAACACTTTTTTGGCGGTGTAGTTGGGACCAAAGTGACCACCGGTGGGTCCTTTGTGGCAAGCTTGGAGAATGTCCAAAGCGGCCGGTCCGTCAACACATCGGCGAATAATCAAGTCAGTGCATTGTTTGAATAGAAAAGGGTCATCCCAAAAGTAAGTCTTAACATCGTTCAAGAACTTCTTCATTTGTTGGGATGTTAACCCTTGGATGAGAACACCACCCGCTAAGTAGTTTGCAATATCGGCAAACCACGGGGTGCCATCAAGATTGAGATTTATAGACATTAAGGTCTCAAGGGGGAAAGAATCATTGATCTCTTTGTTCGGATGATCCCCTTGATATGGATCCTCAAGTCTGCTCAGATGATCCGCGGCTAGGTTTTCAGCACCCTTCTTGTCACGAATTTCAATGTTGAATTCTTGAAGGAGTAAAACCCAGCGAAGAAGTCTTGGCTTAGAATCATGCTTAGTCATCAAGTACTTTAACGCGGAATGGTCCGTGTATACGATTGTGGTGGATAAAACAAGATAGGGGCGGAATTTTTAAAAAGCATAGACAACAGCTAAAAGCTCTTTTTCGGTTGTCGTATAATGCAATTGAGCCCCCGTCATTGTTTTGCTAGCATAGTGGATTGGTTGGAAATGTTTGTTGATCCTTTGTCCCAAAACCGCACCAATAGCAAAGTCGCTAGCATCGCACATCAACTCAAAGGGTAGCTCCCAATTAGGGGTAACCAAGACCGGTACCTCAGTTAGCTTATCCTTAAGAAGATTGAAGGCTTCGAGACACTCTTTAGAAAAGATAAAAGGAGTATCTTTTTCCAAGAGGTGGGTCATCGGGCGAGCGATTTTAGAGAAATCATGAATGAATCGACGATAGAAGCCCTCATGACCCAGAAAACTTCTCACACCCTTCACGGTTGAAGGTGGAGGTAATTTGGCTATGACATCTACTTTAGCACGGTCGACTTCAAGACCGGATTTAGAGATTTTGTGTCCTAGCACAATGCCTTCTTTTACCATAAAATGGCATTTTTCCCAATTCAGAATAAGGCGAGTGTCTTCGCACCGCTTAAGCATACGTTCCAAATTGGCAAGGCAAGAAGAGAAGGAATCCCCAAAGACCGAGAAATCATCCATGAAGACTTCCATGGTTTGCTCAACCATGTCATGGAAGATAGCCAACATGCACCTTTGGAAAGTCCCGGGGGCATTGCATAAGCCAAAAGGCATCCTTTTGTAAGCAAATGTGCCATAAGGACAAGTGAATGTTATCTTCTCTTGATCTTGGGGATCGATGGGTATTTGGAAATAACCCGAGAAACCATCAAGAAAGCAGTAATATTCATTACCCGCTAAACGTTCAAGCATTTGGTCCATAAAAGGTAGAGGGAAATGATCCTTTCTCGTGGCATCATTGAGTTTGCGGTAGTCTATACAAACTCTCCACCCAGTAACAAGACGGGTAGGAATCAACTCGTTGTTTGCATTGGGCACAACGGTAATTCCGCCTTTCTTAGGCACACAATGGACTGGACTAACCCATGGTGAATCCGAAATAGGGTAAATCATACCCGCATCAAGAAGTTTGATAACCTCTTTTTTGATGACTTCATGGATTTTAGGATTCACCCTTCGTTGGCTTTGAATTGTGGGCTTAAAGTCGTCCTCCATGAGAATTTTATGTGTGCAAAAGTGAGGATCAATTCCGCGAATGTCGGAGATTTTCCAAGCGATAGCTCTTTTATGCTTCTTCAACACAGCGACAAGTCGGGCTTTTTCGTCTTCTTTCAGGTCCTTTGTGATGATGACCGGTAACTTCTCGTTGTCTTCAAGGAAAACGTACTCAAGATGAGGAGGTAGGTCCTTAAGCTCAAGAGTAGGAGGATCCTCAATAGATGGTGTAACTAACGATGGATCATCATTAGTCACCTCTTTAGGAGAGGGAGGAGGAAACGGGTCTTCATTGAGAAGTCTCTCAATAGTACGAATGTATTCATCCCAATCAGTGGAAGAATCATCATACTTAATATCGAGAGGACCCAAGCTAGCTTCGAAATCATCCAAGTCACTTTCTCCAAAAGGAGTCAATGCCGGAGCAATTGAGGCAACGGTCTCAACATTGGGTAGAGAAGAGAGAGTACTTTTGCAAACATCATGAAAATGTTCTTCACAAGCCTCATCGAGAACATCAATAGCATTAACACTCTCATATGAATAAGGTTGCTTAGAAATCTTACCCATGTTGAAGACAATTTTATCGTCACCAACTCTCATGATTATTTCGCCCGCGGCTACATCAATGAGAGTGCGACCGGTCCTCAGGAATGGACGTCCAACGATTAATGGAACACGGGGGTCCATCTCGTAGTCAACGACAACAAAATCCGCCGGGAAGGTGAATTTATCAACGCCAACAAAGACATCTTCGGCTATCCCCACTGGATAAGCAACCGTACGGTTGGCTAATTCCAAAGTCATTTTGGTGGGGACTAGCTCGGGGAGAGATAATTGCTTCCAAACACTTAAAGGCATTAAGTTTATACTGGCACCTAGATCGGCTAAGGCCATGCAATTCTCTACTCCCGGGAAGTTGCAAGGAATCAAGAAGCGACCCGGATCACCAAGTTTGGTGGGCAATTTCCTTAAGAGCACTGCGGAGCAGTTCTCATTAAGTTGGGTCTGAGCAATGTCAAGAAGCTTTTCCTTATCACTTAGAAGATCTTTAAACATCTTAGCGTATTTAGGAATGTGAGCGAGAGCCTCAGCAAAGGAGATGTTAAAATTCAGTTGTTTAAACATTTTAAGAAAGTTTGAAACTTGAATACCATCCTTGCTCTTTTGCTTCTCTTTCCTCAACCTTGAAGGATAAGGTATATTGGATGAAGAAGAAGGCTTTAGGGGAATAGGATCACTCACAACCACGGGTGGTGGGGAAATGGGGATAGAAGGTGAAGGAGGTGAGGAAAGTTGCTCTTTTTCCTTGGTCACAATCACGGGTGAAGGTGTAGGAAGCTCGGGTTCCATATAACCTTTTCCACTACGAGTGGTGATTGCTTTCATCTCCCCTCTTGGGTTCGCAACGGTGTTACTCGGAAGAGTACCCGAAGAAGAGGGTTGATTACCTTGGATGAGCGAACCAATCATATCACGAATGTTAAGAGCTTGAGTGCTGAAAGAATCTCTGATGTCGGCACGAATTTCATTGCTCTGTTTTGCCATATCATTCCTTAGCTCGGCTCGAATATCGTTCCTTTGTTTCGTCATTTCGCCCTTCAAGTTGATGACTTGACTCTGAAGATTCGTCACCAGCTCCCGATTAGTCTTCATGAACGTCTCGACGTCTTGATTTAATGCCATCGGTTGATTGAGAGGTGGAGCTTGGTAAGCTTGAGAATTTCCTTGAGTTGGGTATGGGTTTCTTTGGGATTGATATTGATTGTTAGCACGAGGTTGGGATTGATTGTTTCGGTTATAGCTTTGTTGTTGGTTTTGGTTCTAAGGAGGGAAACCAGGTGGAGCAAGATAATTGTTGGAACGATAACTCAGCAAACTACGGTCTCCTTGAGGGCGAGCTGGATAGCCTCCCGTGGGATAAGTATCGTAAGCTGCGTTAACGTTTTCAGAAAAATTGCCTTGAGTGGAAGGACAATCATTGTAAGAATGAGGACCACCACATGTGTCACAAGAAATAGCAACGGCTTTAGCTTGTTGAAAGTGGTTTGTGGCCATAGTCATGAAATTCTTGTTCATCTCAGCGAGTTGTCGAGAAATTTCAGTCATCTCAGGATTGAAAGTAGTAGAAGAAATATTGACTCTCGAGTTAGATCTTGAGGATGCGGATGAATCCCAATTCTTGTGGTGAGTAGTCATGTTTTCAATCAACTCTCGACACTCCTCCGGTCTCCTTTTCATAAAAGTACCACCGGCGGCGGCATTGATCGTGTCACGATCACGAAAAGTGAGACCATTGTAGAAGGTATCAATGAGAGTGACGGGGAGCATATTGTGATTTGGACAGCGGTCGATCAAATCATCGTATCGTTCCCAGGCATCAAAGAGCGATTCATCATTGTCTTGCATGAATCCACTAATTTGGTTACGAAGGCTCGTGACCATGGATGGTGGGAAGTAGCGCGACAAAAAGCGTTGAGTCATGTCGTCCCAAGTATGAATAGAGTTCTTTGGGAGACGGTCAAACCATTTTTCGGCATGGTGAGAAAGCGAGTGGGGAAAGAGTTGGAGGCGAAGGTCATCCATAGAAACACCGGGGGACTTCATGCTTTGGGTGATGGTAATGAATTTGTCGAGGTGTTTGTTGGCATCATCATCCGGAATTCCGCGAAATGGGTTAGTTTGCACTTGCTGGATCATGTGATGCTTCAACGAAAACTCATGTGCCGTGACATGCATCGGTGCAATCGGGCCTCCACGTCCGTTCATGGTGGGTTGACATAGCTCCTCCATGGTTCGTAGGTCGGGTGGTGGATTATTCATGTTTTGGTGGGGTGGGTTATTATTATTGTTGTTTGGGAGGGGTGGATTATTATTGTTGTTGTTGTGTACACCGGCCATGTCTAAATGTTCGAGAGTCTCGGGCTCTGAATAAGACGTTGATCGAGTACGCATACACTAAAAAGAAAATGCAAGAGAAAATATTTTTGGTTTTTATAGGTTTTTTAATGTTTTTGTATTTTTGAAAATTTTAGATTTTTATGGGTTTTTGAAAATTTTTATGCTCGAAAATAACGTTCCCGAAAGAACGGATCCCAAAATCCAATTTTTCTCACAAGAAACCGTTGATCCTTCCAAAAAGAGCCGGCAGCGGCGCCATTTTAATAACTGACTCTTGGTTGGTTAATAAAAAGGGTCTTTGCTTGCAAGATCTTTCTTTGCGTTGCTCGTACCCAATTGATATATGTCGTTGTTTCGTTCTCGGTATCTTCTCGAATTGATCACAGTCAAAAGTGGAATAGTTGTAATTGGTGACTAAAAAGGGGGAGCTTTGGTCTAAATATACTAAAATGATAAGTGCTAGAAGTTATTAAATTAAACTAAAAGCAATTACTGAGAATAAAAATAAAGCTAGAATTTAAAACTAGAAAAAACTGGAAATTTACCTTATTCAGAATAATGGCTATCCGGAATATGTTGCCTACTCGGAATATCAGCTCTTACTCGGAATATATCTCTACACGAAATAAATGCTTATATGCGGAAAAACAGCTCTATCCGGAATGTTATACTCTTACTCGGAATGTTGTAGTTCTATTCAGAATATTTGTGCTTATTCGGAGTAATCATGACCATGCGGAATAATTTATGCTATGCGGAATAATATGGTGATGCGGAATAAAAAGCCTACTCGGAATATTATGATGGAAACCCTTATACGGAATATTTTTGAAAGAACCCTATGCGGAACATTTACAAAATACCCCTATTCGGAATGTTTTTGACAGAAGCACTATGCGGAATAATTAATATTCCGAGTAACCAAGATAATCATAGAATGCTCTACTCGGAATGAATGGTTATTCCGAATAACCAAGATAATTAAAACCTTGACCCGGAATAATGAAAATTCCGAATCAACAGTAAAATCACAAACTCCTATTCGGAATCTGGGTGAGCACAGTAACATTATGCGAAGAACAGGAGAATTCAGAAACACGAGTTTAACACAAATTTTCACCAAGTTTTCAATCAAAACTTAAACCAATTTTACCACTAATCATTTACCTAAGGCAAACATCAATCCAAAACCACAAAATCGCAAAACCCACTTACTTTTTATGATCAAACCAATAAAATAAAACTCAAGAACTTTGAATCATAAAGAGATGAAGAACAAGATGATGGAAAGATTAAAAGTAAACTTGTATTAATGATTTAGGATTCAACAAACAAAGTTGAAAGATCAAACTTACAAGATTGGAAGAAATCAAACAAAGATGAAAACCACTCCTTAAGGGAGTTGGTTTTCTTCCTACGAAATAGGAAAAGTGTAACAGAAAAGAAAAGAAAAAAAGTAGTTGAAAGTCTTGAATGGGAGGAGTATTTATAGGCTTCTCCCTTGGTTGGTGAGTGGGCTTTCTTCCTTTCTTTTTGTCTTCTCGTCTTTTCAGAAAAGTTGACGTTTTCGATTTCGATTCGGGATTTGTCGACGAATAATTTCAACTCGTCTTTTAATTTCTTCATTTAATAGACTTGAGTTTCTTCGACATAGGTAAATCTTCCGTATTTGGTCCTTTTCTTCGATAAATCTTCAAATAGGCCCATTGACTTCAAATCTTTGCATCTCTTGGACTATAGACTTCATCTTTTCGTCTTTTTCCTCGATAAAACCCGTGCAATCCCATGTTTTCTCCAATATTTATCCGGTTGGCTCTAAAAACACAACAAACACACAAACCACGCATAATTCCAAACAAATGACATTAAATACGCGTTTTGGTCTTGTTTTAGCAAGAAATAAGTGGTAAAAGGATGGGTGTTTTCACACCTATCACACAAACATGAATATAAGCACATCTGGTGATTAAAAAGCAGATTAAGCAAGAATAAGCCAACCAAACTTAACCAAAAGCATACAATAGCTTAAATAAACTTAATGAAGCACAAATAAACAAGTTTCATGCACTGGCTTAAAGATTTGAGCTAGTTTCCAACCTATTTGACTTACTAATGAACAAAGATGAACACAAAGTGGCCTTTGTTGATGTACTTGACCAAAAATCCAATTTCAAACCCTCAAATCCACTTAATAGGTTATACAAACAGTCCACAGATATGACACAGACATGAATATAAGCACATCTGGTGATTAAAAAGCAGATTAAGCAAGAATAAGCCAACCAAACTTAACCAAAAGCATACAACAACTTAAATAAACTTAATGAAGCAAAAATAAACTAGTTTCATGCACTGGCTTAAAGATTTGAGCTAGTTTCCAACCTATTTGACTTACTAATGAACAAAGATGAACACAAAGTGGCCTTTGTTGATGTACTTGACCAAAAATCCAATTTCAAACCCTCAAATCCACTTAACAGGTCTAAATTAATGAAGAAATTACAAGACGAGTTTATTAATCCCGAGACAAAGTCGAAAAAGTCAAAGAATTTAGAAAACGAAAAGACAAGAAAGAAAGAAAGAAAGAAGCAACACATGCTTAGCCTTCCCTAATAACCTATAAATACCCTCCTAATCTCACATTAGGAGGTGTTGGCTATTTTGACAAACTAGTCTTCCACCATTTTCATTACTTGCACATTTATTTTCATGTCATTTACTTAATTGTCAATTTAATTACCTTGTTTTGCACCTTAAATTTCTTGCCTTTAATTCAAGTAAGTTCTTTAATTTTATTGTTGAATCTTATTTTTAATCAAGTTTTTCTTTATCATTCTCATCCTACTTTTCTTGTCTTTGATTTGATTTTGGTTCGGATTAAGCATTAATTTTGCTTAATCTTATTGCTTATTTGATTAAAAAGTTTATCTTTTCATTTCTATCTAGGCTTTTATACGAATTAAGCTATAAGCTTGACAATCTTATTGGCTTATTTTGTATTTAGCTTATTTGTTTTAAAGTTTTCTTAGAAGTTTTATCTTTTTAATGTTTATTTTATAAAGTTGTTTATTTTGTGTCTTGAAAGTCTTTAAATTTGTGTTTATTTCATTCGTCTTATTCTTGTTTAATCAATTTTTTGGTATTTGCTTTTTAGTCTTAGCTTATTTGTTTTGCTTATTTTGTATCACATTCCATCGGAAAGGGATTTGGATTCTGATAGCTTGTTACGATCGCAAAAACCACAAGGGTTTCTACATTGCGATCGGTATTGCGATACCCCCTTATTCCGATCAAGCTTCCGATCACTCATTGCGATCGTGGATTGCGACGGGGCTTAAGACTGTATTGCGACGGAATGCTGCCAAATTTTTTACAACCATATTCCGACAGCTTGGATATTCAGATAGGATATTCCGATGGTATGTTTTTAAGTATTCCGATGGATTCGTTTTAATATATTCCGATAGCCTTAGTTTTTACATATTCCGATAGATTCTATCTCAATCATTCCGACGGATACACTTTCCGATAGGTATTCCGATAGAGTGGTGACAGCATTCCGACGGCTTACATTCCGACCGGTATTCCGATCGGATTCCGATAGGTGGATTCCGACGGATTTGGTTTTGTTTTAATATTTTGTCTTATGTTTTATTTTATTTTCATGTTTGCATTATTTTAAGTTTTCAAATTTTTCACGCTTCCCGAAATCCTAATTTTTACCAAGTGTTTTTCTAGTAAATTTTTAGTTTAATTTTTAAAGCTTTTATTTTTATTAAATTGTAAACTTTACTTTCATTTTAATTAACTTGTCAAATTTACTTTTCGTCGCGCTTTAATTTTACGTCATTTAATTACCCGTCATTTAATTTTAAAGTCTTAATTTTGCACCATTTACGTTTTGATTAGTTTTAGTTTTAATTAACCGTCATTTACTTTAACGTCTTGCACATTTATTTTACAACAACCAAAAATATTATTTCTCACCAAAAGACGACTGAGTCGCACAAATAACCAGTAGTCAATACGATTAGACCGATTTCAACGAACAACTTTTTTAACTGAGTAAAAACTAGTTATCAAATGGCATCGCTGTCGGATCTTTCGTGAAGATTAACGGTTTTCTGTGAGAGACGCGTTGAATTTTGGGATCCGTTCACTCGTGAACGTTATTTTTTGTGTCAAAATTTTTTTTTTCAAAAAATCATAAAAATTAAAAATTGTTAAAATCCATAAAAATTAAAAAAATTTCAAAATCCAAAAAGATTTTTATTTTTATTTTTACACGTACATATATATTCTCTATTTATTTGGTATCTTTTTCTTTTGCTTTTGCAGGTGCATGCGTACTAGATCTTCAACTTATTCAGAGCCCGAGACTCGTGAAGATTTAGATATGGCTGGTGTGCACAACAACAATAACCCACCGCACCTCAACAATAATAACAACAACAATGTTCCCCCACCCGACCTTAGAACAATAGAGGAGTTGTGTCAACCTACGATGAATGGACGCGGAGGACCGATTGCGCCGATGTAAATCACGGCTCCGAAGTTTTCGTTGAAGCATCACATGATCCAACAAGTGCAGAACACTTGTCAATTTCGCGGATTACCGGATGATGATGCCAACAAACACCTCGACAAATTCATTACCGTTACTCAAAGCATGAAGTTGCCCGGTGTTACTATGGATTTTCTTCGCCTTCACCTATTTCCACACACCTTATCCCACCATTCCGAAAAATGTTTTGATCGTCTTCCGAAGAATTCAATTCATACTTGGGATGAGATGACTCAACGATTTTTGTCGCGCTACTTTCCACCATCCATGGTCACGAGCCTTCTAAATCAAATTAGTGGATTTACTCAAGAACCTGATGAATCACTTTTTAATGCTTGGGAACGCTATAATGTTTTGATTGATCGATGTCCAAATCACAACATGCTCCCCGTTACTTTGATTGATACTTTCTACAATGGTTTAACTTTTCGTGATCGTGATACGATTAATGCAGCCGCCGGTGGCACATTTATGAAAAGAAGACCCGAGGAGTGTAGAGAGCTTATCGAGAACATGACTACTCACCACAAAAATTGGGATTCATCCGCATCCTCAAGATCAAACCCGAGAGTCAATGTTTCTTCTACTTCTTTAAACCCTGATATCACCGAATTGACCCGCGCAATGGTCGAAATGAGCAAGAATATGCAACTCTTGGCTACAAATCAACAACAACAAGTTAAAGCTGTTGCACTTTCTTGTGAGACTTGCGGCGGTCCTCACTCATACACTGATTGTCCTTCTATTCATGACAATCCGGAAAACGTGTATGCAGCTTATGGTAACTATTCAACGGAAAATTACCAAGCCCGACCTCAAGGTGATCGTAACTTGCTAAGTTACCGTTCGAACAACTTTCTTGCACCCGGTTTTTCTCCTCAAAACCACAACCCCAACAACTACAATAGAAGCAACCCAAACCCACCTCGAGCTTCTAATCCTTATCATCCACCCGCTCAACAAGCCCCACCCATTAATCATGATGTGGAAACCTTAATGAGAACCCAAGGAGAGCAAATTAAGAATCTACAAAGCCAAATTATCAACTTGAAAGGGGATATCACTAAGCAAGGTAATGATATTAGATCCGAGCTTCGACATGATATACAAACCTCTTTTAGCACTCAAACTAATGATTTGAAGAATATGCTGGCTAGTTCTTACCAACTACTCAACCCTCTACTTAGGGCTCTCTTCCTTCAAAACCCATCACCAACCCGCGAGCGAATGTGAGTGCTATTACTACACGCAGTGGAGCAACTTTAGTAGGACCATCTATCCCTCCCCCAGTTACTCCATCTACACCTCCTCCACCACCATTTATCACTCCTACTCCCACACCTAGTATTAGTTCTCCATTACCGTCTCCACCTCTTACTGAAGCACCCAAGAAGAACCCTTCACCAACCCCACCTTCCACCTTTAAACCTTCAACATCTCAACCTTTACCTGCTACACCTACACCAACTAAACCCAACATTCCTTATCCATCTCGCTTAGACAAGGCCAAACTGCAAACCAAGGATGACATTCAAGTGTCGAACTATTTGAAGAAGATTTCAGGACTGACCATCACCTTTAGCCTTGTTGAAGCTCTAGCCCAAATGCCGAAATTTGTTAAGATGTTTAAGGAATTACTTAATGAAAAGGAGAAGATGGCCGAGTTTGTTAATACTCGATTGAATGAAAACTATTCTGTCGTCCTTCTTAAAGAACTTCCGGAGAAACTTGGAGATCCCGGTCGTTTTGTGCTACCATGTACTTTTCACCAAACCGAAGAATTTACTGCCTTAGACGATCTCGGGGCAAGTATAAATTTGATGCCTTTAAGTGTTTGGAAAAAGTTATCATTGCCCGATCTTACTCCAACTAAGATGACTCTTGAGCTAGCAAATCGCACTCTCGCTTACCCCGTTGGTATTGCCGAAGATGTGTTCATTAAAGTTGGTACCTTCACTTTTCCGGTCGACTTTGTTGTTGTTGATTATGAAATGGAACCTCGTATTCCGTTAATACTTGGTCGGCCATTCTTGAAAAGCGGAAAAGCTTTAGTCGATGTTGCCGAAGGTGAATTAATCTTAAGAGTCGGGAATGATGCACAAGTGTTTAAAATTGGGAAGATCACAACCAAATCCAATGGAAGAGAATCAGCGAATATGATTAATGTGCTTGATGATTTTGTCGTCTACAACAATCCTCTATTCGATACTTGCTATAACAATCCACTTTTCCAAGATGATGTGGATGATTCTCTCTCCAAGTTAAATCCCCCACCAATTCATGAGTCTCTACCGATCTATGATGACTACGATGATGATTCGAGTTCCGATGGGGATGATTATGATAATTTTACTTCTGAGTATCCAGACATGCCCACTTATGATGATTTTGATGAGGCTGATACTCTCTCGAGTGATTCTTCTCATGATGACCTTGCACCTACTTTTGATGAAGATCCTCCACCAACAATGCTTGATCTTACATTGGATGACTACTCATTTGAGGAAGACTTTGCTACTTTTCTCAACACTTACTTCCCAAATGAGAGTGATGCTCCTCCTTTGGACTTTGATGATTATGGTCTTTATCCTCCTTTGGATATGAAGAAACCCGTTTCAAAGGAAAAGAAGCCGGCCGACACCGATATCCTTAGCACCTATGTCTTGACACCTCTCTATCCTTCCTCTGAGGATGAGATTGTGAGATTTATGAGCGTATCATCTTCAAGGACTACTAAACCTGAGTGTTATTTTCCCCTAAAGGAAAAGGTGTTCGATCCCAGTATTGCACTTTTTAAGCCATCTCAGTATCCATCTGATGAAATAAAAGGAACGATTTTTGGAACTTTTGGAGATATGCTTGCACCTCTGCACCCTTGCTACCACCGTGCTCAACAACTACTTAAGGGAACCTTGCCTACTCTTCTTTGGCTTACCTTGTTCGCCTTAAGCTTGTGCTATTTGATGGACGAAAACCATGTATTTGATCCCGGTGGATATGTTTCAAGCTTCTTCCTATGCTAATCAAGGTCGAGTCAGGCTCACGACTCGGTTAACAAAAACAAGCGCTTCTCGGGAGGCAACCCGCAGTATCTATCCTTTTATTCTGTTTTTATAATAAGTGTAGGGGGAGACGCTAGTATGTGTATGTTGTTTTCTTTCTTATCATGTGAAGGGATTCGAGCTTTCAAAAGATACATTCTTGATGACTTTTGACGACCTGTGATTCCGTGTACCCGTCTTCCCGGTTTTATCCTAAACTCTTTTGATTCTCTATTTTATATTTTCCAATATTAAAATAGGAATCACTTTAGTTGTCTCTTCCTTAGCAAGATTTAAACAACGTGCACAATGTCCTAAGTGTAGGGGAGATTACTTCCACATGCTTAAACATTGAGGACAATGTGTATATTAAGTGTAGGGGGACTTCTATCGAAGTTAAGTGTGCTTTTCCTTGTATTTGTCCTTATTTTAACCGGAAAATTGATTTTTTCGACATTTTTCAAAATTTTTTTATCTATTTTGGCCTAGTTGTATTTTCCTTTGTTATAGTTATTTTCTTTCTTTGCTAGAATAAATTTTAATAAAGTGGTTTTAATTTTTAAACGTTGTGAATCTTTTGACTCAACCCGAGTTTACTTATCTAAGTTTACTCTAGCTAGTATCCTTAACGTGTTTAAGTCAAGTTTTGCTAGGCTTTTATATAGGGAACTTTAAAACACGAAAGTCTTAACTCTTACGGGTTAAGAACAAGAACTTTTCGCAAGTTCCTATAATTGATCCTAGAAAGTCGTTTATCAAAGGAACTTTAAAACGTAAATTCTAAACTTGAAAGAGTCTAAGAATTTGCATGATCCTATAGATGACTTGAAAACCCAAAACATTGATTTAATTGGCTAAGCATCCACGAGTCTCATTCCTTGAGATTTTAAATTATGGAGAACGAGAGATGATAGAGTCAATTATAAGTTTGGTATTCTTTCATGAATTTATGTGAGTTGATTATAAGCTTTTTCTCCCATCGCTTGCTAATAAATTTAATTGCAATAAATAAGGTTGTACGATTTGAAAAGTTACTTAGCTTCTAGCCCAAGATCGTTTAAAAGTTGTTCGGTATTAATTAGATTTCATAGCCAATGCATAACTTATTGAAGCGGGATGTGAATATTGGCGAGTCCGAAAAGGCCCTAACAAGGCATGAGGGCTACATTTTGTTGCTAAAGATCCCCAAGTGATGTGAAGAATCATTTATCAAAAATCAATATGAAGGATCGAGACACATGAAGAAAAGCAAATACTCCCCTAAAGATCATGGAGAAGTCTATCCAAAAAGGCTCTAACAAGGTATGAGGATAAATAGATCCAAGTCCTAAAAGGAGACGGATCGTTGTATATCAAAATCCCAAATAAAGATTAGAGAAAAATGAAAAAAGTCGTGGTCCAAGTATGAAGAATCTCTCAAAAAGTTCAAGTGAAGAAATTCCTATTTTGAAGAGAAGACCATTATTTCATGAACGTCTCTCAAGATTTGAAGTATGAAGTCACTGCCAAATATCGGTCCGAGAAAGGTCTCAAATCGTGAAGCGAGTTATGCCAAGATATGAACTTTATGAGGTCCCGAGAAGCAGTTTTAAAAGATTTTGTCCTTTAGCTAACTATTTATTAAATCGTCTTACTTTATTTTCAGCCTAATAAACTATCGAAAAAAGTCAACAATGCATCCTCGTGATCATTCAGGACAAAAATAAAATATAAGAGATACACCTAGGAATAAGGGAGTCTAAGTAAATAATTGCCCCACATGAGTTTGTGATAGTTTGCTAACGTATAATAACAATGATCTTGTTTTTAAGCTTGGTATGGGGAACGTAAAACTTGAGGATGATAATCATTCATGACATTTCCAAAACCCTAAGGTAAGTTTTTGATCTTTTTACTTCTTTTCTTCCTTTAAATATTTTGTCTCTTTAATAAAGACCAAGATGGATTGATTATGATAAAAAATGTAAAACTTGCTTTGTAATTAATACATTGCATGAGGACATTGCAATGGTCAAGTGTAGGGGATTTGATAGGTGTGAAAACACTAATCCTTTGACCACTTAATTATAATAATAACCAAGCCAAAACGTGTATTTTATGTCGTAAATGTCGGAATTATACGTGGTTTGTGTTTTTGTTGTGATTTAGGATCAAAATGTGAAAAAGGAAGAAAACACGGGCTTTCACGGGCTTTTATCGAAGAAAAAGACAAAAGACGAAGTCGAAAGATCAAGAGTGCAAAAAGAACGGAAGTCCAAGGCCTATTCTGAAGATTTATCGAAGAAAAGTCTAAAGACGGAAGTTTAATAAAAGCCGAAGAACTCAAGTTTAAATTAATGAAGAAATTACAAGAAGAGTTTATTAATCCCGAGACAAAGTCGAAAAAGTCGAAGAATTTAGAAGACGAAAAGACAAGAAAGAAAGAAAGAAAGAAGCAACACATGCTTAGTCTTCCCTAATCACCTATAAATACCCTCCTAATCTCACATTAGGAGGTGTTGGCTATTTTGACAAACTAGTCTTCCACCATTTTCATTACTTGCACATTTATTTTCATGTCATTTACTTAATTGTCAATTTAATTACCTTGTTTTGCACCTTAAATTTCTTGCCTTTAATTCAAGTAAGTTCTTTAATTTTATTGTTGAATCTTGTTTTTATCAAGCTTTTCTTTATCATTCTCATCCTACTTTTATTGTCTTTGATTTGATTTTGGTTCGGATTAAGCATTAATTTTGCTTAATAATAAGTGTCAAAACACTTATCCTTTTACCACTTATTTCCAATAATAACAAGACGAAAACGTGTATTTTGTGTCGTAAAAGTCAGAATTATGCGTGGTTTGTGTTTTTATTGTGTTTTAGGACCAAAAGATGAATAAGGAAGAAAACATGGGCTATCACGGGCTTTTATCGAAGAAAACGAGAAAAGACGAAGTCAAAAGGTCAAGAGTGCAAAAATAACGGAAGTCCAAGGCCTATTCTGAAGAATTATCAAAGAAAAAGTCTAAAGACGGAAGTTTAATGAAGTCGAAGAACTCAAGTCTAATAGAAGAAGAAAATTATAACACAAGTTCAATTTGTATCGACAAATCCCGAGACGACGTCCAGAAAGACAAAGCATTTAAATCGAGTCGAGAAGAAAGAAAGAGGAGGCAACACATGCACCTTCCCATCTCCTATAAATACCCTCCTAAACACATTAGGAGGGTGGTTAGCTAGTTTATTTCCTTTTTGTAGTTTTTATTTTTAGAGAGAGAAAGTTTTTAACTTTCTCTCACTAAAATTTCATCTTTTCTTTTCTTTCATGTTTAAGCTTTAATTCAATCTTGTATTTTGGAATCATTGATATACAAGTTCAAGTTTAAGCTTTTAATCATTAATCTCTTTCTACCTTTCTTGATTTTAATTTGTTCTTGATCCGAAATTTTAATGCTTTTTGTTTAATTTTGATGTTTGTGTGATTAAAAAGTTTAACTTTTTATCCATATCCAAGTTTATACAATTTGAGCTTTGAGCTTTTCATGCTTATTGGCTTATTGAGTATTTATCTTATTTACTTTTAAGTTTTCTTAAAAGTTTATTCTTTTTAAAGTTTGATTTATAAAGTTTGCTTAATTCGTGTTTTCAAAGTTTTTAAATTTATGCTTGTTTTCATTCGGTTAAGATTTGATTAAGTGCTTATTCATCTTGCTTATCTTGGCTTATTCATTTTCGGCTTATTTGCTCTTTGATTTCCATCGTATTATGCTTAAGGGTTTTACCAGTTACGATCAAGTAAGTGTGATCGCATAAGGGTTTCTACTTGCGATCCATTACTTCGATCACCTAGTACGATCGTCACTACGATCACACTCCATTATCCACACCACGATCACTTGTTGCGATCGTGGGTGCGATCCTTGAGTGCGATCCGTGGCTACGATTGCCTTGGGTGTGATCACGTGTTACGATCGCATTGAGTGCGATCCCTTATACTATGATCTAGGCTGCGATCGAGTGCTACGATCGTAGGCTACGAACTAGGTTGCGATCAGTGGGTGCGATCTAAGTCACGATCCAGTAGTGCGATCCCTCACTTCTTGAGTGCGATCCACCACTACGATCAGGGACCACGATCCATCTTGCGATCTGAGTACGATCGTGTTGCGATCTGACTCATGTTTTTGTTTTATTTATCTTAGTTTTCAAATTTTATTTTTCCCGCATTTTTACTTAGCATTATTTTTAAACGAGTTTTGTCTTAGTTTATTTTTACAAAGTTTTTAAGTTTTAAATTCATTACGTTTTAATTTCCAAAAATTACACGCTTCCCGAAATCTCTATTTTTACCAAGTGTTTTTCTAGTAATTTTTAGTTTAATTTTTAAAGCTTTTATTTTTACTCAACGACATTTTTATATTTGCTTATAGTTTAAAATAGATAATCAAACCATTTAATTTTCTACCAAGAATGACTGGGTCGCACTAATAACCAATAATCAATTCGAATTGAATCGAGACGAACAAATTTTTATATACTTGGCAAAACTGTGTATTAAATGATGACTTAATCTTATTGCTTATTTGATTAAAAAGTTTATCTTTTCATTTCTATCTAGGCTTTTATACGAATTAAGTTATAAGCTTGACAATCTTATTGGCTTATTTTGTATTTAGCTTATTTGTTTTAAAGTTTTCTTAAAAGTTTTATCTTTTTAAAGTTTATTTTATAAAGTTGTTTATTTTGTGTCTTGAAAGTCTTTAAATTTGTGCTTATTTCATTCGTCTTATTCTTGTTTAATCAAGTTTTTGGTATTTGCTTTTTAGTCTTAGCTTATTTGTTTTGCTTATTTTGTATCACATTCCATCGGAAAGGGATTTGGATTCCGATAGCTTGTTACGATCGCAAAAACTACAAGGGTTTCTACATTGCGATCGGTATTGCGATACCCCCTTATTCCGATCAAGATTCCGATCGCTCATTGCGATCGTGGATTGCGACGGGGCTTAAGGCTGTATTGCGACAGAATGCTGCCAAATTTTTGACAGCCATATTCCGACAGCTTGGATATTTAGATAGGATATTCCGATGGTTTGTTTTTAAGTATTCCGATGGATTCGTTTTAATATATTCCGATAGCCTTAGTTTTTACATATTCCGATAGATTCTATCTCAATCATTCCGACGGATACACTTTCCGATAGGTATTCCGATAGAGTGGTGACAGCATTCCGACGGCTTACATTCTGATCGGTATTCCGATCGGATTCCGATAGGTGGATTCCGACGGATTTGGTTTTGTTTTAATATTTTGTCTTATGTTTTATTTTATTTTTAAGTTTGCATTATTTTAAGTTTTCAAATTTTTCACGCTTCCCGAAATCCTAATTTTTACCAAGTGTTTTTCTAGTAAATTTTTAGTTTAATATTTAAAGCTTTTATTTTTATTAAATTGTAAATTTTACTTTCATTTTAATTAACTTGTCAAATTTATTTTTCGTCGCGCTTTAATTTTACGTCATTTAATTACCCGTCATTTAATTTTAAAGTCTTAATTTTGCACCATTTACGTTTTGATTAGTTTTAGTTTTAATTAACCGTCATTTACTTTAACGTCTTGCACATTTATTTTACAACAACCAAAAATATTCTTTCTCACCAAAAGACGACTGAGTCGCACGTTAACCAATAATCAATTCGAATTGAATCAAGAAACGAACTTTTAACCTAGCAAAATCATACTTTCAGATTGCCTTTAAGATTCTCATATACTTAAAGGGTTCTCCAGGTCTGGGTGTTCATGTTAAGAACAACTCTGGTATGTCTCTTAGAGCCTTTTCTGATGCAGATTGGGCTAAGTGCATTGTGACTAGGAAATATGTTACTGGTTATTATGTTTTTTTTTAAATTACAATCTTGTTTCTTGGAAAAGTAAGAAACAAATTACTCTCTCTAAGTCATCAGCAAAAGATGAGTATAGAGCCCTAGCTTCTGTGACTAGTGAAGTCATTTGGATTCTAAATTTTTTTAAAGATTTGAGTTGTGATAATCTTTTGCCTGTGGATCTTCATTGTAACAGCAATTCAGCAATTAAGATTGATGCCAATCCTGTGTTTCATGAGAGAACAAAACACCTAGAGATTGACCTTCACTTTGTGAGGGGAAAAATCTTAAATGGAGTTGTAAGAACTCAAAAGGTGGAGTTTGCAAATCAAATTGCAGATATCCTTAACAAAAGATTGGATACACCACAACATCACTACCTGGTTGAAAAACTGGGGATGATTGACTTGTATAGAATATCAGATTAATGGGGATGTTAAAATACCCTTGATAACCTGATATTCTAATTTAAGGACTAATGTTGCACACTTTGATATTTTTGGGACTAAAGTTGGATGTGTCCTAAAGCTATGCAAGGACTGGTCTCATGGGCTTATATTGGAGTGGGTTTCAGCGTTATAAAGGCCCAAGTGTGTTTGGGTTTGTGACCGTTGGTCAAATGTATGTATAATACCCTAACTCTTCAGAGTTAAGGTTAAGAGAGCTTTGTGTGTGTTTTGTGCAGCCATCCATGGCGTATTAACACTCTCTCTTCATTTCTGTTTCAAATCATCTCATTTTTTTTGTTTTAATATTTGTAAGACTATTATCAAGTTAGATAGTAGATCCATACCAGTTTAATCTGGGGTAGATTTTGTTTTTATAAACTCTCTCTTTCGTTTTTTATCTGTTGATGTTAATAAAAGTGTTTTGAATCATCATATCTAGTTTTTCTTCAAAGATTAAATCGGATAAGAATAGGAAGCTTTAGACTTGAGCTAATATTGTTATGTTTGAAAAATCTATTTTTGTGTCGAAGCAAGGTTTCAAAAAAGAAGGACGGGTGTTGTTATGCATTCTAAATGGAGTCATTTAACCACAGGTGACCGTCCTTCGTCAACAATCAGTCCGAGAGACTGGCACGAACTGTGATAGTGCGAGTGATGATTCTAATAACTCCGCAATGGAGAACCTATAAGCAAGTCGAGCAATGTCAATTCTAATGTAGGGAAACGTGCTAACCATATTCACGCTAAATAATGTTAATATTATCATTGATTGTGTGAAACTATTTGTAAACCCTATAAAAATAAGGTCATATTTTATTTTAATATATAATTTAACTCAAACTATATTGAATTGATTTATTGGTTTTAGTTGATTTTAAATGAAAACCGTTAAACTATAATTTTCGTGAATCTAATGAATGGAATTTATCTGCTAGTGATCTTGATACCGACGGATGCCCAAATTTTACGTTTTATTATCGATTGTTAGATATTTAATATTTTTGACGGTATCGTTTTAATTGCGTATTAAGTCGTATCGGACCCATATTATTATATTTTGTGTGCGTTTTAACTTTCAAAAAGTATTTTTACGAAACGCGAGTCCCGTAAATATTTTCAAAATTTACTACTAGTCGTTTCCTGCTTTTTACTAGTATTTTACATTGTAATCCAAAACTATCCACTATTTTCAAAATCTACCCTAAACCTTACTATAAATAGATTTTTTTTTACCAAACCCTTCCACTAACCCATTATTTTAAAATAAAAATCACCATCTTCTCCCCTCCCTCTTCTTGGCGTGAGAACCACCACCCAAAAACACCTCCACTATTGATTTTCTAGCTTGAATTTGAACAAATTGAGGTTAGACCCATTCCTAGAATTTTATTATGATCATTTTGATACCATTTTTATAAACATGCAAGAACTTTCATCTTTTTCAAATTATTTCATGATTATCAAGTGTGTTTGATCCATTTTTATGGATGTATGATTGTGTTATTATTATTATAATTGAATTTTTAAGTGCATGCATGTGATAATTAGTTCACATCTTTTGTAATTAAATATCTCTTAAATTGTTAATCGTTAGACTAAACAGTTTATACAGTTACGACAAGCATTTATTTATCTTTATATAAATGGACACTATGATATAGTTTCGATTTTTTTGTTTTTTTTTTCATGTTCTTTACAGGGTTTTTTCGTCATCTGTTGTTGAAACTTGCATAAAGAAATAACATGTGATTAAACACTAATTTAAATAATTGTATAAAATCACATGTGATTTAACACTAATATCATATGTGATTTGACACTAATATCAAATTACTTGTGATTTATTAAGATTACATATCATATGTGATTTAACACCAATATTATATGTGATTTAACACCAATATCGAATTGCTTATGAACTTTATTAAAATTACGTATATTTGATTCAATGCTAATATTATATGTGACTTAACACTAATATGACATGTGATTTTATTAGAATATCCAAATTAATGTTTAAGCACATATGGTTTCCCATGCACGTTTGAATGACGAAAAAAAGACAAAAAAAAAATGTTTGCAAAAAGTATATATCAAAGTGTTTATCTATAGAAAGATAATCAGATGCTCGTCGGTGATGGTATATTTTGTTCATTTAACAATTAATAATTTAAGTTATATTAATATTTGGAAAAAATGAAAATAAGTTTTACATTTAATGTCATCAATCGAATGAAAAATATAAATTAGTTATTTCTATCTAAATGAAGTTGGATATAAAAATTAATAATTATCATGACAAAACAAGAACCGCGTAATCTTTTAATTAGTAAAATTAATGTAATTCTTTTTAAAGAACCTAAATTTTTTCTTATTTAACAAAAGATTTTAAAAAACTTATTAGAGAAATTTGATAGAGCAAAAAAAAGACATAAAATTATAAGTGTCACATTTATGTAAAACAAAACTTAATAAAAATGAGGTAATAAATAAAACTTTAGTGGTTAAATTTTAAATAAATTAAATAATATTAAGTGAAAACTAGAAATTTTTATATTTTTTTAATAAATTAAAAAAATCCCTTACACTTTATACCTTTTATATTTTATATCTTTTAAAACATATATAATCCATAATGAATTTTTTATGTAGAATCAATTGCATAATTATTAGTTATAATAATATTACAATTACAGATTATTAACCACGAGAAATTTTCATATATTTGTATATTAAACTAAAATATAAAATTAAATTTGATTTATTTATAAACTCGCACGTGCATCAGACTTATAAGTTATTACTAGTATTAACAGAAAAATAAAAGGGTAAAAATAGACAACAAAGATCTATTGATTGTCGGTGTGTAATCGGCCCAACCAGAGTATAGATAATCAAACCTAGCTACGTACCAAACAATGGTTACAGGATATCACTTGAAATCTTGTGATCACTTTCTAAAGTAAACTATTCGACCATATTGCCTGGGATAAGACTAAATGTATGTTATAGAATTAGGCACAAATGTATAACCCTTTTCTGTAAAGTGTTTCTTGTTTTCTATGTGTTTACATGCAAACAATACGATCCCTTTATAGGTGATCAACTCAACATGGTCAATGGAAATAACGAGGATTTAACGGTCCATTAACTCCTCATTATATGCCTCCATAAGACCAGGAGTAGTGGTTACATGACCCATTAAACGTGGCCATTAAATACAGTCAAACAGTCAAAGACTGTTACATGTTCAGCGCTACTACTTACTTATAACTAGCATTACTTGCATAACACTAACAGTACTTGTAAGTATCGCTAGTGTAAAACCAAGTATCGTTAGTGTATGCCTAGGTACCGCTGGACATATCTTAACCACTATCTGAGTCAGGGTGTTCAGGAACCAATGGGTGTATACTCCATACCTCCAATCCCATTACCAAGTGTGAACTTAACCCACAATTGAATTATATTCTATCAGTCCTCCCCAATATAGTACAATTCATTTGCATGAAAATTAACTTTAACAAAACTAGTGCATAAATGAAAATATCCTAAGGATTGAATTTCCATCTAAGTACATCACTTCAAACATTCGAGAATAAGGGTGTTCTAAGAATTGAACCCTTCAACTATTTTGAATACCTGAAGATAAAGTACACATAAGTTTTCAAACACAAAACAGCTCCTGACACTACTAGCCATGTGTCCATATCCAAATTCATGAATGTTGTAAGAGTCAGGTCCATGCTCCCTGAGACGGCGAAATCTCAACATTTACATAAGTGGTTCCTCTTTAGTTCATGCTCCTGCTTAAGCACTTTTTCAAAGACATTAACCATTAAGGAGTTTATAACTTCATCCTCTTTTTAGCAGGTACAAGCACATCCTTGGGATGATATACATGTGCTTCAGTCCCCTGAATGTTCAGCTTTCCAGATTGAACTCAACTCCCAAGTTTCCTTTGGAGGGAGTTGGGTGTCTTAGAATTTGGTGACTAGGTTGGACTTTAAACCCACCCCTTTAGCAGACTTTAAAACCAAGTCTCTAGCCAATCCCTTCGTCAAGTGATCAACTAAGTTTTGTTGAGACCTCACAAACTCTATTGAAATCACCACATTCATGATGAGCTCACGAATCATGCTATGTCTAACACCTAAGTGTCTAGATTTACCATTGTACATTTGACTATACGCCTTAGCCAATGTAGTTGCACTACAAAAACGAATAGAAATAGGTGCCATAGGTTTGACCCACAATGGAATCTTAAGAAGCAAGTTTCTCAACCATTCAACCTCTTTACCAGCAGTTGCTAGAGCCACAAACTCAGACTTCATTGTTGAACCGGTAATACAAGTTTGCTTGTTGGATGCCTAAGAAATTGAACCACCACCAAGAAGGAATACCCAGCCACTGGTGGATGAATTATCCTTAGTATTGCTAATCCAACTTGCATCAGTGTAACCTTCCAACACTGAAGGATATCCAGTATATGACAAACAATAATCCATTGTTTCTTTCAAATACTTCAGTACCCTCTGAGTTTCTTGCCAATGCTGAAGACTAGGATTACTAGTGTACCTACTCAGTTTACCCACAACAAATGTAATGTCAGGCCTAATACTAGTCATGTCATACATCAAGCAACCAATCACCCTAGAATACTCAAGCTGGGAGACAGCCTGACCATTGTTAGGCATTAGTTTTTCACTTGTATCCATAGGTGTACTCACTGGAGTACAATCAAAGTGATTGAATTTCTTCAATACCTTCTCAATATAATGAGACTGAGAAATTACAATACCATCACTTTCATGTTTAATCCTTATGCCAAGGATAACATCAACCTCCCCCATGTCTTTCATGGAGAACCTTGATGACAAGAATTCTTTGGTCATGTTAACTTGAACTTGGTCAGTACCAAAGATTAACATGTCATTAACATATAACCAAATGATGACTCTTTTACCAGATTCATCAAAGTTGATATATACACATTTGTCAGCTTGGTTAAGTAAATAACCATGAGATAAAACCACTTCATCAAACTTTTGATGCCATTGCTTAGGTGCCTGCTTAAGTCCATATAAGGACTTAATCAGTTTACACACCTTACCTTCATGACCAAGCATGATGAAACCTTAAGTTTGGTTCATATAAACCTCCTCATCCAAATCACCATTCAAGAATGTTGTCTTCACATCCATCTAATGAATAACCAGATTGTGAACTGATGCATGCCAAGGCAATCAACATTCTTATGGTACTGATAGGTGCTACTAGAGCATAAGTATGAAAGTAGTCTATCTCTGACTTTTGTTTAAAGCCTTGAATGACTAACCTTGCCTTGAACTTTTCAACTGTTCCATCTACCCTCATTTTTCTTTTGAAAATCCATTTGCAACCTAGTGGATTGTAACCAGGAGGTAGATCAACCAACACCCAAGTGTTGTTGCCCATGATAGAATCTATCTCATCATTTATTGCTTCTTTCCAGAAAGCAACATACTGGGACTTTCTTGCTTCATCAAATGTTTTGGGATCATCCTCAACATTAAAGCAATAGTAGAATTGGTCAGATACCTCATCTCTTGTACCTTCAACCAAGTATAGCTGAAACTCAGGCCCAAAATTCCTTGGAGTCCTATGCCTTGTGCTTCTTCTAAGCTCAGGCTCAGGTTGCTGAACCACAACCTCATTAGTGACCCTTTCAGGTTCTACTGAAGCACCAATATCCTCAGCTCCAGCAGGAGTCCTAAGGCTTAGTCTAGGGACTGATGAAAACCTTGTTTCATCAAAGTTATCATCCCTTGATTCAATGATTGAGTTTATAGAAACTAAATCATTAGGTTCACTAACATAGAACCTATACCCACCCTGGAATGCTCATCATATCTAACAAAGATGCATTTAATGCCTCTTTCACCCAAGGTTTTCACATTTGGATCAGGGAGTCTTACAACTGCCCTACAACCCCAAACCTTGAGGTCGTTCAAGTTTGGTTTCTTTTTAGTCTAAAGTTCATAAGGGGTGATCCTGTTCCTTTTATTAGGAACCCTATTTAATAAATAGCAAGCTGTTAACATAGCTTCTCCCCAAAATCCTTGACTCAGTCCTGAATAGGACAACATGGAATTAACCATCTCTTTTAGTACTCTATTTTTCCTTTATGATATACCATTTTGTTGTGGAGTATAAGAGGCAGTTGTTTCATGGTTTATTCCAACCGACTGAAAGTACAAAGTATCCATGTACTCACATCCCCTATCAGTCCTAAACCTTTTGATTTGGACTCATTGTTGTAATTCAACTTCAGTTTTAAATACTTTAAATTTATTTAATGCTTCATCCTTAGTATGCAACAAATAGACATAACAAATCCTTGAAGCATCATCAATAAATGTTACCAAGTATTTCTTATTCCCTAATGAGGGAGTAGCATGCAAATCACGTAGGTCACTATGGATTAGCTCCAAAACTGTAGTTACACGTTTTATATCCTAAATTAGTTTCTTAGTAATTTTGTTCAGTATACAGGTCTGACATTTATCAATGTCCATGTCAAAGGCTGGAATTAACCCATCCTTAGACATATCTTGCATCCTCTTATAGTGGACATGGCCTAGCCTAGCATGCCATAGTGATAAATCATTCAGTTTAGTGATAGACATATAAGCGGAGCCAATATTAGCACTAACGGTACTTGCTCTGCAAGTACTGTTAGTAAATGCACTAGCGGTACTTGGTTTGCAAGTACCGTAAGTATTTTCAGAAATAATATTGAGCCTAAACATTTGATTGCTCAAATAACAAAACCAATAAACACACCATGTTTAGATAAAACAAATTTATTAGTTTCAGTCACTTGTTTATAACCACAATTATTCAAAACACTACTAGAAATCAAGTTCTTCCTAATATTAGGAACATGCAAGACATTAAACAAGGAAACAATCTTTCCAGAACTAAACTTAAGATCTACACAACCACGTCCATGCACTAGAGCTGTTGACTCATTTCCCATGTGAAGAATAAATCCATCATTCAGTGACTCATAAGTCTTGAACCAGCATCCATCTTTACACACATGTACAGTTGCTCTAGAGTCAACCCACCACGCCACGTCATCATCATATACAAAATAAGCTTCAGATACATATGTAACATAATAAATCTGGAGAGATTCATTAAACATATTATAACCTTTCAGTGTGTTGTTAGAACCAATCACTGAACCATTTGTGCCTGATCCACTAGCTTTGCTGCTAGTACCAACACCTTTGCAATCCATTTTCAAGTGTCCAGGTCTCCCACACTTCCAACAAGCCACTGATGACTTTTTGTTAGGATTAGCTTTGGTGTTATCCTGACGCTTACGTTTTCCCTTGCTGTCATTGTACCTGGATGAGTTGTTATGCTCTACCATATTGACAACTGATGAACCAGCAACATTGTTGCTTTTTAGCTTATCACTATCTTGTACCCTGAGGGATTCCTTAATGCGCAAATGACTGCCCAACTTAACAAGAGTTAAATCCTCCTTCTTATATTTCAAGGTGTGCTTGAAATCTTTCCAAGAAGGAGTAAGTTTATCTATGACACAAGAGACCTGAATGGTCTCATCCATGCGCATATAATGTTGTGTGAATCTACCAAGTATACCAAGAAGTTCATTGTATTGTTCCATGATTGGTATTGAATAAGTCATTTTGTAATTTGTGAAATCACTCACAAGGAACTTCTTACTTGATGCATCCTCAGCCATGTATTTGGCTTCCAAGGAATCCCACAGTTCTTTACCAGATTCAGAATTTTGGTAAATATCAATCAGACATACCATTTAGAATTATGTCGCGACACACATAGTCATCATTCTCCCATTTGCTAATTTTCCTTATGTTCTCCAAGGTAGCATCATCACCACCATCAGGAATAGGAGTAGTCAGCACATATACCACACTCATGGTTGAAAGAAGAAAGTGCATCTTCTTTTGCCATCTCCTAAAATCCACCCCTTCAAACTTATCCAGCTTAGAGAAGTTGGACACCATATGCTTCATTGCAGCCGCCATTGATTATCACAAAATAGTTTACTTTGATTGTTGGTGTGTAATCGTCCCAACCAGGGTATAGATAATCAAACATAGCTACGTACCAAAAAATGGTTACCGGATATCACTTGGAATCGTGTGATCATTTTCCAAAGTAAACTATTCGACCCTATTGTCTGGGTATCACGAATACTTACTTGGGAAAAGACCAAATGTATGTTATAGAATTAGGCACAAATCTATAACCCTTTGTTGTAAAGTGTTTCTTTTTTTCTGTGTGTTTACACGCAAACAATACGATCCCTTTATAGGTGATCAACTCAACATGGTCAATGAAAATAATGAGGATTTAACGGCCCATTAACTCCTCATTATATGCCTCCATAAGACCAGGAGTAGTGGTTACATGACCCATTAAACGTGGCCATTAAATACAGTCAAACAGTCAAAGATTGTTACATGTTCAGCGTCTGTACTTACTTATAACTAGCAGTACTTGCATAACACTAGCAGTACTTGTAAGTATCACTAGTGTAAAATCAAGTATCGTTAGTGTAAGCCTAAGTACCGCTGGACATATCTTAACCACTATATGAGTAAGGGTGTTCAGGGACCAATGGGTGTATACTCCATTCCTCCAAGCCCATTACCAGGTGTGAACTTAACCCATAATTGAACTATATTTCCAACATTGATACGAAATTATTAGTAAGGCCCCGTTTGTTTTGTAGGTTATCATAAGTTTTGGTTCTTTTATTTCACTTTTTGAATTTTTGTTTAGGATAATAGTGTTCTTTGTAATGGGTTTATGACAAAATATGAGAATGTGATGTCTATGACTTATCTCTAATCCATTTTTTTAGTGTACATTCATTATTAGTAATATAATAATTTTTAATTTATGTCTTTATATATATAATACCTTTTAGTATTATTCATAATATTTTATCTCAAATCTAAATCATAAAATAAAGTAAACTTAAATTCAAATTATAATCATAAACTCATCTACAAACCAAATAATAGTTTAATTTTATTCATAATATCATTCTTAATATTATTCATAATATTTAAAAAATATTTATTTTCAATACAAAATACTTACTTTTTTATAATTTAATTTAATTATATTTTTAAAATTATATGTTCATTATCTTAATAATTTTTATATTATATTTTTATTATTTTAGATTTATTATTTTTAATTAATTAATTTTATTTTTATTCGATTCTTTTTACAATTTTTTTTAATATGAGTAAAAGTGTAATATTTGTTGGTAAAAAAATAAATTAGTTATTTTGAATAATATATTTATCTTGGATATCTAAGGACTCATCTTCTTCATTCATTTTTACCTATTTAATAGATAACATCAAAAGTATTTAATTATTTCATCTATCTTTATAACTTAAATATATCTTAAATCGTTAAGTGTTAATATACCATTACGACGAGCATTTAATTAGCTTTCTACAGATATGCATTATGATATATTTTTGAAGAAAAAAAATTTCCGTTGTTTTAAATTTGCATAGAATATCATCTCTACTACTTATAAAGGAAAAACTCCCAAACCTTGAATGTTGAAAAACAAGATATTTTAGAAATTGTTGAAAAATTAATTACTTATGAAATATTAAAACTTCTCGTGTACGATTCTTGATTCAAATGATCGAATCCACACAATTAGTTAATTTGGAAAGTTCACTAATTTCCTAACTCTAATCCCATATTATAAATTCTCTTGTTTATTCAGTTCAAGAACACAACATTCATTTCTCTCTACAACAAAAATGTTCTCTATCATTTTAACTTTTTTTCATCATGATTATTTGATATGTATTTTTATTTTATCGTATATTTAAATGATTTGTAATTTTGTTAAATGTTTGTCTTTGGGAGACAAAATGGATCATTTACAGGTCTGTTGGAATGAAGTTTGTTTATTGTTTTCATGAACATCTTGAAAATCAATATTTATTTGTATGCATTAATATATTTTGTAGGTACAAAATTATTTTCGCGTATTCAAGGATGATGAAGAAGAACACCTGCCTATAGAATCTAAATTGTTGGTAAGGAGGCTGAACAAATAAATTGGAGGTTTGTTCAATCTCTACTATTAAACACAAATTTTTCTAAACTTAAATTGTAACATTAATCCACACTTCTCTCACCATATTTTTTTAATGTGGGAGGTTCATTCGTGACACTTGATTATGTCAAATGGACAGGACGCACTACTTACAAAATGGGCTATTGTGGTAGTGATCACAATAGCTCAATGAATCAACATTCTGATGGTTCTTCAGGGTTAGGAAGTGGAAAGCGCAATGTTGGTGACCTGGATGAGTATAATGAAGAAGAAGCTCTGGGAAAAAGAGGGACGAGAACAATGTTTGAATTAGAGATTGAAATTTTTTGAACAATTTGGTTAATATCATTTTGTTATGTTAAAAGAATTTCATAATTTCGTTTGCTTCATGTCAAATTAATGGCAAAATATGTTTGGCTTGAATAAATTTATGTGAATGATATATGTTTGTCAATATTTGTTGTTTATATTTTAATTGCATCTAACATTACTAATATCTAAATATAAAATTTATACGTTGATGTTAATATATTTTATGCAATAAAAACAATAACCTCTCAATACACCTAAATATAGAATGTGGCAAGCGGTGTTTTGGACGTTCGGTAGAAAAGCTACGAGTCTAAATAAAATTGTGCAAGACATTCAACTTAAAAGTCCGGGTGGATTATGCAAAGATCCGGAAAGAAAAGTGAGATGAATTGGTAAGATTGGCTTTTTGATCCGTTAAAATGCCGGGTTTGAAGAATTGCAATTTAGAATTTTGTTGCAGTTTGGTTTGAATTCATTTTGAGGTCTGTATTTCTTCTCTTGTCTTTGTACTACTAATGTTGCAAATTTGCGTGAGTGTGGTTCTGATCTTGTGGTTTCCTGCATCCTACATCCAACAGGTGCTTGGTCTACATGTAATCTTCTAAAAAATTGACATGTGTGTTTGACATAAGTGAAAAAGCCTCTTATGTGCATGTTGTCTTCATACTGACATCTATGTTAATTTGTATTTGTTGTCATCATGGTTTTTTCTCTCATGTTTTAGTCTTTGGTTTGGGCCAATGTTTACCAACTTAAGTGGTAAAGATATAAGCCAATTAATAAGTCTTTTAGTATAGAGAGTAAAGGTTTATTAAGTGTACCATTTTAAGAAGCATAAAAGGTGTGCTCGTTTTTTCTTCCCACTAAGAGGCTCCAAAGAAAAAGAAGCGTCGTTATTTCTGATGTCTGCATTTGTAGTTTGTTTTCTTTTGTCTTTAGTTTGTATCGTATGTGTTTTTGTTGTAATTTTTTTCGTCTATTTTATTTAATCATCTTGTCGATAAGTAGATTTTTTTTTGGTTGCGAATTTTCGCTTTTCAATATATTGTCTTAAAAAATACACCTAAATACAATACATAGTCAAATAACCTGTCATTTTCATAACATTTTAATTTTGCGTCATTTCCTTGCATCTTTAATAGTTTACCAAAATCAAATGCATCCTACTCAAATACATTGGCTGTTTTTTTGAAAACTTATGATAATGATTCAAATTCCATACTAAAGTTATACAAATAAACTCTCTATTGAAACATACAATCTTGCAATATTTTTCCAAATTAAAATTTCTAACTTTTATATAAGCATATACTCTAATCTTAATGTGTCAGTTGAAGAGCATGAATGGAAACTTACCTCAAATTAAATATTTTTGAATGGTTTGCATAATTTTTAAAATCTTAAATGCTTCAAAATATTTCAAATCTTAAATATTTCTTCAAAATATATACGGGGCGGATCCAGGATATTTTATTGGGTGCTGCACAAAATTTTTTAAAGACGTTACATATTATTTTTTATAATAAACATATTTTAGCCTAAACCAAAGTAACACAATTTTTTTTGGGAGTTGCACATACTAGAAAATCGATACTTTTTGAAAAAATTTACACTACATAACCTAAAATCGGGTGAGGCTGGCTCCCATGTGAGTCCGCCCCTAAATATATATACTTTGATATCGGAACATATATAATAAAATGATTATCCAATATTATATACCGGATTATCAATAATAAACGATAAATAACTAAGATAATGCAAAATTTCATAGCCAATGACCACAATGTTTATATGAGGCTGTTGCTCTATCAAGTAAAGTATTAAGATTGATATTGTCACTATACAATAACTTACCATCATTCAAGAAACACATTCATTTTATTCTTACTATTACAAATTACAAATTATATATGGTCATGTAGAGTTTACCAGTAACCAAATGACACACTCTTAACAAATCGTGTTTTTCTATATTTGGGAAACAATCTTAATAAATCGTGTGTTTGTTTAACTTATATGATTCACTTGTTTTTGTCAAACTTTACAACCAAATATCCTTTAGGCGTTTAAGTGTTCTTCTTTTCAAAACCATAAGGGAAAAAACGCCCGTAACTTTTAGAAAAGTGCTAAAAACGTTCAAAAGTATCAATTTGGACAGGATTTGCCACTTGTATTTAGGAAACAATCTTAACAAATTATGCATTCCTTTAACTTATATGATTCAATTCTTTTTGACGAACTCTATACCCACTATACTTTAGGTGTTTCATGTGTTGTTTTCAAAACGGAAATCATGTATTCTCTTTATGTGATATTTAATAACATTTTATTTTTGTCAAACTTTACTTATTTGTGAAATTAAGATGATACTTATACATATATAATGGAATCCAGTGATGGAGACATGCAATACGCCGATGTTAACATAGACGCAACTAACGTTGTTCAACATGTTGAACCTCTTGATACCAATCATGTTCAAATAGAGGTTTACGTTGTAACCATTTATCATTTTGTTGCTTATCATCTTATATAAAAAAATAGCGGCATTATAAATTGTTTGTCCGCCTTAGCTCTGCAATGAATATCAATAATGCTACTCCTTATCATCAAATGTCGCGTACCAAGAATATTTCGCAAAGAGTAACATTGTGTTGTTAGTTTTTATCGCATAACTTATGTAATGTTTTACTTTCATTTTCATTAGAAATTTATATATGCTTTTTGACTATCTTTACTTCATATTTTATCTAAAAAAGCTTTTGCAATTACGATTTGATCTTACCAGACTATGATGACATATTGTTAGATATTTAACGTTAGGCAATTTTCGCTGCTATGTGCGGGTATTCGCCTAGTATATGCTAAAGTGTTTTATATATGATATTAATTCTAGATTATAAATTATTATGAAATCATATATGATACTGATTTATATCATATATGATAAGTTATATCATATATGATACTAGTGTTAAATCGACAACGAAAAAATCGAATTTTTTTTTATCGAAAATATATTATATAGCATATTTATAAAAAGATAATTAAATTCTCGTCGTGATTGTATTTTTTATTTCGCATAACGATTAACAGTTTAAAAGATTTTAACGTTTGAGAAAAAAAGAGATTATAAGTTTTAAATTTAATTTATCCATTATATTAAAATGAATATAAATGATACTCCATCCGTCCCATATTGATAGTCCATCGACAAAAAACACGTTTTCTCTCTTATTTTTTACACAATTACAATTTTACCTTTAACCAATTAATTTACAACTTCTTTATTGTTTATAATAATACCTTCAAGTGAGAGTGATATGGTAAATTTAATATATATTTTATTTAATTATTTTTGAATTAAAATATTAATTTGAAACGTTTAAAAATAATAACCTAAACTATTAATATTAGACTGATACATTAACTTAAATAAAAATAAGCACGGAATAACTGAACTGTTGCACCGGTGGTAATAAAGAAAAAAGAAAAGAAAATGCAAAAACCGAGCGAAGACTCTTTATAATTTTTTTTCTCTCACTATGACTTAAAGTAAAAAGACTTCCTTCTCTCACCGTGTTTTCGAACGCGACAACCTCAAAACTATCCCAAAATAAACAACTCATCTTCTTCTTCTTCTCCTTCAAAATATCATCATATCTTTACACTCAAATAATCATACCCTTTTCATCATTTCATTCGTAAGCTCTTTCTCTTTAAAACCCTTATGATTATCTACCTTATGGGTTATGATTAATTCTCACTTTTACTGCTAAAGTTTTCAACATTTTTTGTTTTTTTTTTTTCTGGTTTTTAAGTATTAGGTTTTGATTCTTAGGGATTTAGTTTTAGTTTTAAATTTATGTGATTAATGTAAAAAATGTGTTTTTTTTTTTTTTGTTAAATTCAGAATCTTTTATATATATGTGATTGATGTTTAAGAGTTTTTATTTGTGTAGGTGTTTGTGTTGAGGGGTTTGAGTTTTACGATTTAGCGTGTATGAAGAGTTGAGGAGTTTTGGAGGTGTTTTATTCTTTTGGATAATAAAGATGTTGGACGGTCCGAAATATAATAATGGAAATGATAACTTTGTTGATTTGTCGCAAGTGTTTTATCATAAGCTTGGCGAGGGATCGAATATGTCTATCGACAGTTTCAATAGTTTGCAGATGAGTAATGGTGGCGGCTCAGTTGCTATGTCTATGGATAATAGTAGCGTTGGGTCAAATGATTCGCATACTCGTATTTTGAATCATCAAGGTTTGAAGCGTGTAAAGAATAGTTATATTGATGCCCAAAGTGTGAATAGAGGAAGGGTTTCACAGGGGTTAAGTGATGATGCTTTAGCTCGAGCTTTATTAGATGCTCGTTTTCCTACTGAAGGGCTTGAGAATTTCGATGAATGGACGATTGATTTGAGGAAACTTAGTATGGGACCGGCTTTTGCGCAAGGGGCGTTTGGGAAGCTGTACAAAGGTACTTATAATGGTGAGGATGTTGCTATTAAGCTTTTGGAAAAGCCGGAGAATGATTTAGATAGAGCACAGCTTATGGAGCAACAGTTTCAGCAGGAAGTTATGATGCTTGCAACATTAAAGCATCCGAATATAGTTCGATTCATTGGTGGATGCCGTAAGCCTATGGTGTGGTGTATTATTACGGAATATGCTAAAGGAGGTTCTGTTAGGCAATTCTTGACCAAGAGGCAGAATAGATCAGTGCCTTTGAAATTGGCGGTTAAGCAGGCATTGGATGTTGCTAGGGGGATGGAATATGTGCATGGACTTGGACTTATTCATAGGGATTTGAAGTCGGATAATCTTTTGATTTCAGCTGATAAATCAATTAAGATTGCTGACTTTGGGGTTGCTAGAATTGAGGTGCAGACCGAAGGAATGACACCTGAGACCGGGACCTACCGCTGGATGGCTCCGTAAGTTTATTTCTTTCACATATTGAAATCTGTTTTGTTTGCATATATCATTCAATTTTTCGTTTCACTTCGCAACTACCATTTATTCCATTTTGTTAACACTTGGTATAGCCTTTGTTTTAAAATTTTATCTCTGCTCAAAGTGTTTAATCATTTTGCACTGACAGGTCCACACCACGCATTCTCTGTAGTCGTGTTTCATTCGTCCTCACAAATATAGTTTTTTTAAGAGATCTATATCAATTACAATGTGAATTGCAAGTGAATTGTGACTTTTTGCTGTTAATTTACTAAATTTAGAAGTCTTTTGCTAACTGACGCGCTTTCAGCTCTATATTTTCCTTTTCTCATTTGTCTAGATTTTTGCTCAACCTTTAACAACTACTTCGAAATGACCTGTCAAGCATATATTAATAGTATTTTTTGAATAAAAAGGTATTTTGGCTAGGCGAAAGTCTAAAGTTTGAACTGAAAGGGTGTAAGTTCGAATTTATTAACATAGTAATCATAGTAATACTATTAACTATTATTACTATGCAATGACCGTTGCATACTATTTTCATTATAATCATAATTGTTAGGTTTGAAATTTAGATTTTTTACGCACGTGCTTGTTTGGTTTTGAGTGGAGCACAAAAAACATTCTAAGGCGTCATCGAAAATACGTTCTTGAATCAAGGGTTAGCTCCACCTGAGTTTCCATTACGTGAATCAATATATCTCATATCTTTGATTCATCAGGGCTACGATTTTTCTTGAACAATGCACAAACCTTCACCTTAGTGATTATAGCAAAAGTGACTAACATACCTGATTTTTTGGGATAGGGATAAGTTAAAGATATAAAATTCGATCTAAAAAAGAGTTCATCCTAATGCAGTACATGAACCATATAAATCTTGTTTTGGATCAATGCTTGATGGGTGCAACTTGATTAAGGTCCACCGAAAAAAATCCAGTTACCAAGATAACTTTGGATTATTAGGTCGTTTTGCTTCAGTCGTGGTTTGCTTTAGTCATAGTGCCTAATTCGTTTACATATCGTGCTTAAGTTCAGGATCCTAAAAGTTTCTTTTTGTGATCATTTTCCCCATCTCATAAACAAATTCCTCGACTTACATAACAAATGTTTTGGAATTCTGACATATAGGTTTAGCAGGGAAGACGGATACTACTCGACATTATTCCGTCACTCTGTATTAATTAAAATTGAGCACATGGATTATTTTCAGCGTCTTGTTATGTTATAATTAGAAATTAATCATTTACATTAGAATGCAATCTGCATATAAAGGGCCTTCGTTAATTTTTATGTTTTTACACTTCTAGGCCTCCACTTGAGTATATTCTGGTTCGTTATCATGAGCTCTTTCAAACAGATTTGGTTAGAACAAATTTTTTATCATTGAAACTAATTTTGTGATAACTGACTATACTGAGTACAAACACTCTCGGTATCAACACGGCTGTTATAAAGGTCACGAGTGTGTTATGTAAATGCAATCAGTTACATTTCTTTTGGTGTTCTGTTGGAGAGCTTATCTATCCTTTTCTTTTCTTTTTGTTAAAGCTCTTTGGATCTTTCATATTTTTCATGCGCAGAAATTTTACATTTTGATGCATTTTCTAATCCCGCTTTCCTTAAATTCTTTTCCTTTGGGAACACGTTTGTCCGTTTTTCTTACAAGTGTAGTTTTGTTCCACTCATAGAAATTGGGATCTAGCTCGTGGGCTCCCAGTCACGGCATGATCCCGTTCCAGATCGTGTGGGATCGCCATTTGGAGCGAGAAATTAGCGTTCTTGTCATGGATTGGTATCCAAATCAGGAACTTGCTATTCATGCTCGCGATTTAATCCTTGGGTTGGTAATTTACTTCCCTAAATGGAGTCAGTGGTTTGGAAATTGATATATTTATAAAATATAAAATATACTCTAATACTATGGCTTTAATACTCTTATTAATGGCCGAGTCATTTAATTTCAGATATTTTAGAAGTGTGTTGGTGATACAACTATCAGGTTAGACGATTATGATTCTAAGATGTAATTTAATTTTGAATGTATTTTTTTTTACATTTTAATTGAGATAAAGTGATGTGTGACCTGTTCTTGAATCTTGATATGCGACCCTTTTATTGACTGCTAGTTGGAATATGTTAATTATAATTATTCTATACTTTTGGCTCTTCTTCTATTGGTATTACTATGAAAGTATAAATTTTAAATGTTATTACATGTGTTGCTCTATGCAGTATGGATAAACCTTTAAAAATAGTATTGACAGCCTAGAATAGGATCATAGTGAACATGTGGTCATCATGTCTTCCCATCATGATATAGCACTTTATGATATAGCATCTGGGTGAATTATACACCGTTTTTTGTCTTAAAAAAGTGTGCCATTTTCTACATCTTATCTATGCCTCCTGCATCCTTGTATATTCTATACAATAGTTTTGCAGTGTACAGTTAAAACTTTGTAAATCATTATAGACCTTTAACACCGTGGATGCCTATTGTTGGTTCTCAGCGAGGCTACCTATGACCCGCTTTGATTTTGTTCCAACCTTCATAAGTTTATTTGCAACCTCCCAAGCCCAAACCTTTAGCGACCTTTCTTACTCTTAAAATGTCAACGCAACACTTTTATAGCATTACTCACCTTCGATCTCAAATGTCACCTTGTCAGATTTTTATCAATTTTTCATGCATAGTTTTTTTACTGCGATGCTTTTAACTTTAATAAAGTTCAAGGAAACCTTTGTAATGCTTTAGAGAATTTAGAAACTTCTCGAGTCATTTCACCTTTTTAGGACGAGTCAGAACTGTTTTATTATAAGAGGTTTACGGTGTCGGTGCCCCAGATGCACAAATATGTCGCCTGCTAGATCGTCAATAATCCTCTAAAGGAGGATTAACACTTAAAGATACTACAACTCGCTATGTCTTTTAGTAGTGTAGCATAGGATTATCTAGCACACCCCTGATCCTAGGCAAATTATTCATCTAGAGCTTCTCACATTCAAAATGTTCTAAGGCGCTCAATCAACAGTGGTTTGTTATCCGTAATTTGTAAACATGTGGGATTGCTTGTTTCTGCTTCTTTTTAGTGTTTTATGTAGAAGCAATTTTATTTCATCCAAACTGCTTCTGCATATTTGCTTATTCTGATGTAAAATAAGCATATTCTGAGGTTAGTAGCTGCTTATTTCAAACTTTATAGTGTCTATTTAAGATGCAGTTAAAATTATCTTTTTGGTAGCAAATTACACAAACTTTTATAAATGGATTCGATTGAATATTATTTAATTTTCTTTACAAGTTAAGCAAAAGCAAACACTTTTTTCAGAAGTACTTATTTAAGCAAAAGCATGAGCATAATAAAAGAGCAATCCCAAACACCCTCTTACAATATCCTTTCAAAGTTGAAATTTGTCCTATTTCTTTCGTGAACGTTCCTCTGAAGATATATTGACATTATATAATATAAGAAGTTTTGAAGGTGTTTTGCAATCTCTTATTGTAATTGCCAAAAAAGCCTAAAGCCGGTGCGTATTAGAAGAGGCACTCGTCAGTGTGCTCCCTTAACCTCATTTCTCCATTTGGTATTTTTAGACAAGTTCATAAATATTGATATATGATTTAGGGTTAAGCAGTTTATATACGTACAGATTGTTCATCCTATCACCAAAGGCTTAGACTCTACCGGAGTTTCATACAAAATGGGTTGTTAATGTTTATGGAAATCTGATAAGAGAGTAAAGAGTAAGACTTTAAGGCTGATGAAAATGTTATGTATTTAGTGGTGTGAAACATCATAGATCCGCATGTGCTATGAATCATAACAAGTTCTTGTCTTGCTAGGGGGATTGGATTACTTTATGAATTTTTTTACATCCTGTACTTGGTGCGTCTGTTAGGCTTACTATGTTGTACAGAGTGGGCTCCATATTTCAAGGTTTTTACTCTTGTTACATGGGTGTAAGGTAGAAACATGATTTATATTCACTGTACCTTGTGTTACAGAGGACTGAGATATGATGTTTCAGACAGAATATAAAGTACAAATGTATAATTATGCCTATTGATTGTAGGCTTGTAGCATGACAAGTTCAGCTGTCTTGATTGATTAGACAAGGTTTCATGCTTACAAATGAAATCGCAAGTTACTAGAGGAAATGCTTTTCCATTGAGGTGTCAATTTCAACCCGTTAACATAAGAATAGGTTGAGGTGAGATATATGTTATCTCTAATGGGTCAAAAATGGAAGTTACCAAATAATGCGATAATCGAGTTGGTCAAACGAGTTGAACGTTCTCATAAGCTTGTTGAGTTGTTTTCAACCTTTAAATATTATTCATTCATCAAATTAAATTATAGTTTGATAGTATATCGTCCCTAATCATATTTAGTACTCATATTTTGTATCATAAAAATATTGATAATTATAAAAAAAGAGAATGTAACTACGTTGTCAAAATTTACGGTTCTATGTACCCTACTAAAATTTCGACCTTTGTGTATCCTATTAAGCTATCAACGCAACTTTTTCCCACTTATTCTATTAAACTATCAGCTTGGTTTAGAAGATATATTTGGTGTTCCATTATTAATCCTTTAAACATGATTAATGTAATGGGCAAATGCAATTATGCAAATTTGTTCTTACTAACTATGTTGGCCAGGAACAGGGACACTATAGCTATCATAGAAGTATTTATCAGCCGCGACATCTGTTTTTCCAGCATAGAGGTTACTTGCTCACTATAGTATGTAAATACCATGTATGACATAGGTCCAATAAAATTGCAAGTGTTCTATTTCAAGATATGTGTGCGTTTGTGATTAACATGATTAGTACTTGTCAATCAACATACTTTAAATTAATTGGTGCATATTATTTGTTAAGGTTTGACACAGATTGTCCGTTTGTACTGACTTGATTGTGCGAGTACATTTTAAACACAGCATGTGCCATTTGTTTGACATGTAATTATATTGGTTATTGCAGCGAGATGATCCAGCATAGGCCCTACACACAGAAGGTGGATGTTTATAGTTTTGGGATCGTACTATGGGAACTCATCACAGGAATGCTTCCATTCCAGAACATGACAGCTGTACAGGCTGCATTCGCTGTTGTCAATAAAGGTGTCCGGCCCACCATCCCACACGACTGCCTTCCCGTTCTTGGTGAAATAATGACGCGTTGTTGGGACGGAAATTCAGATGTCAGACCACCGTTCACAGAGGTTGTTAGAATGCTTGAACATGCTGAGACGGAGATCATGACTACTGTCCGCAAAGCTCGATTCAGGTCATGCTGCATGAGTCAGCCAATGACTACCGACTGATGTTTGTGGAAGAACAATACATTTTAAAGAAATGGAAAGTTCAAAAAACAAAAAGTGAAACAGAAACAATAGCTGAAAAGCCATGTGTATCTATGCCGGTAATTTCTTTCTTTAAGATAGAGTGAAAAAAGGAAGAAAATTATATTACTTCTTTTGCTGGATTCTTTTTTTATGTCATGGATTGTGTTGCTAAATTAGTATTAATGGGAAGAGATTTGATGTATTTATGCTACATGATTTTATTTTCTATACCTTAGAAACTGCATGTTCTACTTTTTTACAGTCCTTATGTATGCAAATTATTAAACCATTTTTAGTCAACTGAAGTGTTATGCATATGGGATCACAATAAGTACAAACATATTTTGTAAGGTTGCAAAAATCGCTCGGCGTTAGTTAAGCGGTTGGTTACCGTTAAGCGATTAATCGATTTCGCGTGAATCAATTGAGCATCAGTCGGATTGGATTTTTATATATGTAATTATAAAATTTTGAAAAGTATATATATGTTTGATTAGGACGGTTTATCCAATTTTATTTATCTATTTTTTTTTTTTTGATTTGGCCGATTTATATTTGAAACCGAGTTGGCTGATTTTTTAACTTTTTTTCTGATTTGACCGATATATCCTTGTTTTTTGACCGATTTTGACCAAACCGATTAATAAGGCCGATAAGGATATATCCTGACGGTTAAATCACCGCCAAACGATTTATCCCCGATTAATCGACCCCAAAGCTGATATTTGCAACACTGATATTTTGTCATGTGCACATAATTTATTGCGGCGTGCATATCACTTCGCTATGCGTATTTCAAAGTGTTCTTTTTAGTGCAATTCCAAAACTGTGCACACCTTCAATTTGTGGGACGTTTGATAGATCGTTTCTTTATACCAATTTAGGCAGCGGCGCTTATTCGGATTATTCGGTTTGATATTTCTTAAGCTAAACAAAAACAAAACCAAATAGAATTCAAACTGAACCGAAATCTGAATTTGAATTTGGTTTGATTTTAGGTTGATCCAAAAACCCCGAATTACATAACTCATACTTTTTTATTTTTTTTGAACGGCGAGTTAGTAGTTAGTGATTCGAGCTTACAGTGACATCTAATTGGGCAGTATGTAAGCCTCAAACCTTCTCCTTAGGGGATAAACCACACTCCTGTTTCTTAATTCGGGCCCCTGAAGGTTCTTGGTGAGACTCGAACTCGAGACTTCTCCAAGAATACCTCTCAAAGGTTACCCTTGATGGCCAACTGAGCTAACTCAGCTGGTTAACTCGTAAAATATTTTTTCATAGCACCAAATTAGTTTTAGATCCGTGTACACGTATGGGATAAAATTTTGTTAGATTTGTTTTTTGCAAGTTGCAACTTTTAAACCAAGGAAGTGAACTTTTAAAATGATCTGAAGTACTAAAAACAAGCAATCATCATAATCAGCAGCATGCGAAAGGAGTGTTAACAGAACAACAAACAAATTAGCAACACCAACAACTGGTACAAAAGGAAATAAATTTCTATTTTTATGCATCCGAAATATAATCAACTACTTCTTCAGTCCTAAAATTATAGTCCCACTTTCTTTCTTTTCCAACATTAATCTTAAATATTTATTTTTGAGTTATATAATATTTGATAAAAAATTTAACAATGAAAATACGTTTAAAAATTAATCAATTCATATATTTTTTATTAAGTATTACGTATATAACACAAAGAAAAATATTTAAAGTAAAAGTTAGAAGAAAAAGATCAAAAAAATCAAAGTAGGACTATAATTTTAGGACGGAAGGAGTAATATAGAAACTAAGCACCAGAAACAAAAATAGGACAAAAGACGGATTTGTCAAAGTTCATACATTCAATTCATTTTTAGAGAACATTTCTTTTAAAAAACATATTTAGTTATACACGATTAAACAACTAATCAACTCTATTACATGTTTAACAAATGTCATCTAAATGTACACTTTTTAACTATTTTCGGTCTCACACATGTTCTCCTTAACAAGGACAATATTTGTCCTATTATTTTGCCAAATGATCAATTAATAGCGCTCAACAACCAAGTGATCAACGGTTTTAATTTCCAAGAAAAAGTACACTGACAAGTTGAGCATTTGATTATTAAGCACCGTCGGTTAATCATTTAAAAAGTATTTTCTATAGAACACTTGTTAACTTTTGAGTGTTAAGGACCAAATCCATCTAAACTTTAAGCCTAGTCTAGAGATTGGTTATTTATTTATTTATCTTTTTTTAACAGCATTTTTATTTCAAATAAACATTAGCAAAAAGCTAGAAATTATAAAGAAATACAAGAAGGGTTTTTAACCAATAAAAAGACGACGAAATATTGCATCAAATAATAACGACTTCTTAGACGGTTCCACATCAAATAAAACTTTATTATGAAAGTTCCATACGTACCACCACATGACACCCCAAACACCTTCAAACATCAGTTTTGTCTTGGACGACATGCACACAAAATATTAAGGTGTGTGTTAGTGAAAAATATCTAACTTTTTTTTTAAAAAAATCATATGAAAATTAAAAACAGAAAACCAAAAAACATATTTTGTCGCCGATTTTTTTAATACTTAAAAAAAAAATTCTCTATTGTTCACTTTTACATAAAATATATATTTTGCTCTTTTTATTTTTCCATCCTTTTATTTTAACATCTTTTTATTTTTGAAAAAAATAAAAATGCAATTCCGTCCAATCAAGATTTCAGAATTTCCAACTCTTATTTAAAAAAATGAAATCATTTCTCTCTAGTAATTTAAAAGAAAACATGAATTTTTTTTACAACTAAACAGCCTCTTAGATAGTGTTTAGTTGTGAAAGATTCTCATTGTTTTTTTATTTTCATATTCGTAGAGAAGGGAATGAATTCCTTTTCTAGAAAAGAATAAAAAATTTCGAAAGTTTGTTTAGATGGTGTTGTATTCTTTCTTTTTTGGAAGAGAGAAAAATAAAAAAGTAACATCGTACTTTTTATTTTTCTATATAAAAGTAGGAAATGAAAATTTCTTTCCTGTTTTTCTATTCACATATGAATTTTTTTCTAAAAAAAGTGAGATTTTTTCCCCAACTAAAGACACCGAATTTATTCATTTCAAAATTATAAGAGCACTGTAAGCGGTCGAGCTTTCAAAGTGGTAGCAAAAGTACCACGTAAGTTTTGGGGCTTTGGCACCACATATTATGGAGTAACCATTGAGGCTCAGAATATGGTGTCAAACAATTTTTTTTAAATACAAAATAACTTAAATAAATACTACATTAAATTTAAAAAAAGCATTACTTAAAAAAATACATCAATTTTAAGAAAAAAAAACATAACAAAAAAAAACATAACAAAAAAAATAAAAATAAATAAACTAGTTAGCGGGAGGGGCATACAATGATCGGATTGTGCTATAAGTAGTAGTTGCGAATCGATTTGGTTTGAAAATTGTTGTTGAAATTTCATAAATTGTTTTTGTTGAAATTTCATAAATGCTTCATTTTGATTGGGATAAATGACATATTGAAGAATTGAGGTTGAGAAGAAGACCCTGGATTCGAAGACGAATCGGGATAGAAGTTCGGAAATTGGTTGGAAGATTCGTTAAGTATGTTATTTGTTCAATCAGGATTCATTTTAGGTGCGTAAAAACGGAAGAGATTATAGAAAGGTGAGATAGAAAATGTAAAAAATAAATATAAAAAATTAGGTGAAGGAGGTATAATTTATATAGTTTTTTGGGGTTAGCTTTTGAAAAACATGGATAAAAGTTTGAAAAAACAGCTATTTTTTCATATTTTAACGGCTAGTTTGAATTTTAAATTAGAAAAAAGTGAAAAACTTACCAAAGTTGGTGGGATGGCGAGAGAGCTTTTGGTGCGACAGCTGGAACGGTGTGTCAACCACTGTCTAACACTAAAAACTTACCAGTCAGATCGTCAGCCACTGTTCCTCAAGCTCTAGTTCATATTTTTTCTTCAAACTGTCCCAAACGATTTCCCACTGCTAGGAATAGGTTGAGAAATTGATATAGATTACCAAATGATTCTACTTGAAATTAGATTTATCAATTTTAAAGAAAATTATGATTGTTTAATGAAAGATAAACTATCATTTTAAAAGAAGTAAAAAAACAAATAATGATCATGTTTTTCTTAGATGCGTGTTTTTAACAATGAACTACAATCTATACTACATATAAAAAATATTAGTATCTCTCTCCTCATTTAATATTAACTTGTACAACACTTAAATTTTATAATACAATTGTCAAACGCACAAAACTTAAGTTTAAGTAATACAACTTATGAAACTTATGTTATAAACCATTCATTTATTAAATATCTTTTAAATTTTAAATATAATTAATACATATAATAAAAGATAATGTACAAGTACAAACAAATTAAATACACACATTAATGTTATTTTTAAAACGGTTTAAAAATAAAATATATATGTTACAATACATATAGTACAAATTAATAAAACATATAAATCTTCGTAAAATTTATTTGACAAGTTGATGGTTCAAATGGTTCTAGATCGGACAAACGGAGTCATCCAGAAACTGAATTCGCATTCGGTTCGACTAACTAATAAAAGGTATCCGAAAATGAAACAGTGGACTGAACTATTTTCTTTTTGTTTCCTTCAAACTAATCAGTTTGTCATGTTTATTTAGTTTGCGCTTGAATTTTAATTATAAGGTACCCGTAACTGCAACGCGCGAATACCCTGTTAGTTTTAAAATAAAAAATAAATAATTACATCATACCAAACTTTAAACATCCTCAACAAAAAAATATATATTTAAAGTAGAAAATATATTACACTAAAAACTTAAATTATCAATGAACAGAAAACAACAACCTAATAGAAGAAACCTAATAGAAGAATGTTATACTCTCATCATATGGTATCGATTCCAAACCAACTGCCTTAGAGCAGTTGGCCACCAACTACCGTAAAATGACGTAGTTGACTAAGTCAAGCGAAAGGGTGGAGGTTCGAATCCGGGTCCCGGCTTGGTGAGCCAGTGTTGCCTAGGTAATCTACCAGGATATGCCTTCCTTGTTGAGGTGGGGGGCTCGGTACCAAAAAGGTACACGAACTTAAGATGGTTCCGCCAAATAGCATTTTATTTATGGTCTTGATTCCACAATAACTTTTATGAAAGCTTTTCAATTGATTTTCTTTAATGAAAGTTTGATTTTTACGCTATATATCTTAATTATTGGCTTAAATCTTCTTCTAATAATCGATTTAACCTGTAAGACTAATGAATACCCACGAAAACCACTAAATCAATATATATGACGCGAGTTATGATGATGATATACGAACTAATAAAGATGAAGAACAATAACAAAGATTTAACAAAAAAGAAAGATTAGATTAAGGAAGAAGAAAGAAAGAAAAATACAAAGTTGTGAGTTTCCTACTGAGAGAAAAACTAAGAGCTTTCTCTCTCTAAAACCATAGAAAAATGAAAAAACACACACACACACACAAATGAGGGGTGTAAGGCCTTTTATACTATAGCTTACAAGTTTAGGAGGCCTTCCTCATTTGTGTGTTCGGGACTAATTCCCATTACATACATAACTTTATCTAAGAACTCTCAACACCGTTGTATAATATTTTCCACGAGCTTCGTAACATTATATTATATGACCATCACTTTAATTACGGCTAACAATCTCCCCCTAAGGGGTGGTCATGTAATACGTGACTTCACTTCTTTGTTGTTGCAGACTTTGAAGCTCGTTGTCTTGAGAGTTCCTTCATAGTTCCTTTCATGACTTGTGATCTTGGATCTTTGATCTTTGCCTTGACTTGATCTTTAAACTTTGCCAACTTGTGTTCTTGTGTCTTTCCCACATATTCATACTTTGCATTGTCTTGAAAGCTTGTTAACAATCTCCCTTGATGATCAGAGTAGCGAAAGTCTTTGTCTTCAAGATGTTCTTGAGCTTTCTTCATTTACTTGAGTATGTGGTCTAGAATCACGATTCTTGAGGTTACGCTACCATTTTAATTCCTCCGATTTCCTGTTATACAGTACGAATATGGTAACTGTGATTAGGTAAGTTCAAAGAACTTCCTTGACCGGGTTTCCGACTGTGGTAGTCGTTCTCAATACTTGAACAACTCGAAAGATAGTTCATAGTAAAGCGTGAATCATGCAGTTCCATTCTGCAGATTTAGTTGTCAATTCATTTCCTGGAACAAGTTTGAATCAAAAGAATCAAACCATTGTTGCTTTCCAGTTGACACAAGTTTGATTCATATAGAATCTCACAAGTTACCTACCGCGGTGTTGTTTTGTAAAACCCTCATTAAAATTCCATGAACAGTACACATGAACAGTACTCATGAACAGTACACACAAGAAAATAGGGTAAAATTAAAACTTTCCATTTATAATATAATTCACGTGTCACGGTATTTAATAACATGTAGTTACGTATATATATTATAAATGTGTTAAGTACACGACTTATAAAAATCACGACATTTAAAACATAAACGATCACGTAAATAACTGAACTCGGGAAAAGCTACAGGTTTTCCCGTGGGCTTACTTTAGGCTGCGGCTAACACAAGGGAAAAGGAGAAGACGGGCTTTGGGCCATGACCCAACTTAAACACATAAGAAAACAAAACACATGAAAACCTTTTCATAATTTAGGTTACAGAAAAGTTCTTCCCTTGCCTCCTCTCTCTCCCTTGCCGCCGGCCATAGAGCAACCACAAGGACAAACCGGACAATTTTGCTTGTTGATTATTCGTGTGTACGTGATCGTGTTCATAACCTTTTCTTTCCGCGCGTTCGGTAAATCAAACAACATTTTCTTTTCTTTTAATTTTTATGGAATTCATGTTTTCATTTAATTAATCTTAAAAATAAGTACTTAAAAACATGTAGATTAATTAAATCTGGGAATTAAGGGTGTTTGGTTCGGTTTTGGGTTAGCCAAGACACAACCGAGACCCCTCAAGGTCTCGGCTTGTTTGATCCGACACCACCGAGACCCACAAGGGGCTCGGTTTGGGTTGTTGTTCGGACGCAGCAAGGGGAAACCCCCGACCGCAGGTCGAGGTATGTTTTTGGTTTGGACCGAGAGCCAACCGAGACCCATAGGGTCTCGGTGGGGTTCTTTTTGGGCTGACAGTGGGAACCGAACAAAAGCAGGGGGAACCGGCTCACAACCGGTGGGAACCGGTGTGAACCGGGCTCGGTGGGCAACCGTGGCTCGGCAGTGGGTACCGAGAGCCACCAGTGGCAACCGGCTAGCCGGTCTAGCAACTGGTAGGGCTGTTTGTTTCGGCTTATGGCTCGACTTATATGTAAACCGGGTTTCGGGCTCGGGTTAATTTTTAAAGCACGAGTTCGGGTCTCGGGATTAATTATTAAAATCAGAAAACATGTTAATTAAATTAATCACTAGACTTTTTAATTTAATTAGTTTCATGACTTAGGTTGAATATTAAAATTAATATTACATGTATAACCTAAAGTATTTTACTTAGCTTAATTTAATTAAAACATGTATTTTAATTATATTCCATATAACGTATAGTTTAATTAATTAACCAATTATTTAATTAATAAGCTATAATCATGACTTGTGTTATACTATTTAAACTTTACTTATTATTTATGATCCACCTTATTTCTAATTGTGGAAACTTACTATTTTTAGAAACTTTCTATATTTGGAAACTTTCTATTTATGGAAACCTGCTATTTTTAGAAAGTTATTTAGTATTACAATACAAGTATTATATTACACTAATACATGAATAATACTCAATAGAACATCAGAATAACTACAGTTAACACAATAAACAGTAACATGACAGAATACGTATAACAAGCTAATAACACACGGAACCAGTAAAACACACGTGATTCAGACAACTCGTACACGTCCATATTTCTTATGTAGTATTATCCGTTGAGGCGGAGTAGTCTTCATCGTTTTCATTAGCTTCTACTGGACATAAGGTACGGATTTCCCGTCCTTCAGTAAGGACAATCTCTTCCTTCATTAGGATTTCTCGTATGCAGCCAACTGTTTTCCCCAGTAGTTACAAATTTAGTGCTTATGTTTTATTAGTTACCTTAGCCATATACATGCATGACCAGTTTCACCTAGTTATGGAGGTACCATAACCATAACACTAGAGGCACTAGTGTTATGACTTCACCACGGCGGAGTGATAGCTCGTGGCGTCCCTTTCAATTATTTGGCCATTATTATATTATTATTATCATGTGGGGCGTATGGGTGCATTCTAGGTTCAGTTTTTAGTCAGGATTTCATGGTGAATGTGGTGTGTGCCTTGCATCCTTCACAAGGAGCTGATCCCTCCTACCCATTACCAATTAATTAGAGGCATCCCCTCTAATTTGCATGACAAGGTCACCCCTCCAAGTATTCATGCACGTTTTTGACCTCATGACGTATATTGGCTTTTGGTATATTAACTAATACAGATTTTCATAAGTAACATAAGTTATGTTTTCAGAACTAAAACCAGTGAACATGAAAGACAACTAGGTTTTCCAAGACTTATTCATTTCCGTTGCTATTCATGCTTTATGCTCTTTATATGCTTTCATATTCTATGTTTTCCATGCTTTATTATATATCCGTGCACTGAGCGTTATGCTCAGCCGTCTACTTTTCCATGCTCCCAAACGGCAGGTACCCAAGGTCGCAAGTAGGACTCCAGAGTATGTGCATTCGGATTGGAAGCTATCCGACCTCTTTTACCTTATGCATTTATTCCTACTATTCATACTTTACTTCATTTGGACATTGTTTAGTCCTTTCATTTACAATACTTAATATTTCTTGTATGTGAGTTACTAGACTACCGATGTTTGATTCCGGTATTTCTATTTATGGTCATGAATGTTTAGACATTTACCTTGCATGCTTTGATTACACGCCATAATTTACTGTAGCATTCCATCTTAACAAATGAGGTGTTACAATTATGGTATCAGAGCCAAGGTTTCGACCTGTAGCTCTGTAAAACATGACCTGCGACTTACGGGTAGTCACCAGTGTCTTCCTAGAACTGACAGTTGGTTTTCATGCATTCATTCATTTTCAATTTTATTTCATGCATTCATATCATTGTAGCAGGTTTATGACTAAGTAATGGTTGGTACAGGACTGACCCTATTTAGTCGCATGTGCTTTTATCGAAACTTTTAACTTTGGGACCGACCCATAGGCGTCCCCTCGCCATGTCTTTTGTTTTGAGTGAACTGACCATAAGCGTTCAATCTCGCGCATATAAAAGTTTTTATAAACTGCATCATGCATTTTTAAACTATTTCATGCATTATAAACTACTTCATTGATTTGTACATTGTTCATGCATTTTATGTCATATCATTTCAGATTTATGATTGATGTTGCATTTTGTTTTAAATTGTCAGATGGTGAACTCACGCAATACTCCAGATTTGACTGCAGCTGTCAATGCAGCTCTACAAGCCCTCCTTCCCCAACTTCGCAATAAAATCAGAGACGAAGTTCATGCAGAATTTCAGGCTCATGACAATCAGAACAACAACAATCCTCCACCCCCTCCTCCACCTGTTACTCTTATGACTTGGTTGGAGCGATTCAACAAACAGCGACCCTGTTCGTTTGAGCAGACTGACAGCACCAACGAGGCTGAATCTTGGATTTCTCACATCGAGAAGATTTTCGATGCGATGGGTTGTGACGGTGTTTTCAAGGCAAGACTGGTTTGCTATAAGTTTGAAGGTGATGTTCTGCAGTGGTGGAAGTCGATCAAACAGTCCAACGGTGGTGATAATTGGGTTACACAACTGACATGGGACCAGTTTAAGGAGCTCTTCCTTAATCAGTACTTTCTACATGCTGAGCAAGAGAAGCTCAAGAGGGACTACCACAACATTCGGAAGGTTGCTGGTGAAGACAACAACGAGTTCATGCAAAGGTTTCTCCGCTTAGCAGGATTTCTTGGTCCAGCCGCAGGGACTGCTGCGGAGCAAGCTGAGAAGTTTCGCTGGGTACTTCGCACCTCGGTTGCCAACATCTTGGTATGTGCTACTTTCACTACAGTGACACAAGTGGCTGATGCAGCCCGTAAGCTCGAGATGCTTCAGGAATGAGAAGAGTTTGGTGATGACAGGACAGTGAAGAGGTATCTTCAATCACCAATTGTAAACCATTCATTTCCATCAGTATTTTTTTCATTTCATATAATCCTCTGTTCAACGTTATATTCCAGGCAGAAGACTGACGACTGTAAGCCTACGGCCGCTCAACAACAAGCATCTAAGGGAAACAGTCAGACCAACGACCGTTCTAGTTCTGAGAGGCGTGGCGGTAATGATAATTACCGTAACAGCGCTAACAACTCGAACAACAACAGGTCCCTACATTAACCTTCTTTCATGTTAAACTATTTTATGTTATGGTATTCTGACAATCTAGCAATTGTTAATTCAGGAACAATGGTAACGGCAGGGATCAGGACCGTAGAGGTTCACAGCCTAACCGTTCTACCTCACCTGTTAAATTTTAAACCTTCTATGTAATCATGTTTACGTCCCACGATCATGTCTCATGCATGTAATCCTTAAACAGGCTCTCAGCTAACTAGGACGCCTGCTGGAGGATTCACGTATCCTGTCTGTCCTACTTGTTCGCGCAGACATTCTGGTATTTGTCGCCGAGGTACTGGTGGTTGTTTCAAGTGTAGCCAACAAGGCCATCAGCAGAAGGACTGTCGCCAGGGTTAGATAGAAGGCACCTCTAGACATGCCGACACCAAGCCACCTCCTACTTTTGGTCTCGTGTTCACTACTACTAGAGACCAGGCGAATAAGACTTCAGGTACCATCACCGAAAATCTCTTTATGAATGGTTTGACAGCATGTGTTCTATTTGATACTGGAGCGACGCATTCAGTCGTATCCACTACTTTTGCTATACGTGTTAGGATTTCCCCGATGCCATTAGATAATGCCTTATGCATTTCCACGCCACTTAGGGACTCTGTACGAATCACAGGTATACAGGGATCTTCCCCTAGAATTTGATGATAGGATCTGCAGAGTTGACACACTTCCTTTGGACATGTGCGATTTTGACTTGATTTTGGGCATGGACTGGTTATCCAAACACCTGGCTATGATTGACTGTCACACTTATCGGGTTATCTTCGGTGATGTTAAATCTCCAGAGTACATACACCATGGTTTTCTGCCAGGGAGGTCAGTACAAATTATTTCATCTATATTGACGCTTCAAGAAAGGGTTTAGGCTGCGTTCTCATCCAACATGGGAAGGTTATTGCATACGCATCACGACAGCTGAAACCTTATGAAGAAAACTAACGATTTAGAGCTTGCAGAAGTTATTTTCGCGTTGAAGATCTGGAGACATTATCTGTATGGTGAATCATGTGACATATTCACCGACCACAAGAGTCTCAAGTACATATTCACCCATAAGGAAATGAACATGAGACAGAGGAGATGGTTAGAGCTATTGAAGGACTACGACACCAACATTCAGTACCATCCTGGTAAGGCGAATGTGGTGGCAGATGCTCTAAGCAGAAGGTCGGGTATGATTGCTGGCATCTGGATTGCAAAGGAGATCATCCGTGACCTAGAGATGACTGATATTGAGTTTTATGTACGAGGACAACACAGTTACTGGGCTAATCTTAGAGTGGAACCAGACTTACATTCTAGGATCAAGGAAGCTCAGAAGGACGATGGCGAGATTTGGGCCATCATTCAGAACCTTGATCAACAGACGGAGTTTCGTGTTGACGATGACGGTATCTTATGGCAGGGCATTAGACTAGTGGTTCCTAATGACTCTACACTCAGGGAAGCTGTGCTGACTGAAGCTCATAGTTCTCCATTTACCATACATCCTGGTTCTACCAAGATGTACCACGACATCAAGCAACACTTTTGGTGGAGTGGTATGAAGCAGGATGTTGCCACCTTCGTTTCTAAATGTATGATCTGCCAACAGGTGAAGATCGAACACCAGCGAGCTAGTGGTTTACTACAACCATTAGATATTCCAGCATAGAAGTGGGACAAAATCTCCATGGATTTTGTTACTGGTCTTCCGGTTACTCAGAAGAAGAACGACACTATCTTGGTTATTGTGGATAGGTTGACTAAATCTGCTCATATCCTGCCGATTCGCAAGGAGCATCCGGTCAGCAAATTAGCAGACATTTTCCAGAAGGAGATCATGAGACTACATGGTACTCCATTAGAAATCATCTCTTACAAAGATCCCCGTTTCACATCACGTTTCTGGCAGAGTCTGCAGAAAGCTTGGGGCACCAGACTTAAGCTCAACACTGCCTTTCATCCTCAGACCGACGGACAGTCGGAGCGTACCATTCAGACATTGGAGGACATGCTGTGGTCATGTGCTCTAGAGTTGTTAGGAAGCTGGAATGATTATACATTTCTAGTAGAATTTGCATACAACAACAGCTGGCACGCTAGCATCAAGTGTGCTCCTTTTGAGATGTTGTATGGTAGAAAGTGTCGCACCCCAATCTGCTGGGATCAGGTAGGCGAACGACTGCTTGAGGGTCTAGAGATGATTGAGGTGACCAATGAGAAGGTCGCTGATAGTTGATACGTCTTTTAGGAAAAAGAACGTAATTAGGGCAAGTATTAACAAGTAGTTTAGGAAAACCACAAGTAAATGACCCAAAAGTGAGTTCGTTCTCAAGGAGGCTTGTGTGTTGTGTAGAGAGATGATTAATGGTTTGTGATTATGTTGATGAGAAATGAAAAGAAGAAAAGAGATTAGAAGAGAATGACGGTTACGATTATGAATTAAACTAAGACGAATAGTGCACGTAAAACCGTAAAAAGTGACCAAATTAAAAAATTTCCCTAAAAATTCCTAGAAAATTGCAATAAATCCTAAAAAATGTAATTAGAGTTTACAAAAAATCAAAAATCACTCAAACCTTTTATTTAATTAAATAATAATTTTTTAATACTAATTAAAGCCCAAAAAATCAATTTAATTAACAAAAGCCCAAAATGAGATTTTTTCACTTGTAAACCTCTAAAATGACTAAACTAAATTTATAACTATTTTTGAAAATTTGAAAATTAATTAAAACTATTTAAAAATAATTAAAAACTATTAAAACTTAAAATAATTCTAAAAATTAATCTAATGACAATAAAATTATTCTAAAAAATGTAAAATTCCTAACTTAATGTTTTTGAACTAAGAAAAATGAAAAAACTTGAAAAATATAAATTTTTATTTTTAATAATAAAATAATAATAAAATATTAATAAAAATCCAAAATTTATAAAAAATTCTAAAATGTTGCAAACTAGTTTATTTTAACCTAATTAAAACAGAAATGAAGTTGAAATTACAAAATACCCCTATTGGGCTTTAAAATGGGCTAAAAGTCCAAACAGTCCCTTAATGGGCTTGAAATAGGCCCAATAAGAAAAATGTTGTCCAAATAAGCCCAAAATCTCCTATCTGACTTAAAATTTGATTTTAAGAATAAAACTCTGAAGGCCCAAAAGCTGAAAATGTGTTTAAGCTAGCTTATTTCAAAGCAGCTTATTCTTAATGGGCTTTTTGGCCCATTAAGCTATAAGCTGATGCCATAAGCTAAAATTTGACACACAAGCTTCTTTTGAGTTACTTAAGAGATCTGTAAAAAGAAAATTGGAAAAGCACAAGAAATAAGCCTGAAATAAGCCAAGACTCTCTTCACAAAACGACAAAATAGTCGTTTTTGAGTTCTAGACCACCTCAAATGCTGATTCAACTTTCAAAAGCTTTTAAATGACTTAACTAAGCAAAATAATCAAAAAGTTTTCAAATGAGCACAAGCAATAAACCAGAATAAGCAGATAAGCACTTGTTTAAAAGTCAACTTAATGAGTTTTCTAGTAAAAAGTCAAAGTCAAAGTTTAATAAGCTCTAGATCAAATAAATAGGTCAAATGAGGAAGATCTATCACAAAAAATAAGTTGTTGCAAGTCTGGATAAGCCAATATAGCTTATGAATAAGCTGTTTGAAGATTTACACTAGCAGGGGCTAGTTTTAGAGGTTGAGCAGTGGGAACTTTTCCCACTGCTTGACCTTTTTGACTTTTTGTCTTATATGACTTTTTTGTGGATTCAAGTTACAAACAAGGCACCCTTGTGATCAGTGAATCACAAGGAGTCAAGAACAACAAAGAAATCACACTTCCAATCGGCCAAATGATATAGTTAATTCAATTAAGCACTAGATCAGACACAGACTTGAACACTAGCAGTTATGAACTTAATAAGCAGTTTTAGCAAAAATCAGCCAGCCAAACTTCACTAAATGCATACACAAGCTATATTTAATTCAAATGAACAAATCTAAACAAGTTTCATGCACTGATTCAAAGTCTAGATCAAGATTCAAGCATATAAAAGTTACTGATGAACAAAGAACATGCAGTTTTGAACACTTGCTGATATACTTGACCACACAGCCAAATTCAAACACTTAAATCTTCTTAATAGGTTATGTTGGTTATGATTTATCACTTTTTATCCTAAGTCTAAGCCTAGAACTAGGTGTGCACCAAATCACAGTCCAAAATATCAACTAATCAAGATTTTATAAACATATGATTGATTCATGTGTTCAAAAGCATACAACTTGCAGATTATCACTCTATTACACTTCTTAAACAAGAACTAGCAACATACAACAGCAAACACTTAACCAATAACACAATAACTTCAATATGCAGTTGACCCAAACACCCCTTTATATTTTCAAATCAAGATTTTCAAATCAAAAGTTGGATTTAGGTTAGCACATGCATACATAAGCATCAAAACATCAATCTTAAACACAAACAACAAGATTTTGAGCCAAAGATCAACACATACACAAACAGAACTCAAATATCACAAATATCCACTTTCTTAACAAATTTTGAGATTAAGGGTTCAAACCTCATGGATGTACATCCACACCCACGTATGTTTGAGCTGATGTGTCTAGCAAAACAAGGCACAAGCTTCCAATATCAGGCTGCTAAGATAGAACAAGGTTAGAAGCAAAAATATAAAACAGAAAGGTGACAAAACTTGATTGATGCAACTCTTGTACCCCACTCTTTGATTATCCCCAAGTTATAAGCCTCACAACACCTTGATAACTCTTTATCAGGGTGCTATGATCCACTTATAACCCAAAAATTCCAAAGGTGTACCAAGAACTTAGCAAAATATCAAGGTTTTAGAACTTTGAGCAATTTCTTGCACAAAGCTTGAGAAAACGTTTTGAGATTCAAGTTTAGCAAACATATAACATAAACGAGCAGAATAAGATACTAGCACTTGGTTTTTCTTCACAAATTCAAACACAATTCATTAAACATGAAAATGGCTTTACAGAAAAGTGAACAAGGAAAAATCAAGAGTCGGGCTCAATGTATGAGGCCCTATGCCTTTTATAGGCTACAATGTTTAGCTAAGAACATAAAAAATGTAAACCCTAAAGTTGTAGAAGTCCCATTTTGCCCTTTTAACTTTTGAATATCTTGGAATCATGTGATGAAGAATTGGCTGTTTGTGTGAGGTGTCAAGGCTGCAATTGTGATCAAAGGCTTATATGAAAGCTTAGGATTGAAGCTAAATCTTGGGCGTTGGATCCTTGGTACTGTTTTGGCTTCTTCCCAAAAGGTGGTATAGCAGGGGTTTACATGTGACCATGGAGTGACGTGGCAAGGGTTTTAGGGGTTGGGGTATGATTAAGACTAGCTTAATCATTAATCTGGAGGTTTTGGTGGTCTAATTATAAGCCAAAAAGAAAAACCCAAATTGGATTATGAATGTCAAGAACAAGTGTTTGATCTGTTTTGTTTCTTAAACATTGTGTTTAGCGCGTAATTAATATAATAAACAGATTATTCATAATCTGTTGTGAGTGGAGGGTGACTTGGCAGAATGGGGAGTGGTGATTAGTGGGATGGGGTGAGTGGGGCACGTGGCAGGCTGCTATAGGTCTAGGTATGTTTGTTTGTTTGCCAGGTTTAATCCCTCTTCTCTTCTTTCTTTGTCACATGAAGTTTAAACAGGTCAAACACGTTTTCCTTTGTTAATAAAGTTTCATTTTTCCCACTTTGGCCACAAATACTTTTCCAAAGTATTTTCAGGGGTAATTCATGCCATTTGATGATTCTTGAAGGGTTGTTTTGGCATTTTCTTCATAGATAATGGTCTTGACTTGTATGATTGACTTTTTGGAGGAATAGTATTGACAAGTCTTGATTGTTGAGGGACCATTCTTGCCAATTCTTCAAAGTAGAGGGCCCTTTTTGTAAATTTGACAAACTTTAAGGACCAAACTTGTAATTATGAATATACAAGGGTTTAAAGTGTCAATTCTTCAATATTGGAGGACCCTTCTTGCATAATATTCAATTCTTCAAGGGTTTTTCTTGGAAAATCTTCATTAGGGCTTGGTTCATTGTGCGGCTTCGTTTCCCGTGTTCGTTTTTGCATGTTTCTTGTGATCTTTTGTCATTTTCTCAATATCCGTACCTAAAATACACAAGTAACAAACACAAGCATATATTTGGCCATTTTCATGATATTTTATGCATTTAAAGCCCGTTTTGGACGATGAGACTATGTATAAAAGTAGTCTCATCACTCCCCCATACTAAACCATTGCCGTGCCCTCACACAATGCTAGAATAAAGTATCGTAGCACCTCCAAAATTCATTTTTATTCACTTTTATTGAATGATAAACTAGCTACACTACTACTATTACTTCTACTTGCGTTTTAGACATAATGTATGATTTTCATCGCAAAATGGGACGTTTAGGTTCATAGAACAAGAACACGTGAATGCTTCGTTAGAAATAATTTCATCGTCCTCGATTTTCACCCCAATCCCATGCTAAGCGTGCAACGAGATCATTGTCATTGTAAGTTAGTAATGCTAACACTACTCATATGCCATAATCACGTACTTATCCTCCCATTTTCCTAAGTTGTATCTCTTATATTTTATTTTGTCTTGAATATTTCACGAGGATACATTGTTTGACTTATGCGATAATAGAGATTTAGGTCTGAAAATAGAGTCCTAACGGTGTAACCAAGACCATCGAATTAATAACCCCTCCTAATAGACAACGATGTCAAAAAGTTAAGTCAACAAGAAGGATCGATAAACACGGTTTTATAACGGTTTTGAACATGAGACCTATTACCAAGAATTTTATACGCCCCCTAACGGAAGGGCCTTATTATCATAGGTTTACCTCCATCTTTTATTCAACTTCGCCATGAAGCTTTTATTATGACTTCGGTCTTGCCTTGTGTAGAACAATGAAAATCTTTATGTTTCAAGAGGGTTGATGTTTTCTAGAGAGAGAAACTTAGAGAGAGAGAAGTGAAAGAAACTATGTGTTATAAAATGAGAAATGAAACAACCAACACCTCTTTCCATGGTGGAAAGAGGTTTATATACCCAAGTCCTTAATGGACTTGGGCCTCCGGCCCATGAACATGCTCATGGGTCGGGTTTAACATAAATGTAACTTAAACATTACTACGAGCCTATAACTATATTGTTGGAGTGACCGAGACTTTCTTTATACGTAAAAACATATTTCCAACAATCTCCCCCAAAGGGAGGTCACTCCAAATTTACAAAGTCCTAATCTAACATGTTAGATCTTGTTCTTGAGCTCGTATTACACTTTCTATTTATTTCTTTAATTTTCTTCTTTTTGTGAATATGTGTTGAATAATATCAGCCTTTTGCTTGGAACACGTTCTTTTGGCCTTTCACATGCAATCTTTATCTTCTTGTGATGTTCGCCTCTTCGTGACTTCATGTTCCACACACTTATCCTTTGTTGAATTCTTGAAAGTTTCAGAGTCGATACAACGGAAGATTTTTAGGTCATACTTTCTTGAATTTGCAGAAGGAATAAGCATGTGAGGACGTCTTCAACAGGTACACCGCAACGCCACCGTCTTTGAATGCAGCAACATAATAAGACACGAATAAAATGGCTTTGACATTTTATTCTAATTCGGTAGCATTTTACCTCCGGTCGGTGAAGACCGTTGGACGATATAAAATATCGTACCCGTGACGGATAGTTTTAATTAAGTAACTTCCTGACAGGATTTCGCGGGTAAACCCGTTCTCTTTATTCGACCGTCCAAAGCTGACTGCGAACATAAAGAGTGAATCATTTGGATTAAAAATCCTTATGATTGAATCCGTCAATTCATGAAACCTGGAACAAGTTAATTTCAATTAAAATTTTCACCATCGTTGCTTTCTAGTTGTCACAAAATTAATTCAAATAGAATCTTGCTTGTCACCTACCAAGTGATGTTTGATGTTAACACTAGAAGGATTTCTACTCGTCACTATGAACACTAAAGAGTGTCACTCTGAGTGTTCTGGCAAGATCATATGATAATGCGTAGAGGCCTGGAACGAGTTTAAGTTCAATTAAGAATTAAACTACTGTTTCTTTCCAGTTTTCATAAGATTGGTTCTTAAAGAACCACACATGTCACCTACCATGAGCTTGTTTGATGTTGGCTCAAGTAGGATTTCCATCTTCATTGTAATACTTGCGTATCACTCGGATGTTCTGGCAATATTACAGGAATACTACGTAGGACTCATAAAAATCTCTTACTTTTCACAGTGTGTGAAAAAGAAAGGAATAAATGGAAAGTGTCCTAATGAGACTTTTGATGATCTCGTGGCTCTATACTCGATAGTGCGTTTTGATTTAGTGAGCGATGGCTGGAGAGGAGTGCCACCTATTCAATATCAGTCTATTCGGAGTGAATAAACCAATAGATAATGTGTTGATCTCCATGTGATTAAAACAAATATATTTTGAGAGATATTTGAGTTAGCTGGGAAGGGTTGTGCATTGCATCACTGGTTCCATGATGTCTATCTTCAATATCGAGAATCATTAAAAAAATGATCTCAATAGCATATGTATTGACTCGGTTTCTGCCTAAAGTTGTAAGGAGGGCTTCTTTCTTTATACCCTTTATCTTTACAATTCTTTTTCATTCTTCAACCCCTTCAATGCTTACCAATACGTCATCACTAGCACCTTGTTGTGATTGTTCCAGTGCTAGCTTAAGTACTTGGTCGGCATTCAGCTACGTTCACAATCTTTCTCCATCTTTCCTAGGACTTCTAATTCTATCTAGGGAATTATCCTTGGGAAGATTCCATCGGTTCTGATGAATCATTGGACTAATACCTAATCCTACCACCCTTTTGTCACCACGTTCGTCGTGAATTAAGTGTGTTTTGGGTAAGTATTGTCACCATGAAAAATCCTTGAAAATCACTTAAAGCACTTGTGATATTATAATCAAAGTTTTTGTGCCTTAAGTGTTTTCTTCATCAAAAACGCTCCCCCTTAACTTGTGCATTACACATGTTAAGTTGGTTTATCTTTTAAGCCTTTTTCATTGTTTAACCAAGTATCATTAAGTCTCCTTAATCCCATTTTCTCCCCTTTCCAAAATGTTAACCATAAATATTTTGGATATTAATGGATTAACCGGTCTTTGGGTAATAAAATGAAATTAGATGTTGGCCAAAGAACATATTAATGCTCCCCCTCAAATTAATGAGGGTTAGTTGTAGTGCTTGAGTATGATATGTTTGAAAGATTTAGAATCTCGAGAGAAATTCTTGAAAAATATCATACTTTTACACTACAACATGCCACAAAAGCTGATTATACAAAAATTAACATATTCACAATAATAGACATATGGAGTTGACCTGTTATAAGACGAACCATAATTAAATGGCTCGTTCCGTAAACCTATGGTGAGCTCCATATGGCCTTCCACCTACGAATCATTCCACACTTCGTAGCAACCTGCGCTTCCTTAGAAGTTCCTCGATCTTCTTGATCGCGTACTTTGCTCCCTTTTTGCACTGGCTTGTCCAGGTGTACTTGACTGCTGGAAGCTGTAGGTCGGCATTGAGAACCGTCAGATCATCTCGAACATGCTTGAGCGTACCATCGCTGAATTTGTGCAGTTCAGAGAATCGCATAAACTGCATGACTCCAGTTTCATTTAGATAAAATATCCCTGCTTCCGGTGTCGTGGTCCCCATGTACGACTTCTTTTTCTTGTGAAAATTACTGAGCGGAGTTGTATGGGGACGTTGCAAGTTTAGCTGTTTCTGATAGCTCTCTACTCCAAGTTGAAAGTCTTCCACCCGGTTTTAAAGGACGATTTTCTTGCATATTGACGAAAGTTGGAGCTCAATCCAATGACAATCTCAGGTTGTAGATGGTCAACTTTTTCCTGAGCCAATAACAACAGAAGATCTTCGATGTCTTCCAGTTCAAGGTATTGGAGATCACTTTCGTCGATTCGGTATTCTTTCTCATCAGTACGTTTGAACATGATTACATTCAAGTAATCATAACCGAAAACCGTCTGAGTGGTTGCTCTTTGAATGCTTTTAATTCTGTGAGCTGAGACAATAGAAGAACCTCTCTTTGGATGGTGGAAGTGATTGTAAGCTAACCTTTTCTTCGCATTCCAGTGAGAGATGCCAAGTGATGCAAAGGTATCATAAAACTTCAGCAATTTCTTTCTCCATAATGCATCAGGTACTTTATCTTCGATCCATGGAACGTTCTCCAAATTAACAGCCTTGAGCATGGTAAGTGACGTGGCATATTTCTTTGCGCCTTTTTCAAGATATTCGAGATCGTGAGAAACAAAGTGCTCTATTAGGATCGTTACAGAACCGGCGATGACCGTGGGTGTAAGAGGTCATAACACAGGAGTCTGAATTCCCGTAGTCTTCGCTCTCATTGCCTTGGTAAGCTCATTTAAGTGATATTCTGCTTCATTATGGCTGATCTTCAAAGTATCAAAGAAGTCCACATTTGTGGCTGCCATTTTGATAAGATCCGGCGTCATTGTCGGTTTCCCATGAGAATACCTTAGAAAGGCCGAGAAATCGATAGGATTGTTTAGGAATTGAGTCTGCTCCATTGCAGTTGCTGTATCGAAAGGATGCTATGGTACTGCATTTGTAAGCCAGAGTTGCTCCTGTACCATTTCATCGATGATAAGAGATTCAACAAACGTTGGTTCTGGCACATTTAAATCTTCAACTTCCATATCAGTGATGTGCTGATCTTCAGATGGTGTTGAAGGTTGTTCTTGCGTCACCGGTATATCATCGCGAGGTTCTTCTTCTAGCATTGACCATGTGGGTTCTTCTTCTTGCGTAGACACATGAATTTCCTCTTCTTGCATATGTTCTACAGATTCATTGTGAGAATCAGTAGTAAAAACTGGTTCAGTAGATATACATGTGTCAATTTGCTGAGTTTCTGGTACAATAGATTCCATCGTCTTTTCTGCGGTTTCAGCAACGCTTTCTGCAGCTTCCTCAATACCTTTCTCAGTTTCCTTATCACCTTCATCCTTATCTGACTCTTCGGCATTAGTACCCGTTTCGTCATTCTATCACCCTTGTTGGTTCCATTACCGTCGTCATTATCATCATCGTCATCCTCATCCTCATCTGTATCCTCTTCCTCATCTTCATCTTCATCCTTATCCTTTTCTTCCTCATCCTCTTCTTCCTCCTCATCTCCTTCCTTATCCTCTTCCTCATTTTGATCATTGTCACCATCATCCTCATCACCGTTACCCTTATTATCTTCCTCCTCTAGCTCCTCTTCATTGTCAGACTCAGAGTCGGTAGTATCTGCAGGCGTATCTTCAATAATTGGTTTGTTGAGATATTGCAGAACTTTTCGTTTATTTTTCGATTTATGAGCCCCCATATTTAGCAGACGTGTCTATAACAATGTCATTAGTTGAAGGGTAGATAAACCATTACCAACAAAAGTTGGTAGCTGCTGATCAACATATGACTTGACTTCTCGTCGAATGATCTTGGTCATCTTCTCATCAATTGACCCAAGAAAGGCAGCATTCTCTTTGTCACGAGTTTTCTTCTCTCCAAGAAATGATTTGTGTTGTTCTTTAAGTTTAGACACTCTGTCGGATATTTTCTTTAGTGTAGGCTCATCAGGTTGCGGTTCTTTGAGAGGAGTGGTGAATCTTTCAGTCAGTGTAGCTATTTGTTTAGCTTGAGCCTCCAGCTGTTGTTGAAGAGACTGGATCAGTGGATCACTGATTATGAGGAATGGATTGGAGGTGGATGATACTTGTTGTACTAATGATGGAGGTGTAACCATGACTGTTAAAGTGGTGGTGGATGATACAGGTTGTTCAAGGATAGGTGATGGTGTAGATGCAGTGATTGGGGCGGTAGTTGATATAGGTTGTTCAGCTGTTGATGACGGTGTAGATTCAGTGGTTAGGATGGTGGTTGATACCGGTTGTTCAACAAGTGCTGGTGTGATAGCTGGTGTTATGACTTCACTGATGACCGGGGTGGATAATGGTGGAGTGGTGGTTGATGTAATAGTAGTTATGGGAACATCCACCATGTTTTCATTTGTTGATGGATCAGTATTTGTAACCTCAATACCCTCCTCTTCCAAATTAAGATATTTCAAAACATCATCAGAGCCGGAAGTAGACTTACTTTGAAGTTGAGTCTCTGGTATGAGAGTTGCATGAGCATCGTCGTTTAGCACTATGTGAGTTGGTTCCGGTAAAGATGTGTTGACATTGACATCATGATACAACAAACTTGTATCAGTGTTTGCACTGCTACCACCTTCTTCACTCTGCTCACGACTTTCAAAATGGAAGTTATCAGCATCTTCATAAGCATCTTCATCGGTAGGATCTTCATAAAATGCCATGTCAGCATCAGGATTACCAAATTCCTCTAAGTCCTTAAACAGTCTTGAGCCTGATCCTGTGGAGGTTGCAAAAGCCTCCTCTCTGCTTTGTTGAAGAATGATACGCAGTCATTTGGCTTCAGAAATGGTTTGTTGAGCTGGTTCATCTGAAGCAACACTTGCTTCTTTGCCTTTAGTTTGCTTTGCTTTCTTTGGCCTTCTGAGTGGTACTTCTTCCTGTTCTTCCTCAGTATGGATCGTCTCATCTTCATCATCATCTTCATCAACTATTTGCATTTTCCCTGTGCCTTTATCTTTAGAGGAAGCAGTTGATTGGCGCTTTGAAACTCTTTTCTTGCGTTTACCTTTTTGCTTCTCTAAAGGAAGTGAATTTGCTCGTCAAAACTGTGTGTCAATATCATTAAGCATCTCTTGATATTTATCACTTTCCTTGATTCCTTCATTTATCATAGTGTCAGGTACTAGGGCAGGATGTAGTGCATACTTGGTGGAATTAGTGTCTGCATTCATTTGTAGAATCACATAGTCATCATCTTTTGTGTGGTAGAAGAAATTCCCGCGAGTGTCAATGGTTGGGTCATTCTTCATAAAGTGGTTGATGATGAGCTTGGTGAATCTTGGGAATGGAATATGCACTGATTTCTTCTTGGTTCCAGTAAACTGATAACAAAATTCTTGCCATAGAAGGAGTGCATAGTCTACTTTAGATGCCGTGTAAAGTCCCCAAAATATGTGAGCCTGAGGTGGTCTCATTGCGTCGGAGCCCTGAGTCTTTCCAGTAAGACATTTGACAATGATGGTGATAAGTGCTTTCCAGGGTTGCCCTATGTGTGATGTATTGAACTGGGATAGGTTGTGGATTTCACCTTCATAATTCATAGCACGAATGACTCGAAATAGTTCATCGGTCTTTGGGTTAGCCACAAATTGTTCTCCTTGTGCCAACCTAGGAAATTTAAACAGTTGCCGAAAGATGCTCAAGTTAAGTACCATTGGTGTTTTGTTCAGTTGTAATGAGATAGTCTTTTTAGAGAGTGTTGCAGTGTTCCAGAACTCGTGCATGTAGACTTCGGGAACAGAGGCAGTACATCTGAATGCATCTTTGATGGGTGAGATGTCAAGGATCGTGGCGATTTTGAAGGCTGCTAAAGACGGATCAAAATCCTCTTGTAAGCAAGAGTTGTTCTCAGCATATGGTAGCTTGTTGCTGAGTGAAACAAGTTCGAGATCACGTTGTCGCTGTTGTTCTTCTGTGATTGACATCTTCCTGCTTTGATGACATAAACACAAATGATATACACAAAACATATATAGCTAAAGCCTATGTCAAGTTGTAGCATTAGCAGAAGCACACGACAAATATTAGTGTATTACATTTAGAGAACAACAATAACTAGATCACGACACATGTCTATAGGTGCCACCTAACATGATACTTAGCATGACAATCCTATAACTCATCACAACCTTATAGTGTTAACATAATACTATAAGCTATCACAATATTTCCAAGGCTACTCATTGCAAGCTTACAAGTGATCGGAATAATAACAATCCTAAATCCATCGCAATCTTACACACCATCGGAATCCTAAAACGATCGGAATGTTTAAGCATCACAATCCTATCGCAATCTTACACCCATCGCAATGTAAAACCATCGCAATCCTATCGCAATACTGTTCTATCGGAATCACCTAGTCATCGCAATATAGTGTGTTCCATCGCAATGTTTAATTTCCATTGGAATGTTTGAGAAATCATCGCAATATGTCCCCATCGCAATACCATTACAATGCCATCGCAATAATGCATCGGAATGCATCATCGTAATACGCCATCGCAATGCGTCGTCGTAATGACCCATCGCAATGAGCCATCGAAATGACCCATCGCAATAGCCCATCGCAATGAGCCATCGGAATGACTCATCGCAATGTGGTGTCGCAATGATCATCGGAATCCGAGACTGGGATCCGATCTTAACTTTGACTTCACAATTCCTGGAGTTTGGCAACGTTTTAAACAAAACTGGGCAAGACCATTGTGTATCTAGGCATTCTAAACATATCCCACTTATCAATTTACATATTCATCGCAAAACTTAAAAACCCTAATTTTTGATTAAAGGTTGATTAACGGTTTGTTTGAGATGCAAAGTAAAGAGATATGTTATAACAATTAGAGCATGATATAATACCTAGATGGATGAACGGGGTGCAGGCAATCAAAAATCAAAGATGAAGGATTTGACAAGGTTCAAAAATGGCGGTATACGCTTTGTTTGTGTGTGTGTTTGCGATGGAGAAGAAACAGGAACGGGGGAGGGGGTAAAATGTTTGACTTGGTCAAATATTGTGCCAAAGTTACACATGAAACCCCAAGATTTCAATATTTGCAACAATGGTCCCCCAGTTTAATAGTATTTTTTAAAGTCGTTAGGATTAACCAAATAAACTTAACGAAATACTAACCCGCTCATAAACACGAACACATACACTTAACGCCAAATTTCAAATAACCTATACTTGAATGTATCAATCACACAAGGCACACTTAGCATTTAAAGATGACGATTAACGGTTTATGTTTTCTGAAAATCTTTTTTGAAGACCAATTTTAATTCTAAGAAGATTTAATATTTGCTCCCCCTTAACCACGGACCCGTTTTCTATTCAAAGAGCTGTAGTCAATGATGTTAAAGTAGCAAATATCCATGAAAACATTTTCTGGTTAAGTGATTGGTTGGAACGATTCTGGTGGCAATAAGATTTCTCTTATTTTGACAAAATAAGTGCACTGAAACGTACACTAATTTGTGTTAGACCAAGTTATAAAGTAAACTTAGTCCCTTACAAGGTTTTAAAGTAAACCTTGCCCGAGAAAATTAATTCCCGTTGTGAGCCAACGTTTTCATAAGAAATACGTGACTTTAATGCGTAAAGCGGGTTGCAGTCTGAAATAACTACAAGCCATAATGGGCATGTTTTAAAAATATGTACAACTTTTATACGGACTTTATTTATGGCGCCGTGTCAATTTTAATCGACATTTCTAAGGCCGTAAATATTACCGTACTAAAAGACATGCCCGTTTTGAAAAAGAAAAATATTTTTGGATTTTCTTAATTTTATATTTTTTATGGATTTTGTATGTTTTATATTTTTTATGGTTTTTCTATATTTTATATTTTTGTATTTTTCTTTTGGTGGTTTAAATATATACGATAATATACAAGATCATGATCAAAGGATACTCTAGAATAGTTTACTATCACTATTCTTCAGATTCTTCTACCAACTCCTTAAGTGTCGCTGGGGAGAATAATTTCATGCCTAGCTTTTCGATCAAAAACTCGATACGTCCTCGATCTAAGGCCTTTGTGAATATATCTGCCAGCTGATACTCAGTGTTGACGAAGTATAGTTCGATCACTCCATTTTCCACTTGCTCTTTGATGAAGTGGTAGCGTATGTCAATGTGCTTTGCCCGGGAATGTTGAACTTAGTTGCAGCACAGAGCGATTGCACTTTTGTTATCACAGTACATCGGGATTTTGTTGAATCCAAGACCGTAGTCAGTTAATTGTGATCTCATCCAAAGAACTTGAGCACAACAACCAGACATAGCAATGTATTCAGCCTCTGTACTTGATATCGCAACGCTTTTCTGCCTTTTGGGTGCCCAACTAACAAGTCTATCTCCAAGAAGTTGCACACTGCCAGAAGTGCTACGTCTAGTATCTTGACACCCAGCATAATCCGCATCTGCATATGAGATTAGTGCAATAGAGGAATCCTTCGGATACCATAGACCATGATTAAGTATTTCTTTAAGATACTAAAATATCCTTTTCACAACATGTAAGTGCTTTTCGGTAGGCCGAGCCTGATACCGGGCACACATGCATATAGCAAATTGCAAATCAGGCCTGCTAGCAGTCAGATAGAGAAGGGTGCCGATCATTCCACGGTAAAGTTTAGGATCGACAGCAATTCCTTCCTTATCTTCATCTAACTTGGATCTCTCCACCATTGGAGTATCCACGGGGTCACAGTTTTCAAAATATACTTCTATAATGATTCAAGAGCAAATTTTGATTTATTAATGAAGATACCTCTGGGATTCTGAGAAATTTGCAACCCTAAGAAAAATGATATTTTCCCATCATCGACATCTTAAAACGTGTGGACATAATTTTCCCAAAATGGTCAGACAGTCTTTGATTAGTAGCAGCAAGTATTATATCATCAACATAAATTTGTACCAGTATCATGTCGTTGTCCTCCTTGAGAATAAATAATGTTGGGTCCACTTTGCCTTTGGAGAAGCCTTTCGAAATGAGATACGACAATAGGAGATCGTACCACGCGCGTGGAGCTTGTTTCAACCCATAAAGAGCCTTCTTGAGCTTGTACACGTGATTAGGATACTCCGAGTTGACGAATCCATTTGGATGGCTTACGTAGACATCTTCCCTTAATTCACCATTGAGAAATGCCGTGTTAACATCCATTTGGTAGACGATCATGTTCATGTGAGCAACATAAGCAAGGAATAGTCTAATCGCCTCCAATCGTGCAACAGGAGCAAAGGATTCTTCAAAGTCAATACCCAAAGCTTGTTTGTAACCTCTAGCAACCAATCTAGCTTTGTTCTTTAGCACTCTACCTAACTCATCGAGTTTAACCTTATATACCCACAACAATGTAAGGATTTCAACGTTGCTGGGTAAAGGAACTAATTCCCACACTTCAAGACGTTGAAATTCATTAAGTTCCTCTTGCATGGCTTCAATCCAAGATGATTTTGTCATGGCTTGTTGCCAATTTTTTGGTTCAGTGTCGGAAAGAAATGCATCAAAGTAGAAATATAATGCATGTTCTTGGAGTTGGTGGCGTGTTAAGACTGGTCGATTGATGTCACCAATAATATTGCGGATTGGGTGATCCTTTGTCCATTTTGTGTTATGATTTTCAATCCTTGGTGGTCGGGAGTGAACGATTGCAAGAGCTTCCTCTGAGGTAGACGCACCGTTAGGGTCTTCAGGTATTTGTGAACCAAAGAAAGGAAGCTCTTGTAAGTGAGCGAATTCCAAATCGTGATCATAAGGATCCTCTTCAACATCATTAGGAACGAGTGGGGGGTGATGATTCAGGTGTAGTTTGTGAATTAGTGGGGGATGGGACATCTGGTTCAAGAGTAACGGTAGATGTCTCGGACTGATTTCCATTATCTTGAGCAACAACTTCGGGAAACGGAGCTACTGGTGCAGGTGCTGGAGAATCATTACTAGGTGGATCAAAAAATTCATCAAACATAGGTTGAAATAACTCATCCCACTAGGACCTTGTAGGTGGTATAAATGATGGAGAAGTAGGATTGTTGGGAGTTAATCCGGAGCTGATTGTACCGGTTCCCATCTAATGTAATACGGGTTCAGAGCTGTGTTGCTCAGAAGCCATCGCTGTCAACTCATCAAAATCGGCATCCAAAGTTTCTACAATCTTGCTAAGACGTCGGTTATAAATTCGGTAAGCTTTCTTTGCACGAGTAACCAATGAAAATTCCAATATAAGCCTTCGGTTGAAGTTTGCCCAAATTCTCACTATTTGTATTTGGATAACACAGTGCACCAAAAACATGAAGAAATGAAATATCGGGTTTGTGTCCATGAAGTAGCTCATATGGAGTTTTACCATGACGTTTACGAATGATGGAGCGGTTTTGGGTATAACATGCGGTTTCCACTACTTCAGCCCATAAGAATAAAGAAGCATTCGCATAAATCAACATAGTTCTAGCAGCTTCCATAAGTGTACGGTTACGTCTTTCCACGACACCGTTTTGTTGTGGAGTGCGGGCAACAGAAGTTTCATGTGAAATACCTACCTTTTCATAATAGTCTCGTAGAGTTTGATTAACGAACTCAGTTTCATTATCAGTGCGAATGCGGCGAACAGTAGCATGAAGACGTACTTGGATCATTTTTAAGAAAGTAATAATATACTCTGGTGCTTGATCCTTAGATGCTAAAATTTTTACCCATGTAAACCTTGAGAAATCATCCACCATGACGAGGATGTATTTTCTACCACTCACACTAGCCGTACGCATTGTCCCGCAAAGATCCATGTGCAAAAGATACAGTGGTTCTTGATTGGTGTCTTCAGCTTTAGGTTTGTATGATTTCTTGGTGCTTTTCCCCAAAGAACACGCGGAACATAGATGATCCTTGTCGAACTTAAGTTTTGGAAGACCACGAACAAGTTCGTTTTTAGCCAAATGGTTTATAGCATCAAAGTTAAGATGAGATAACCGGCGATGCCACAACCATGACTTGGTCTTGGATGCTTTGGAGAGAAGGCATACAGGAGAGGCGGCCATCATGTTTTGAATGGACAGTGTGTAGAGATTATCCCCTCGAGAACCCTTTAACAAATCATTTCCTGCAAGATCGCGAATAAAGCAAGTATGTTGTCGAAAAGCCACCTCAAGGTTTGAATCGCAAAATTGTCCCACTGAAAATAGATTGTGACCAAGTCCCTCCACATAATAAACCCTTGAAATTGTAACATTCCCAATTTGGTATTCACCATAACCCAGGATCTTTGCAATATGGTCGTTTCCGAATTTAACCGTTCCTAGAAACTTGCTGACGAAATTTCTGAGCATCGAGCGATCTCCGGTCATATGCTTTGAGCATCCAGAGTCCAAGTACCAGAGGATGATTTGGACCACCTGAAAATATCACCAGACAAGGACGATGTATCGGAACCTAGTAGTTCCTCTGTGTTAGCAGGTACATATATAATTATCTTAGATTTGCTAACCGAAGAATTCTTAGGCTTCCAAACTTGCTTCCTAAATGCCGGCTTAGATTCTAGTTGTCTAAGATCCTGAGGTACTTCTTCACCGATAGGCACAATAGTGGGGGCAGACCTAGTTAAAGGGCGCTTTTTCCATTTCTTAGTGCTAGTGTTCCTATTTAAAGGACGTTGAGACCTAACTTCTGTGGATGTGATCCTAGTTAAAGGTCACTTAGTTCCATTAGCAGTGAAGGTCCTACCAGTGGGTTTCCATTGCCAACCAACTTGGGTGAATTTATTCCCCGTTGGAATCCATTCAATATTGTTCCTATTTGCATACATTTCATTCACGTGATCAACAAGGCATAAATCATGATGCTGAGAAAACATGCATTCATTACAATTCCAACATCGCAAATTGGAATTCACATTTTTCTTAGGCTTCTGCACAGAAGCAGATCCTTTTGTCTTAGATACATGATTCTTTTTATTTGAAATTGAAATAACATTCCTAGGGTGAACTTCTACTTTCTTTTTGGCAGTCCTACTAGTGGAAGGCTTGATCCTATCTTTCTTGTCTTGAGATCCTTTAGCCTTAGTAGACATAATTACTCCTATAGAAGCCATGGGAACATTAGTGACAGATTTTGATGTAGCCTTGATGGGTGTGTTTAAAATAGGCTTAGATCCTGGATTCTTATTGAATGGAGTAATGGCAATGGTGGGGGTTTGCTGTTTCGGGGGTATAGATATCGGTTGCCCAATGTACTCTAAGTTTGCTAAACAATCCTGAACGCGATCCACATATAATAAAAGTTCATATAGAAGATGACTTGTGGGATCTAGTTCACGCATGTCATCAACGATCTCTCTAGCAAGATCAGCATGTTCTAAGGCATTTTTCATGTATGTGGCGAACTTAGTTGGACTATTCTTAAATTTTGGATCCCGATATAGCACACGTGGGTTGGTTTTGGGAGCACTAGAGGTCTAGGTAGAGATGGTGGCTGGATTATCAACAACTTCTTGTCCTTTGAGTTGAAGTGTCTCCTTTAATTCAGCCAAAACCATGTTTTTGTCTATGAGTTGAATATTTAAGTCAGAGATTTCCTCACACTTACGGTTCAATTGGTCAACGAGTGACTTTTACTCTGCCGCGTTAAAAGCGAAGCGTTCTTCTAACGAACCATAAATATCTGAGAAACCCTGCTTTACTTTATCAAGCTCCCCTATCATAGAAGTAATTCTATCTTCTAGGGCATGATTCTTAATCTCTGCAGCCTCTAGTTCCAGTTTCTCTGCTACTGATTCTTTCTTAAGTCTCATAATTTCTTCCTCTAATGCCTGAACTACCTGAATCATCTTGTCACTTGTCTCAACGGAGTTTTCACAATCATTTGTTTTTGAAAGAGTTTCATTTTTTGATTGATTTTCAATTTCAAGAGATACACAATGTTGTTGAAGCTCACTAAAACGTTTTGAAAGTGTGTTATAACAATCGTGAAGCTCTAAAAATTCAGCGTTAGATTCATGACCAGAATGATTATCTACATTAACCACAGGCTCAACAATATTCACAGATATATTATGCACATCATCATATTTATTCACAGTAGATGAAATCTCGTGAGCATATTTAAGAGTAACAACTTGCATCACTTCGAGAGACACTATATGTTCTAAGAATCGGTCATATTCGGATAAAATCTTTTCTTTTTCAATTAACTGTTGTTCATAAGCATCAACCATTTCATAGAAAACTTTTTGAACTTCACCAATTTCAAAACTTAGATTTCCCGCTAGATTATAGACTCCATTTTTAATATGGTTTACAAACGGAACGATCTCTTTCTCAAACACCGTTTTCATGTGTTCGAAAGCCCATTCTCCAGCGGTTTGAGCCGTTGAAGTCGTACATTCCAGGATGACCTTGTCAAACTCGGTAAGGTATCGCTCAATCTCTTCCAAGCTGAGCTGTACCGTACTTACCGATGGAAGATTCTTAGGAATTTCCTTCGGTTCGTCCGAGTTAACGAGTGTAGGAAGTATACTAAGGCATTCTCTAGTAGGCATGTAAGCGGATGTCTGGATAGATTTTTTTTGCATATTAAATCGAGTTCTAAGATCTATTTTTGCATTTGTTGCATTCATTTGTGCATAGTCATACTCAGGATATGTAGGAAGTAATTTTAACCGATTCTCTTCATATGGTGACATGCTCTCAGATTCATTTAAGAACACAATCGGATCTAATACCAATCCTAACTTGGTTGCATCATAAAGTCGTGGGTTGTGGTGAAATGCTTGCTTTGCATACCCAGGGTTAGGTGGTAGGTCTATTAGACGCGATAGATTGAACTCTTGAAAAGAAGAATGAAACAAGTGTACTAAATGTGAAGCAGAGTATTGTTTTAAAAGCAAAATTTCAGTGTTTTTAACTCTCTCTGACGCCTTAATTTCCGTTTCAACTCTTTTAGACTCGAGAATTTCGAAATCCGTTTGTAGTTTTTGAAAATTATTAACGACTGACTCTTTCCCCTCCTCGGGGTCCTAAAAAAAAAGAGAGGGAATCTTCCTCCTCCTATCCTTTCTTTTCACTCGCTTCCTCTCGTTCTTTAAGTTCTTTCGAAAGATTTGCTCTTAAACTCTCAATTTCTAGCAGATTATCCATTTGGACTTCCCTAAACCTATCAAATTTAGGATTAGTTAAGGTAGTGGACACATGAGTTAATTCTAAGGTTTTAACCTTTTCCTTATGCAAAGCAAGCTCGGTAGATAAAGTCTGATTAACACTGAGGGTGTCAAGGACCGCATTATTCATTTGGCTAAGCAAAGATGCCGAGACCATAACCAAATCAGGTTGAGTAGACGAATTCATTAAGTTGCATTTTCCGATGTTTTCCCACGGTCTCCATATCATCATTACAATGCTTAAGGGCCCAATAAGCTTTGTGTTCAAGTTCAATTGGCAAGTGACAATTCTTCCCATACACAAGCTTCTAAGGAGTGCACCCGATGGGCGTCTTATGAACGGTCCGAAAGCCCCATAAAGCATCGTCCAACTTATCCGACCAAGATTGTCGGTTCTCCCCAATAGATCTCTCCAAGATCCTCTTCAAAGCTCGGTTTGAAACCTCGACTTGCCCACTCGTTTGTGGGTGATAAGCCGTAGAAAGCCGATGTGTAACCCTATATTTCCTTAGGACCGTTTCGAATTTGTCGTTACAAAAATGGGTTCCACGATCGCTTATGATCGCACGAGGGGTTCCAAACCGAGAAACAAGCTTTTCAAAAACTTGACTACCACACGAGCATCGTTGGTGGGCAAAGCCTTAGCTTCCACCCACTTAGATAGGTAGTCAACGGCGACAAGGATGTACTTGTTACCACAAGATGATTGGAACGGCCCCATAAAGTCAATCCTAAACGTCAAAGATCTCACACACTTGGATGATGTTTTGTGGCATTTCATCATTTTGTGAGGTTTTTTCTTGTCGTTGGCATGAGTCGCACGACTTCACAAGTGCATGTGCATCTCGGTAAATAGTAGGCCAAAAGAAACCATTGATGAGACTGCTTTTATACATAGTCTCATCGTCCAAAAAGGGCTTAAAATGCATTAAATATCATCAAAATACCCATATATATGCTTGTGTTTGTTGCTTGTGTATTTTAGGTACGGATATTGAGAAAATGACAAAAGATCACAAGAATCATGCAAAAACGAACACGGGAAACGAAGCCGCACAATGAACCAAGCCCTAATGAAGACTTTCCCAAGAAAAACCCTTGAAGATTTGAAGAATTATGAAGAAGGGTCCTCCAATATGGAAGAATTGACACTTTATACCCTTGTATCTTCATAATTACTAGTTTGGTCCCTAAAGTTTGTCAAAATTACAAAAAGGGCCCTCCACTTTGAAGAATTGACAAGTTTAGCCCCTCAACAAAGCTAAATTGTCAACCATTATCCTCCACAAAGTCAAATATATCATGAAGTCCTTCAAAGTACAAGAAATTATAAGTTTGGTCCTTTGAAAATCCCAAATTTACAAAAAGGACCCTTATTTTTGAAGATTTGGCAAAAATGGTCCCTCAATCATTATGACTTGGCAATTTCAGTCCTCCTCAATATCAAATATGCAAGTCAAGACCATTACCATTGAATAAAATGCCAAATCAGTCCCTCAAGAATCCCAAAATGGCAAGAATTACCCCTGAATTCACTTTGCAAAATGTTTTGGGGCAAAAGTGTAAAGAATGAAAAGTTGTTATAGCTAAATTGCGCGTTGACAAGGTTTGGAAGACAAAAGACAAGTTGCTGAAAATAGGGGTTTAATACTGGCAGACAACATTGTTACCTAGACCAACCAAGTCATGACACGTAGCCCACTCAATCTTCTCCACCAATCAGCTTCCACCTTTTGGCCACATCACCATTCCACTCACCACCGGATTAAATAAGTTAACAAAACCTTGGCGCCTTAACATTTATTTAAATGTTAATCACCCCTTAATCATATCAAAACCACCACTATTTACTCCAAGAACACATTTGGGTATTTCTGATTATGTTGTAATTAAGGGATAATCTGCTCCAGAATGATGATTAACCATCTTGTTAACACATCCCAAACCTTAAACATGACACCCCACCAACCCACATGCTGCATGGGGCCTCCTCTGCTACGTCAAAGGGGAAGAAGACAAAAGAAAGCCAGCAATCCAACGTCCCACAATTGTGCTTACATGCTAAGCTTCATACAAACCCTTGGATCATCTTTTCACTTGCCAGCTATCACAACACAACAAAATTCGTCACATGATTCTTCAAGATATTCAAACAAGACAAGGGCAATTTTGGAAGTTCAAAGCTAGGATTTCACTTCTTTTTCAGCTTTCTAGATACATTGTATGCCTATATAAACGCACATAGGGTCTCTCATTTACCTACTTTTGGTTTTTCCTTCTTCAAGCACTTGTAAATCCTCTTTTCAGTATTAATGAAATTGTGTTAAGTGTGTTGAAGAAAGACCAAGTGCCATCTTATTTTATGCTTGTTTATGTTATTTGTTCACTGAATTTGTATCTCAAAACCTGTTTTTAAGGAGAGTGCAAAAGTTTGCATTTTTCCTTCAAGCTTGATATTTTGCTAAGTTCTTATTTCAACCTTGGAATTCTTGGGTTATAGGGCTGATCATAGCATCCTAATTGTGATATTAAGGTGTGGTGAGGCTTATAACTTGGGGATAATCAAGTGTGGGGTAACAAGGTTGCATTAATCAATGCTTTTTAAGTTTCTGATTTTGATATTGTGCTACTTACCTTGTTGAATCTTAGCAGGGTTGTTATTGGAAGCTTGTGCTTGTTCTAGCTAGCACATAAGCTCATAAATTCGTGGGTGTGGGTGTACATCCATGAGGTTTGTCTTGAAATCCTTGAAAATCTGATAAATATTGGAATTTTTGTGGATTTGTGCTTTATTGTTGTTCTTGTTGATTTCTTGGCTTAAATCTGCTTAGTCTTGCATGATAATGTTGTTTGTATGCTAGATTAATCATTGGGTTAACTGAATCACACTTTTTCTTGTTTAAATTTTGATTTGAAAAGATAAAGGGGTGTTTGGGTCTACCTGTTTAAGTTGAAATCTTGGTATTGTGTTGTTAGAAGTGTGTATTTGTGGTTGTTATCTGATATATGCTTGGTTGAGAGTGTTTTGCTGCAAGTTTTTGGGTTTGAAACTTCAAATCAAACAATCTGCTATAACTTGTTGATTATAACTGTTTTTGACCTAAGAATTTGGGAAAACCTAGAGTTTATGCATGATTAGGGTTAAAAGCTGTTAAAACATCATTATTGTAACCTGTTTGTAAGATTAGAGGTGTTGAATCTGGCTTGTGTGTCAAATACATCAGCAAAGTGAAATCTGCTTGTGTTTAGTGTTCATCAGTAACATTCATAAGCTTGAATCTTGATTTAGGCTTAAAGCCATTGCATGAAACCTGTTTAGACTTGTTCATTTGAGTTTATAATAGCTTGTGTGTGCATTTGGTTGAATTTGGTTGGCTGATTATTCCTAAAACTGCTTATAAGTGCTCAACTGCTTATTTGTTCATGTCTGTATCATATCTGGTGCTTTATTGATTAAATTGTATCAATTGGGTGATTGTGTTTGTTATTTATTGATTGTTATTGACTCCTTATGATCCAAAGATCATTTAGGTGCCTTTGTGTAATCTGAATCTCAAAAAAGTTCACTAAAGACAAAAAGTCAAACAAGTCAAGCAGTGGAAAAAGTTTCCACTACTCAACACCCAAAACTAGCCCCTGCTAGTGTTAAATTGAACTCAGCTTATCAATAAGCTATTTTAGCTTATCCAGATCTGCAACAACTTATTTTTTGTGATAGATCTTCATTATTTGACCCATTTGATTAGACTGGAGCTTATTGGACTTTGACTTTGAATTTTTGCTAGAAAACCAACTTTTTTGACTTTTACATAAGTGCTTATTTGCTTTTTCCAGCTTATTGAGTCAACTTATTTGAAAACTCTTTGTTGATTTTTCTTAATTAAGTCATTTAAAAGCTTTAGAAACTTGAATCAGCTTTTGGGGTGGCCTAGAACTCAAAAACGACTATTTTGTCGTTTTCTGTAGATTGCTTATTGCATTTTTAGGCTTATTCCTTGGGCTTATTTCAAATTTCTTTTTACAGAAGTCTTATTTAGGACAAAAGAAGCTTGTGTGTCTAATTTTAGCTTATGGCATTAGCTTATAGCTTAATGGGCCAAAAAGCCCATTAAGAATAAGTTGTTTGGTATAAGCTAGCTTATTTCACACTTTCAGCTTTTGGGCCTTTGGAAAAAGTTGTTTAAAATCAAATTTTGAGTCAAAAAGTGCTTTTTGGGCTTATTTTGGACACTTTTTTATATTGGGCCCAAAGTTTGGCCCAATAGTGATCTGTTAAGGGTTTATCCCACTTTTTAGGCCCATTAAGGGTATTTAGGTAATTTCACTTTCATTTCTGAGTTATTTAGGTTAAATTAAGCTAGTTTGCAAGTTTTTAGAATTTTTTATGATTTTTGGATTTTTAATAATATTTTAATATTATTTTATTGTTAAAAATTAAAAGTCTGATTTTCTAAGTTTTTATATTTTTCCTAGATTATAGACACTTAATTAGGAATTTGCATCTTTCCAAATATTTTTAGAGTCTTTTAATTATTTTCTAGAATTAACTTAAATTTTAAGTGATTTTAATAGTTTTTAATTATTTAAAAATAGTTTTTAGTGGTTTTAAAATTATGAAAAATACTTTTTAGCTTAATTAGGGTATTTTTGAGGTTTACAAACTTTAAAATCTTGTCTTGGACTTTTTAATAGTTAATATTGATTTTTAGGGCTTTAATTAGCATTAAAAAGTCACTATTTAATTAATTAAAAGGTTTTGGCAAGTTTGGATTTTTTGTAAACTCTTAGAATATTTTTGTGGATTTTTAGGAATTTTTAGGGTAAAATTTTAATTTAGGTGCTTTTTACGATTTTACGTGTACACCTTTTTCGTCTTAGTTTAATACGACATCGTAACCATTATCCTCTTCTTATCCCATTTCTATTTTTCTTTCTCACAAATATAATCACAAATCTAATCCAAATCATTACACACATAACACAGTAGCCTCCTTGAGAACGATCCCCATTTTAGGGTCATTTGTACACGGTTTTCCTAAATCGTCGTGCTTAATACTTGCCACTTTTGCTCTCTTTTCCTAAAGAGTAGTAAAACCTCAACTATCAACCAGCATCAAAACTTTCTTAGCCGTGAGATTAGCACCGTGGTGACCACCCGTGGGTCCCTCGTGACAAGCTCTAAGGATGTTAGAAGCTTCGGTACCAAAGACACAACGTCGAATGATTTGATCCGCACAAGTTCGAAACAAGTAAGGGTCATTCCAAAAATAGAACTTGACGTCACGAAAGAATTTTCGTTTTTCTTGAGTCGTCATACCCTTGATGATGAAGTTCCCCGCATGGTAATTTGCGATGTCCGCAAACCATGGGGTAGAAGAATGTTGTCCCTTATATATTATGATATAATCACGAATTTAGGAAAGAAAATAGATGAAGAAGATGAATTCCGGAGAGAGAAATTAGTGAGAGAAAGTAGAGAGAATGGTTGGAGAAACTAGGTGATATTAGATTGAGAGAAAATGAAATGACCAACACCCTTCCTAACATGCTAGGAAGGGTTTATATAGCCTTTGCTTACATGTAGCTTAATGGGCTATATGATCATGGGCCGAGCTTTCCTTTTGGGCTTCGGTTACTTATGAATGAACCTTAGCTTAAAGTTAAGCCCGTTATACACGACTAATCTACTACCTATTACAATGTTCTAATATACGATACATAATAAACATATGACCGAGCATTCTTGTTTGACTCAATATTTTGAGGCTAACAATCTCCCCCAATGAGAGGTCATAAACCTTGGTCATTTAGGAAATTTGTAGAGATTACTAATCTCGCCATAAATGAGTCTTGAACGTGTAATCGTAGTCTTGTTCCTTCATGCTGTGATCTTTGAGCCTTTGTCGTTGTTTTTCGACTTTGTCTTTAAGTTTAAGATCTTCAAATCATCCTTGACTTGTCTTTGCCATCTTGCGATCTTGTGTCTTCATCCACATGCTCACACTATTAATTGTCGAATATGTCTTTAGGCATGAGTATGTGGTTTTGAATCTTTGACTTTGCTGAGTATACCGTGACGCCACCTTCTCGAGACAAAACATAGACACAGACTGAATGGCTTTGACATTCGTCCTAAATCGGTAGCATTTTACCTCCGGTCGGTGAAGACCGTTATACGATATTAAATATCATACCTGTGATCAGGTAGATTCAATTAAGAATCTCCTTGACAGGGTTTCGCGGCTGTACTAGCCGTTCTCTTTACTCGACCGTCTCAAAGCAAGACTGCGAACATAAAGAGTGAATCAATTGGATAACTATCCGCTTGATTAAAATCGTCAATTCAAATTCCTGGAACAAGTGTGATTCATAAAGAATCTTACCATTTTTGCTTTCCAGTTGACACAAGCTTGCTTCATAAGAATCTCACAAGTCACCTACCGTACGCTGTTTAATGTTGACGCTAGAAGGATTTCCATTTGTCACTGTGAATATTAATGAATATCACTCTGAATGTTCTGGCAAGACCATAAAGATATTACATAGAAACCTGAAACGAGTTTGAATCAATTTAGAATCAAACCAGTGTTGCTTTTCAGTTTTACACATGTTCAATTCATAAAGAAATTTGCATATAACCTACCGCAGTGTTGTTTGATGTTAACACTGGAAGGATTTCCACTCATCATTGTGAATACTAAGTAGTATCACTCTGAGTGTTCTAGCAATATCACAAGGATATAGCGTAGGACTCTCTTGATCTTCATCCGTGTGTCCTAACGAGATTTGATTGATCTCTTGGCTCAAGACTCTATTTGTTCACTTTTAGTGGTCGGAGGCTGGAGCAGATGCCACCTATTCAATATCAACTATCTCGGAGTGAGAAAGTCAATAGAAGTCGTGTTGATCTCCGTGACAATAAAACAAACTTCTTTTGAGAGAATCCTGAGTAGCTAGGAAAGGGTTGTGCTTCACATCACTGGGTCTGTGATGAGTTTGTCTTCAGTATTAATGAAATTGTGTTAAGTGTGTTGAAGAAAGACCAAGTGCCATCTTATTTTATGCTTGTTTATGTTATTTGTTCACTGAATTTGAATCTCAAAACCTGTTTTTAAGGAGAGTGCAAAAGTTTGCATTTTTCCTTCAAGCTTGATATTTTGCTAAGTTCTTGTTTCAACCTTGGAATTTTTGGGTTATAGGGCTGATCATAACATCCTAATTGTGATATTAAGGTGTGGTGAGGCTTATAACTTGGGGATAATCAAGTGTGGGGTAACAAGGTTCCATTAATCAAGACTTTTTAAGTTTCTGATTTTGATATTGTGCTACTTACCTTGTTGAATCTTAACAGGGTTGTTATTGGAAGCTTGTGCTTGTTCTAGCTAGCACATAAGCTCATAAATTCGTGGGTGTGGATGTACATCCATGAGGTTTGTCTTGAAATCCTTGAAAATCTGATAAATATTGGAATTTTTGTGGATTTGTGCTCTATTGTTGTTCTTGTTGATTTCTTGGCTTAAATCTGCTTAGTCTTGCATGATAATGTTGTTTGTATGCTAGATTAATCATTGGGTTAACTGAATCACACTTTTTCTTGTTTAAATTTTGATTTGAAAAGATAAAGGGGTGTTTGGGTCTACATGTTTAAGTTGAAATCTTGGTATTGTGTTGTTAGAAGTGTGTATTTGTGGTTGTTATCTGATATATGCTTGGTTGAGAGTGTTTTGCTGCAAGTTTTTGGGTTTGAAACTTCAAATCAAACAATCTGCTATAACTTGTTGATTATAACTGTTTTTGACCTAAGAAGTTGGGAAAACCTAGATTTTATGCATGCTTAGGGTTAAAAGCTGTTAAAACATCATTATTGTAACCTGTTTGTGAGATTTGAGGTGTTAAATCTGGCTTGTGTGTCAAATACATCAACAAAGTGAAATCTGCTTGTGTTTAGTGTTCATCAGTAACATTCATAAGCTTGAATCTTGATTTAGGCTTAAAGCCATTGCATGAAACCTGTTTAGACTTTTTCATTTGAGTTTATAATAGCTTGTGTGTGCATTTGGTTGAATTTGGTTGGCTGATTATTGCTAAAACTGCTTATAAGTGCTCAACTGCTTATTTGTTCATGTCTGTATCATATCTGGTGCTTTATTGATTAAACTGTATCAATTGGGTGATTGTGTTTGTGATTTATTGATTGTTATTGACTTCTTATGATCCAAAGATCATTTGGGTGCCTTTGTGTAATCTGAATCTCAAAAAAGTTCACTAAAGACAAAAAGTCAAACAAGTCAAGCAGTGGAAAAAGTTTCCACTGCTCAACACCCAAAACTAGCCCCTGCTAGTGTTAAATTGAACTCAGCTTATCAATAAGCTATTTTAGCTTATCCAGACCGGCAACAACTTACTTTTTGTGATAGATCTTCATTATTTGACCCATTTGATTAGACTGGAGCTTATTGGACTTTGACTTTGACTTTTTGCTAGAAAACCAACTTATTTGACTTTTACATAAGTGCTTATTTGCTTTTTCCAGCTTATTGAGTCAACTTATTTGAAAACTCTTTGTTGATTTTGCTTAATTAAGTCATTTAAAAGCGTTAGAAACTTGAATCAGCTTTTGGGGTGGCCTAGAACTCATAAACGACTATTTTGTCATTTTCTGTAGATTACTTATTGCATTTTTAGGCTTATTCCTTGGGCTTATTTCAAATTTCTTTTTACAGAAGTCTTATTTATGACAAAAGAAGCTTGTGTGTCTAATTTCAGCTTATGGCATTGGCTTATAGCTTAATGGGCCAAAAAGCCCATTAAGAATAAGTTGTTTGGTATAAGCTAGCTTATTTCACATTTTCAGCTTTTTGGCCTTTAAAAAAAGTTGTTTAAAATCAAATTTTGAGTCAAGTAGTGCTTTTTGGGCTTATTTTGGACACTTTTTTATATTGGGCCCAAAATTTGGCCCAATAGTGATCTATTAAGGGTTTAGCCCACTTTTAGGCCCATTAAGGGTATTTAGGTAATTTCACTTTCATTTCTGAGTTATTTAGGTTAAAGCTAGTTTGCAAGTTTTTAGAATTTTTTATAATTTTTGGATTTTTAATAATATTTTAATATTATTTTATGGTTAAAAATTAAAAGTCTGATTTTCTAAGTTTTTATATTTTTCCTAGATTATAGACACTTAATTAGGAATTTTGCAACTTTCCAAATATTTTTAGAGTCTTTTAATTATTTTCTAGAATTAACTTAAATTTTAAGTGATTTTAATAGTTTTTAATTATTTAAAAATTGTTTTTAGTGGTTTTAAAATTTTGAAAAATACTTTTTAGCTTAATTAGGGTATTTTTGAGGTTTACAAACTTTAAAATCTTGTCTTGGACTTTTTAATAGTTAATATTGATTTTTAGGGCTTTAATTAGCATTAAAAAGTCAGTATTTAATTAATTAAAAGGTTTTGGCAAGTTTGGATTTTTTGTAAACTCTTAGTATATTTTTGTGGCTTTTTAGTGATTTTTAGGAATTTTTAGGGTAAAATTTTAATTTAGGTGCTTTTTTACGGTTTTACGTGTACACCTTTTTCGTCTTAGTTTAATACGACATTGTAACCATTATCCTCTTCTTATCCCATTTCTATTTTTCTTTCTCACAAATATAATCACAAATCTAATCCAAATCATACACACATAACACACTAGCCTCCTTAAGAACGATCCCCATTTTAGGGTCATTTGTACACGGTTTTCCTAAATCGTCGTGCTTAATACTTGCCACTTTTGCTCTCTTTTCCTAAAGAGTATTAAAACCTCAACTATCATATTGGCGCCGATGCCGGGGAGGCGTGTTGTGTTTTGATTTGGAATTGTTGTTTTTATATACTAACCAAAATAGTATTTGTATTAGTAGCACTCTACTAATACGTTTTATCGGTTTTCGATTTTTGTGTGAATACTATTACTATATTGTATACGTAGAACAATAAATTCACAAGTACTCCAAATACGTGAGAAATCACAACCTTGACTTGGGAGGTCATTACCCAATCATTGTATTCGAATCTCAAACCAAAGAAAAAGGCAAAAATAGATAAATACTTTCGTGAAGCTCAATCTTGAAAAATACAAACTATAAGGTGGGTATAAGGTGGATATTATAAAATATATCCTAAGGAAAAAGGCTCTTAAGTGCTTCGCGCCGCCTCGTTTCCCCGCTTGCTTGTGAGTATTTGATTTTGAGAGCTAATCGAGGGTTTTGCCGCCCAAAGTATTACTAAGTATCCTATATATTTTCTTGGTTTCATTGATTAAACCCTCTTGAACGTTTTGGTGTTCCACCAAACGTTCTAAAGTCATCGAAGGCATTCACTTCACGTGATCGTTTTCATTCCTTGAGGCTTCTTTAATCAAGAGATTTGATTAAGGAGGAGATTTGTAGACTTGTGTCTACTTAATACATTCACCAAAATTCAAAAAGGTTAATACAATCAAAAACCACAAAAAAATTGGAAAAATACAAAACACCAAAAAGAATCTTCTTTGCTCGTCCCCTCGTTGTACATGACGTTTATGCTAACTCGTAATCAAGCAAGACGTGCACGTAAACGAAAGAACAAAACTCCCACTCCCAATCTTTCTAGTGAGGAGTCTCCTATTGACGAACCCATTGTAAGAGAAGCACCAACCATGGCGAATCGAACTATGATGGAGTTACTTCAAGCACCCACCGAGGGTTATGGAGGGGCTATTGTGATTCCCGCTATCCTTGCGGAGAATTTTGAGGTGAAAACGGGTTTGTTGTCGATGATCCAAAACAACAAATTCCGTGGTGATGAGAAGGACAATCCACACAACCATATCCGCCAATTCAATCGTCTTACCGCCACTTGCAAGTTTAAGGATGTCTCGAATGACTCGATTAAGATGATGCTTTTTCTGTATTCCTTCGCGGAGCCCGCTAAAATTTGGTTAGAGAAAGAGCCACCCAATTCTATATTGACGTGGAAGGATCTCGTGTCTAAGTTTGTGAACCAATTTTTTCCGCCCTCTAAGACTACGCACTTGAAAAACAAGATTTCAAAATTTTCACAAGAGTTTAATGAAAGTTTTTCAACGGCTTGGAATAGGTTTAAGGAGATGTTACATGAATGTCCTCATCACGGTTTTTCTGACTTGCATCAAATTGACACGTTTTACAATAGACTTAATGATCATGAAAGGGATTATTTAAATGCCGCCGCGGGTGGTAATTTTTTGTGTAAAACGGTTGAGGAAGCTTTGGTGATAATTGAGAATAGATCTAAGGTGTATAGTCCTCGTAGCACGTCTAGTGTTCGTAAGGCTTCGTCTTCAGCTTCACCTTCTTTATCTACTACCATCGATGCTTGCCAAATTGAGGCGAACTTGGAAAACAAGATTTTTGATAAGCTAAAAGGACTTTTGATTGAGTTTAAAGTTGGTGAACCAAGTGCTCTCGCTACGGCTAAAGCGGTTGAGGTTTCGTGCATGTATTGTGGTGGAGGTCATGATTTCTCCGAGTGCATTACCAACGGTGGTAACACTTCGAGTGCCTACGCGGCCACGGGAAATTACAACCAAAACGGTCAAGTTTCCCGCTCTAATCAATTGACTCCAACGGGATTTGGTTCAAATCAAAATGCTAACAACAACTATCACAACAATCAAGTTGGTTTCAAAAACAATTTCAACAAGGGAAAATATGGTAATCAAGGGGCTAATAATCAAGTTTCAAACAAAAATCAAAATGATTTTCAAAACAACAACAAAGGTTTGCAAACGTTGAAAGATCTTCCAAATGAATTTGTTGAATACGCTAATGGGAATGATGCTAGGTTTGACAATATTCAAAGAGAAATCATTAGCCTAAGATCCGAGTTTAAGAACGACTTGAAGAAAGAGTTGAAAAATGAGTTAGCTAATGAACTTAAGATCCATACCAACAAGATGGAAGGAACCGTAACTAGGTTACAACAAAACCAACAAAAAATGGAACAAGGGCAACATGAGATTAAACAAGAAATGGTCAAAGCCGAGAAGAGGCAATCCAAGTTTGAAGATAAAATCTCATCTATGTTTGAGGCAATAATGTGTAAACCGTCTTCGAGTAGTCTTCCTAGCAACACCGTGTCAAACCCTAAGGGTGAGATGAAAGTGATTACCACACGTAGTGGTAAGACACTTAAGGAATCGACTCCTCAACCAATTGCTCCTACGGAGGAGGCAATTGAGGAAGAACCCGAGGTGGTGGTCCAAAATGAGCATGTCCCAATCCCACGAAGTACCGCTCATGCCACACCTACGGTTGACCCTTTACCAACATTGGAACCCGAGATTCCAAAGGCTATGCCTACTATGCCTCAACCCACACCACCTCTGCCCTATCCATCGAGACTTAGTAAGGAGAAACGTCAAGAGCGCGACAATTACCAATTTGAGCTTTTTATGAAAATGTTTCGTGATTTGCACTTTAATGTGAGTTTCGCCGATGCTTTGGTCATGATGCCTCGATTTGCCGCTAACTTTAAGAGTATGTTGAACAACAAGGAGAAATTGCACCAATTGTCTAGTTGTTCATCGGTTTATCTTAATCGCATACCTCAAAAAGTCGGTGATCCCGGTAAATTTTTGATCCCTTGTGCAATCCAAGATATGGAGGAATGCTTCGCCTTGGCCGATCTTGGTGCTAGCATTATCTTGATGCCACTTGCAATCTTCAAGTCGCTCAATCTTCCTAATCCTACTCCTTCACTAATGTCTATCGAGTTGGCCGACCATTCCACGATTCCCGCATGTGGATTGGCGGAAGACGTTTTTGTAAAGGTGGGGAAGTTCTACTATCTCGTAGACTTTATCGTTGTTGATATCCCCACGGATCCTCAAGTTCCTCTTATTTTAGGTCGTTCGTTTTTAGATACGTGTATGGCTTTGATCGATGTTCATGCTAGAAAGATCACCTTACGTTTCAACGACGAGGAACTTGTTATAAACGCAACTCAAAACTCTCAAATTTCTCATGTTTATTCCGTTGCAACCATAAACCTCGTTGATATGATCGACGTGGTTTGCGAGGAATTTTCACAAGAAGTTCTAGGTTTTGGTGATGAAGAAACTAGTGGCAATCCCACTATGTTAGATCCAATTCTTGATAACTCGACACCAACCTTCACTCCATTTGAAGGTGGTGGTTTTACGTTGGAAGAATTCAATGTTCCACGTACTTGTAACGAGGACCTCGACAACGATGAGGACTTCTCGATTATCAAGGATTTTCTTAACGATTTCCCATTTCCTCCACCCGAGGAGGTTATGAGTATCGAGCCCAAATCTTCACTTGAGGAACCACCTATCCTCGAGTTGAAAGATTTACCTCCTCACCTCAAATATGTCTATTTGGAGGAGGGCGGCAAGTTGTCGGTTATTATTGCGAAGGAACTTTCGAATGATGAAAAAACCGCACTTGTTGATGTTCTAAAAGATCACAAAGGGGAAATTGTGTGGAGGTTATCCGACATTAAGGGAATCGATCCCAAGTTTTGTACCCACAAAATCTTAATGGAGGAGGATTACAAGCCCGCAATCCAATGTCAAAGGAGGGTGAACCCCAAAATTCACGACGTCATCAAAAAGGAAGTCCTTAAACTCCTTGATGCCGGAATGATTTACCATATTTCCGATAGCCCTTGGGTGAGTCCTATCCATTGTGTCCCTAAAAATGGAGGAATGACCGTTGTGCCAAACGATGCCAACGAATTAATTCCCACTAGACTCGTGACCGGATGGAGAGTGTGCATTGACTATCGTAAGTTGAATGAAGCCACTCGAAAAGACCATTTTCCCTTGCCCTTCATGGACCAAATGTTGGAGCGTCTTGCGGGAAACGATTTCTATTGCTTTTTAGATGGTTTTTTCCGGTTACTTCCAAATTCCCATCGATCCTCGTGATCAAGAAAAAACTACGTTTACGTGTCCATATGGAACGTTTGCCTATCGTAGAATGCCATTTGGACTTTGCAATGCACCGGGAACCTTTCAAAGGTGCATGATGGCTATTTTTCATGATATGATCGAGAAGACGATGGAAGTCTTCATGGATGACTTTTCCGTGTTTGGTAATTCGTTCACTTCGTGTTTGTCGAATCTTGAGAGAAAGTTGAAACGTTGTGAGGAAACCAACCTTGAGCTCAATTGGGAGAAGTGTCATTTTATGGTTAAGAGTGGAATCGTCTTAGGGCACAAGGTCTCGAAAGCAGGGATTGAGGTAGATCAAGCTAAGGTAGACGTCGTCGCCAAATTACCTCATCCCAAAACCGTCAAGGGAGTTAGGAGTTTCCTAGGCCACGCGGGCTTTTATCTTCGATTCATCAAGGTTTTTTCAAAGATCTCTCGACCCATTACACATCTTCTTGAAAAAGAGGCACGTTTTGTCTTTGACGAAGATTGTGTACGAGCCTTTTAAATCCTTAAGAGGAAACTTACCTAAGCTCCCATTCTTGTTGCTCCCAATTGGAACCTCCCCTTTGAACTCATGTGTGATGCTAGTGATTACGCTATTGGGGCCGTATTGGGGCAACGTCATGAAAAGCACTTCTTGCCTATTCACTATGATAGCAAGACGATGACCGAGGCTCAACTTAAATACACTACAACGGAAAAGGAGTTCCTTGCCGTGGTGTATGCATTTGAGAAATTTCGACCTTATCTCGTCTTGACAAAATGCATAGTGTATACGGATCATTCGGCTATCAAGTATCTCATAGCTAAACAAGATGCAAAGCCGAGATTACTTCGTTGGATTCTCCTCCTTCAAGAATTTGACCACAAAATTGTTGACAAAAAGGGAGCCGAGAATCTAGCGGCCGATCATATTTCTCGTTTGGAAGATCCTCACCAAAGTGTTTACGAGCCCAAGGAAATCACCGAAACATTTCCGCTCGAGACACTTGGTGTAGTGAATTCTAAGCTTGATTCTTATACCCCATGGTTTGCGGATTTTGCAAATTACCATGAGGGTAACTTCATCATCAAGGGTATGACGACTCAAGAAAAACGGAAATTCTTTCGTGACGTCAAGTTCTACTTTTGGAACGACCCTTACTTGTTTCGAACTTGTGCGGATCAAATCGTCCGACGTTGTGTATTTGGCACCGAAGCTTCTAACTTCCTTAGAGCTTGCCATGAGGGACCCACGGGTGGTCACCACGGTGCTAATCTCACGGCTAAGAAGGTGTTTGATGCCGGCTTCTTTTGGCCTACTATTTACCGAGATGCACAAGATCTTGTGAAGTCTTGTGACTCATGCCAACGACAAGGAAAAGCCTCACAAAAAGATGAAATGCCACAAAATATCATCCAAGTGTGTGAGATCTTTCACGTTTGGGGTATAGACTTTATGGGGCCGTTCCCATCATCTCGTGGTAATAAGTACATCCTTGTTGCGGTTGACTACCTATCTAAGTGGGTGGAAGCTAAGGCTTTGCCCACCAATGATGCTCGTGTAGTAGTTAAGTTTTTGAAAAGCTTGTTTTCTCGGTTTAGAACCCCTCGTGCGATCATAAGCGATCGTGAAACCCATTTTTGTAACGACCAATTTAAAAGGGTCCTAAGGAAGTATGGGGTTACACATCGGCTTTCTACGGCTTATCACCCACAAACGAGTGGGAAAGTCGAGGTTTCAAACCGAGCGTTGAAGAGGAACTTGGAGAGATCCGTTGGGGAAAACCGACAATCTTGGTCGGATAAGTTGGCGATGCTTTATGGGCCTTTAGGACCGCTCATAAGACGCCCATTGGGTGCACTCCCTATAAGCTTGTGTCCCCCATACTAAACTATTGCCGTGCCCTCACGCAATGCTAGAATAAAGTATCGAAGCACCTCCAAAATTCATTTTATTGACTTTATTGGAATGATAAACTAGCTATACTACTACTATTACTACTACTTGCGTTTTAGACATAATGTATGATTTTTATCGCAAAATGGGACGTTTAGGTTCATAGAATAAGAACATGTGAATGCTTCGTTAGAAATAATTTCATCGTCCTCGATTTTCACCTTAATTCCATGCCAAGCGTGCAACAAGATCATTGTCATTATAAGTTAGTAATGCTAACACTACTCATATGCCCTAATCACGTACTTATCCTCCCATTATTCCTAAGTTGTATCTCTTATATTTTATTATGTCTTGAATGTTTCACGAGGATACATTGTTGACTTATGCGATAATAGAGATTTAGGTCTAAAAATAGAGTCCTAACGGTGTAACTAAGACCATCAAATCAATAACCCCTCCTAATAGACAACGATGTCAAAAAATTAAGTTGACAAGAAGAATCGATAAACACGGTTTTATAACGGTTTTGAACATGAGACTTATTACCAAGACTTTTATACGCCCCCTAACGGAAGGGCCTTATTATCTTTGGTTTACCTCCATCTTTTATTCAACTTCTCCATGAAGATTTTATTATGACTTCGGTCTTGCCTTGCCTTTTATTATCCGCCTCATCGGTGGTTTTATTAGCCAAAGACGTATATCCTCACGCTAAAGCGAATTTTGGATCTTTAAAGCTTCGAAGATTAAGGCTTGTTTCACTTTCAATTTTGCATAGATTTTAGGCCTTGTGGGGCTTCAAATTGTTTGCTTGATTTTGGTGAGCACTTGAAATCTTATTATTGGGTGAAGCTTTCGATTATTCGGGTGCCAATACTTCAAAACCGTGACGCTGGCGATATCTTAATGTCTTCCCAATTTAATTACACGGAAGCTACTAGAAAAGACTAGAAACCCAACAATCCTAACTAAACCGCTAAGTCAATATTTATTAAGCAAAAAATATTTACAAGCGAAGGGAGAATAAGCAAACAACGAGAACACATGAGTTTTTGAAAGAATACGAGTACTCTACGTTTAGCATAGTAACTTATAATTGACTCTATCATTTCTCATCCTCATTTAAGAGACTTAGCCTAATGTGTAGTTAAGGAATCAAAGCTAAGTGCTCAACACGCACGGTCGAGTCAAAAATTACTCTTATTCTCGCCATCGGAAAATCTACATTCGTGTCTTCAAACACTTATAAAACATGAGAAAAATTTAAAATTTGGCCATTTTTAGCCTTATTTTGCAACAAAAACGATAAACAAAACGATAAAATCCTCGTGAAACATTCAAGACAATATAAAATATAAGAGATACAACTTAGGAATAATGGGAGGATAAGTACGTGATTAGGGCATATGAGTAGTGTTAGCATTACTAACTTATAATGACAATGATCTCGTTGCACGCTTGGCATGGAATTGGGGTGAAAATCGAGGACGATGAAATTATTTCTAACGAAGCATTCACGTGTTCTTATTCTATGAACCTAAACGTCCCATTTTGCGATGAAAATCATACATTATGTCTAAAGCGCAAGTAGTAGTAGCTATAGTAGTAGTGTAGTTTATCGTTCAATAAAGTGAATAAAAATGAATTTTGGAGGTGCTACGATACTTTATTCTAGCATTGCGTGAGGGCACGACAATGGTTTAGTATGGGGAGTGATGAGACTGCTTTTATACACAGTCTCATCGTCCAAAAAGGGCTTAAAATGCATTAAATATCATCAAAATACCCATATATATGCTTGTGTTTGTTGCTTGTGTATTTTAGGTACGGATATTGAGAAAATGACAAAAGATCACAAGAATCATGCAAAAACGAACACGGGAAACGAAGCCGCACAATGAACCAAGCCCTAATGAAGACTTTCCCAAGAAAAACCCTTGAAGATTTGAAGAATTATGAAGAAGGGTCCTCCAATATGGAAGAATTGACACTTTATACCCTTGTATCTTCATAATTACAAGTTTGGTCCCTAAAGTTTGTCAAAATTACAAAAAGGGCCCTCCACTTTGAAGAATTGACAAGTTTAGCCCCTCAACAAAGCTAAATTGTCAACCATTATCCTCCATAAAGTCAAATATATCATGAAGTCCTTCAAAGTACAAGAAATTACAAGTTTGGTCCTTTGAAAATCCCAAAATTACAAAAAGGACCCTTAACTTTGAAGATTTGGCAAAAATGGTCCCTCAATCATTATGACTTGGCAATTTCAGCCCTCCTCAATATCAAATATGCAAGTCAAGACCATTACCATTGAATAAAATGCCAAATCAGTCCCTCAAGAATCACAAAATGGCAAGAATTACCCCTGAATTCACTTTGCAAAATGTTTTGGGGCAAAAGTGTAAAGAATGAAAAGTTGTTATAGCTAAATTGGGCGTTGACAAGGTTTGGAAGAGAAAAGACAAGTTGCTGAAAAATGGGCGTTTAATACTGGCAGATAACATTGTTACCTAGACCAACCAAGTCATGACACGTAGCCCACTTAATCTTCTCCACCAATCAGCTTCCACCTTTTGTCCACATCACCATTCCACTCACCACCGCATTAAATAAGTTAACAAAACCTTGGCGCCTTAACATTTATTTAAATGTTAGTCACCCTTAATCAGATCAAAACTACCACTATTTACTCTAAGAACACATTTGGGTATTTCTGATTATGTTGTAATTAAGGGATAATCTGCTCCAGAATGATGATTAACCATCTTGTTAACACATCCCAAACCTTAAACATGACACCCCACCAACCCACATGCTGCATGGGGCCTCCCCTGCTACGTCAAAGGGGAAGAAGACAAAAGAAAGCCAACAATCCAATGTCCCACAATTGTGCTTACATCCTAAGCTTCATACAAACCCTTGGATCATCTTTTCACTTGCCAGCTATCACAACACAACAAAATTCGTCACATGATTCTTCAAGATATTCAAACAAGACAATGGCAATTTTGGAAGTTCAAAGCTAGGGTTTCACTTCTTTTTCAGCTTTCTAGATACATTGTATGCCTATATAAAGGCACATAGGGTCTCTCATTTACCTGCTTTTGGTTTTTCCTTGTTCAAGCACTTGTAAATCCTCTTTTCAGTATTAATGAAATTGTGTTAAGTGTGTTGAAGAAAGACCAAGTGCCATCTTATTTTATGCTTGTTTATGTTATTTGTTCACTGAATTTGTATCTCAAAACCTGTTTTTAAGGAGAGTGCAAAAGTTTGCATTTTTCCTTCAAGCTTGATATTTTGCTAAGTTCTTATTTCAACCTTGGAATTCTTGGGTTATAGGGCTGATCATAGCATCCTAATTGTGATATTAAGGTGTGGTGAGGCTTATAACTTGGGGATAATCAAGTGTGGGGTAACAAGGTTGCATTAATCAATGCTTTTTAAGTTTCTGATTTTGATATTGTGCTACTTACCTTGTTGAATCTTAGCAGGGTTGTTATTGGAAGCTTGTGCTTGTTCTAGCTAGCACATAAGCTCATAAATTCGTGGGTGTGGGTGTACATCCATGAGGTTTGTCTTGAAATCCTTGAAAATCTGATAAATATTGGAATTTTCGTGGATTTGTGCTTTATTGTTGTTCTTGTTGATTTCTTGGCTTAAATCTGCTTAGTCTTGCATGATAATGTTGTTTGTATGCTAGATTAATCATTGGGTTAACTGAATCACACTTTTTCTTGTTTAAATTTTGATTTGAAAAGATAAAGGGGTGTTTGGGTCTACCTGTTTAAGTTGAAATCTTGGTATTGTGTTGTTAGAAGTGTGTATTTGTGGTTGTTATCTGATATATGCTTGGTTGAGAGTGTTTTGCTGCAAGTTTTTGGGTTTGAAACTTTAAATCAAACAATCTGCTATAACTTGTTGATTATAACTGTTTTTGACCTAAGAATTTGGGAAAACCTAGAGTTTATGCATGATTAGGGTTAAAAGCTGTTAAAACATCATTATTGTAACCTGTTTGTAAGATTAGAGGTGTTGAATCTAGCTTGTGTGTCAAATACATCAGCAAAGTGAAATCTGCTTGTGTTTAGTGTTCATCAGTAACATTCATAAGCTTGAATATTGATTTAGGCTTAAAGCCATTGCATGAAACCTGTTTAGACTTGTTCATTTGAGTTTATAATAGCTTGTGTGTGCATTTGGTTGAATTTGGTTGGCTGATTATTCCTAAAACTGCTTATAAGTGCTCAACTGCTTATTTGTTCATGTCTGTATCATATCTGGTGCTTTATTGATTAAATTGTATCAATTGGGTGATTGTGTTTGTTATTTATTGATTTTTATTGACTCCTTATGATCCAAAGATCATTTGGGTGCCTTTGTGTAATCTGAATCTCAAAAAAGTTCACTAAAGACAAAAAGTCAAACAAGTCAAGCAGTGGAAAAAGTTTCCACTACTCAACACCCAAAACTAGCCCCTGCTAGTGTTAAATTGAACTCAGCTTATCAATAAGCTATTTTAGCTTATCCAGATCTGCAACAACTTATTTTTTGTGATAGATCTTCATTATTTGACCCATTTGATTAGACTGGAGCTTATTGGACTTTGACTTTGAATTTTTGCTAGAAAACCAACTTTTTTGACTTTTACATAAGTGCTTATTTGCTTTTTCCAGCTTATTGAGTCAACTTATTTGAAAACTCTTTGTTGATTTTTCTTAATTAAGTCATTTAAAAGCTTTAGAAACTTGAATCAGCTTTTGGGGTGGCCTAGAACTCAAAAACGACTATTTTGTCGTTTTCTGTAGATTGCTTATTGCATTTTCAGGCTTATTCCTTGGGCTTATTTCAAATTTCTTTTTACAGAAGTCTTATTTAGGACAAAAGAAGCTTGTGTGTCTAATTTTAGCTTATGGCATTAGCTTATAGCTTAATGGGCCAAAAAGCCCATTAAGAATAAGTTGTTTGGTATAAGCTAGCTTATTTCACACTTTCAGCTTTTGGGCCTTTGGAAAAAGTTGTTTAAAATTAAATTTTGAGTCAAATAGTGCTTTTTGGGCTTATTTTGTACACTTTTTTATATTGGGCCCAAAGTTTGGCCCAATAGTGATCTGTTAAGGGTTTATCCCACTTTTTAGGCCCATTAAGGGTATTTAGGTAATTTCACTTTCATTTCTGAGTTATTTAGGTTAAATTAAGCTAGTTTGCAAGTTTTTAGAATTTTTTTATGATTTTTGGATTTTTAATAATATTTTAATATTATTTTATTGTTAAAAATTAAAAGTCTGATTTTCTAAGTTTTTATATTTTTCCTAGATTATAGACACTTAATTAGGAACTTGCATCTTTCCAAATATTTTTAGAGTCTTTTAATTATTTTCTAGAATTAACTTAAATTTTAAGTGATTTTAATAGTTTTTAATTATTTAAAAATAGTTTTTAGTGGTTTTAAAATTATGAAAAATACTTTTTAGCTTAATTAGGGTATTTTTGAGGTTTACAAACTTTAAAATCTTGTCTTGGACTTTTTAATAGTTAATATTGATTTTTAGGGCTTTAATTAGCATTAAAAAGTCACTATTTAATTAATTAAAAGGTTTTGGCAAGTTTGGATTTTTTGTAAACTCTTAGAATATTTTTGTGGATTTTTAGGAATTTTTAGGGTAAAATTTTAATTTAGGTGCTTTTTACGATTTTACGTGTACACCTTTTTCGTCTTAGTTTAATACGACATCGTAACCATTATCCTCTTCTTATCCCATTTCTATTTTTCTTTCTCACAAATATAATCACAAATCTAATCCAAATCATTACACACATAACACAGTAGCCTCCTTGAGAACGATCCCCATTTTAGGGTCATTTGTACACGGTTTTCCTAAATCGTCGTGCTTAATACTTGCCACTTTTGCTCTCTTTTCCTAAAGAGTAGTAAAACCTCAACTATCAACCAGCATCAAAACTTTCTTAGCCGTGAGATTAGCACCGTGGTGACCACCCGTGGGTCCCTCGTGACAAGCTCTAAGGATGTTAGAAGCTTCGGTACCAAAGACACAACGTCGAATGATTTGATCCGCACAAGTTCGAAACAAGTAAGGGTCATTCCAAAAATAGAACTTGACGTCACGAAAGAATTTTCGTTTTTCTTGAGTCGTCATACCCTTGATGATGAAGTTCCCCGCATGGTAATTTGCGATGTCCGCAAACCATGGGGTAGAAGAATGTTGTCCCTTATATATTATGATATAATCACGAATTTAGGAAAGAAAATAGACGAAGAAGATGAATTCCGGAGAGAGAAATTAGTGAGAGAAAGTAGAGAGAATGGTTGGAGAAACTAGGTGATATTATATTGAGAGAAAATGAAATGACCAACACCCTTCCTAACATGCTAGGAAGGGTTTATATAGCCTTTGCTTACATGTAGCTTAATGGGCTATATGATCATGGGCCGGGCTTTCCTTTTGGGCTTCGGTTACTTATGAATGAACCTTAGCTTAAAGTTAAGCCCGTTATACACGACTAATCTACTACCTATTACAATATTTAATATACGATACATAATAAACATATGACCGAGCATTCTTGTTTGACTCAATATTTTGAGGCTAACAATCTCCCCCAATGAGAGGTCATAAACCTTGGTCATTTAGGAAATTTGTAGAGATTACTAATCTCGCCATAAATGAGTCTTGAACGTGTAATCGTAGTCTTGTTCCTTCATGCTGTGATCTTTGAGCCTTTGTCGTTGTTTTTCGACTTTGTCTTTAAGTTTAAGATCTTCAAATCATCCTTGACTTGTCTTTGCCATCTTGCGATCTTGTGTCTTCATCCACATGCTCACACTATTAATTGTCGAATATGTCTTTAGGCATGAGTATGTGGTTTTGAATCTTTGACTTTGCTGAGTATACCGTGACGCCACCTTCTCGAGACAAAACATAGACACAGACTGAATGGCTTTGACATTCGTCCTAAATCGGTAGCATTTTACCTCCGGTCGGTGAAGACCGTTATACGATATTAAATATCATACCTGTGATCAGGTAGATTCAATTAAGAATCTCCTTGACAGGGTTTCGCGGCTGTACTAGCCGTTCTCTTTACTCGACCGTCTCAAAGCAAGACTGCGAACATAAAGAGTGAATCAATTGGATAACTATCCGCTTGATTAAAATCGTCAATTCAAATTCCTGGAACAAGTGTGATTCATAAAGAATCTCACCATTGTTGCTTTCCAGTTGACACAAGCTTGCTTCATAAGAATCTCACAAGTCACCTACCGTAGCGCTGTTTAATGTTGGCGCTAGAAGGATTTCCATTTGTCACTGTGAATATTAATGAATATCACTCTGAATGTTCTGGCAAGACCATAAAGATATTACATAGAAACCTGAAACGAGTTTGAATCAATTTAGAATCAAACCACTGTTGCTTTTCAGTTTTACACATGTTCAATTCATAAAGAATTTTACATATGACCTACCGCAGTGTTGTTTGATGTTAACACTGGAAGGATTTCCACTCATCATTGTGAATACTAAGTAGTATCACTCTGAGTGTTCTAGCAATATCACAAGGATATAGCGTAGGACTCTCATGATCTTCATCCGTGTGTCCTAACGAGATTTGATTGATCTCTTGGCTCAAGACTCTATTTGTTCACTTTTAGTGGTCGAAGGCTGGAGCAGATGCCACCTATTCAATATCAACTATCTCGGAGTGAGAAAGTCAATAGAAGTCGTGTTGATCTCCGTGACAATAAAACAAACTTCTTTTGAGAGAATCCTGAGTAGCTAGGAAAGGGTTGTGCTTCACATCACTGGGTCTGTGATGAGTTTGTCTTCATGATGAGTTGACCCGGTTTCTACCTAAGTTGTATGGAGGGCTTCTTTATTTACACCCTTTATCCTTACATTTCTTTTTCATTATTCAACCCCTTCAATGCTTACCAAGACATCATTACTCGCACCTTGTTGTGATTGTTCCAGTGCTAGCATCAGTACTTAGTCGGCATTCAGCTACGTTCACATTCTACTCCATCTTTCCTAAGGACTTCTAATAATCTATTCGACTGTTCCTGGGAAGATCCCTCCAGTTCTGGTTGGATCATAGGACTTAAACCTAACCACCCTTTTGACACCAATAACGTCGTGAATTAAAGATGTTGTGAATATTTGATCGTAACCATGAAAACTACTTTAAATTCTAACAAAGTGTTTGAAAAACATTTAACACCTTGCTAGTTTTGTCGTTTCAGAAATGCTCCCCCTTCACATGTGCATCGATAATCGAAAGTGTTTCGCACATGTAGGTAAGAGTTAAAGTGCTTGAGTCTTATATAAGATCATATTTTAATCACATTTTCTCCCCTATCTCTAATATATAAAATCTTTTGATATTAGAGATACCAAATTTGATTAAAATATATTTTGAAAAATAGTCTTGAAAAACTACGGGAGAAAGATATGTTAATCTTTTGCATGAAGTTGAAATGCTCCCCCTCAAAAATTGATCCAATTGAATTGTCATTGTGAAGATGTGATCCATATTTCTATTTTTGAGGATGGGAGTTGTTGAACACACAATTTTGAAAGATTTTGAATAATCATTGAAAAATTCTTGAAAAAATTATGTTCAACGCTTTTTGAAAAATCCTATTTCTTTTTGTCGAAGAGGTTTTTCTAAAGCATAAACTTGAGTTCATATACTTTGAATGTCTTGACGAATCCACTCAAGTGTAAGAAGATTTCTCTTCTTTTGCTGAGGGTAAGGGCACTAAATCGTACACTCCTCCGTGAATATCGATCCGGGTTGCAATCTGAAAGTGATTACAAGCCATTGTGTTGAGCTCAAAACGTTGAATGTTTTGTGACAAGCTCAACCCGTGATAGATTGCTCTACCCGTTGTTGGAAATATTGTCCAAAATAGACAATTTCCTTTTGAAAAGATAGAAATGACATGTTTCGAAAAATATTTACAACTTTCATTCGAGCTTTATGTACACACCCGTGTCGTTATTGAGCGACATTTCTAGGCACGTCCATATTATCGATACTGAAAGACATGTCGAGAAGAATATTTTTTGATTTTGAAAGATTTTTAATTTTGTGTTTTGTTTTTATATGTTTTATATTTTTGTATTTTTTTTCATTAATATTTACAAGTAGATGTTTGATAGATGAATCAAGCAGGCTTCTTTGCCAGAACCTCCAGTTCTGCTGGAGTCAAACATCTCATACCAATTTGCCTAACTAGATACGCAAACCTCTCTTTCGAAAGAGCTTTTGTAAACAAGTCAGCTAATTGGTAATCAGTTCCCACAAAGTATAATTCAACAATACCCTTTTCAACTTGTTCCTTAATGAAGTGATATCTGACATCAATGTGCTTCGTGCGGGAATGCTGTACCTGATTGCAGGAGATGGCTATGGCATACTTTGAGTCACAGTACATAGGTACTTTATCAAAGTGGAAGCCATAATCCGTGAGTTGTGTTCTCATCCAAAGAACTTGAGCACAACACGCAGATAGAGACACATACTCCGCTTCGGCTGATGAAAGTGACGTGCAATCCTGCTTCTTTGAAGACTATCCCACAAGCTTATCTTGACCTAGAAATTGTGCACCACCAGAAGTACTTTTACATGTATCAAGACACCCTGCATGATTAGAATCTGAATAGGCCGTTAGAAAGAAATCGGTTTCCCTCGGATACCAGAGTCCCAAATGAATGGTATTCTTTAGGTACCGAAAGATCCGTTTAACCTCCTTGAGGTGCTTTTCAGTGGGTCGTGCTTGATAGCGTGCACAATAGCATGTAGCAAGATGAATATCAGGTCTGCTTGCTGTCAAGTACATGAGGGACCCGATCATGGAACGATATCTCGTTTGATCTATAGGTAAACCCTCTAAGTCAGCATCAAGCGATGTGGTTGATAATGGTGTCCCAACGGGGTCACATGAGGTCATACCATGCTTTTTGATTATCTCTTGACAATACTTAGCTTGGTTTATAAAGATACCACTTGGGGATTGGTGAACTTGCATTCCTAAAAAGAATTTTAGTTCACCCATCATTGACATTTCAAATTTGTTGTGCATTACTTTTTCAAACCATTTTGAAATTTTTGGGTTTGTAAACCCGAAAATAATGTCATCAACATAAATCTGCACAAGCAAAATGTCATCCCCATATTTATAAGTGAACAAAGTTAGGTCAATGGAACCTTTTGAGAAACCTTTGGAGACCAGAAATTTCGCGAGCTCGTCGTACCACGCCCTTGGAGCTTGCTTGAGTTCATAAAGTGCTTTGTGGAGACGATACACCCTGTCAGGATAATGAGGATTGACGAATCCTTCCGGCTGTGTGACATAGACTTGTTCCTTCCAAGGACCATTAAGAAACGTCGTCTTTACGTCCATTTGATAGACAATGAATCCCTTATGTGCAACATAAGCAAGAAAAATCCTGACCGCTTCCATTCGAGCTACTGGTGCAAATGATTCTTCAAAATTAATACCCTCTTTCTGTCCATACCCTTTAGCCACTAGCCTAGATTTATTCTTGACGATCGTGTTCTCTTCATCCATCTTGTTTTCCAGATCCATCGAAGATTTAATGGAATTACATCGTATGGTCTGTCAACAAGTTCCCAGACTTTAAGTCTTTCAAATTGTTGAAGTTCATCCGTCATCGATTCAATCCAAGCATGATCAGCCATGGCTTCTTTGATGTTTTTCGGTTCAGCTGAACTCACGGCGAGTGCGAACATACAAACATCGCCATCGGTGTGAAGCTGTCGTCTTGTACGAACGGGATGTGATGGGTTTCCAATTACATGAACCAAAGGATGATCTCGGGTCCAATGAAGTGTTGAAGGATGTCGTTGGTAGAACGTATGCATATTTGACGGATCAACATGGCGAGTAGAAGACTCTTCAGTTTCGTGTACTAGTGTACCGAATGGGTTAATAAATTCGTCTTCGTCAGATAATGCATCGTCTGCTTGATTTGTGTTCTCTGGAACAATGACAGTAGTTGTGGATGTTGTAGGATCGATTGTTGAAGTGATATTCCGAGGAGGTAAATCTACAACAACCCGTGTTGAAGTAGATGAAGTTGTATCCGGTTGTTGACGATGATCGGTATCATCATTCTTATCATGAGTGACAGCGGAAGACTTCGATACAACTTGTTTCTCCCCCGTGAAATATTCATCATACATTGGTCCATATAACATTTCCAACTCTTCAATTGTCGTATCCACTGTCATATCTGCTCTAGGAACATGTTCAGGAACCAACTTTGAACTTAACGGTTCATTTCTGTGGTCTTGAGTTTCGAGTTCTGTGCGGTTGTGAAAGGAAGTCGTTTCTCGTTGTGGATCGGGACTTAAACATTTTTGTTCAAGTGCCATTTCTTGTTATTCATCAAATCGAATGTGAATGGTCTCGACAATCAATTTTGTTCTCTTGTTGTATACTCTATATCCCTTAGACTGAGTTGCATATCCCACAAGAATACATGCATCACCTTTCTCTTTTAGCTTATCCAAATTTTCACCATCTCGAATAATGTAACAAGTACATCCAAAAACATAAAGGTGTTTGAGTGAAGGTTTTCGATCATGAATTATGTGATATGGTGTCTTTTCGTGTCTTGGAATAATTAAGAAACGGTTTTGAGTGTAGCATGCGGTTGACATGGCTTCGGCCCAAAAGTATAGTGGAAGTTTTGAAGCGGATAATAATGTTCGAGCAGCCTCAACTAAAGTACGGTTTCGTCTTTCAACAACGCCGTTTTGTTCGGGTGTTCGAGCAATAGATGTTTCATGTTCAATTCCTTCGGCTTCAAAATAGTTTCTGAGTGTTGAATTCAAAAATTATGTACCTCTGTCAGTACGAACCACTTTGACTTGAGCTTGAAGACCACGTTATATCAGTTTAAGAAAGCTGATGAGAACTTCGGGTGTTTCATCCTTGGACCTCAAGAAGTGAGTGCATGTGTACCTTGAGTAATCATCGACAATTACCAGAATATATTTCTTTCCATTGATACTATGAACACGCATGGGACCACACAGATCCATATGAAGAAGATCTAACCGTCCTTTAGAGCTTGGTGTAGTCTTTGTTTTGAAGCTACTTCGTTTAGCTTTACAAAGCTCACAAGAAGAACAAAGGTGATCTTTGATGAATTTCAAACTTGGAAGGCCTCTCACAATATCTTTCTTGGAAAGCAAGTTGATGGTATCAAAACTAAGATGAGATAAACGTTGATGCCATAACCATGCATGAGTCGTTGAAGCTTTAGCCATGAAGCAAATTGGAGTTGATGAAGTTGTTTCTTGAAGTGAAATTGTGTAAAGATCAGTACCCCGTGTACCGGTAAGTAAGTCATTCCCATCATAATCACGAACAAAACATGTCTTCTTTCTGAAAGCAACCTCCAAATCCGCATCACAGAATTGACCAACCGAGAAAAGATTATGATTGAGCCCTTCGACGTAGTATACCCTTTTGATTGTAATATTCCCCTGAACCAAATCTCCATATCCTAGGATCGGTGCAAATTGATCATTTCCGAATCGGACCGTACCTAGGAACTTCTCCACGAAGTTAATTAGAAGCTTGAGATTCCCCGTCATGTGCTTCGTGCATCCAGAGTCCATTATGAAGAGAATTATATGTATCACCTGCAGAAGAGTTAGAACACGATGGAGCATTTGCTAAATTGGATACCACAGTAGTTGTGATTGTAGAATCATTAGTGTCCTTAGCAACATTTAAAGGCATACAAACACTCGTTGTCACATTTTCTGTCCTAACTTTAGGCATCCATTTATATCCTGGAGGACATTGATTAGCAAACCACCATTTCCACGACTTGCTAGCAGACTCATTTAATTCCTAATTCTGCTTCTAGTGGTCTTAGTGGTGGAGTCTGATGCAATACTTTTCTCAGGGGGGTTACACCAGAATGGTTCACTTTGCGTTTGGGTTTTCTAGCACTAATAGGCATCGCAGTTTGCTTCTTCGTTCTAGTATCTACGCCTTTGACATTATTCGAAACACACATAGCATGATTAGCATTAGCACACTTTCCACATTTCACACAAATAAACTTAACATTTGAAGCATTCAAAGTCGAATCATTCAAATCGTCATTACACGCTATTACAGACGTTTTATTCTTAGAAACATTGAAAATCCTAGGGTGGTCTTCTACTGTCTTCATCATCCCTTGAATTTTGTTTTGCCAAACCTTTTCATTCATGCGAGTGCTCTTAAGCTGAGGCCGGATAACACTATCAGTGGGGATTACTCCTGTAGTAAAAGACACACGTCTATTAGTGTTTCTAGAAGTCTGAGGTGATTGACTTTCTTTGTTTTGTGTAGGTTTAGTGGCCAATCTATACATCCCTGGTTTAATCACATTATTGTGCTTAACTCTTGGTGCTATGACATTTCTTATGGGTTGATTCTGTGGTAACCTTTCCTTTCCATCCATCTTGGGGGCAAACACAGGTTTTGCAAACGAGGAATTAGATAAAGCAGATGGTTTTCCCAAGATAGAGGATCTATTCACTTTAGAGGCATTGGGTTGTCTAACAACAGGTTTCTTAACGCTAGGTTCCACAACTTTCCTACCCATCTTAGCAACGAGTTTCTGCAACTCTGCTATCGCTGTTTCCCTGTCTTGTAACTGAGCTTTCAACCCTTTAATTTCCAAATTCAGCTCATTCATTTCTCGAAACGTTTTGGAAAGTTTTTCTTGCAAGTTATTATCATGTGGAAAACTACGAACGTCTTTTTGCAAAGCAAGTTCAAGAGAATGACAATGTTTTTGAAGGAAATTAGTTTTATGTTGAAGTAACTCAAAAGCCGCTTTATCAACATTTTCTTTACATTTCGAAAGCTCAAGTTCAAGACGCTCACATTCTTTGATTTTATCAAGATATTTGCATGCAACATCAGAATATTCATCGATATCAGCACAAGATTGAAGAGTAACACACAAAATATCTTTGGAGAGACATTATTCTAAGAGTAAATCATATTCATCTGAAAAAACGGACGTGTCCATTTAAAGATCGTCAATTTCTTTCTCAATAGACTCAACATATTTTAAATCATCAAACATTTCAGACCGAATTAATCTTTCAAATTCAAGCATATTTTCTTTTAATGTGGTCGTGTTCGGTATTAAGATTTGTTTGATAAGCACAATTATATCTTGAGGAATTGGTTTTTTCCACTCGTTATTTTCTCGTTGTTTCCATTCATTGTCAACAATGGATTTAATATTATCAATGTAATGTTGTAGAAAACCAAATGTCTGCCTACTCTTGCTTTTAGAAGCATCAAGAGGCAAGTAGTTGATGAACTTAGAAACGTTTGTTTTCTTAGTAGCAAAAGCTTTCTTCCATTGAATTCTTCTTTGTTTACATTCTAAAAACAATTCTTCACGAGACTTTTGTTTTTGTGTAGTGAAAAGAGCATATAGACTATTCTCATAAGCATAATTGTATGGTTTCACAAACTCTTTATTGACCGGTGATCTACTCTCCTCTTCCCAAAGGGATGTCTCATCATAACCAAGAGGATATTCAGGATCGGTCCATTCGGACTCATCCATATAAATGTGCGGGTTCGCAGCTTGAGCTTGGGCAAGATAAAAAGGACTTGAAAAGCTAGCTTGACCCTTAAACATGGACGGAGGTGCTAACATTCTTACGGTTTGAATAGAGTCACGCGTTTTATAAACAAATTTCTTCAAAAATTCAACTTGTTTTTCTAGTTCCGTTACTTTTTAGTATCTTTTTCATGTCGACTTTTGAAATCTTGTTTTAACGTTTCAACCTCTTGTTTCTTAACATCAAGAATTTTAGCAGACTCGGTGTTATCCATCAAAAGCCGTTGTTCAAGTTCGTTAACTTTGGTGGTAGCAAGGTACGTTTTTTGACGTTCATCCATTAACAAAACATAAAATTGACGTTTCTCTTTGGTTAATAACTCAAGAGTTTCGTTGTATTTCTTTTCAAGATCGTCCTTTTGACTTTTTAACGCACTACCCTTGTACCCCTCAAGTTCTTTGGTTTTCTGAAGAAGCTCATCTTTATAGTGTTCAATGGTCTCACTAGATGTAATTAGTGCGGCTTTGCATTCTTCAAAATTTTTAGTGAGCGCTGCGTTTGCCTTCTTTAATTGCTTTTGACTTTTTCTAGTTTCATTGACATCTTTTTGTAAACTAGCAATTAAGTTAGCAAGCACGACACGCTCCTCATCATCATACTCATTTGCATGTTGATCATCCTCAAACTCATTATTGCACATGTCTGATGAATCGGGTGTGGTATTGCTATCAACCTTTTCCGTCATACATGTGTCATTAATGGCATTGGGTAGCTCACAATGCTCATGAGTATCTCCAAACACATTATATTCATTAGTGGTGTGTACCTTATCGAGTGGCTCAGTGTCAAATATAGGTCCATTGTCATCTTCAGGGACGTTGAAAACTTCGTCAACCTTTGCCATGTACGAGTAATGTGCTTCTAATTCTTGGTCGGAGGCTTCATCATCAGTATCATCAAGCATTGCTCCTTCCTCAGCCGACAATTTGACCATTGCTTCCATCTTCTTGCATAACAACATCTTCTCTTTATGACAGCTGGAGTCCCTAACCCGTTTCGGCTTTCTGCATTCCTTTGCCGTATGCCCATAACCTTGGAAATTATAACACTGAATCCCACTTTGTTGAACCACTTGCGTTCCAACAGTTTCCCTATTCCCAGTAGCAGCAACAATCCTCTGAGTATCATACTTGCCAGTTTGTCGATCATACCTTGCAGAACCCTTAACATGTGTTGGATTATGTCGATCATACCTAGAAGGACTTTCACCACGTCGACGTGTGTCATACCTTGAAGGGTTCTCAACATATTGGTTCTTTGTGTTGGATGATGTTCGAAGATTGTTGTTGGTGGGTTTGAAGATTTTCTTGTAGGTCTTCATAATGAAAGCAATTTGTTGTTTCATTTCCCGATTCTTCTGAGCTTGATCTTCATCACTATCCTCTTCAGATGATGACTCAGATGGTGGTGATGGTGCTCTTGGTTCTTTGCCGCGTGATCTTGTGGAGGATGAAGACTTGGATGATGTGGAATATCGTGGTGAGGATGATTGAATGGATTATGACTTTGAAGTACGAGATCCATGATCTTGAGTGGTAGACACTAGAGCAAGTGGATTAGCCGTCTTTGCAACTCGTTCAGCTCGAATTTCATTTGCCTCATGCTGAAATTGTTTCAAGATATCAAAGAGGGTGTGATAGTTTACCTTGTCTAACTGCTTCTGTTGTTTCACCAAAGTAACAAAACGTGTCCACTCTGCTTGAAGTTGTTGAAGAAATTGCACATTGACTTGCATGGTGGAGACCTCCAAGTTGTTTCTTGTCATATCGTTCATCATCTTGTAGAATCGTGAATAATAAGACTCAATTGATTCTCCATCCAATGCAGTAAACTTACCAAAATTCCAAAACAAGTTTGTTTTAACATCTTGCTTGTTGAGTGATTCTCCTTGTTGCAAGCGTTTAATAGCCGTCCACATTTCTTGTGCCGTAGGGCATGCATCAACCGTGGAATAAATATCATCTCCAATTCCACTTAGAATCATATAGATTGCTTCTTTTTCTGCGTCATACTAAGCACGCTTCTCTGGTGTAAGATCAGATAACGTTTCTTTTCTTGTGGTTGCGGGTACTTCTGTGGTAGTGTCAGTGGCTGGTGTATGAGGAACAATGATATCTAAGAAAACATATGGTCCATTGTTAATACATTGCCTCAATGCATCACCATTAGGTCTTGTATCAAGATAACGAAGAAAACGTGATTGCCATTGAGCATATCTGATAGGTGTGTAAACCCCCGTCCTTTTTACCACTTAACTACAATAATAACCAAGCCAAAATGTGTATTTTATGTCGTAAATGTCAGAATTATGTGTGGTTTATGTTTTTGTTGTGATTTAGGACGAAAATGTGAAAAGGGGAGAAAACACGGGCATTCACGGGCTTTTATCGAAGAAAAAGACAAAAGACGAAGTTAAGAAATCAAGAGTGCAAAAAGAACGGAAGTCCAAGACCAATTCTGAAGATTTATCGAAGAAAAAGTCAAAATACGGAAGTTTACTAAAAGCCGAAGAACTCAAGTCTAATTTATTGAAGAAATTACAAGACGAGAGTAGAAATCCCGAGACAAAGTCGTTAAAGTCAAAAGATTAAGAAGATTAAGGACTTAATGACAATTAAAGAAAGAAGAAAGAGGGGAGGAAGCTTCCTCTAAGCACCTCCCTAATCCCCTATAAATAGTCTTCATTTTCATTTCATTTGTTTTTGTTGGCTAAGTGTGACAATTAGCTCTTCCACTTTAATTTTTGCACATTTAAATACATGTTATTTTCTTAATTGTCTTGCACCTTAAATTCATTTAATTTCAAGTAAGTTTCCTTTTAATTATTGTTAATCTTTACTTTTATTGTCAATCTTCTATATTCCTTTCTTATTTGATCTTTAATCTTTATGCTTTATTGTTCATGTTCATGTTCATGTTCTTGAGTTTTTATTAATTTGATTAAGTGGGTTTTGATTATTGTGGTATTTATTGTTAGTTTTATTGGCTTGGTTTGTTTGATTATCATTAGTTGATCATTTGTGGTTAGTCTTGCTTAATCTTTTGGTTTGATTTGATTAGTTTGGATTAGATTCGTGTTATTTTGTCCCGTGTTCTTCGCTACTGTTTTCCCAGGTTTATTCCGGATCAAGGTGGTTTATTCCGGATCAACAAAACATTCCGGATCAACATCACATTCCGAATCAAGGAATTCTCCTAAATATTCCGGGTAAGTGACATATTCCGAATAAAAGGATATTCCGGATCAAGGGTTTGTTGAAATTTATTCCGCATCAAGGTTGTGTTCAGAATATTCCGAACCAGTGGAATATTCCGGATAAATGGTTATTCCGAACCAAATTTATATTCCGGATCAGCTGTTTGTTCCGAGTCAAGGGTTTTCATTCGGAATATCATATATTCCGGATCAAGGGCATTCATTCGGAATAGTAAATATTCCGAGTGAAGGTTGTTTATTCAGAATAATCAAATATTCCGGATAAAGCTTTTATTCCGAATAAAGAGTTATTCCGGATGAAACATTTGTTTCGAATGAAGTAATATTCCGGGTGAACATTTTATTCCAGATCAAGAGTTTTGGTAAATATTCCGAGTGAAGAAGAATCATTCCGAACGAAGGTGACATTCCGAACGAGTGATTATTCCGAACGAAGGTTTATTCCGGATGAGATGTTTTCTGGTTATTTTAAGTTTCTGTTTTTAAGTTTAAATTTTTAAGCTTTACTTTTCCCGCCCTTTTCCTTAGTCGCACTTTAAGTTTACTTGCCTTAGATTTATTTTAAGCCTTGCCTTAGTTTAAGTTTTAGTTGCGTTTTAAGTTTGCCTTAGATAGTTTTTAAGTTTGCGATATTTACTTTAAGTGCCTTTTAACTTTTCGTCACGCTTTGAATTCTTGTCATTTATTTTAAATTAGTTTAGATTTAAATTACCAGCCATTTACTTTAATAGTTTTTGCACTTTTAATATTACTACAACGACACAACTTTTGTTTCCACCAAAGACAGCTGAGTCGCATAGTTAACCAGTTATCAATTCGATTAGACAGGAACACAACGAACAATTTTTCCTAACTAAAATGCTAGTTATCAAATGCATATCGACCGGCCACAAGCATTGGTGGTCTCTCTTTGTTACCCGCCACCATTATGTTGTTGTTCGTCACACGATATTCTGTAGTAGAATCCATCTCAAAATTCTCTGAAAAATAAAGTGAATATGGATCTTAAGTAGATATGCTGTGATTGAGTTGTTGTTGAAATTCCGAAAAATGCTATTTTTTCTCAGTCCGACATTAAATTCCTCAGTCCGACAAAACGGTAGACCAAAAAAATTTTGAAATTGAGCTAGAAATGTCCTAAAACTAGTATGAAAAAAATTTGAATTTACTTGACGAAAAAAGTTTAACTTTTTTTTTATCTTCGTGTAAACGATATTCCGAAACTAGTCTAGATGGTGGCTAAGTCTAAAAAATACTCAAACAAAATTTAGCTAAACATGTCATCGAAATGTCCATCGAAATGTGCCATCGGAATGTCCATCGGAATGTTGGCTGTCGGAATGTTGGCTGTCGGAATGCTTAGATCGGAATATGGCTTAGATCGCAATGCACTGTCAGAATGTTTAGATCGGAATGTCCTTCTGTCTGAATGCTTAGATCGCAATGTATACCTGTCGGAATCCCAGATCGCAATGTACCGTCAGAATGTTCAGATCGGAATATGGCTGAAACAAATTTGGCAGAGTAACGACTCAAAATTCCTTAAAAACTGTCGGAATCCCAGATCGCAATGCACGATCGGTATGTCGCGTGTGAATAAGGTATTGTAATCCAGTGATCACAAAGTAGAACCAAAATCTTATTGCGATCAAACCTCAAACACTTGTACTTTCCAATGGATACCTTTGCTATAATTTCGGAATGATGAAAAACCAAGAATTTTTGAACGTTTGATCCAAGAAAGTTTGTGTTTTTAACCAAAACCAAGATACCAAAATCACTACAACACTATTGAAGAAGGTATAGGACTTGAAATCACAAACAAACACAAAAAATCTTGAATTCGTGGAAGAAATAAGGATCAAATCAAATAAATCAAGTGCAAACACAACAACAAATCACAAAACTACCCCATGATGATTGATACCAATTGTTGTCCCTTATATATTTTGATATAATCACGAATTTAGGAAAGAAAATAGATGAAGAAGATGAATTCTAGAGAGAGAAAGTAGTGAGAGAAAGTAGAGAGAATGGTTGGAGAAACTAGGTGATATTAGATTGAGAGAAAATGAAATGACCAACACCCTTCCTAACATGCTAGGAAGGGTTTATATAGCCTATGCTTACATGTAGCTTAATGGGCTATATGATCATGGGTCGGGCTTTCCTTTTGGGCTTCGGTTACTTATGAATGAACCTTAGCTTAAAGTTAAGACCGTTATACACGACTAATCTACTACCTATTACAATGTTCTAATATACGATACATAATAAACATATGACCGAGCATTCTTGTTTGACTCAATATTTTGAGGCTAACAAAGAATCAAGCTTAGAATTCACTACACCAAGTGTCTCGAGCGGAAATGTTTCGGTGATTTCCTTGGGATCGTAAACACTTTGGTGAGGATCTTCCAAACGAGAAAGATGATCGGCCGCTAGATTCTCGGCTCCTTTTTTGTCAACGATTTTGTGATCAAATTCTTGAAGGAGGAGAATCCAACGAAGTAATCTTGGCTTTGCATCTTGCTTAGCCATAAGATACTTGATAGCCGAATGATCCGTATACACTATGCATTTAGTCAAGACGAGATAAGGTCGGAATTTCTCAAATTCATACACCACGGCAAGGAATTCCTTCTCCGTTGTAGTGTATTTTAGTTGAGCCTCGGTCATCGTCTTGCTAGCATAGTGAATAGGCAAGAAGTGCTTATCATGACGTTGCCTCAATACGGCCCCAATAGCGTAGTCACTAGCATCACACATGAGCTCAAAGGGGAGGTTCCAATTGGGAGCAACAAGAATGGGAGCTTCGGTAAGTTTCCTCTTAAGGATTTCAAAGGCTCCTACACACTCTATGTCAAAGACAAAACGTGCATCTTTTTTGAGGAGATGTGTAATAGGTCGAGAAATCTTTGAAAAATCCTAGATGAATCGACGATAAAAGCCCGCGTGCCCTAGAAAACTCCTGATACATGGATTTTGCTAGGGTCAATTATGTTCTCTCGATATCCTCTCGAATTGATCTCGGTTTAAAGTGGAATGATTTGTTCTTGGTGACAAAAAGGAGTTTGGTTTTCTATTCTATTAAAAAGAGAAATGAGTAAAGTAATAATGATATAAATTCAAAACAATCAACAATTAAAAAGTATAACACTAGAATTAAAACTGGAAAATACCCTTACTGAAAAATATACTACACGGAAAAATACTTCTATGCGGAAAAATAAGTTCTACTCGGAATACTAGTCTTATGCGGAAAAATTCAACCCTACGCGGAATAAATTCTTACTCGGAAAACAAGCCTATTCGGAATGTTTCTATGCGGAATAAATGCGCAATACGGAAAATTGGCTTATGCGGAATATTTTAAAACAGAACACTTATTCAGAATATTTGGAAAGAAGCACTACTCGGAATAATAGAAATATTTCGAATAAACTCAATCCCAGACTCCCTATTCAGAATCTGGGGAAACTCAGTACTGTAGAAAGCGAAGAACAGGGGACTCGGGTTTAATCCAAAATCAAACTCAATAAGCAAAAAGGTTTTACCAAATTAACCACAAATCATTTAAATACCCTAAATAACAAATCCCACCAATAAAAACACAAAATCAACAACTTTTTAAGATCAAACTTGAATCAAATAAAAACTTAAGAACTTGAGATGAAAGATTGTGATGAACAAGATGAAAAGAAAGATTGGAATTGAAAGATTAATGTAAAGGTAACAAGAGTAATGATTAAACACTTACAAGATTCAAAGAAAAATTAGAAATCACCAAACACCCTAATGGTGTTGGTGAAGCTACGAACAAAGAAACTGGGAAAAAGAAAAACAAAGACTAAAACTCCCTAAAATGTGAAGGAAAACCCTATATATAGTCCTAGTGGTTGGTTGGTGAGTGGGCTTTCTCCCTTTCTTCTTGTCTTCTCGTCTTTTCAGAAAAGTTGACGTTTTTGATTCTGATCCGGGATTTGTCGACGATTAAATTCAACTCGTCTTTTAATTTCTTCATTTAATAGACTTGAGTTTCTTCGACATGTGTAAATCTTCCGTCTTTGGTCCTTTTCTTCGATAAATCTTCAAATAGGCCCATTGACTTCAAATCTTTTGCATCTCTTGGACAATAGACTTCGACTTTAGTTTTTTTCCCTGATAAAACCCGTGCAACCCCATGTTTTCTTTAATATTCATCCGGTTAGCTCTGAAAACACAATAAACACAAAAACCACGCATAATTCCAAACAAATGATATTAAATACGTGTTTTGGTCTTGTTTTAGCCAGAATTAAGTGGTAAAAGGATGGGTGTTTACACACCTATCAACTCTTAACTCCCTTAACGGTTTTGGGATGAGGTAATTTGGCGAGGACGTCTACCTTAGCTTGATCTACCTCAATCCCTGCTTTCGAAACCTTGTGCCCTAAGACGATAACCATAAAATGACATTTTTCCCAATTAAGCACAAGGTTGGTTTCCTCACAACGCTTCAACATTCTCTCAAGATTCGACAAACACGAAGTGAACGAACTACCAAACACGGAAAAGTCATCCATGAAGACTTACATCGTCTTCTCGATCATGTCATGAAAAATAGCCATCATGCACCTTCGGAAAGTTCCCGGTGCATTGCAAAGTCCGAATGTCATTCTACGATAGGCAAACGTTCCATATGGACACGTAAACGTAGTTTTTTCTTGATCACGAGGATCGATGGGGATTTGGAAGTAACCGGAAAAACCATCTAAAAAGCAATAGAAATCCTTTCCCGCAAGACGCTCCAACATTTGGTCCATGAAGGGCAAGGGAAAATGGTCTTTTCCAGTGGCGTCATTCAACTTACAATAGTCAATGCACACTCTCCATCCGGTCACGAGTCTAGTTAGAATTAACTCGTTGGCATCGTTTGTCACAACGGTCATTCCTCCCTTTTTAGGGACACAATGAATAGGACTCAACCAAGGGCTATTAGAAATTGGGTAAATCATTCCCGCGTCAAGGAGTTTTAGGACTTCCTTTTGGATGACGTCGTGAATTTTGGGGTTCACCCTCCTTTGACATTGGATTACGGGTTTGTAATCCTCCTCCATTAAGATTTTGTGGGTACAAAATTTAGGATCGATCCCCTTAATGTCGGATAACTTCCACGCAATTGCCCCTTTGTGATCCTTTAGAACATCGACAAGTGCGGTTTTTTCATCATCCGAAAGATCTTTCGCAATAATAATCGGCAACTTGTCGTCCTCCTCCAAAAATACATATTCAAGGTGAGGAGGTAAATCTTTCAACTCGAGGATAGGTGGCTCCTCAGTTGAAGATTTAGGCTCGATACTCATAACCTCCTCGGGTGGAGGAAATGGGAAATCGTTAAGAAAATCCTTGATAATTGAGAAGTCCTCATCATTGTCGAGGTCTTCGTCACAAGTACGTGGAACATCGAATTCTTCCAATGTAAAACCACCACCTTCAAATGGAGTGAAGGTTGGTGTCGAGTTATCAAGAATGGGATCTAGCATAGTGGGATTGCCACTATTTTCATCGTCACCAAAACCTAGAACTTCTTGTGAAAATTCCTCGCAAAAAACGTCGATCATATCAACGAGGTTTATGGTTGCAACGGAATAAACATGAGAAATTGGAGAATTTTGAGTTGCGTTTATAACAAGTTCCTCGTCGTTGAAACGTAAGGTGATCTTTCTAGCATGCACATCAATTAAAGCCATAGACGTATCTAAAAACGAACGACCTAAAATGAGAGGAACTTGAGGATCCGTGGGAAGATCGACAACGATAAAGTCTACCGGATAATAGAACTTTCCCACTTTCACAAAAACGTCTTCCGCCAATCCACATGCGGGAATCGTGGAATGGTCAGCCAACTCGATAGACATTAGTGAAGGAGTAAGATTAGGAAGATTGAGCGACTTGAAGATTGCAAGTGACATCAAGTTAATACTAGCACCAATATCGGCCAGGGCATATCATTCTTCCATATCTTGGATTACACAAGGAATCAAGAATTTACCGGGATCACCGACTTTTTGAGGTATGTGGTTAAGATAAACCGATGAACAACTAGACAATTGTTGCAATTTCTCCTTGTTGTTCAATATACTCTTGAAGTTAGCGGCAAATCGAGGCATCATGACCAAAGCATCGACAAAACTCACATTAAAATGAACGTCACGAAACATTTTCATAAAAAGCTCAAATTGGTAATTATCGCGCTCTTGACGTTTCTCCTTCCTAAGTCTCAATGGATAGGGCAAAGGTGGTGTGGGTTGAGGCATAGGCATAGCCTTTGAAATCTCGGATTCCAAATGTGGTAATGGGTCAACAGTAGGTGTGGCATGAGCGGTACTTCATGTGATTTGGACATGCTCCTTTTCGACCACCACGTCGGGTTCTTCCTCAATTGCATCCTCCGTAGGAGCAATTGGTTGAGGAGTCGGTTCCTTAAGTGTCTTACCACTACGTGTGGTAATCACTTTCATCACTCCCTTAGGGTTCGATATGGTGTTACTAGGAAGACTACTCGAAGACGGTTTGCACATTATAGCCTCAAACATGGATGAAATTTTATCCTCAAACATAGATTGCCTCTTCTCGGCCTTAATCATCTCTTGTTTTATTTCATGTTGCCCTTGTTCCATTTTTTGTTGATTTTGTTGTAACCTAGTTACATTTCCCTCCATTTTGTTTGTATGGATTTTAAGCTTATTTGCTAACTCGTTTTTCAACTCCTTTTTCAAGTCATTCTTAAACTCGGATCTTAGGCTAATGATTTCTCTTTGAATGTTGTCAAACCTAGCATCGTTTCCATTAGCGTATTCAACAAATTCATTTGGAAGATCTTTCAAAGTTTGCAAACCCTTGTTGTTGTTTTGAAAATCATTGTTTTGATTCTTGTTTGAAACTTGATTGTTATTAGCCCTTGATTCCCATAGTTTCCTTTGTAATTGTTTTTAAAACCAACTTGATTGTTTCAATAGTTGTTGTTAGCATTTTGATTGGGAGCAAAACCCGGTGGATTCAATTGATTAGAGCGGGTAACTTGACCGTTTTGGTTGTAAGTTCCCGTGGCCGCGTAGGCACTCGAATTGTTAGCACCGTTGGTAATGCACTCGGAGAAATCATGACCTCCACCATAATACATACATGAAACCTCAACCGCTTTAGCCGTAGCGGGAGCACTTTGTTCTCCAACTTTGAATTCAATTAAAAGACCTTTAAGCTTATCAAAGATTTTGTTTTCCAAGTTCGCCTAATTTTGGCAAGCATCGATGGTATTGGACAAAGAAGGTGAAGCTGAAGACGAAGCCTTACGAACACTCGATGTGTTACGAGGACTATACACCTTAGATCTATTCTCAATTATCAACAACGCTTCCTCAACCGTCTTACACAAAAAATTACCACCCGCGGTGGCATTAAGATAATCCCTTTCATGATCATTTAATCCATTGTAAAACGTGTCAATTTGATGCAAGTCGGAAAAACCGTGATGAGGACACTCATGTAACATTTCCTTAAACCAATTCCAAGCCGTTGAAAAACTATCATTAAATTCTTGTGAAAATTATGAAATCTCGTTTTTCAAATGCGTAGTCTTAGAGGGCGGGAAAAATTGGTTCACAAACTTTGAAACGAGATCCTTCCACGTCAATATAGAATTGGGTGGCTCTTTCTCTAACCAAATTTTAGCGGGCCCCGCTAAGGAATACGGAAATAACATCATCTTAATCGAGTCATTAGCAACATCCTTAAATTTGCAAGTGGCGGTAAGACGATTGAATTGGCGAAAATGGTTGTGCGGGTTGTCCTTCTCATCACCACGGAATTTGTTGTTTTGGATCATCGACAACAAACCCGTTTTCACTTCAAAGTTCTCCGTAAGGATAGCGGGAATCACAATAGCCTCTCCATAACCCTCGGTGGGTGCTTTAAGTAACTCCATCATAGTTCGATTCGCCATGGTTGGTTCTTCTTCTACGATAGGTTCGTCAATAGGAGACTCCTCACTAGAAAGATTAGGAGTAGGTGTTGACTCCTTTCGGTTTTTTCGTTTACGTGCACGTCTTGCTTGATTACGAGTAAGCATAAACGTCACGTACAACGTGGGGATGAGCAAAGAAGATTCTTTTTGGTGTTTTTAATTTTTCCAATTTTTTTGTGGTTTTTGATTGTTTTTACTTTTTTTGGATTTTTGTGATTGTATTAGGTAGACAAAAATCTACAAATCTCCTCCTTAATCAAATCTATTGATTAAAGAAGCCTCAAGGAATGAAAACGATCACGTGAAGTGAACGCCTTCGATGACTTTAGAACGTTGGTGGAACACCAAAACGTTCAAGAGGGTTTAATCAAATGAAACCAAGAAAATATATATGATACTTAGATAATACTTTGGTTGGCAAACCCTCGATTAGCCCTTTTTATCTAAACACGCACAAGCAAGCGGGGATACGAGGCGGCGCGAAGCACTTAAGAGCCTTTTTCTTTAGGGTATATTTTATAATACCCGCCTTATACCCACCTTATAGTTTGTGTTATTCAAAATTAAGCTTCACGAAAGTATTTATCTATTTTGCCTTTCTTTCTTGTTTGAGATTCGAATACAATGATTGAGTAATGACCTCCCAATCAAGGTTGTGTTTTCACACTTTTGGAGTACTTGTGAATTTATTGTTCTACATATACAATATAGTAATAGTATTCACACAAAAAACGAAAACCGATAATACATATTAGTAGAGTGCTACTAATACAGTTAGCTATTATGGCTAGTAAAAAAACAACAATTGTTCAAATCAAAACACAACACGCTTCCCCGGCAGCGGCGCCAAAATTGATAGTTGTAAAATACGTGAAAAAGAACGTAATTAGGGCAAGTATTAACAAGTAGTTTAGGAAAACCATAAGTAAATGACCCAAAAGTGAGTTCGTTCTCAAGTAGGCTTGTGTGTTGTGTAGAGAGATGATTAATGGTTTGTGATTATATTGATGAGAAATGAAAAGAAGAAAAGAGATTAGAAGAGAATGACGGTTACGATTATGAATTAAACTAAGACGAATAGTCGTGCACGTAAAACCGTAAAAAGTGACCAAATTAAAAAAATTGCCCTAAAAATTCCTAGAAAATTGCAATAAATCCTAAAAATGTCATTAGAGTTTACAAAAATCAAAAATCACTCAAACCTTTTATATAATTAAATAATAATTTTTTAATGCTAATTAAAGCCCAAAAAATCAATTTAATTAACAAAAAGCCCAAAATGAGATTTTTTCACTTGTAAACTTCTAAAATGACTTAACTAGATTTATAACTATTTTTGAAAATTTTAAAATTAATTAAACTATTTAAAAACAATTAAAAACTATGAAAACTTAAAATAATTCTAAAAATTAATCTAATGACAATAAAAAAATTCTAAAAACTGTAAAATCCCTTAATTAATGTTTTTGAACTAAGAAAAATGAAAAAACTTGAAAAATCTGAATTTTATTTTTTAATAATAAAATAATAATAAAATATTAATAAAATATTAATAAAAATCCAAAATTTATAAAAAGTTCTAAAAATTTGCAAACTAGTTTATTTTAACCTAAATAACACAGAAATGAAGTTGAAATTATAAAATACCCCTATTAGGCTTTAAAATGGGCTAAAAGTCCAAACAGTCCTTTAATGGGCTTGAAATAGGCCCAATAAGAAAAATGTTGTTCAAATAAGACCAAAATCTCCTATCTGACTTAAAATTTGATTTTAAGAACAAAACTCTGAAGGCCTAAAAGCTGAAAATGTGTTTAAGCTAGCTTATTTCAAAGCAGCTTATTCTTAATGGGCTTTTTGGCCCATTAAGCTATAAGCTGATGCCATAAGCTAAAATTTGACACACAAGCTTCTTTTGAGTTAATTAAGAGATCTGTAAAAAGAAAATTGGAAAAAGCACAAGAAATAAGCCTGAAATAAGCCAAGACTCTCTTCACAAAACGACAAAATAATCGTTTTTGAGTTCTAGACCACCTCAAGTGCTGATTCAACTTTCAAAAGCTTTTAAATGACTTAACTAAGAAAAATAATCAAAACGTTTTCAAATAAGCACAAGAAGTAAGCCAGAATAAGCAGATAAGCACTTGTTTAAAAGTCAACTTAATGAGTTTTCTAGTAAAAAGTCAAAGTCAAAGTCTAATAAGCTCCAGATTAAATAAATGGGTCAAATGAGGAAGATCTATCACAAAAATAAGTTGTTGCAAGTCTGGATAAGCCAATATAGCTTATGAATAAGCTGTTTGAAGATTTACACTAACAGGGGCTAGTTTTAGAGGTTGAGCAGTGGGAACTTTTCCCACTGCTTGACCTTTTTGAGTTTTTGTCTTATATGACTTTTTTGTGGATTCAAGTTACAAACAAGGCACCCTAGTGATCAGTGAATCACAAGGAGTCAAGAACAACAAAGAAATCACACTTCCAATCAGCCAAATGATATAGTTAATTCAATTAAGCACCAGATCAGACACAGACTTGAACACTAGCAGTTATGAACTCAATAAGCAGTTTTAGCAAAAATCAGCCAGCCAAACTTCACCAAATGCACACAAGCTATGTTTAATTCAAATGAACAAATCTAAACAAGTTTCATGCACTGATTCAAAGTCTAGATCAAGATTCAAGCATATAAAAGTTACTGATGAACAAAGAACATGCAGTTTTGAACACTTGCTGATATACTTGACCACACAGCCAAATTCAAACACTTAAATCTTCTTAACATGTTATGTTGGTTATGATTTATCACTTTTTATCCTAAGTCTAGGCCTAGAACTAGGTGTCCACCAAATCACAGTCTAAAATATCAACTAATCAAGATTTTATAAACATATGATTGATTCATGTATTCAAAAGCATACAACTTGCAGATTATGACTCTATTACACTTCTTAAACAAGAACTAGCAACATACAACAACAAACACTTAACCAATAACACAATAACTTCAATATGTAGTTGACCCAAACACCCCTTTATATTTTCAAATCAAGATTTTCAAATCAAGATTTTCAAATCAAGATTTTCAAATCAAGATTTTCAAATCAAAAGTTGGATTTAGGTTAGCACATGCATACATAAGCATCAAAACATCAATCTTAAACACAAACAACAAGATTTGGAGCCAAAGATCAACACATACACAAGCAGAACTCAAATATCACAAATATCCACTTTCTTAATAGATTTTGAGATTAAGGGTTCAAACCTCATGGATGTACATCCACACCCACGTATGTTTGAGCTGATGTGCCTCGCAAAACAAGGCACAAGCTTCCAATATCAGGCTGCTAAGATAGAACAAGGTTAGAAGCAAAAAATAAAACAGAAAGGTGACAAAACTTGATTGATGCAAATCTTGTACCCTACTCTTTGATTATCCCCAAGTTATAAGCCTCACAACACCTTGATAACTCTTTATCAAGGTGCTATGATCCACTTATAGCCCAAAAATTCCAAACGTGTACCAAGAACTTAGCAAAATATCAAGGTTTTAGAACTTTGAGCAATTTCTTGCACAAAGCTTGAGAAAACGTTTGGAGATTCAAGTTTAGCAAACATATAATATAAAATAGCAGAATAAGATATTGGCACTTGGTTTTTCTTCACAAATTCAAACACAATTCATTAAACATGAAAATGGCTTTACAGAAAAGTGAACAAGGAAAAATCAAGAGCCGGGCTCAATATATGAGGCCCTATGCCTTTTATAGGCTACAATGTATAGCTAAGAACATAAAAAAACGTAAACCCTAAAGCTATAGAAGTCCCATTTTGCCCTTTTAACTTTTGAATATCTTGGAATCATGTGATGAAGAATTGGCTGTTTGTGTGAGGTGTCAAGGCTGCAATTGTGATCAAAGTCTTATATGAAAGCTTAGGATTGAAGCTAAATCTTGGGCGTTGGATCCTACTGTTTTGGCTTCTTCCCAAAAGGTGGTATAGCAGGGGTTTACATGTGACCATGGGGTGACGTGGCAAGGGTTTTAGGGGTTGGGTTATGATTAAGACTAGCTTAATCATTAATCTGGAGGTTTTGGTGGTCTAATTATAAGCCAAAAAGAAAAACCCAAATTGGATTATGAATGTCAAGAACATGTGTTTGATCTGTTTTGTTTTTTAAACAATGTGTTTAGCGCGTAATTAATATAATAAACAGATTAGTTATAATCTGTTGTGAGTGGAGGGTGACTTGGCAGAATGGGGAGTGGTGATTGGTGGGATGGGGTGAGTGGGGCACGTGGCAGGCTGTTATAGGTCTAGGTATGTTTGTTTGTCTGTCAGGTTTAATCCCTCTTATCTTCTTTCTTTGTCACATGAAGTTTAAACAGGCCAAACACGTTTTCCTTTGTTAATAAAGTTTCATTTTTCCCACTTTGGCCACAAATACTTTTCCAAAGTATTTTCAGGGGTAATTCATGCCATTTGATGATTCTTGAAGGGTTGTTTTGGCATTTTCTTCATAGATAATGGTCTTGACTTGTATGATTGACTTTTTGGAGGACTAGTATTGACAAGTCTTGATTGTTGAGGGATCATTCTTGCCAATTCTTCAAAGTGGAGGGCCCTTTTTGTAAATTTGACAAACTTTAAGGACCAAACTTGTAATTATGAATATACAAGGGTTTAAAGTGTCAATTCTTAAATATTAGAGGACCCTTCTTGCATAATCTTCAATTCTTCAAGGGTTTTTCTTGGAAAATCTTCAGTAGGGCTTGGTTCATTATGCGGCTTCGTTTCCCGTGTTCGTTTTTGCATGTTTCATGTGATCTTTTGTCATTTTCTCAATATATGCACCTAAAATACACAAGTAACAAATACAAGCATATATTTGGCCATTTTCATAATATTTTATGCATTTAAAGCCCGTTTTAGACGATGAGACTATGTATAAAAGCAGTCTCATCATCGTTGTCGCCAAGGCGAAGCTTTAAGAAGCTCGTGCTCGTCAGAAGAGCTATGCTGATTAACATCGCAGAGATGTATCTTTCAACGTAGGTGATCACGTTTTCCTCAAGGTATCACCTGCACGAGGAGTAAAACGTTTTAGAATCAGAGGGAAGCTCAGTCCTCGCTTCATCGGACCATTCGACATCATAGAACGCGTTGGTGAAGTGTCATATCATTTAGTGTTACCGCCTCAGCTATCACACGTTCACAACGTGTTCCATGTGTCCTTACTCAGAGGATACATCTATCATCCAGTTCATGTTGTCCAGTATCCGCTTGATCAGATTCGAGAGGATCTTTCATATGTCAAAGAACCTGAGAGAGTTCTTGAGCGACAAGATCGTGTCATGCGGAGGAAGACGATCCCTTTTGTCAAAATCCTATGGAGGGATCATCCTGAGCGGGAAGCCACTAAGGAGACGGAGGAGTCTATACGGACTTCTTACCCTCATTTCCAGTTCTAATTCGGGTATGTTTTCTTTCAGTTTATGTTTCTCCAATTCGAGGACGAATTGTTCTTTTAGAGGGGAAGAATTGTAGAACACGCATTAAAATACCATGAACAGTACTCATGAACAGTACACACATGAAAATACGATAAAATTAAAACTTTCCATTTATAATATAATTCACGTGTCACGGTATTTAATAACATGTAGTTACGTATATATATATATATATATTATAAATGTGTTAAGTACATGATGAGACTGCTTTTATACATAGTCTCATCTTCCAAATAGGGCTTAAAATGCATTAAATATCATCAAAATACCCAAATATATTCTTGTGTTTGTTGCTTGTGTATTTTAGGTACGGATATTGAGAAAATGACAAAAGATCACAAGAATCATGCAAAAACGAACACGGGAAACAAAGCCGCACAATGAACCAAGCCCTAATGAAGACTTTCCCAAGATCAACCCTTGAAGATTTGAAGAATTATGAAGAAGGGTCCTCCAATTATGAAGAATTGACACTTTATACCCTTGTATCCTCATAATTACAAGTTTGGTCCCTAAAGTTTGTCAAAATTACAAAAAGGACCGTTAACTTTGAAGATTTGGCAAGTTTAGCCCCTCAACAAAGCTAAATTGCCAACCAATATCATTCACAAAGTCAAATACATCATGAAGTCCTTCAAAGTACAAGAAATGACAAGTTTGGTTCTTTGAAAATTCCAAAATTACACAAAGGACCCTCAACTTTCAACAATTGGCAAAAATGGTCCCTCAATCATCAAGACTTGGCAATTTCAGTCCTCCAAAATGTCAATTATACAAGTCTATACCATTATCCTTGAATAAAATACCAAACCATCCCTTGAAGAATTCAAATATGGCAAGAAATACCCCTGAATTCATTTTATAAAAGTTTTTGGGCCAAAAATGCAAAAGTGTAAAAGTTGTTAAGGCATAAAAGGGCGTTGATAGAGTTTTCTACTGAAAAGACAAGAAGAAAAGAATCAAGGGACTAAAAGGGGCCAGACATAGAAGATACCTAGACCAACCATGCCTTGACACCTGTCCCACTCACCCCTTTTCAACCAATGGGAGCTCACTTCTTTGCCACCTCACAAATCCACTCAGCCAATTAAACTAATCATAACAGATTAGTTTAATTTTGCCGCTTAACACCATGTTTAAACCCAAAAACAAATCAAAACCTGGCACTATTCAACGTATGAACACAATTGGGTATTTTTGTTTAAGCAACAATCAAACCTCCATCATCTCCAGATTAGTGATTAGGGTAGTCCTAATCATAACCCAACTCTCAAAACCCTTGCCACATCACCCCATTGTCACATGATAAACCCTTGTCCCACCCTTTGAAGAAGATGCCAAAAAACCTGCCAAAATCCAACGTCCCATATCCAAGCTTACTTTCTAAGCTTATTTGGGGCCTTTGGATACAATTTCTACCTTGCCAACTCCACAAACAGCCAAGAATCCATCACATGAGTCCAAGGTTTTCAAATTCTACAAGGGCATATTTGGAAGATCAAGTAGCTAGGGTTCACGTTTTTATGCAGTAACTTAGCTCATTGTATGCCTATATAAAGGCTTAGGGTTCCAACATTTAGTTTTTGCTTTTGATTTTTCCTTGTTCAAATTTCTGTAAATCCCATTTTCAAAGTTAATGAAATTGAGTTTGAAATCTTGAAGAAAAGTCATTGGCCAATCTTATTTACTGCTTTCATTTTTATATGCTTGTTAGTTCTTGAAGTTTAAAACCTGTTTTCAAAAGAGGAGTGTGCAAAAGTTTGCATATTTCTTCATTTTCTTGATATTTTGCTAAGTCTTGTTCCAATCTTGGAATTCTTGGGCTATAGGGCTGATCATAGCATCCTAACTGAGTTGGTTAAGGTGTGGTGAGGCTTATAACTTGGGGATAATCAAGTGTGGGGTAACAAGTTTGCATCAATCAAGTTTTCCAAAGTTTCTGATTTTTATGATATTGTGCTTAACCCTTGTTCAATCTTAGCAGGCTTATTGTGGAAGCTTGTGCTTGTTCTTGCTAGCACATAAGCTCAAATTCGTGGGTGTGGATGTACATCCATGAGGTTTGCATACTTAATCTCAAAATCTGCTTAAATTGTGATTTTTGGTGATATTTGTATGAAACTTGTGTTCTTGTGAATTTTGTGGCTTGTTCTTGCTTGAATTTGTTTATTATACTTGTTTTAGTGTTAATTGATGCTTGGTTGGCCTGAAATCTCATTTTGCTTTTGAAAATTTTGATTTGAAAAAGTTAAAGGGGTGTTTGGGTTTACTGGTTTGTGCTTGCATCTTGCTATTGTGTTGTTAGTTTGTGTTGTTTATGCTTTGTATCTGCTATACCTTTGTTTGAGAGTGTTTTGCTGCAAGTTTCTGAGTTTGAAACCTTAATCAAACAAATTGCTATATCTTGTTGAGTTGACTGATTTTTGACCTAGGATTTTGGGAACACTTAGTATGTATGCATGCTTAGGGATAAAAGTGGTTTAAACAAAGTTAATATAACCTGTTTGAAAGATTTGAAGTGTTGAAATTGGCTTGTGTGTCAAATACATCAGCAAAAGTAAAAACTGCATGTGTTAGTGTTCATCAGTAACTTTCATTGCTTGAATCTTGCTTAATTCTTTGAACCAGTGCATGAAACCTGTTTAGACTTGCTTATTGGAGTTTATAATAGCTTGTGTGTGCATTTGGTTGAATTTGGCTGGCTGATTTGTGCTAAAACTGCTCATAAGTGCTTAACTGCTTATTGTTCATGTCTGTATCATGTTTGATGATTGATTGATTAAACTGTATCAATTGGGTGTTAGTGATTGTGTTATTTTGATTGTGATTAACTCCTTTTGATCCAAAGATCATTTGGGTGCCTTTGTGAAATCTGAATCTCCAAAAAAGTCACTAAAGACAAAAAGTCAAAATAGTCAAGCAGTGGAAAAAGTTTCCACTGCTCAACATCTAAAACTAGCCCCTGCTAGTGCAATTTTGTCATCAGCTTATCAATAAGCTATTTTAGCTTATTCTGACTTGCAACAACTTATTTTTTGTGATAGATCTTCATTATTTGACCCATTTAAGTAGACTGGAGCTTATTGGACTTTGACTTTGACTTTTTACTAGAAAACCAACTTATTTGACTTTTAACATAAGTGCTTATTTGATTTTCCAGCTTATTGAGTGTGCTTATTGAGTAGGTTTTTGATTATTAAGCTTAGTCTTGTCATAAGAAACATTTTGCAACTTGAATCAGCTTCTGAGGTGGTCTAGATCATAAAAACGACTATTTTGTCGTTTTGTGAATAAGTTTGTGAACTGTTTCTGGCTTATTAAGTGGGCTTATTTGAAAATTCTTTTTGCAGAAGTCTTTGTTGGGTCAAAAGAAGCTTGTGTGTTAAATTTTAGCTTATGGCTTAATGGGCTCAAAAGCCCATTAAGAATAAGCTGCTTATTATAAGTTGGCTTATTTCACATTTTCAGCTTTTGGGCCTTTGGAAAAAGTTGTTTAAAATCAAATTTTGAGTCAACCTGCGCTTTTTGGGCTTATTTTGAACACTTTTTCTTATTGGGCCTTATTTAAGCCCAATAAGGGACTGTTTTGGGTTTGGCCCATTTTCTAGGCCCAATAGGGGTATTTAGGTAATTTCACTTTCATTTCTGAGTTATTTAGGTTAAATTAAGCTAGTTTGCAAGTTTTTAGAATTTTTTTTATAATTTTTGGATTTTTAATATTATTTTAATATTATTTTATTATTAAAAATTAAAAGTCTGATTTTCTAGGTTTTTATATTTTTCCTAGGTTCTAAACACTTAATTAGGATTTTTGCAACTTTCCAAATATTTTTTAGGTCTTTTAATCATTTTCTATAATTAATTTAAGATTTAATTGATTTTAGGAGTTTTTAATTGTTTAAAAATAGTTTTAATTTGTTTTAAAATTTTGAAAAAAAGTTTTTAGCTTAATTAGAGTATTTTTGAGGTTTACAAACTTGAAAATCTTGTTTATGGCTTTTTAATAATTAATTTTGATTTTTAGGGCTTTAATTAGCATTAAAAAGTCATTATCTAATTAATTAAAAGGTTTTTGCAAGTTTTGATTTTTTGTAAACTCTTAGAATATTATTAAGGATTTTTGGTAATTTTTAGAAATTTTTAGGTTTAAGTTTTAATTTTGGTGGTTTTTACGACTTTACGTGTACGCCTTTTTAGACTTAGTTTAATCCGTCTTCATAACCGTCATTCTCTTCTAATCCCTTTTCTAATTTTCTTTCTCAAATATAATCACAAATTAATCCATATCATTACACACATAACACACTAGCCTCCTTGAGAACGAACTTAGTTGGTCATTAGTGCTTGGTTTTCCTAAACCGACACTTAATACTTGCCACTTTTATTGCTCTCTTTTCCTAAAGGGGTAATTTTACTCAACATCATTTTGGCGCCGCTTCCGGGGAGGCGTGTTGTGTTTTGATTTGGCATTGTTGTTTTTATACTAACCATAATTAGTATTTGTATTAGTAGCACTCTACTAATACGTATTATCGATTTTCAGTTTTTGTGTGAATATTATTACTATATTGTATACGTAGAACAATAAATTCACAAGTACTCCAAATACGTGAGAAATCACAACCTTGACTTGGGAGGTCATTACCCAATCATTGTATTCGAATCTCAAACCAAAGAAAAAGGCAAAAATAGATAAATACTTTCGTGAAGCTTAATCTTGAAAATACAAACTATAAGGTGGGTATAAGGCGGATATTATAAAATATATCCTAAGGAAAAACGCTCTTAAGTGCTTCGCGCCGCCTCGTTTCCCCGCTTGCTTGTGAGTATTTGATTGTGAGAGCTAATCGAGGGTTTTGCCGCCCAAAGTATTACTAAGTATCATATATATTTTCTTGGTTTCTATTGATTAAACCCTCTTGAATGATTTGGTGTTCCACCATCGTTCTAAAGTCATCGAAGGCGTTCACTTCACGTGATCGTTTTCATTCCTTGAGGCTTCTTTAATCAAGAGATTTGATTAAGGAGGAGATTTGTAGATTTTTGTCTACTTAATACATTTCACCAAACTCCAAAAAGGTTAATACAATCAAAAGCCACAAAAAAATTGAAAAATACAAAACACCAAAAAGAATCTTCTTTGCTCGTCCCCTCGTTGTACGTGACGTTTATGCTAACTCGAAATCAAGCAAGACGTGCACGTAAACGAAAGAACAAAACTCCCACTCCCAACAATTCTAGTGATGAGTCTCCTATTGACGAACCCATTGTAAGAGAAGCACCAACCATGGCGAATCGAACTATGATGGAGTTACTTCAAGCACCCACCGAGGGTTATGGAGAGGCTATTGTGATTCCCGCTATCCTTGCGGAGAATTTTGAGGTGAAAACGGGTTTGTTGTCGATGATCCAAAACAACAAATTCCGTGGTGATGAGAAGGACAATCCACACAACCATATCCGCCAATTCAATCGTCTTACCGCTACTTGCAAGTTTAAGGATGTCTCTAACGACTCGATTAAGATGATGCTTTTTCCGTATTCCTTAGCGGGGCCCGCAAAAATTTGGTTAGAGAAAGAGCCACCCAATTCTATATTGACGTGGAAGGATCTCGTGTCTAAGTTTGTGAACCAATTTTTTCCGCCCTCTAAGACTACGCACTTGAAAAACGAGATTTCAAAGTTTTCACAAGAATTTAATGAAAGTTTTTCAACGGCTTGGAATAGGTTTAAGGAAATGTTACATGAATGTCCTCATCACGGTTTTTCCGATTTACATCAAATTGACACGTTTTACAATGGACTTAATGATCATGAAAGGGATTATTTGAATGCCGCCGCGGGTGGTAATTTTTTGTGTAAAACGGTTGAGGAAGCTTTGGTGATAATTGAAAATAGATCTAAGGTGTATAGTCCTCGTAGCACGTCTAGTGTTCGTAAGGCTTCGTGTTCGGCTTCACCTTCTTTGTCTAATACCATCGATGCTTGCCAAATTGAGGCAAACTTGGAAAACAAGATTTTTGATAAGTTGAAAGGACTTTTGATTGAGTTTAAAGTTGGTGAACCAAGTGCTACCGCTACGGCTAAAGCGGTTGAGGTTTCTTGCATGTATTGTGGTGGAGGTCATGATTTCTCCAAGTGCATTACCAACGGTGGTAACACTTCGAGTGCCTTCGCGGCCACGGGAAATTACAACCAAAACGGTCAAGTTTCCCGCTCTAATCAAATGACTCCACCGGGTTTTGGTTCAAAAATGCTAACAACAACTATCGCAACAATCAAGTTGGTTTCAAAAACAATTACAACAAGGGAAACTATGGGAATCAAGGGGCTAATAATCAAGTTTCAAACAAAAATGATTTTCAAAATAACAACAAAAGTTTGCAAACATTGAAAGATCTTCCAAGTGAGTTTGTTGAATATGCTAGTGGGAATGATGCTAGGTTTGACAACATACAAAGAGAAATCATTAGCCTAAGATCCGAGTTTAAGAATGACTTGAAGAAAGAGTTGAAAAATGAGTTAGCTAATGAACTTAAAATCCACACCAACAAGATGGAAGGAAATGTCACTAGGTTGCAACAAAACCAACAAAAGATGGAATAAGGGAAACATGAGATTAAACAAGAGATGATTAAGGCCGAGAAAAGGCAAACCGAAGCCGTATTGAGGCAATCTAATTTTGAAGATAAAATCTCGTCTATGTTTGAGGCAATAATGTGTAAACCGTCGTCAAGTGGTCTTCCTAGAAACACCATATCCAACCCTAAGGGTGAGATGAAAGTGATTACCACACGTAGTGGTAAGACACTTAAGGAGCCGATTCCTCAACCAATTGCTCCTACGGAGGAAGCAATTGAGGAAGAACCCGAGGTGGTGGTCCAAAAGGAGCATGTCCCAATCCCACGAAGTACCGCTCATGCCACACCTACGGTTGACCCATTACCATCATTGGAACCCGAGATTCCAAAGGCTATGCCTACTATGCCTCAACCCACACCACCTTTTCCCTATCCATCGAGACTTAGGAAGGAGAAACGTCAAGAGCGCGACAATTACCAATTTGAGCTTTTTATGAAAATGTTTCGTGATTTGCACCTTAATGTGAGTTTTGCCAACGCTTTGGTCATGATGCCTCGATTTGCCGCTAACTTTAAGAGTATGTTGAACAACAAGGAGAAATTGCACCAATTGTCTAGTTGCTCGTCGGTTTATCTTAATCGCATACCTCAAAAAGTCGGTGATCCCGATAAATTTTTGATCCCTTGTGCAATCCAAGACATGGAAGAATGCTTCGCCTTGCCGATCTTGGTGCTAGCATTAACTTGATGCCACTTGCAATCTTCAAGTCGCTCAATCTTCCTAATCTTACTCCTTCACTAATGTCTATCGAGTTGGCCGACCATTCCACAATTCCCGCATGTGGTTTGGTGGAAGACGTTTTTGTGAAAGTGGGGAAGTTCTACTATCACGTAGACTTTATCGTTGTTGATATCCCCACGGATCCTCAAGTTCCTCTCACTTTAGGTCGTTCGTTTTTAGATACGTCTATGGCTTTGATTGATGTGCATGCTAGAAAGATCACCTTACGTTTCAACGACGAGGAACTTGTTATAAACGCAACTCAAAACTCTCAAATTTCTCATGTTTATTCTGTTGCAACCATAAACCTCGTTGATATAATCGACGTGGTTTGCGAGGAATTTTCACAAGAAGTTCTAGGTTTTGGTGATGAAGAAACTAGTGGCAATCCCACTATGTTGGATCCAATTCTTGATAATTCGACACCAACCTTCACTCCTTTTGAAGGTGGTGGTTTTACGTTGGAAGAATGCAATGTTCCACGTACTTGTGACGAAGACCTCGACAACGATGAGGACTTCTCGATTATCAAGGATTTTCTTAACGATTTCCCATTTCCTCCACCCGAGGAGGTTATGAGTATCGAGCCCAAATCTTCACTTGAGGAACCACCTATTCTCGAGTTGAAAGATTTACCTCCTCACCTCGAATATGTCTATTTGGAGGAGGACGACAAGTTGCCGGTTATTATTGCGAAGGATCTTTCGAATGATGAAAAAACCGCATTTGTCGATGTTCTAAAGGATCACAAAGGGGCGATTGCGTGGAAGTTATCCGACATTAAGGGAATCGATCCCAAATTTTGTACCCACAAAATCTTAATGGAGGAGGATTTCAAGCCAACAATCCAAAGTCAAAGGAGGGTGAACCCCAAAATTCACGACGTCATCAAAAAGGAGGTCCTTAAACTCCTTGACGCGGGAATGATTTACCCTATTTCCGATAGCCCTTGGGTGAGTCCTATTCATTGTGTCCCTAAAAAGGGAGGGATGACCGTTGTGCCAAACGATGCTAACGAATTGATTCCCACTAGACTCGTGACCGGATGGAGAGTGTGCATTGACTATCGAAAGTTGAATGAAGCCACTCGAAAAGACCATTTTCCCTTGCCCTTCATGGACCAAATGTTGGAGCGTCTTGTGGGAAACGATTTCTATTGCTTTTTAGATGGTTTTTCCGGTTATTTCCAAATTCCCATCGATCCTCGTGATCAAGAAAAAACTACGTTTACGTGCCCATATGGAACGTTTGCCTATCGTAAAATGCCATTCGGACTTTGCAATGCACCGGGAACCTTTCAAAGGTGCATGATGGCTATTTTTCAGGATATGATCGAGAAGACGATGGAAGTCTTCATGGATGACTTTTCCGTATTTGGTGATTCTTTCACTTCGTGTTTGTCGAACCTTGAGAGAATGTTGAAACGTTGTGAGGAAACCAACCTTGTGCTCAATTGGGAAAAATGTCATTTTATGGTTAAGAGTGGAATCGTCTTAGGGCACAAGGTCTCGAAAGCGGGGATTGAGGTAGATCAAGCTAAGGTAGACGTCATCGCCAAATTACCTCATCCCAAAACCGTCGAGGGAGTTAGGAGTTTCCTAGGCCACGCGGGCTTTTATCGTCGATTCATCAAGGATTTTTCAAAGATTTCTCGACCCATTACACATCTTCTTGAAAAAGAGGCACGTTTTGTCTTTGACGAAGATTGTGTACGAGCCTTTGAGATCCTTAAGAGGAAACTTACCGAAGCTCCCATTCTTGTTGCTCCCAATTGGAACCTCCCCTTTGAGCTTATGTGTGATGCTAGTGATTACGCCATAGGGGCCGTTTTGGGGCAACGTCATGATAAGCACTTCTTGCCTATTCACTATGCTAGCAAGACGATGACCGAGGCTCAACTTAAATACACTACAACGGAAAAGGAGTTCCTTGCCGTGGTGTATGCATTTGAGAAATTCCGACCTTATCTCGTCTTGACGAAATGCATAGTGTATACGGACCATTCGGCTATCAAGTATCTTATGGCAAAGCAAGATGCTAAGCCGAGATTACTTCGTTGGATTCTCCTCCTTCAAGAATTTGATCACAAAATCGTTGACAAAAAAGGAGCCGAGAATCTAGCGGCCGATCATCTCTCTCGTTTGGAAGATCCTCACCAAAGTGTTTACGAGCCCAAGGAAATCACCGAAACATTTCCACTCGAAACACTTGGTGCAGTGAATTCTAAGCTTGATTCTTCCACCCCATGGTTTGCGGATTTTGCAAATTACCATGCGGGTAACTTCATCATTAAGGGTATGACGACTCAAGAAAAACGAAAATTCTTTCGTGACGTCAAGTTCTACTTTTGGAACGACCCTTACTTGTTTCGAACTTGTGCGGATCAAATCATCCGACGTTGTGTGTTTGGCACCGAAGCTTCTAACATCCTTAGAGCTTGCCATGAGGGACCCACGGGTGGTCACCACGGTGCTAATCTCACGGCTAAAAAGGTGTTTGATGTCGGCTTCTTTTGGCCTACTATTTACCGAGATGCACAAGATCTTGTGAAGTCGTGTGATGCATGCCAACGACAAGGAAAAGCCTCACAAAAAGATGAAATGCCACAAAATATCATTCAAGTATGTGAGATCTTTGACGTTTGGGGCATAGACTTTATGGGGCCGTTCCCATCATCTCGTGGTAATAAGTACATTCTCGTTGCGGTTGACTACCTTTCTAAGTGGGTGGAGGCAAAGGCCTTGCCCACCAATGATGCTCGTGTGGTAGTCAAGTTTTTGAAGCAATTGTTTTCTCGGTTTGGAACCCCGCGTGCTATCATAAGCGATCGTGGAACCCATTTTTGTAACGACCAATTTGAAAGGGTTCTAAGGAAATATGGGGTTACACATCGGCTTTCTACGGCTTATCACCCACAAACGAGTGGGCAAGTCGAGGTTTCAAACCGAGCGTTGAAGAGGATTTTGGAGAGATCCGTTGGAGAAAACCGACAATCATGGTCGGATAAGTTAGACGATGCTTTATGGGCCTTTAGGACCGCTCATAAGACACCCATTGGGTGCACTCCCTATAAGCTTGTGTATGGAAAGAATTGTCATTTTCCTATCGAGTTAGAACACAAGGCTTATTGGGCCCTAAAGCATTGTAATGATGATAGGGAGACCACCCCAGAAAATGCAATTGAATGAATTAGATGAATTAAGGGATATTGCTTATGAAAATTCATTGATTTACAAAGAAAAAACTAAAAAGTTGCATGATTCAAAAATAAAAAACCGGGTTTTTAACATTGGGGATCAAGTTTTACTTTTTAATTCAAGATTGAAAATCTTTTCCGGTAAGTTGAAATCCCGTTTATCCGGTCCATTCACCGTGACTCAAGTGTTTCCGTATGGGACCATCGAGCTAGCTCAAGATGATGGTCCTAACTTCAAGGTGAATGGACATAGGTTGAAGCACTACTTTGGCGGGGAAGTTCCATCCTTGAACTACCTCGACCAAGTCACTTTCCCCAATGATAATTAGTATTGAGGGGATCGAGTCGAGCTCATGACTCGGTAATCAAAAACGAGGTGCCTCGTGGGGGAGACCCATGCTTATCCTATGTACATATTATCGCTTTCTAATGTAGTTAACGTGTGGGGATTTGTGCCCTTCCAACCTTTGTTCCGTGGTTGTTTGTGAATTGTGAACTTTAGATGATCATGATCTTCACAATTGGAGCCTCTCGTGTTCGTTTTATGGGAGCACTCGATCGTTTGCTTTGGAGACATTTCTCAATATCCATGATATATCCTTTGATGTTCTAACCTTAGGTTTTTAGCACACTTCATAAACGGCTATTACTTATTGGTTACACCCTTTCCATGCTAGATCAGGCATTCGACTACGTCTCTAGTATGGGGGTGTTTGCACCCCTAGACTCGAAACATTGAGGACAATGTTTAACTTTAGTATGGGGGGGGGTGAATAGATACTTGCCTTGCCAAACCTTCACGCTTTCCAAAGTTTTTCTTTTTGTTTATCGTTTTTGTTGTAAAATAAGGCTAAAAATGGCCAAATTTTAAAATTTTTCTCATGTTTTATAAGTGTTTGAAGACACGAATGTAGATTTTCCGATGGCGAGAATAAGAGTAATTTTTGACTCGACCGTGCGTGTTGAGCACTTAGCTTTGATTCCTTAACTACACATTAGGCTAAGTCTCTTAAATGAGGACGAGAAATGATAGAGTTAATTATAAGTTACTATGCTAAACGTAGAGTACTCGTATTGTTTCAAAAACTCATGTGTTCTCGTTATTTGCTTATTCTCCCTTCGCTTGTAAATACTTTTTGCTTAATAAATATTGACTTAGCGGTTTAGTTAGGATTGTCGGGTTTCTAGTCTTTTCTAGTAGCTTCCGTGTAATTAAATTGGGAAGACATTAAGGTATCGCCAGCGTCACAGTTTTGAAGTATTGGCACCCCAATAATCAAAAGCTTCACCCAATAATAAGATTTCAAGTGCTCACCTAAATCAAGCAAACAATTTGAAGCCCCACAAGGCCGAAAAATCTATGCAAAGTTGAAAGTGAATCAAGCCTTAATCTTCGAAGCTTTAAAGATCCAAAATTTGCCTTAGCGTGAGGATATACGTCTTTGGCTAATAAAACCACCGATGAGGCGGATAATAAAAGGCAAGGCAAGACCGAAGTCATAATAAAAGCTTCATGGCGAAGTTGAATAAAAGATGGAGTTAAACCAAAGATAATAAGGCCCTTCCGTTAGGGGGCGTATAAAAGTCTTGGTAATAAGTCTCATGTTCAAAACCGTTATAAAACCGTGTTTATCGATCCTTCTCGTTGACTTAATTTTTTAACATCGTCGTCTATTAGGAGGGGTTATTGATTTGATGGTCTTAGTTACACCGTTAGGACTCTATTTTTAGACCTTAATCTCTATTATCGCATAAGTCAACAATGTATCCTCGTGAAAAATTCAAGACATCATAAAATATAAGAGATACAACTTAGGAATAATGGGAGGATAAGTACGTGATTAGGGCATATGAGTAGTGTTAGCATTACTAACTTATAATGACAATGATCTCGTTGCACGCTTGGCATGGAATTGGAGTGAAAATCGAGGACGATGAAATTATTTCTAACGAAGCATTCACGTGTTCTTATTCTATGAACCTAAACGTCCCATTTTGCGATGAAAATCATACATTATGTCTAAAACACAAGTAGTAGTAATAGTAGTAGTATAGCTAGTTTATCATTTCAATAAAGTGAACAAAATGAATTTTGGAGATGCTTTGATACTTTATTCTAGCATTGCGTGAGGGCACGATAATGGTTTAGTATGGGGGAGTGATGAGACTGCTTTTATACATAGTCTCATCTTCCAAATAGGGCTTAAAATGCATTAAATATCATCAAAATACCCAAATATATGCTTGTGTTTGTTGCTTGTGTATTTTAGGTACGGATATTGAGAAAATGACAAAAGATCACAAGAATCATGCAAAAACGAACACGGGAAACAAAGCCGCACAATGAACCAAGCCCTAATGAAGACTTTCCCAAGATCAACCCTTGAAGATTTGAAGAATTATGAAGAAGGGTCCTCCAATTATGAAGAATTGACACTTTATACCCTTGTATCCTCATAATTATAAGTTTGGTCCCTAAAGTTTGTCAAATTAACAAAAAGGACCCTTAACTTTGAAGATTTGGCAAGTTTAGCCCCTCAACAAAGCTAAATTGCCAACCAATATCATTCACAAAGTCAAATACATCATGAAGTCCTTCAAAGTACAAGAAATGACAAGTTTGGTCCTTTGAAAATTCCAAAATTACACAAAGGACCCTCAAGTTTCAACAATTGGTAAAAATGGCCCCTCAATCATCAAGACTTGGCAATTTCAGTCCTCCAAAATGTCAATTATACAAGTCTAGACCATTATCCTTGAAGAAAATACCAAACCAGCCCTTGAAGAATTCAAATATGGCAAGAAATACCCCTAAATTCATTTTATAAAAGTTTTTGGGCCAAAAATGCAAAAGTGCAAAAGTTGTTAAGGCATAAAAGGGCGTTGATAGAGTTTTCTACTGAAAAGACAAGAAGAAAAGAATCAAGGGACTAAAAGGGGCCAGACATAGAAGATACCTAGACCAACCATGCCTTGACACCTGTCCCACTCACCCCTTTCAACCAATGGGAGCTCACTTCTTTGCCACCTCACAAATCCACTCAGCCAATTAAACTAATCACAACAGATTAGTTTAATTTTGGCGCTTAACACCATGTTTAAACCCAAAAACAAATCAAAACCTGGCACTATTCAACGTATGAACACAATTGGGTATTTTTGTTTAAGCAACAATTAAACCTCCATCATCTCCAGATTAGTGATTAGGGTAGTCCTAATCATAACCCAACTCTCAAAACCCTTGCCACATCACCCCATTGTCACATGATAAACCCTTGTCCCACCCTTTGAAGAAGATGCCAAAAAACCTGCCAAAATCCAACGTCCCATATCCAAGCTTACTTTCTAAGCTTATTTGGGGCCTTTGGATACAATTTCTACCTTTCCAACTCCACAAACAGCCAAGAATCCATCACATGAGTCCAAGGTTTTCAAATTCTACAAGGGCATATTTGGAAGATCAAGTAGCTAGGGTTCACGTTTTTATTCAGTAACTTAGCTCATTGTATGCCTATATAAAGGCTTAGGGTTCCAACATTTAGTTTTTGCTTTTGATTTTTCCTTGTTCAAGATTCTGTAAATCCCATTTTCAAAGTTAATGAAATTGAGTTTGAAATCTTGAAGAAAAGTCATTGGCCAATCTTATTTACTGCTTTCATTTGTTATATGCATGTTAGTTCTTGAAGTTTAAAACCTGTTTTCAAAAGAGGAGTGTGCAAAAGTTTGCATATTTCCTCATTTTCTTGATATTTTGCTAAGTCTTGTTCCAATCTTGGAATTCTTGGGCTATAGGGCTGATCATAGCATCCTAACTGAGTTGGTTAAGGTGTGGTGAGGCTTATAACTTGGGGATAATCAAGTGTGGGGTAACAAGTTTGCATCAATCAAGTTTTCCAAAGTTTCTGATTTTTATGATATTGTGCTTAACCCTTGTTCAATCTTAGCAGGCTTATTGTGGAAGCTTGTGCTTGTTCTTGCTAGCACATAAGCTCAAAATTCGTGGGTGTGGATGTACATCCATGAGGTTTGCATACTTAATCTCAAAATCTGCTTAAATTGTGATTTTTGGTGATATTTGTATGAAACTTGTGTTCTTGTGAATTTTGTGGCTTGTTCTTGCTTGAATCTGTTTATTATACTTGTTTTAGTGTTAATTGATGCTTGGTTGGCCTGAAATCTCATTTTGCTTTTGAAAATTTTGATTTGAAAAAGTTAAAGGGGTGTTTGGGTTTACTGGTTTGTGCTTGCATCTTGCTATTGTGTTGTTAGTTTGTGTTGTTTATGCTTTGTATCTGCTATACCTTTGTTTGAGAGTGTTTTGCTGCAAGTTTCTGAGTTTGAAACCTTGAATCAAACAAATTGCTATATCTTGTTGAGTTGACTGATTTTTGACCTAGGATTTTGGGAACACTTAGTGTGTATGCATGCTTAGGGATAAAAGTGGTTTAAACAAAGTTAATATAACCTGTTTGAAAGATTTGAAGTGTTGAAGTTGGCTTGTGTGTCAAATACATCAGCAAAAGTAAAAACTGCATGTGTTAGTGTTCATCAGTAACTTTCATTGCTTGAATCTTGCTTAATTCTTTGAACCAGTTCATGAAACCTGTTTAGACTTGCTTATTGGAGTTTATAATAGCTTGTGTGTGCATTTGGTTGAATTTGGCTGGCTGATTTGTGCTAAAACTGCTCATAAGTGCTTAACTGCTTATTGTTCATGTCTGTATCATGTCTGATGATTGATTGATTAAACTGTATTAATTGGGTGTTAGTGATTGTGTTATTTTGATTGTGATTGACTCCTTTTGATCCAAAGATCATTTGGGTGCCTTTGTGAAATCTGAATCTTCAAAAAAGTCAATAAAGACAAAAAGTCAAAATAGTCAAGCAGTGGAAAAAGTTTCCACTGCTCAACATCTAAAACTAGCCCCTGCTAGTGCAATTTTGTCATCAGCTTATCAATAAGCTATTTTAGCTTATTCTGACTTGCAACAACTTATTTTTTGTGATAGATCTTCATTATTTGACCCATTTAAGTAGACTGGAGCTTATTGGACTTTGACTTTTTACTAGAAAACCAACTTATTGACTTTTAACATAAGTGCTTATTTGATTTTCCAGCTTATTGGGTGTGCTTATTGAGTAGGTTTTTGATTATTAAGCTTAGTCTTGTCATAAGAAACATTTTGCAACTTGAATCAGCTTCTGAGGTAGTCTAGATCATAAAAACGACTATTTTGTCGTTTTGTGAATAAGTTTGTGAACTGTTTCTGGCTTATTAAGTGGGCTTATTTGAAAATTCTTTTTGCAGAAGTCTTTGTTGGGTCAAAAGAAGCTTGTGTGTTAAATTTTAGCTTATGGCTTAATGGGCTCAAAAGCCCATTAAGAATAAGCTGCTTATTATAAGTTGGCTTATTTCACATTTTCAGCTTTTGGGCCTTTGGAAAAAGTTGTTTAAAATCAAATTTTGAGTCAACCTGTGCTTTTTGGGCTTATTTTGAACACTTTTTTTTATTGGGCCTTAATTAAGCCCAATAAGGGACTGTTTTGGGTTTGGCCCATTTTCTAGGCCCAATAGGGGGTATTTAGGTAATTTCACTTTCATTTCTGAGTTATTTAGGTTAAATTAAGCTAGTTTGCAAGTTTTTAGATTTTTTTTATAATTTTTGGATTTTTAATATTATTTTAATATTATTTTATTATTAAAAATTAAAAGTCTGATTTTCTAGGTTTTTATATTTTTCCTAGGTTCTAAACACTTAATTAGGATTTTTGCAACTTTCCAAATATTTTTTAGGTCTTTTAATCATTTTCTATAATTAATTTAAGATTTAATTGATTTTAGGAGTTTTTAATTGTTTAAAAATAGTTTTAATTGGTTTTAAAATTTTGAAAAATAGTTTTTAGCTTAATTAGAGTATTTTTGAGGTTTACAAACTTGAAAATCTTGTTTAGGGCTTTTTAATAATTAATTTTGATTTTTAGGGCTTTAATTAGCATTAAAAAGTCATTATCTAATTAATTAAAAGGTTTTTGCAAGTTTTGATTTTTTGTAAACTCTTAGAATATTATTAAGGATTTTTGGTAATTTTTAGAAATTTTTAGGTTTAAGTTTTAATTTTGGTGGTTTTTACGACTCTACGTGTACGCCTTTTTAGACTTAGTTTAATCCGTCTTCATAACCGTCATTCTCTTCTAATCCCTTTTCTAATTTTCTTTCTCAATAATAATCACAAATTAATCCATATCATTACTCACATAACACACTAGCCTCCTTGAGAACGAACTTAGTTGGTCATTAGTGTTTGGTTTTCCTAAACCGACACTTAATACTTGCCACTTTTATTGCTCTCTTTTCCTAAAGGGGTAATTTTACTCAACATCAGTACACGACTTATAAAAATTAAGACATTTAAAACATAAACGATCACGTAAATAATTAAACTCGGGAAAAGCTACAGGTTTCCCCGTGGGCTTCCTTTAGGCCGTGGCTAACACAAGGGAAAAGGAGAAGACGGGCTTTGGCCCATGACCCAACTTAAACCAATAAGAAAACAAAACACATGAAAACCTTTTCATAATTTAGGTTACAGAAAAGTTCTTCCCTTGCCTCCTCTCTCTCCTTTGCCACCGGCCATAAAGCAACCACAAGGACAAACCGGACAATTTTGCTTGTTGATTATTCGTGTGTACGTGATCGTGTTCATAACCTTTTCTTTCCACGCGTTCGGTAAATCAAACACCTTTTTCTTTTCTTTTAATTCTTATGGAATTCATATTTTCATTTAATTAATCTTAAAAACATGTAGATTAATTATGTAACACCCTACTTTGATAAGTAGACCGTTACGCGTAATTATGGCGTGTCATTAAAGCATGCAAGGTAATATGTAGCAAAACATACATAGGGAAAACCGGAATCAAACATCGGTTCCCAAACATAAGCCCATAATAAAGTAAATGAAATGAATGAAAGACTAAACAAGCATAAGTATATGAAGGCAAAAGGAGAAGAAGTCTATGGCAGCTTCCATCCTATGGATTTCCTCCAAATGCTCGAGTCTGTCCTTGGGTACCTACCGTTTTGGGACATGGAAAGGAAAGTAACGGCTGAGCATAACGCTCAGTGCACGGATATACAAGCATGGAATGAATAATATAAGCATGTAAAACATATAGCAGCGGAATTGATTAAGTCCTGGAAAACCTGGAACATGTTCATAAAACTGGTTTTATAGTTTGAAAAGCCTTATGTTTATCTTATAAAAACTGTTTAACATGTTAACCATTAGCCAATATAGGTCATGAAATATCAACGTGCATGAATACTTGGAGGGGTGACCTCGTCATGCAATTAGAGGGGATGCCTCTAATAAATATAAGTTTTGGGTAGGAGGGATCAACTCCTTGTGAAGGATGCAAGGCACACACCACATTCACCTGAATAATCTGCTGAAAACATGTAACCTAGGATGCACCCATACGCCCCACATGATAATAATAATAATAATATGGCCAAAAGCTGAAGGGACGTCACGAGCTATCACTCCGCCATGGTGAAGTCATAACACTAGTGCCTCCAGTGTTATGGTTATTATACCTCCATAACTAGGTGAAATTGGTCATGCATGTATATGGCTTTAGGTATCTAATTAAACATATGCAATTCAAAAACATATAAAACATATACTGGGAAAACAGTTGGCTGCATACGAGAAATCCTAATAAGGAAGAATGTCCATACTAAAAGGACGGAGAATCCGTACCTTAAGTCCAGTGAACGAAGAAGAGGAACGGAAGAGAGTCCTACTTCGATCTCACTAATGCTACATACATAATATACATGTATAAGTATTCTGATTACTGTGTACGTAACAGGTTTTATATCCCGTCTTAGCTTGTTTTATATGTTCATGTCTTGTTTTACTGATTTTATCGTTATGCTGTGTTTATCATGTATTCTGGATATTCTGATTAAATATTACTTGTAATTCTTGTATTATTATACTTGTTGTGTAATAATAAGTAACTTTCCAAAAATATCAGGTTTCCTAAAATAGAAAGTTTCCAAAAATAGAAAGTTTCCAAAAATAGACTAACTGTTGGATTATTTAGCTAATAAGATAAGCTTAAGTTTTACTGATTAATATTCTAAGTCATGTGATTAAATAGTATAGTTTATTAATTAATATATGTAAATTAAATAAACTATATGTTATAAGATTTAATTAAATATAGCATGATTTAATTAAATTAAAGTGCATATAATACTTAGGTTAAAACATGTATTAATATTTATTATTAATATAACCTAAGTCATGGAAATTAATTAATTAATATCATGTTTTAATAATTAATCAATACTATAGTGGAAAAATAATAATTAAATACTTAGGTTAAAAACATGTATTATTTAATACTAATAATTAACCTAAGTACATGACTTTAATTAAATTAATTATATACCATGACAAATTAATTTAATTAACTTGTAAATTTTATATACTTGTAAATTAAATTAAACTTGTAAAGGAATCATGAATCGAACCCGTGTATTATAATTTTAAACATGACGTGAACCGGACCCGGAACCCCATGAACCAGACCGAAATAAATCTTAAAATTTCCTAACTTGACAAGATTAAATAAATATGAATTAGATTACATAAAATTAATATTGCTTGATTTATTTAATTACTCTAGTTAAATTAATAAAACTAGCTTGAAACATGATAACCCAAACACCCCTTTTTAAATTTCTAAAACTGATTCCCAAACACCCTGCCTAAAACCAGCAGCCAAACACCCCCTGTCCAGGTTTGTATTGCTGCTGGTTGCCACTGTAGGCTCAGGGGTTCCCACCGGCTGAGCCAGGTTTCCCCCTGCTGTGACCAAAAACCCCACCGAGAGCTGTGAGGCTCTCGGTTGCCACTGCTAGAACAAACACCCCCCGACGGGTTCCCACTGACAGAACAACCACGCCCACACCCATTTAGGGTTGTGGCTGGTGGGTTTATGTTACCACCGAGACCATAGATGGTCTCGGTTTGTGGCCATACGAACGCAAGAACACCCCAAACGACACCCCCTTATTAATCCCTCGATCTACATTCTTTTTATTCTTAACCCCACGATTCTTGATAAATTTAACAAAAAAATATATAGAAGAAACGAGATTAGTGTTACCTTATTATCATCTTAGAGTTTACGAAATAAAAACGAATGCAAATCCTTGTTTTTCTTGAATCAATGCCCTCGTGTATCTTGGTTCTTGGTTTTGGATCGTTGGCAAAAGAAAAAAAACGACGGCTGGAGGCAGAAGAAAACAAAAGAGTCGTTGTTTGTGTGATTTAGGGTTTTTGTGTATTTTGTGTCTAAATAAAATATATGCCCCGTCCCTTTTTTTTACAAAACTCGGTTGGGTCCAATTTGTGGGCTTCGGCCCAACTGGCCTTCTCTTCCTGGTCTAAAATAGCCCAAAACCCTTTTTAGTTAACTCGCGACTAATAAAGTTACGTGTATTCGTGTTTAAAGCATCGTAATTTCCTTGGTTATCTTAATACTTATAAAACGTAAATATTACATACGTAATGACTTATCGTGTTTGATTTAACATACGTGAAAACAATCGTGTTAATTATTCGTGTTTACGTGTTACATAATTATTAATTATCCATGTAATTATAATTACTTGTACGTAACGACATTCATCGTATTAATAATACACGTAAGTACATGATTATATGTTCGTGATTTTATGTTCATGATTTTATGTTCGTGATTTCATGTTCATGATTTTATGTTCGTGATTATAATTACTATTGTTAATAATTATCGTGGACTAACACGTATTTAATACTTTCTTGTAATTAATATTCGTGATACGTTTTCATGTTATATAAGGAAAGTTTTAATCCTGTATGTACGATCATAAGTGTACTGTTCATGGTAAAAGCATGCGGGTTTTACAAATTAAATCTTGGAATTAAGGGTCTTTGGTTCGGTTTTGGGTTAGCCGAGACACAAACGAGACCCCTCAAGGTCTCGGCTTGTTTGATCCGACACCACCGAGACCCACAAGGGGCTCGGTTTGGGTTGTTGTTCCGACGCATCAAGGGGAAACCCCCGACCGCAGGTCGGGGTGTGTTTTTGGTTTGGACCGAGAGCCAACCGAGACCCATAGGGTCTTGGTGGGGTTCTTTTTGGGCTGACAGTGGGAACCGAACAAAAGCAGGGGGAACCGACTCACAACCGGTGGGAACCGGTGTGAACCGATGTGAACCGGGCTGGGTGAGCAACCGTGGCTCGGCAGTGTGTACCGAGAGCCACCAGTGGCAACCGGCTAGCCGGTCTAGCCACTGGTATGGATATTTGTTTCGGCTTATGGCTCGTCTTATATGTAAACCGGGTTTTAGGCTCGGGTTAATTTTTAATGCACGGGTTCGGGTGTCGGGATTAATTATTAAAATCAGAAAACATGTTAATTAAATTAATCACTAGACGTTTTTATTTAATTAATTTCATGACTTAGGTTATATATTAAAATTAATATTACATGTATAACGTAAAGTATTTAACTTAGCTTAATTTAATTAAAACATGTATTTTAATTAAATTCCATATAACGTATAGTTTAATTAATTAACCAGTTATTTAATTAATAAGCTATAACCATGACTTGTGTTATACTATTTAAACTTTACTTATTATTTATAATCCAGCTTATTTCTAATTATGGAAACTTACTATTTTTTGAAACTTTCCATTTTTAGAAACTTACTATTTATGGAAACCTGCTATTTTTAGAAAGTTACTTAGTATTACAATACGAGTATTATAATACACTAATACATGAATAATACTCAATAGAACATCCGAATAACTACAGTTAACACAGTAAACAGTAAAACATGACAGAATACGTATAACAAGCTAATAACACACGGAACCAGTAAAACACACGTGATTCAGACAACTCATACACGTCCATATTTCTTATGTAGTATTATCCGTCGAGGCGGAGTAGTCTTCATCGTTTTCATTAGCTTCTACTGGACATAAGGTACGGATTTCCCGTCCTTTAGTAAGGACAATCTCTTCCTTCATTAGGATTTCCGGTATGTAGCCAACTGTTTTCCCCAGTAGTTACAGATTTAATGCTTATGTTTTATTAGTTACCTTAGCCATATACATGCATGACCACTTTCACCTAGTTATGGAGGTACCATAACCATAACACTAGAGGCACTAGTGTTATGACTTCACCACGGCGGAGTGATAGCTCGTGGCGTCCCTTTCAGTTATTTGGCCATTATTATATTACTATTATCATGTGGGGCGTATGGGTGCATCCTAGGTTCAGTTTTTAGTCAGGATTTCATGGTGAATGTGGTGTGTGCCTTGAATCCTTCACAAGCAGCTGATCCCTCCTACCCATTACCAATTAATTAGAGGCATCCCCTCTAATTTGCATGACAAGGTCACCCCTCCAAGTATTCATGCACGTTCTTGACCTCACGACCTATATTAGCTTTTGGTATATTAACAGACTTACGATATACTTTATGTTAACAAATCCTGAAACTGGATGAGAAAGGCGGGCATGTAAGAGAGGTGGAGTGGTGAATTTCGTGACTGAATTCCAGTGCAAGGCGTGGACGCAAACTTTCTTTTTCACAACTTCGGAGATGAAATGCAGGGAACACGCTGAAGTTAGAGCCGCTGACGACATATTTTCTTAGATTTCTTATAGATTCTCGGTAAGTGCAAGGTTATTTTTGCTATATATTGCAACTATACAGTGGTCGCTTCTGGGTTAAAAGAACACGATGTTCGTATGATGTTTTTTACATAGCCATTATACGTTATATGTAACACAAAAAAACTCGACTTGCCAATATGTATAAAACCTGCTTCATAGTGTATTTCAAGATTTTGTCAACAACCATATGTAACCTGCGTATCAACTCTAGCAAAACAACTTAAGGCTCAGCATCCCGTAGCGAAGCGCGGGCTGTATTTCATGTTGAAAATAGTTACAAGATAGATGTAGAAAAAACACACTTATTCAATGAAATAACTAACAATATGAGAGAAGGCGTAGTGAGCAGGTTGGGTAACGGGTCAAAATGAGGAAATTTTCAACAATGGTAAAAAAGGGTTATGTGTAAGGCTGTATCTCATGTTTCTTTTGTCTTCTCTTTTATTGGTTTCTACAAACCAGAACAAAAAGACCCATATTATTAAAATTTTACAATCATACTTTAATTTTGTTGAAAAATAAAATCAAAACTTTTTGTACATCATAGATACAAGTTGGTAATCATTTTACTTAATTTTTTGAATATATCGATTTGACTGTTACAAGCAGGATTTTACTCAATACAAGGATGTTTTAAGATATTATTTTCGAGTTTAACGGTTGAGATGTCAAGATAGAAATAGATACTATTCTACGTTTATTTTTGGAATATATTCAAATTGGACATACTTTGAATATTTATTTGGTTCACACTCGGAGATGGTTACGAAGCAAAACGTCACAAGTGTAATAAACTAAGTGAGTGACTTATCAAGTAAATAAAAGTGTGTAGGAGTGATTTTATTTATCTTTTATTTGTAATTGACGTTCTTCAAGTATTTTCATGCGTTTTATGTTATGTCCGATAAATAAAAAATTTGATGTTTCTGTTGAAGTACTTTTAGTTTTTAATTGTTTTTGGTAATTCTTCACATGAGCATTGGTGTCGTCAATTTAACAATGAATAACAAAATCCAAATGTATCGAATTATGTACGACCAATTTTGAACAACTAAATTTATCTCTTATAAAGATAATGTCAACGGTTTATTAACGCTCCGTGAATTTCACGGGTCAATAAACTAGTATACTATAAACACGTAACTCATACATGAACAAGTAACTCATACACGTCCTTTAACATGTAGATCACGTGAAGTTGGAGTAGTTCGTTTCCGTTATCCATCTCTCTCACTGCTTGCTGGACACAAGGTACGAATATCCCGTCCTTCAATAAGGACATTCATTCTTTCATGATTAGGATTCCCGGATTGCTATGCCACATGTTCTCCTTAGTTTTCATGTTATAGACACTTTTATGACTGCCATGTTTCCAGTATTATTTATTTCATGACCCACGTATTGCCCGAGCTATATACATGCATGACCATGATTTACACGATTTATCACCTAGTTATGAAGGTACCATGACCATGAAATATGAGGCACATGTGTCATGACTATTCCACGACGCGAGTGATTTCTCGCGGCGTCCCTTCATGTTACACGTTATTACAAGTTGGCCATTATTATTATTATGGGGCGTTGGGTGCATCCTAGTTTATAAGTTTATACGTACAGTGTGATTGGTTTGGTGTGTGCTCTACACCCCATCACATTGGAGGTGATCCCTCCACCCATGTTACTATTATTAGAGATCATCCCTCTAATTGCATTACGAGGCAGCCCCTCTATTTATTCATGCACATGTTGATGATATTATTATACATGACATGTTATGACCTATATGAGCTCGTGGGCATTTACTTATATTACATGTACAGCGCATCATATTTCAGTTATCCTCCATGTTTCATAGATCAGTTACTTATATCACATGTACAACTCATGACATTTCAGTTATCCTTCATGTTTCATAAATTATCTCCCAGGTTTTCCTCAGGACTTCTACGTTATTTCCGTTGCTTTTATATTCATTATTCATGTTACGTTTATTCTTATCATGTCATTCTATCCGTTCACTGAGCGTATTCCTCAACTGTATTACTTTTCATGTCTCATACGGAAGGTACCTAAGGACACGACTTAGGCATTGAGAGTATGTGATGGAGGCCCAAGTATTGAAGAACCGGCTGACTTGTTTCTGGAGGCCCGAGATCGCGTGACGAAGAGGGGTTTAGTAAAATGGGCATAACTTTTGCATCCTAAGTCCGTTTTCAGCCCGTGACCTGTCAAAACGTGCGTAAAAAGGAGACCGACGACGTTGTATCCACCTTTTAGCTGGTTGCGGATTTTCCAAGGCCCAAAAAGCCTTTTTACTATTAGTTTTTTGCATTTTTATGTTTTTTTCACTTTCAGTTGGACTTTGTCATTGGGCTACGGTCCAGCCCGTTGGATTTTTAGGGTTTTCTTTATTTGCAGTCTTTATTTAATGAATCTGCTGTAACCCTAGCAAGAAAGTTATCAGTTTAATAAAATTTAAACCACTGGCCGTTGTGTTGCTGTGTTTTACCCTAATTTTCGGGCATTCTTCGAATCAACGATTATTAGCAGAATTGTTTCTGGCATTCTTATTGAATCAACAGATCCAATTACTTATCTTTGTTACTTTGTTTTTTGGTCTACATCAGTTGGTATCAAGAGCCAAAGTTCCTGATCAAGATGCCTCCAAGGAGAACTAGGCCTATTCACGATGTGAATGAACAGGAATTTGAGCAGCGTATGATGGAAAGAATGGAGGAGAGATTCGATCAAATGTTTGATCAATTGATCGACCAGATGAACACTTTGATGAGCAATAGGAGGCTTCGTAATCGCCGTCATGAGGAAGAAGATGCAGATCTGGAAGAAAATTCGTTTGGTGATGGTTTATATGATGATGAACAATCAGTAGGGCGATGGATGAGAGATCGCAGTGGGAATAATGATAGGCGTTGGGAGACAGAATGAGGGTTAATATTCCCGAGTTTAATGGGGACACTTTAAAGCCTGATGAGTTTATTTATTGGCTTGTTGCTGTTGAAGAAGTATTTGAATTCAAAGAAGTTCCAGAAAACAAAAGGGTTTCGTTGATCGCTACCAAGTTACGTGGTCGGGCATCCGCGTGGTGGCAACAATTGAAACTGACGAGGAACAGAGTTGGGAAGTCAAAGATCACGAGTTGGCAGAAGATGAAGAAAGTCATGAGGGATAATTTTATTCCTCATAACTACCAGCGAATGATGTACCAGCGGTTACAGAATCTGAAACAGTGGGCCAAGTCTGTTGAAGATTACACGACCGAATTTTACCAACTAATTGCAAGGAATGACGTTCAAGAGAGAGAAGATCAGCTTGTCTCTCGATACATTGGTGGTTTAAGAGTCCAGATCATGGATTCTGTTAACATGTTTGATCCGATGACACTTTCTGAAGCGTATCAACGAGCACTGACTTTTGAGAAGCAGAACCGACGAGTGGGGAGTTCTTCTTCTCCTGCAATAACAGGTGCTTCTGGTTCGGGTAATGAAGCATCGCGTTTTGCCCCAACTCAGGCTAAAGCAGTTGGTGAGAATATTGGACCAGTTCCTAAAGCGACCGACAGTGGTGGGTTCAAGTGCTTTAACTATGGTGAACCTGGTCACCGACAATCAGAGTGTAAGAAGGCTGGGAAGAGGCAGTTATTTATTGAACCTGAGGAAGATGATGATCTGGCTTATGATGACTACGTGGGAGACGCAGTTTATGATGCAGAACCTGAGTATGAGGAGGAGTATGTGTCTGGAGATGTGGGGGTGAATTTAGTGGTAAGGCACTCCTACTTAACACCTAAAGCTGATGGTGATGATTGGCTCAAACACAACATCTTTCAGTCAACTTGTACCATTATGGGTAAGGTTTGCACTTTTGTATGCGATTCAGGTAGTTGTGATAATTTGATAGCTGAAGGAGCAGTCCAGAAATTAGGGCTGAAAACTGAAGATCGTCCCAAACCTTATAAGTTATAGTGGCTTAAAAAGGGTGGGGAGATAACAGTTTCCAAGCGTGTCCAAGTTCCGTTTTTTGTAGGAACAACTTATAAGGATAATCTTTGGTGTGATGTGATACCTATGGATGCTTGTCACTTATTGTTGGGTAGACCTTGGGAGTATGACCGTGATGTAACTCACCATGGGAGAACTAATACTTATACTTTCCTGTTTGGGGGTGTGAAGATTACTTTAATGCCAAATAAACCAAAGGAATTAGTTAATAAACCCACTGGTACTTTACTAACTCTTTCGCAGTTCGAAGACGAGCTGGAGGTGGGAGGTGATGTTTTTGTATTAATAGGGAAGGAGGTTTCTGAAGACGGTGAAGTTCCAGAAGCCATGATCCCTTTACTTGAGGAATTCTCTGATTTTTTCCCTGATGAATTACCTGATGGTTTGCCACCATTGCGTGACATACAACATCATGTTGATCTAGAGCCTGGGTCACAGTTGTCTAACATGCCACATTATAGGATGAGCCCGGGAGAACATGAGGAGTTGCGCAGGCAGGTTGAGGAGCTGGTTTCCAAGGGTCATGTTCATGAGAGTATGAGCCCGTGTGCTGTTCCTGCCCTATTGACTCCAAAGAAGGATGGTACATGGCGTATGTGTGTTGATAGTCGAGCCATCAATAAGATTACTGTGAGGTACAGGTTTCCTATTCCTCGCCTTGATGATTTGCTTGACCAGATTAGTGGTGCTGCCGTTTTCACGAAGCTGGATTTGAAGAGTGGGTATTACCAGATTCGTCTTAGACCTGGTGACGAGTGGAAGACCGCTTTCAAGACCCGTGAAGGGTTGTATGAGTGGTTGGTCATGCCTTTTGGTTTATCAAACGCACCAAGCACATTTATGCGTGTGATGAATCAACTGCTCAGGCCTTTTATTGGCAAGTTTGTGGTTGTTTATTTTGATGACATTCTTATTTATAGTGCTTCTTATAATGAGCATGTCAATCATGTGAGGCAGGTCTTGACCTTGCTTCGGAAGGATAATTTTTATGCAGCCACGAAGAAGTGTGTGTTCATGACCCCTAAAGTTTTGTTTTTAGGGTATGTTGTTTTTGGTGATGGAATACATGTGGATGAATCTAAGGTAGCAGCTGTTCAGGAGTGGCCAACTCCAACTACCATTACTGAAGTTCGGAGTTTCCATGGTCTTGCTTCTTTCTATAGGCGGTTTATCCCTAATTTCAGTTCCATTATGGCCCCTTTGACAGACTGTATGAAGGGTAAGTCATTTGTGTGGACGGAGGAAGCAGAGATGGCTTTTCAGGTTGTCAAGGAAAAGCTTACTACATCGCCAATCCTGGTATTGCCTGACTTTTCTAAAGTTTTTGAGCTTCATACTGATGCTTCTAAGGTTGCAATTGGTGGAGTTCTTAGTCAGGGTGGGCGGCCTGTTGCCTATTTTAGCGAGAAGTTGACAGGACCGAAGTCGAGGTACTCTACTTATGACTTGGAGTTTTATGCAGTGGTCCAAGCTGTGAAGCATTGGCACCATTATTTGTTTCATAAGGAGTTTGTTTTGTTCACTGACCATGATTCCTTAAGGCATATTCGTACTCAAGATAAGGTTTCACATAAACATGGGCGCTGGTTGGCTTTTCTTGAGAAATTTACTTTTGTGGTGAAACACAAAACGGGTGCTTCTAATCGTGCTGCTGATGCCTTAAGCAGGAGAAGTAGTTTACTTGTAACCATGCAGGTTGATGTTCCTGGATTGGATGTCATTCGTGACATGGTGACTGTGGATCCATATTTTTCAATTGTTTTACAGGATTTGCAATCCGGAGAGAAAACAGATTTTTTTATGCATGATGGGTTCCTATTCAAAGGGAATCAACTTTGTATTCCTGATTCAAGTCTTCGCTTGCAAATTATTAAGGAGTTGCATGGTGAAGGACATGTTGGTCGTGATCGCACTTTACAGTTGGTTCAAGCTTCTTATTTTTGGCCTACTATGAGGAAGGAAGTGGATCGTTACGTCAAGAGGTGTCGTATTTGTCAAGTTTCAAATGGGACGGCTACTAATGTAGGACTTTATATGCCTTTGCCAGTTCCTTTGCAGCCCTGGGTTGATATTAGCATGGATTTTGTGTTGGGGCTACCTCGTACTCAAAGGGGTAATGATTCAATATTTGTTGTTGTTGATCGTTTTTCTAAGATGGTTCATTTTATTCCTTGCAAGAAGACAACAAATGCAGTTAATGTAGCCTAACTTTTCTTTAGGGATGTGTACCGTTTACATGGTTTACCTTCCTCCATTGTTTCTGATCGGGACGCCAGGTTTTTGAGTCATTTTTGGCGTAGTTTGTGGAAGATGGTGAATACTTAACTCAATTTTAGTAGTGCTTATCATCCTCAAACTGATGGGCAAACCGAAGTTGTTAACAGGTCCCTTGGTAACCTGTTAAGGTGTTTGGTGGGTGATCATGTGAAGGCATGGGATCAGAAGTTGTATCAAGCTAAGTTTGCTCATAATCATGCTGTTAATCGGAGCACTGGGTTTAGTCCTTTCCAGGCGGTTTATTCTGCTCAGCCACGTGGTCCTCTTGATCTTATGACTCCTCAGATTTCTACGTCTGTTCCGAAGAAAGTGCAGGATTTTGTTGAGGGGTTGCATGAAGTTCATAAATCTGTTCGTGACAACTTGTTTCGCGCTAATTCGAAGTACAAGCAGGATGCAGATCAAAAGAGGAGACATGTTGACTTTGAAGTAGGAGACTTTGTGTGGGCTGTTTTGACTAAGGATCGTTTTCCAGTTGGTGAATATAATAAATTGTCTGCTAAGAAGATTGGTCCAGTGGAAATTGTGGATAAGATGAAATCAAATGCTTATCGTTTGAAGTTGCCAAGTCATATTCGTTGTTCTGATGTTTTTAATGTGAAGCACTTGTTGCCTTACCATGGTGATTCTTCAGATGATGATACAGTTGGGAATTCGAGGGCGAATTTTTCTTATCCAGGGGGGAATGATGGAGGCCCAAGTATTGAAGAACGGGCTGACTTGTTTCTGGAGGTCCGAGATCGCGTGACGAAGAGGGGTTTAGTAAAATGGGCATAACTTTTGCATCCTAAGTCCGTTGTCAGCCCGTGACCTGTCAAAACGTGCGTAAAAAGGAGACCGACGACGCTATAACCACCTTTTAGCTGGTTGCGGATTTTCCAAGGCCCAAAAAGCCTTTTTACTATCAGTTTTTTGCATTTTTATGTTTTTTTCACTTTCAGTTGGACTTTGTCATTGGGCTACGGTCCAACCTGTTGGATTTTTAGGGTTTTTCTTTGTTTGCAGTCATTATTTAATGAATCTGCTGTAACCCTAGCAAGACAGTTATCAGTTTAATAAAATTTAAACCACTGGCCGTTGTGTTGCCGTGTTTTACCCTAGTTTTCGGGCATTCTTCGAATCAACGATTATTAGCAGAATTGTTTCCGGCATTCTTATTGAATCAACATATCCAATTACTTATCTTTGTTACTTTGTTTTTTGGTCTACATCAGTATGTGCTTAGGATGAGAGGTACCTTAGTCTCATTCCCTCTATGCATTTTAATAGTTATGCTTTGGTTGGACACATGTTTTGTCCTTTAGACTTCTTTTATTTCCATTAATGTTGAGCTTTGATTGGGGGTCGATGTTTGGTCCCGGCTTTCCTGTTGGTCTTTAATGTCTTTATGACGTTATATTTTTATTATATTTTGATGACACGTCATGATTATGACATAACGCCCCTTCGCCAAAATGGATTGTTACATAGATGCGCCGAAAAAATCATTTGAAAGACATATTATTGATTGAAGAAACTAGTAATAGGACAATAGACGAAGAAACACGTACACATAACAAGTGAAACAATGTTAATCTTTCAAATATAAATTATTTAAGTCACCACACTACGCACTCCGTATCTTTTAACTTCTAAAGTTTGAGCGCATTTCAAGATTCCTTTCAAAGTCGATATATCAAACTGAATTGTTGTGAGGATATAGACGAATTGGAAGTCCCTTCGCGGGGCTAGGCATTGGGTTCACAATAATTTGCTCGTCCGGAATAACTTTTTCCCACCTGAACTTTCTTACAAGATGATGCATGAACACGAGGATTTCCAATCGTGCATACTCTTTTCCAGGGCACATACGAGGCCCTCCTCCAAATGGTACGAATGTATATGGTGCTGGCCCTTTTCCATTAAATCTTGATGGGTCAAACTTTTGTGGTTCAGGAAAGAATTCAGGATTTTTATGAGTCGAATTTGCACTCCAATACAACTGTAAAATTGAAAAAACCTACGCTTAGCTTAGATGACTAAAGCCTCTATTTAGAATGCTAAATCGGAAACCTTGTTAAGTTATAAGTGTGTGGATTACCTTCCATCCTTTTGGAATTGAATAACCATTGTACATAAAGTCGGCAATGGCTTCTCTGAAGGCACCTTGAAGAGGTGGAGCTAATCTAAGAACTTCACATGCTACATTCCAAGAGTATTTCATCTTCGACAAATCCCTCCAGTTCAACAGTTCTCCTGGTGCTTTAGATTTTGAAATTTCCACTTGTTCTATATATACCAAATAATCAGTAGTTAATACTTAGTACTCATCAGACTATTATTTGAGTAGATTCTAATATAGGTTTGAATATTTAAATTTCTAGGTTGCAAGAAAGAAATGAGACATAATCTTTGAGTACGCTACAGTTACTTGTATGTTAATCGTATCAGTTGACCGAATAATAATTTACATGTATATACAAAAACTCATAAGTTGGCCGGTTGAAACTTGAAAGGCATGCTTTATGCCAAATATACAATACCGGTCAAATATGCATAATCCTAAGATACTTAACAGAAGGACGAGAACTATCTAAAATAACTTTTAGACAAAAAGTAAGTGGAGACACCTCAACAATATGTAGCATAGTGGATGCGATAAATTAAGGTAAAAACACCTATCTTTATATCCTTAAAAAAAACATACTTTCAAATCAGTGTGGTTTATTGGGTCAAAACCGAGTTTCGTTAAAGTCAACATTTTTTTTTGACACTTTTTTTACTCGGACAGTCTGGGTTCTCTATTTTCTCCTCAAAAGTTTTGTACTGGTACATAGATATTTAGACAATTTATGATTCAAAATAGGTTAAAGACAACAAAAAAAAAAAAAAACAAAACAAAAAAAAGTTTAAAGACTTTCTCAGCCAAATTGGTTTTTCAAAAGATTTTTCACATGGAAAACATAGCTCTTTTTTTTCTAATTAATTAATCATTCTCAATCTTTCAAACTAAGACTCGAAGTTAGCATTAAATTACGACAACTTTTAGGATAGCTTCATGGTTTAGAGATGTTTTTCGTTGTTATAATTATGATAAACTTACGAAATCCAAATTAAACTCAATTCGAATTTAAGATGAATTTTTATTAGGCAAGTGAAAGAAACTGTACATATTTACTAGTTGTAATACATACCTCTGTAGACTCCTTCATAAATCTGGGGTAACTCGGCCAGGTATTTCACTATAAATGCACATGTAGAGCTTGCTGTGTCATGGCCACCAATCAACAATCCGAGGATCTTGTCTGCAATATCAGGTTCTTCCATGAATTTGCCATCTTCATCCATAAACAGAAGCATGTGTGACAATATGTCTTGTGTAGGTGAAGCTTTCCCATCAGCCAAATCGATCTTTCTTTGCTTTACTATTACAATAAGTTCTTTTCTGATAAAATTGGCTGCATTAATCCCTCTCCTAAAAGGTGTTGAAGGGAGATCTATAGGGATTGAGAGAAGCCCTAGAGCAATGCTCTCAAATGGGCGTGATAAATACTTGACTTCTTTGGGTTCATCTATACTCAAAAAGATCTTGCATGCAAGCGAAAAAGTGAAGTTCCTTGTGAGCTCATACGTCACAATCTGGTCGTTTCCTTCCCATCCATTTTCGAAGTGTTTTTGTGTTAACATATCCATAATTGGAACATATCTGTGTAATGCATCAGGCTTGAAGAAGTTTTGAAGCATCTTCCGCATCTTGATCGCTTCTATCTTTGATGTTTTGTTCGAAGAAGGAAATATCTTGTCCACAGAAGCTGGCCACCAAGCCTGAACAAGTTTGTTCTCATTCGAGAACAAGAACTTGTTACCTGCAGACCCACAAAACACTGCTGCGTCCTCTAGCATGAGGGATGTCCTGAATACCTGAGGCGAGAATCTAGCCATGCGGTCGAAGAAGAACTTTTCAGGTTTACCCTTCCAGCCAGTGGCAAGAAAATCTATACTTTCACCTATTATCGGCCACCCTTTATGGCCAGGTGGGAGTTTTCTGCTTTCCACTGCCGGCTTAGATTGGTGGAACATGTAATGAAGTGAGAATATGACAAAAACAACAAAGAGGGATAGGAGGGAAGCGTAGAAGATATCCATTGTTGATTGCTCTAGCTCGTAAGTTTTAATGGGTTCAGCTTGGAGTTTTGCGAGTATATATAGTTTTTGCTTTAAAGGAAAGAGTATATATATATAGAAAAAAGTTATATGCATGCATGGAGAATTGGAGATGAGGTGATAAAAAGATGTGAAATTAGCAAAGTATATATAATGATGCCTAAGGTTGACATTTTCATGGGAAAGATCGGATAAAGGAAGAAACGCTGAATCTCCACCAGTAAAGTGTCCATCAAGGTAATATATTACTCCATTATCAAGCATTTCTAATGTGGTATAGAAATAATAATATAGATAAATATGATGTAGGGGTTAGTATGGTTCGGTTTAGTACGGTTTTTGACTAAAACCGAACTGCAATCGTATTTGCGGTTTTTATAAAAATAGAAACCGCACCGAACCAAAAATCGCGGTTTCGGTTTTGCGGTTTTTTTGCGGTTTCTGCGATTTTGCTGTTTTTAACCGCACTGAACAATTACTTGTCACTTATATAATAATTGCGGTTTTTTGTTTTAAATGTTGATTTTTTTCGGTTATAACAATGTATAAATTCAATATAACAAACACTTTTATATGAATATTAATGATAATATGCACTAGAAGTCTTATAACTCGCATAAAATTTTCGATGTGACGTTTTTAAGTATAAAATAATTATTGTGTGGTGCGGTTCGGTTTTGCGCACGAAATCCGCAACCGAACCGCATTTATGGTTTTTCCTTTTTCTTAAAACCAAACCGTCGGTTTTTGTCGTGATGTGGTTTCTGCAGTTTGATTTTTACGATTTTACGGTTTACGGTTCGATTTCTGCTCACCCTAATATATATGATGTGCTGAATTTAGTTTCTCTTTTTTAAAACATACCGGCGTGAACCTGGTAAAAAAGATGAATATATCGAGTTTGAACATGGCGAGTTGAGTGTAACCTGTTGTTTTTTGTTGAACGGTGTTAGGAACAGAAAAAGTGTGATTATTAGTTATAAAATTATTTTATTTATGACTACTATTTATATATTGTTTTTATATTTTTAGAATATAAATAAAAAGAACACAAAGAAGGTTGATCGTAGATTACTATAAACAGTAAAGGTTTGTCTCATTAAATAAGGTTTTGCCACCCTCCTGTTATCATAGAACGTTTAACGTTTGTATAAATAACAAATAAAATGATGTTATACAAACATATAATTATACTATAAGTTACATCCGAACATCAATATGCTTGTGATGCAAACCATTGGAGCATTAGTTCAATGCGTGAAGCTCTTGTGCTTGAGTCAAATGACCCAAGTTCAATTCCCATCCTTGGCATTTGTTTCAAATAGGTACCCGCCTCCGTAAAACCTATGGGCACACTGGAGAGACTTTGTGGAATAAGAGATCGGGGGTCGAGTCTCGACTCGTCTCACTCCAGGTGTTGCTCCTCTGGGCCAGGAGAGTTGCCGGAGCTATTCTTTGTGAGGTGGACAATGGCTGATGCTAAAAGGCACCCGGGGTTAAGGTGTTCCCGCCAATCTTCACCTTTTGTGGAATATGCTTGTGATGCAAAGATCTGCACATATAGACATAAAAAAATAACAACCTACAGCAACAAATATATAATAACGGAATCGTATAAAATAAATAAGATACCTAAATTATAGTCTCAAGCTTGAATGCATGACTATTTAGGTATTTAATAACACGTTCCTTTATGTTACTTTGATTACTACAACTTTTAGTAGTAGGATAACTAGACGCAACTAGCAAGTGATTATATCCCCGTTTTCGAGAGAGTGCCAACTTTGTTAGACAAGCATCAAATAGGGAATGTTGTGCTATAGGAGGAACCTTTGGAACATAGTCATGTAGAAACTGTTTGCTTATAATCCAACTAGTTGATTCATGCTCGACCCCAACTGGTCTGAGTTAAACATTGGTGTTAGAGTCCTACAAGGTAAATGCATAACGATAGTACATTGTTAATTTCCATAGGGAAATAAAACTTCAACATAATGCAAATATTACCTTGAAAATAAGTAACAACAATTAGTTCATTCAAAAGAATTTATCTTTCACCATGAAATAGCTCTAGGTAGCAATGTTGGGTGTTTAGTCCACCTCCATTTGCGTCTCTCAAATGACTCAAATATCCATACCTACAAACCAAGAGTTGTAATTGTAAATAGCTATCTAATGCTAGTAACGGAAAAAGTAATTTACCTGATTAAATTACCTCGAAACGGAATACAAAACCAGCAACTGTGTATGATGGAATATATTTGCTATCCTTTTTCATTCCCAGATAATGCTCATCACTATGGAGTTCTATCACCTTATAAATTTGGTTGTACAAATGAGTCCATATATGCTCACCCCATGAAAAAGAATCCCACACTAAGTTTTCAACCAACCGAATCATTCTATCATCAACTACACTTGTCAACAAATGACCCATAAAAATTACTTCTAAACACAAAGTATACATAAACGAATTGCATCTTCACCAGCTATCTTGCCAAATGACTCTTCATCTTCAAGAAGTCCTAGAAGGTCTATGTTGGAGATATTCAAACCCTGTTTATTGAGGAATAACCTGGTACAAAACTTCAAGTCACCCGAAGAGTATAACCCTAACTTCACAAGTGCAAACTACTCATGACCAAAATGTAATATATGCCCTTCAAGGTAGTATAGTAGATGCATATCGTAACGCGAGTCATTTACTTTATGTTGTTTACGTAGCAAATAGTCAATCAAATTTGGTTCGTGGTTAAATAGTCTAAGTGTCGAAATATGAGATCGTTTAGCTATCGGAAATGAGTGAGCCTATTGGGGGCACACACTTAAACACGAAGAGTACGGTTATTATATATTTAATATATGTAACTCGTTTATATTTATCAAATATATAATATGCTTCACGAAATATATTTAACGTTTTTACTTTAACAGCTAGTCGTCGTAAACTAATTAATACTCGTTAATAAAATGAAAAATAGAAGAGCAAGTTTATTATTTTTGTTCTATACTCTTTGTCTAAAAAATAAAAAAAATAAAATAGATATACACGAGTGCATATTATGTAAAAGAAAACTGATTTTTCTATCTTTACAAATTTTATTTTTAGCACATATCATCTTGGTTCATTTCTCTTTATCAAGAAAGAATGATAAATATCTTTGATATGTCAAAAGATACAACAAAATATTTTATAAATCTTTGGTCTTGAACCTGCTCCACGACAAAAGACATTATATAGTTTTTGTTTTGTGCAACGACAAAAGTGTAGAGACATAGAAAAGAATAAAAATCAACTAGTTGCTTAACTTCTTTTGATTTCATTCGTACAACAGGAGATACAAGTTCTTGCGTTATCTTTATTTCATTATTGTATCTTTAAACCATTCGAACGTAATACTATTTAGTATTCGAATCGGTTTAAAACAAGATCAAGAACACTCGTTGTTAGCAATCGTGAAGCAACCACTGGCATCGTAACGTGCTCGTTTGACGTGTGTGTGAGCAACCTATAGAGACAGTTATTTAACCGTTTAGTTTCAAGATCAAGATCCGTTTAATTGATTTTTATCATTAAACTAAAAGGTTAGTGTTTTGTTTGTTTTATTATGTGTTAATGATAAATGTTATACTAGATCCATTCCACTGCGTACTCGTAGTTAATGGTTAGCTAGTATTCAAAATCCCAACAGTGGTATCAGACAGTCGTTCGCATGACATTTATGGGTTACACATAGATAAACATGCTAGATCCGCTTAAATACTCGCTTTATTTATTTTCTATGGCAATAACATGCATTCTTGCCATAAAGTTTTAATCTTGATATATGTCTAATAAAAATGGGTAGGTTTATTGGATTGGTTATTAAAGAAAATTTTATTTTTAATTCGTCAAAGACTTTAGCAATCACATTTTGTGATGCATGCTCGTCACCAAGTACCTAGCTCTAAAACTTGGTGAGGCTCTTTGATCCTCAAATTGGGAAAGACTCACTTGAGATCTTGGATCTTATATGATTTACTGCTTTCATATAGAGCCCGTCTTCTTCTTCTACCCCATTCTAGTATGTTTTTATGTGCTTATTTGTTTTCCATTATGAATTGCAAAACTTTATAATACAAGATTCTAGGAATCATAAAAACAGATCTCGACTTATATCGAAACTAGCTTTAAAAGTATGTGATATTAATACACTTATTTTTCCTTGCGAATCGCTCTGTGTTATTTGTTAAAACTTGTTTTTTGAACAAATCTTAATATTGACATAAGATATATGAAACTTGTTTTTATTATAATCTAATTGTTTATTGTCACTCGAGTTGGGCTTACATATCGTAATATGGGCTTATAAACTATCGTCTCAACGACGTGATTTGCAAAATTAATTGGTTTATAAAACTAAAAATTACAACACCGTTTTGTGTTTTACTAATGATGGACTTGCTATTGCACTACGTGTTCTAGTCAAGCTATCTAGGGTTTGAATGATCTTTAATGTTTCGACATCTATGTGATAATTATCCCAAGCACTTGCGCCTTCGGGCGCATGAAGAGTAGGATATAGGGTTTGATCATTCTTTAATGCTTTCCCGCTAAACACACCTAAAACAAAGTTAAGAAAAGGTTTTTCTTAACTTGTGCTAAAATGATGATTGCATGCATCTTTTTACGCGATTTTGACAATTGTTTTCTAAACGTATGTGATGAGACTGCTTTTATACATAGTCTCATCTTCCAAATAGGGCTTAAAATGCATTAAATATCATCAAAATACCCAAATATATGCTTGTGTTTGTTGCTTGTGTATTTTAGGTATGGATATTGAGATAATGACAAAAGATCACAAGAATCATGCAAAAACGAACACGGGAAACGAAGCCGCACAATGAACCAAGCCCTCGTGAAGACTTTCCCAAGATTTACCCTTGAAGATTTGAAGAATTATGAAGAAGGGTCCTCCAATTATGAAGAATTGACACTTTATACCCTTGTATCATCATAATTACAAGTTTGGTCCCTAAAGTTTGTCAAAATTACCAAAAGGGCCCTTAACTTTGAAGAATTGGCAAGTTTAGCCCCTCAACAAAGCTAAATTGTCAACCAATATCATCCACAAAGTCAAATATATCATGAAGTCCTTCAAAGTACAAGAAATGACAAGTTTGGTCCTTTTAAAAATCCAAAATTACAAAAAGGACCCTCAACTTTCAACAATTGGCAAAAATGGTCCCTCATTTATCAAGACTTGGCAAATTCAGTCCTCCAAGATGACAATCATACAAGTCAAGACCATTACCTTTGAAGAAAATACCAAACCAGCCCTTGAAGAATTCAAATATGGCAAGAAATACCCCTGAATTCATGTTACAAAAGTTTTTGGGCCAAAAATGCAAAAAGTCCAAAGTTGATAAGGCTTAAATGGGCGCTGATAGAGTTTTGTTTGCAAATGACAAGAAGAAAGGAAGTGAGGGGTTAAAAGGGGCCAGACAATAAACTTACCTAGACCAACCAGCTTGTGCCACGTGCCCCACTCACTTGAATCAACCACTCACAACTCACCCTTTGTCCACATCAGATCCCACTCACATTTAGTTATTAACTAATCCTAACAGATTAGTTTTAACTTGGCGCTAAACACCCAATTTAAAAACTAAACGGATTAAAAACATGTTCTTGGTGTTCTTGGCACAAATTGGGCATTTGCTAATTACCAACAATTAAACTCCCATAATGTGCAGATTTGTGATTAAGGGTCCTATAATCACAACCCAACCTTAAAACTTGACACCTCACCACCCCTTTTGTCTCCTTGTGTCTGCCCTGCTCCACACCCATGCATACTGCCAAAAAGGTGGCAGCAATCCAACGTTTGAGATACATGCTTACTTTCTAAGCTGCATATACACCCTTGGATGCTCTCACACATGCCAGCTACCACTACACAACAAGAAAAGTCACATGATTCTCCAAAGAAGACAAAGACCTCAAGGGCATTTTTGGGACTTTAGCATTAGGGTTTACACGTTTTGCAGCTTGCTAGGACCTTGTACACCCTCTATATAAAGGGTCTAGTTCATTTCATTTGTTCCTGCTTTTGGTTTTTCCTTTGTTCAAACACTTGTAAATCCTTTTTCAGTTTAATGAATTTGAGTTAAGTGATTTGAAGAAAGACCAAGTGCCATCTTTATTCTGCTTATTATTGTTCTTAGTTTACTACTTTTGAAGTTTAAAACCTGTTTTCAAAAGAGGAGTGTGCACAAGTTTGCATATTTTCCTCATTTTCTTGATATTTTGCTAAGTCTTGTTCCAATCTTGGAATTCTTGGGCTATAGGGCTGATCATAGCATCCTAACTGAGTTGGTTAAGGTGTGGTGAGGCTTATAACTTGGGGATAATCAAGTGTGGGGTAACAAGTTTGCATCAATCAAGATTTTTCCAAGTTTCTGATTTTTCATGTTATTGTGCTTAACCCTTGTTGAATCTTAGCAGGCTTTTGTGGAAGCTTGTGCTTGTTCTTGCTAGCACATAAGCTCAAAATTCGTGGGTGTGGATGTACATCCATGAGGTTTGCTTACTTAATCTCCAAATCTGCATAAATTGTGATTTTTGGTGATTTTTGTATGAAACTGTTGTTCTTGTGAATTTTGTGGCTTGTTCTTGCTTGAATCTGTTTAATAGACTTGTTTGAGTGTTAATTGATGCTTGGTTGGCCTAAAATCTTGTTTTGCTTTTGAAAATTCTTGATTTGAAAAAGTTAAAGGGGTGTTTGGGTCTACTGATTTATGCTTGTAATCTGATTTTGTGTTAAGGGAAAGTGTTGTTCATGCTTTACATCTGATATACCTTTGTTTGAGAGTGTTTTGCTGCAAGTTATTGGGTTTGAACACTTGAATTGATCAATCTGCTATTAAGGCCTTGTTTCTGCTTGTTTTGACCTAGGATTTTGGGAACACTTAGTGTGTATGCATGCTTAGGGATAAAAGTGGTTTAAACAAAGTTAATATAACCTGCTTGAAAGATTTGAGGAGTTGAAATTGGCTTGTGTGTCAAATACATCAGCAAAAGTATAAATCTGCTTGTGTAGTGTTCATCAGTAACTTTTATAGCTTGGATCTTGCTTAATTCTTTGAACCAGTGCATGAAACCTGTTTAGACTTGCTTATTGGAGTTTATTATAGCTTGTGTGTGCATTTGGTTGAATTTGGTTGGCTGATTTGTGCTTAAATTGCTCTTGAATGCTAAACTGCTCATTGTTCATGTCTGTGCTATATCTGGTGATAAATTGATTAAACTGTATCAATTGGCTGTTTGTGATTGTGTTATTTTGCTTGTTATTGACTCCTTTTGATCCAAAGATCAATTGGGTGCCTTTGTGAAAACTGAATCCAAGAAAAAGTCACTAAAGACAACAAGTCAAAATAGTCAAGCAGTGGGAAAAGTTCCCACTGCTCAACATCCAAAACTAGCCCCTGCTAGTGCAATTTTATCATCAGCTTATCAATAAGCTATTCTAGCTTATTCTGACTTGCAACAACTTATTTTTTGTAATAGATCTTCATTATTTGACCCATTTAAGTGAACTGGAGCTTATCAGACTTTGACTTTGACTTTTCACTAGAAAACCAACTTGTTTGACTTTTAAGATAAGTGCTTATTTGATTTTACAGCTTATTGAGTGTGCTTATTTGAAAGTTCTTTGGTTTTTAAGCTTAGTTTTGTCAAAAGAAACATTTTGCAACTTGAATCAGCTTCTGAGGTGGTCTAGATCATAAAAACGACTATTTTGTCGTTTTGTGAATAAGTTGTTGACTTGTTTCTGGCTTATTGAGTGGTCTTATTTGAAATTTATTTTTTCAGAAGTCTTTGTTAGGTCAAAAGAAGGTTGTGTGTTAAATCTTAGCTTATGGCAACAGCTTATAGCTTAATGGGCCAAAAAGCCCATTAAGAATAAGCTGCTTATTATAAGTTAGCTTATTTCACATTTTCAGCTTTTGGGCCTTTGGAAAAAGTTGTTTAAAATCAAATTTTGAGTCAACCTGTGCTTTTTGAGCTTATTTTGAGCACTTTTTCTTATTGGGCCTTAATTAAGCCCAATAAGGGACTGTTTTGGGTTTGGCCCATTTTCTAGGCCCAATAGGGGTATTTAGGTAATTTCACTTTCATTTTTGAGTTATTTAGGTTGAATTAAGCTAGTTTGCAAGTTTTTAGAATTTTTTATAATTTTTGGATTTTCAATATTATTTTAATATTATTTTATTATTAAAAATTAAAAGTCTGATTTTCTAGGTTTTTATATTTTTCCTAGGTTCTAAATACTTAATTAGGATTTTTTGCAACTTTCCAAATATTTTTTAGGTCTTTTAATTATTTGTTATAATTAATTTAAGATTTAATTGATTTTAGGAGTTTTTAATTATTTAAAAATAGTTTTAATTGGTTTTAAAATTTTGAAAAATAGTTTTTAGCTTAATTAGAGTATTTTTGAGGTTTACAAACTTGAAAATCTTATCTAATTAATTTTGATTTTTAGGGCATTAATTAGCATTAAAAAGTCATTATCTAATTAATTAAAAGGTTTTTGCAAGTTTTGATTTTTTGTAAACTCTTAGATTATTATTAAGGATTTTTGGTGATTTTTAGGAATTTTTAGGGTTAAATTTTAATTTTGGTGGTTTTTACGACTTTACGTGTACGCCTTTTTAGACTTAGTTTAATCCGTCTTCATAACCGTCATTCTTTTCTAATCCCCTTTCTATTTTTCTTTTCTCAAATATAATCACAAATTAATCCCAGTCATTACACACATAACACACTAGCCTCCTTGAGAACGAACTTAATTGGGTCATTCACACACGGTTTTCCTAAATCGACGTGCTCACTTGCCCTATTTATTGCATCCTTTTCCTAAAGGTGTAGTTTTACTCAACATCATTTTGGCGACGCCGCCGGGGAGGCGTGTTGTGTTTTGATTTGGCATTGTTGTTTTTATACTAACCATAATTAGTATTTGTATTAGTAGCACTCTACTAATACGTATTATCGTTTTTCGGTTTTTGTGTGAATATTATTACTATATTGTATACGTAGAACAATAAATACACAAGTACTCCAAATACGTGAGCAATCACAACCTTGACTTGGGAGGTCATTACCCAATCATTGTATTCGAATCTCAAACCAAAGAAAAAGGCAAAAATAGATAAATACTTTCGTGAAGCTTAATCTTGAAAATACAAACTATAAGGTGGGTATAAGGCGGATATTATAAAATATATCCTAAGGAAAAAGGCTCTTAAGTGCTTCGCGCCGCCTCGTTTCCCCGCTTGCTTGTGAGTATTTGATTGTGAGAGTGAATCGAGGGTTTTGCCGCCCAAAGTATTACTAAGTATCATATATATTTTCTTGGTTTCTATTGATTAAACCCTCTTGAACGATTTGGTGTTCCACCATCGTTCTAAAGTCATCGAAGGCGTTCACTCCACGTGTTCGTTTTCATTCCTTGAGGCTTCGTTAATCAAGAGATTTGATTAGTGAGGAGATTTGTGGACTCATTGTCTACTTAATACATTTCACCAAGTTCCAAAAAAGGTTAATACAATCAAAAACCACAAAAAAAAAAAAATTGAAAAAATACAAAACACCAAAAAGAATCTTCTTTGCTCGTCCCCTCGTTGTACGTGACGTTTATGCTAACTCGAAATCAAGCAAGACGTGCTCGTAAACGAAAAAACAAATCCATCACTCCAAACAATTCTAGTGAGGAGTCTCCTATTGACGAACCCATTGTAAGAGAAGCACCAACCATGGCGAATCGAACTATGATGGAGTTACTTCAAGCACCCACCGAGGGTTATGGAGAGGCTATTGTAATTCCCGCTATCCTTGCGGAGAATTTTGAGGTTAAGACGGGTTTGTTGTCCATGATTCAAAACAACAAATTCCGTGGTGATGAGAAGGACAATCCTCACAACCATATCCGCCAATTCAATCGTCTTACCGCTACTTGCAAGTTTAAGGATGTTTCAAACGACTCGATTAAGATGATGCTTTTTCCGTATTCCTTAGCGGGGCCCGCAAAAATTTGGTTAGAGAAAGAGCCACCCAATTCTATATTGACGTGGAAGGATCTCGTGTCTAAGTTTGTGAACCAATTTTTTCCGCCCTCTAAGACTACGCACTTGAAAAACGAGATTTCAAAGTTTTCACAAGAATTTAATGAAAGTTTTTCAACGGCTTGGAATAGGTTTAAGGAAATGTTACATGAATGTCCTCATCACGGTTTTTCCGATTTGCATCAAATTGACACGTTTTACAATGGACTTAATGATCATGAAAGAGATTATTTGAATGCCGCCGCGGGTGGTAATTTTTTGTGTAAAACGGTTGAGGAAGCTTTGGTGATTATTGAAAATAGATCTAAGGTGTATAGTCCTCGTAGCACGTCTAGTGTTCGTAAGGCTTCGTCTTCGGCTTCACCTTCTTTGTCTAATACCATCGATGCTTGCCAAATTGAGGCGAACTTGGAAAACAAGATTTTTGATAAGTTGAAAGGACTTTTGATTGAGTTTAAAGTTGGTGAACCAAGTGCTCCCGCTACGGTTAAAGCGGTTGAGGTTTCTTGCATGTATTGTGGTGGAGGTCATGATTTCTCCGAGTGCATTACCAACGGTGGTAACACTTCGAGTGCCTTTGCGGCCACGGGAAATTACAACTAAAACGGTCAAGTTTCCCGCTCTAATCAAATGACTCCACCGGGTTTTGGATCAAATCAAAATGCTAACAACTATCGCAACAATCAAGTTGGTTTTAAGAACAATTATAACAAGGGAAATTATGGGAATCAAGGGGCTAATAATCAAGTTTCAAACAAAAATGATTTTCAAAATAACAACAAGAGTTTGCAAACATTGAAAGATCTTCCAAGTGAGTTTGTTGAATATGCTAGTGGTAATGATGCTAGGTTTGACAACATTCAAAGAGAAATAATTAGCCTAAGATCCGAGTTCAAAAACGACTTGAAGAAAGAGTTGAAAAATGAGTTAGCTAATGAACTTAAGATCCACACCAACAAGATGGAAGGAAATGTCACTAGGTTGCAACAAAACCAACAAAAGATGGAACAAGGGCAACATGAGATTAAACAAGAGATGCTTAAAGCCGAGAAAAGGCAAACCGAAGCCGTATTGAGGCAATCTAATTTTGAAGATAAAATCTCGTCTATGTTTGAGGCAATAATGTGTAAACCGTCGTCAAGTGGTCTTCCTAGTAACACCATATCTAACCCTAAGGGTGAGATGAAAGTGATTACCACACGTAGTGGTAAGACACTTAAGGAGCCGATTCCTCAACCAATTGCTCCTACGGAGGAAGCAATTGAGGAAGAACCCGAGGTGGTGGTCCAAAAGGAGCATGTCCCAATCCCACAAAGTACCGCTCATACCACACCTACGGTTGACCCATTACCATCATTGGAACCCGAGATTCCAAAGGCTACGCCTATGCCCCAACCCACACCACCCTTGCCCTACCCATCGAGACTTAGGAAGGAGAAACGACAAGAGCGCGACAACTATCAATTTGAGCTTTTTATGAAAATGTTTCGTGATTTGCACTTTAATGTGAGTTTCGCCGATGCTTTGGTCATGATGCCTCGATTTGCCGCTAACTTTAAGAGTATGTTGAACAACAAGGAGAAATTACACCAAAAGTCTAGTTGTTCGTCGGTTTATCTTAATCGCATACCTCAAAAAGTCGGTGATCCCGGTAAATTTTTGATCCCTTGTGCAATCCAAGACATGGAAGAATGCTTCGCCTTGGCCGATCTTGGTGCTAGCATTAACTTAATGCCACTTGCAATCTACAAGTCGCTCAATCTTCCTAATCTTACTCCTTCACGAATGTCTATTGAGTTGGCCGATCATTCCACGATTCTTGCATGTGGTTTGGCGGAAGACGTTTTTGTGAAAGTGGGGAAGTTCTACTATCCCGTAGACTTTATTGTTGTTGACATCCCCACGGATCCTCAAGTTCCTCTTATTTTAGGTCGTTCGTTTTTAGATACGTCTATGGCTTTGATTGATGTGCATGCTAGAAAGATCACCTTACGTTTCAACGACGAGGAACTTGTTATAAACGCAACTCAAAATTCTCAACTATCTCATGTTTATTCCGTTGCTACCATAAACCTCGTTGATATGATCGACGTGGTTTGCGAGGAATTTTCACAAGAAGTTCTAGGTTTTGGTGATGAAGAAACTAGTGGCAATCCCACTATGTTAGATCCAATTCTTGATAATTCGACACCAACCTTCACTCCTTTCGAAGGTGGTGGTTTTACGTTGGAAGAATTCAATGTTCCACGTACTTGTGACGAAGACCTCGACAACTATGAGGACTTCTCGATTATCAAGGATTTTCTTAACGATTTCCCATTTCCTCCACCCGAGGAGGTTATGAGTATCGAGCCCAAATCTTCACTCGAGGAACCACCTATTCTCGAGTTGAAAGATTTACCTCCTCACCTCGAGTATGTCTATTTGGAGGAGGACGACAAGTTGCCGGTTATTATTGCGAAGGAACTTTCGAATGATGAAAAAACCGCACTTGTCGATGTTCTTAAGGATCACAAAGGGGCGATTGCGTGGAAGTTATCCGACATTAAGGGGATTGATCCCAAATTTTGTACCCACAAAATCTTAATGGAGGAGGATTTCAAGCCAACAATCCAAAGTCAAAGGAGGGTGAACCCCAAAATTCACGACGTCATCAAAAAGGAGGTCCTTAAACTCCTTGACGCGGGAATGATTTACCCTATTTCCGATAGCCCTTGGGTGAGTCCTATTCATTGTGTCCCTAAAAAGGGAGGGATGACCGTTGTGCCAAACGATGCCAACGAGTTAATTCCCACAAGACTCGTGACCGGATGGAGAGTGTGCATTGACTATCGTAAGTTGAATGAAGCCACTCGAAAAGACCATTTTCCCCTGCCCTTCATGGACCAAATGTTGGAGCGTCTTGCGGGAAACGATTTCTATTGCTTTTTAGATGGTTTTTCCGGTTACTTCCAAATTCCCATCGATCCTCGTGATCAAGAAAAAACTACGTTTACGTGTCCATATGGAACGTTTGCCTATCGTAGAATGCCATTCGGACTTTGTAATGCACCGGGAACTTTCCAACGATGCATGATGGCTATTTTTCATGATATGATCGAGAAGACGATGGAAGTCTTCATGGATGACTTTTCCGTGTTTGGTGATTCCTTTACTTCGTGTTTGTCGAACCTTGAGAGAATGTTAAAACGTTGCGAGGAAACCAACCTTGTGCTCAATTGGGAAAAGTGTCATTTTATGGTTAAGAGTGGAATCGTCTTAGGGCACAAGGTCTCGAAAGCGGGGATTGAGGTAGATCAAGCTAAGGTAGACGTCATCGCCAAATTACCTCATCCCAAAACCGTCAAGGGAGTTAGGAGTTTCCTAGGCCACGCGGGCTTTTATCGACGATTCATCAAGGATTTCTCGAAGATTTCTCGACCCATTACACATCTTCTTGAAAAAGAGGCACGTTTTGTCTTTGACGAAGATTGTGTACGAGCCTTTGAGATCCTTAAGAGGAAACTTACCGAAGCTCCCATTCTTGTTGCTCCAAATTGGAACCTCCCCTTTAAACTTATGTGTGATGCAAGTGATTACGCTATTGGGGCCGTTTTGGGGCAACGTCATGAAAAGCACTTCTTGCCTATCCACTATGCTAGCAAGACGATGACCGAGGCTCAACTTAAATACACTACAACGGAAAAGGAGTTCCTTGCCGTGGTGTATGCATTTGAGAAATTCCGACCTTATCTCGTCTTGACAAAATGCATAGTGTATACGGACCATTCGGCTATCAAGTATCTCATGGCTAAACAAGATGCAAAACCGAGATTACTTCGTTGGATTCTCCTCCTTCAAGAATTTGATCACACCATCGTTGACAAAAAAGGAGCCGAGAATCTAGCGGCCGATCATCTCTCTCGTTTGGAAGATCCTCACCAAAGTGTTTACGAGCCTAAGGAAATCACCGAAACATTTCCGCTCGAGACACTTGGTCTAGTAAATTCCAAGCTTGATTCTTCTACCCCATGGTTTGCGGATTTTGCAAATTACCATGCGGGTAACTTCATCGTTAAGGGTATGACAACTCAAGAAAAACGAAAATTCTTTCGTGATGTCAAGTTCTACTTTTGGAACGACCCTTACTTGTTTCGAACTTGTGCGGATCAAATCATCCGACGTTGTGTTTTTGGCACCGAAGCTTCTAACATCCTTAAAGCTTGCCATGAGGGACCCACGGGTGGTCACCACGGTGCTAATCTCACGGCTAAAAAGGTGTTTGATGTCGGCTTCTTTTGGCCTACTATTTACCGAGATGCACAAGATCTTGTGAAGTCGTGTGATGCATGCCAACGACAAGGAAAAGCCTCACAAAAAGATGAAATGCCACAAAATATCATTCAAGTATGTGAGATCTTTGACGTTTGGGGCATAGACTTTATGGGGCCGTTCCCATCATCTCGTGGTAATAAGTACATCCTTGTTGCGGTTGACTACCTATCTAAGTGGGTGGAGGCGAAGGCCTTGCCCACTAATGATGCTCGTGTGGTAGTTAAGTTCTTGAAAAGTTTGTTTGCTAGGTTTGGAACCCCTCGTGCGATCATAAGCGATCGTGGAACCCATTTTTGTAATGACCAATTTGAAAGGGTTCTAAGGAAATATGGGGTTACACATCGTCTTTCTACGGCTTATCACCCACAAACGAGTGGGCAAGTCGAGGTTTCAAACCGAGCATTGAAGAGGATCTTGGAGAGATCCGTGGGGGAAAACCGACAATCTTGGTCGGATAAGTTAGACGATGCTTTATGGGCCTTTAGGACCGCTCATAAGACGCCCATTGGGTGCACTCCCTATAAGCTTGTGTATGGAAAGAATTGTCATTTGCCTATCGAGTTAGAACACAAGGCTTATTGGGCCCTAAAGCATTGTAATGATGACATGGAGACCGCGGGAAAACACCGGAAAATGCAATTAAATGAATTGGATGAATTGAGGGATATTGCTTATTAAAATTCATTGATTTATAAAGAGAAAACTAAAAAGTTGCATGATTCAAAAATTAAAAACCGGGTTTTTAACATTGGGGATCAAGTATTGCTTTTTAATTCAAGATTGAAAATCTTTTCCGGTAAATTGAAATCCCGTTGGTCCGGTCCATTCACCGTGACTCAAGTGTTTCCGTATGGGACCATCGGGCTAGCTCAAGATGATGGTCCTAACTTCAAGGTGAATGGACATAGGTTGAAGCACTACTTTGGTGGGGAAGTTCCATCCTTGAACTACCTCGACCAAGTCACCTTCCCCAATGATAATTAGTGTTGAGGGGATCGAGTCGAGCTCATGACTCGGTAATCAAAAACGAGGAGCCTCGTGGGGGAGTCCCATGCTTATCCTATGTACATATTATCGCTTTCTTAGTCTAATGTAGCTTACGTGTGGGGATTTGTGCCCTTCCATCCTTTGTTCCGTGGTTGTTTGTGATATGTGGTTTTTAGATCATGATCTTCACGATTGGAACCTCTCGTGTTCGTTTTATGGAAGCACTCGATCGTTTGCTTTGGAGACATTTCTCAATATCCATGATATATCCTTTATTGTTCTAACCTTAGGTTTTTAGCACACTTCATAAATGGCTATTACTTAATGGTTACACCCTTTCCATGCTAGATTAGGCATTCGACTACGTCTCTAGTATGGGGGTGTTTGCACCCCTAGACTCGAAACATTGAGGAAAATGTTTAACTTTAGTATGGGGGGGTGAATAGATACTTGCCTTGCCAAACCTTCACGCTTTCCAAAGTTTATCGTTTTGTTTATCATTTTTGTTGCAAAATAAGGCTAAAAATGGCCAAATTTTAAAATTTTCTCATTTTTTATAAGTGTTTGAAGACACGAATGTAGGTTTTCCGATGGCGAGAATAAGAGTAATTTTTGACTCGACCGTGCGTGTTGAGCACTTAGCTTTTGATTCCTTAACTACACATTAGGCTAAGTCTCTTAAATGAGGACGAGAAATGATAGAGTTAATTATAAGTTACTATGCTAAACATAGAGTACTCGTATTCTTTCAAAAACTCATGTGTTCTCGTTGTTTGCTTATTCTCCCTTCGCATGTAAATATTTTTTGCTTAATAAATATTGACTTAGCGGTTTAATTAGGATTGTTGGGTTTCTAGTCTTTTCTAGTAGCTTCCGTGTAATTAAATTGGGAAGACATTAAGGTATCGCCAGCGTCACGGTTTTGAAGTATTGGCACCCTAATAATCGAAAGCTTCACCCAATAATAAGATTTCAAGTGCTCACCTAAATCAAGCAAACAATTTGAAGCCTCACAAGGCCGAAAAATCTATGCAAAATTGAAAGTGAATCAAGCCTTAATCTTCGAAGCTTTAAAGATCCAAAATTCGCCTTAGCGTGAGGATATACGTCTTTGGCTAATAAAACCACCGATGAGGCGGATAATAAAAGGCAAGGCAAGACCGAAGTCATAATAAAAGCTTCATGGCGAAGTTGAATAAAAGATGGAGGTAAACCAAAGATAATAAGGCCCTTCCGTTAGGGGGCGTATAAAAGTCTTGGTAATAAGTCTCATGTTCAAAACCGTTATAAAACCGTGTTTATCGATTCTTCTTGTCAACTTAATTTTCTAACATCGTTGTCTATTAGGAGGGGTTATTGATTTGATGGTCTTAGTTACACCGTTAGGACTCTATTTTTAGATCTAAATCTCTAATATCGCATAAGTCAAACAATGTATCCTCGTGAAACATTCAAGACATCATAAAATATAAGAGATACAACTTAGGAATAATGGGAGGATAAGTACGTGATTAGGGCATATGAGTAGTGTTAGCATTACTAACTTATAATGACAATGATCTCGTTGCACGCTTAGCATGGAATTGGAGTGAAAATCGAGGATGACGAAATTATTTCTAACGAAGCATTCACGTGTTCTTGTTCTATGAACCTAAACGTCCCATTTTGCGATGAAAATCATACATTATGTCTATAACACAAGTAGTAGTAGTAATAGTAGTGTATCTAGTTTATCATTCAAATAAAGTGAATAAAATAAATTTTGGAGATGCTTTGATACTTTATTCTAGCATTGCGTGAGGGCACGGCAATGGTTTAGTATGGGGGAGTGATGAGACTGCTTTTATACATAGTCTCATCTTCCAAATAGGGCTTAAAATGCATTAAATATCATCAAAATACCCAAATATATGCTTGTGTTTGTTGCTTGTGTATTTTAGGTATGGATATTGAGATAATGACAAAAGATCACAAGAATCATGCAAAAACGAACACGGGAAACGAAGCCGCACAATGAACCAAGCCCTCGTGAAGACTTTCCCAAGATTTACCCTTGAAGATTTGAAGAATTATGAAGAAGGGTCCTCCAATTATGAAGAATTGACACTTTATACCCTTGTATCCTCATAATTACAAGTTTGGTCCCTAAAGTTTGTCAAAATTACCAAAAGGGCCCTTAACTTTGAAGAATTGGCAAGTTTAGCCCCTCAACAAAGCTAAATTGTCAACCAATATCATCCACAAAGTCAAATATATCATGAAGTCCTTCAAAGTACAAGAAATGACAAGTTTGGTCCTTTTAAAAATCCAAAATTACAAAAAGGACCCTCAACTTTCAACAATTGGCAAAAATGGTCCCTCATTTATCAAGACTTGGCAAATTCAGTCCTCCAAGATGACAATCATACAAGTAAAGACCATTACCTTTGAAGAAAATACCAAACCAGCCCTTGAAGAATTCAAATATGGCAAGAAATACCCCTGAATTCATGTTACAAAAGTTTTTGGGCCAAAAATGCAAAAAGTCCAAAGTTGATAAGGCTTAAATGGGCGCTGATAGAGTTTTGTTTGCAAATGACAAGAAGAAAGGAAGTGAGGGGTTAAAAGGGGCCAGACAATAAACTTACCTAGACCAACCAGCTTGTGCCACGTGCCCCACTCACTTGAATCAACCACTCACAACTCACCCTTTGTCCACATCAGATCCCACTCACATTTAGTTATTAACTAATCCTAACAGATTAGTTTTAACTTGGCGCTAAACACCCAATTTAAAAACCAAACGGATTAAAAACATGTTCTTGGTGTTCTTGGCACAAATTGGGCATTTGCTAATTACCAACAATTAAACTCCCATAATGTGCAGATTTGTGATTAAGGGTCCTATAATCACAACCCAACCTTAAAACTTGACACCTCACCACCCCTTTTGTCTCCTTGTGTCTGCCCTGCTCCACACCCATGCATACTGCCAAAAAGGTGGCAGCAATCCAACGTTTGAGATACATGCTTACTTTCTAAGCTGCATATACACCCTTGGATGCTCTCACACATGCCAGCTACCACTACACAACAAGAAAAGTCACATGATTCTCCAAAGAAGACAAAGACCTCAAGGGCATTTTTGGGACTTTAGCATTAGGGTTTACACGTTTTGCAGCTTGCTAGGACCTTGTACACCCTCTATATAAAGGGTCTAGTTCATTTCATTTGTTCCTGCTTTTGGTTTTTCCTTTGTTCAAACACTTGTAAATCCTTTTTCAGTTTAATGAATTTGAGTTAAGTGATTTGAAGAAAGACCAAGTGCCATCTTTATTCTGCTTATTATTGTTCTTAGTTTACTGCTTTTGAAGTTTAAAACCTGTTTTCAAAAGAGGAGTGTGCACAAGTTTGCATATTTTCCTCATTTTCTTGATATTTTGCTAAGTCTTGTTCCAATCTTGGAATTCTTGGGCTATAGGGCTGATCATAGCATCCTAACTGAGTTGGTTAAGGTGTGGTGAGGCTTATAACTTGGGGATAATCAAGTGTGGGGTAACAAGTTTGCATCAATCAAGATTTTTCCAAGTTTCTGATTTTTCATGTTATTGTGCTTAACCCTTGTTGAATCTTAGCAGGCTTTTGTGGAAGCTTGTGCTTGTTCTTGCTAGCACATAAGCTCAAAATTCGTGGGTGTGGATGTACATCCATGAGGTTTGCTTACTTAATCTCCAAATCTGCATAAATTGTGATTTTTGGTGATTTTTGTATGAAACTGTTGTTCTTGTGAATTTTGTGGCTTGTTCTTGCTTGAATCTGTTTAATAGACTTGTTTGAGTGTTAATTGATGCTTGGTTGGCCTGAAATCTTGTTTTGCTTTTGAAAATTCTTGATTTGAAAAAGTTAAAGGGGTGTTTGGGTCTACTGATTTATGCTTGTAATCTGATTTTGTGTTAAGGGAAAGTGTTGTTCATGCTTTACATCTGATATACCTTTGTTTGAGAGTGTTTTGCTGCAAGTTATTGGGTTTGAACACTTGAATTGATCAATCTGCTATTAAGGCCTTGTTTCTGCTTGTTTTGACCTAGGATTTTGGGAACACTTAGTGTGTATGCATGCTTAGGGATAAAAGTGGTTTAAACAAAGTTAATATAACCTGCTTGAAAGATTTGAGGAGTTGAAATTGGCTTGTGTGTCAAATACATCAGCAAAAGTATAAATCTGCTTGTGTAGTGTTCATCAGTAACTTTTATAGCTTGGATCTTGCTTAATTCTTTGAACCAGTGCATGAAACCTGTTTAGACTTGCTTATTGGAGTTTATTATAGCTTGTGTGTGCATTTGGTTGAATTTGGTTGGCTGATTTGTGCTTAAATTGCTCTTGAATGCTAAACTGCTCATTGTTCATGTCTGTGCTATATCTGGTGATAAATTGATTAAACTGTATCAATTGGCTGTTTGTGATTGTGTTATTTTGCTTGTTATTGACTCCTTTTGATCCAAAGATCAATTGGGTGCCTTTGTGAAAACTGAATCCAAGAAAAAGTCACTAAAGACAACAAGTCAAAATAGTCAAGCAGTGGGAAAAGTTCCCACTGCTCAACATCCAAAACTAGCCCCTGCTAGTGCAATTTTATCATCAACTTATCAATAAGCTATTCTAGCTTATTCTGACTTGCAACAACTTATTTTTTGTAATAGATCTTCATTATTTGACCCATTTAAGTGAACTGGAGCTTATCAGACTTTGACTTTGACTTTTCACTAGAAAACCAACTTGTTTGACTTTTAAGATAAGTGCTTATTTGATTTTCCAGCTTATTGAGTGTGCTTATTTGAAAGTTCTTTGGTTTTTAAGCTTAGTTTTGTCAAAAGAAACATTTTGCAACTTGAATCAGCTTCTGAGGTGGTCTAGATCATAAAAACGACTATTTTGTCGTTTTGTGAATAAGTTGTTGACTTGTTTCTGGCTTATTGAGTGGTCTTATTTGAAATTTCTTTTTACAGAAGTCTTTGTTAGGTCAAAAGAAGGTTGTGTGTTAAATCTTAGCTTATGGCAACAGCTTATAGCTTAATGGGCCAAAAAGCCCATTAAGAATAAGCTGCTTATTATAAGTTAGCTTATTTCACATTTTCAGCTTTTGGGCCTTTGGAAAAAGTTGTTTAAAATCAAATTTTGAGTCAACCTGTGCTTTTTGAGCTTATTTTGAGCACTTTTTCTTATTGGGCCTTAATTAAGCCCAATAAGGGACTGTTTTGGGTTTGGCCCATTTTCTAGGCCCAATAGGGGTATTTAGGTAATTTCACTTTCATTTCTGAGTTATTTAGGTTGAATTAAGCTAGTTTGCAAGTTTTTAGAATTTTTTATAATTTTTGGATTTTTAATATTATTTTAATATTATTTTATTATTAAAAATTAAAAGTCTGATTTTCTAGGTTTTTATATTTTTCCTAGGTTCTAAATACTTAATTAGGATTTTTTGCAACTGATAACTCGCTTTTACTCAGGTTAAAAATATTCGTTATGTTCCGATCTAATCGAATTGAACAACTTGATGTTTTATGTGTGACTCAGTTGAACTTTGGTGAATCAAAGATGTGTCGTTGTAGTTTTGAAAATTAAAGGTGCAAAACAATTAAAGTAAAGGTGCAATTAAAATAAATCTAAGTCTAATTAAAATAAAGTGCAAGAATTTAAAAGTAAGACTAAAATTAAAGGGCAATAAAGTAAATAACGCAAACTTAAATCTAACTAAGGCAAACTTAAAACGCAACTAAAACTAAAACTTAAACTAAGGCAAATAAAGCTTAAAATGAAAAGGCAGAAAACTAAAAACTAAGATTTCCCTATCCGGAATAAACTCCTATTCGGAATAACTGTCACCTATTCGGAATAAATAGCCTTATTCGGAATATTTGTCTACTCGGAAAGCCAACCCTATTCGGAATATTTGCTCTATTCGGAATAAAGAGCCTACTCGGAATATGGGTCCTATTCGGAATACTGTCACTATTCGGAATGTTCTCCTATTCGGAATAAATACCCTATTCGGAAAAATCAGCTCTATTCGGAATATTCAGAAAGTTCCGAATAGCAATTCTTAAAAACTCCTATGCGGAACAAATGTTCCGAATAAGCAATCTCACAAGATCCCTATTCGGAATAAATGAAATGTTCCGAATAGAACACTAATTTCCACACCTATTCGGAATAATCTGGGCACAGGTCTGGGAAAGAACAGTTACTGTATAAAACGAAGAACAAGGAAGATTAAAAAGGCACGAATTAATTAAGAACTTAACCAAATCAACAAAAAGATTAAACCAAACAACTAAATAAACAAATATAAAGCATCAACAATCAATCCAAAACAATAAAACTAACAAAACTTAATCAAATCAATCAAAACCCACTTAAGTCAATCAACAAAAATAAAGAACATAAACATGAACAAATCAACAAAAAGATTAAGAAAGGAAGAATGAGATTAACAAGATAAAGATAAAACTTGACAAGAATTAAAAAGGAAAACTTACTTGAATTAAATGGTAATTAAGTGCAAGACAAGGTAATTAAATTGGACAAGTAAATAAAGATGCAAGGTAATTAAAAATGGAAGAGCTAATTTGTCAAGTTAGCCAACAAAACAAATGATAACTAATCTAATCTATTTATAGGGGAGGATTAGGAAGCTTCCTCCCCTCCTTCATTTCTTGTTAATTGCAAGATTAAGTCCTTCCTTCATTTAATCTTCATTTAATTGCGTCATTAGTCCTTTTCTTCTCATCTTTCTTTTAAGTTTGGACTTTAAGGACTTGTGGCTCGGGATATCTTTTGAACTCGTCTTTAATTTCTTCAATAAAATAGACTTGAGTTTCTCGGCTTTTGATAAACTTCCGTCTTTTGACTTTTTCTTCGATAAATCTTTAGAATTGGTCTTGGACTTCCGTTCTTTTTCCACTCTTGATTTCTCGACTTCGTCTTTCATCTTTTTCTTCAATAAAAGCCGTGAATGCCCGTGAATTCTTGTGTTTTCTCCACTTTTCACAATTCCGTCCTAAATTACAACAAAAACACAAACCACGCATAATTCCGACATAAAAGACATAAAATACACGTTTTGGTCCGGTTATTATTGTAATTAAGTGGTAGAAAAGATGGGTGTTTACACACCTATCAAATCCCCTACACTTGACCATTGCAATGTCCTCATGCAATGCATTAGTTACAAAGCATGTTTACACTTTTCATAATAATCAATCCACATTGGCCTTTATTAAAGAGATAGAAAATTATAAAAATGCAAAGCAAAGAAATTAAAAGCATACCTTGGGTTTTGAAAATGTCATGAATAATCATCATCCTCAACTTTTCACTTTCTCCAAACCAAGCTTAAAAACGAGATCATTGTTATTATAAGTTAGTAGACTAACACGAACTCATGTGGGCCAATTACTCACTTAGACTCCCTTATTCCTATGGGTATCTCTTATATTTTATTTATTTGTCTTGAATGATCACGAAGATGCATTGTTTGACTTATTTAGATAATTATTAAGTCTGAAAATAAAGTGCACGATTTAATCAATAGTTAGCTAAAGGACCAAATCTTTTAAAACTGCTTCTCGGGATATCAAAAAGTTCATATCTTGGCATAACTTGGTTCGCGATTTGAGACCTTTCTCGGGCCGATATTTGGCAGCGACTTCATACTTCAAATCTTGAGAGACGTTCATGAAATAATGGTCTTCTCTTCATAATAGGAATTTCTTCACTTGGAATTTTTGAGAGATTCTTCATATATGGACCACGACTTCTTCATTTTTCTCCAATCTTTATTTTGGATTTTGATATACAACGATCCGCCTCCTTTATTGACTTGGATCTATTTATCCTCATACCTTGTTAGGGTCTTTTCGGATACACTTCTCCATGACTTTTGGGGAGTTTTTGCTTTTCGTCGTGTGTCTCGATCCTTCATATTGATTTTCGATAAATGATTCTTCACATCACTTTTGGATCTTTAGCAACAAAACATAGCCCTCATGCCTTGTTAGGGCCTTTTCGGACTCGCCAATCTTCGCGCCCCGCTTCATAAGTTATGCCTTGGCTATGAACTCTCGTCATTACCGAGCAACTTTTAAACGATCTGGGGCTAGAAGCTAAGTAACTTTTCAAATCGTACAACCTTATTTATTAGCAGATAAATTTATTAGCAAGCGATGGGAGAATAGGCTTATAATTAACTCACATAAATTCACGAAAGAATACCGAACTTATAATTGGCTCTATCATCTCTCGTTCTCCACAATTTAAAATCTCAAGTAATGAGACTCGTGAATACTTAGCCTATTAAATCAAAGTTTTGGGTTTTCGAGTCGCCTATAGGATCTTGCAAATTCTTAGACTTTTTCAAGTTTAGAAATCGCATCTTAAAGTTCCCTTGATAAACGACTCTCTAGGATCAATTATAGGAACTTGCGAAAAGTTCTTGTTCTTAACCCGTGAGAGTTAAGACTTTCGCGATTTATAGCTCCCTATATAAAAGCCTAGCAAAACTTGATTTAAACACGTTAAGGATACTAGCTAGAGTGAACTCGGATTGAGTCAAAAGATTCACAACGTTTGAAAATTAAAACCACTTATTAAACATTTATTCTAGCAAAGAAAGAAATAACTATACAAAAGGGAAAAACTAATAGGCCAAAATAGATCAAAAATTTGAAAAATGTCGAAAAATTGATTTTCCGGTTAAAATGAGGACAAAAACAAGGAAAAGACCACTTAACTTCGATAGAAGTCCCCCCTACACTTAAGATAAACATTGTCCTCAATGTTTAAGCATATGGGAGTAAACTCCCCTACACTTAGGACATTGTGCACGTTGTTTAAATCTCGCTAAGGAAAAGACAACTAAAGAGATTCCTATTTTAATATTGAGAAAATATAAAATAGGGAATCGAAAAGAGTTTAGGATAGAACCGGGAAGAAGTAGAACACGGAATCACGGGTCGTCAAGAATCATCAAGAGGGTATCATTGAAGCTCGAATCCCTGATTAAGAAGTGAGGAGAGGAAATAGCAAACCAAAGGGGTCCCCCCTACACTTATGATAAAGAAAGCGGAAAGATAGATGCATGGGTTGCCTCCCAAGAAGCGCTTGGTTTTTGTTAACCGAGTCGTGAGCCTGACTCGACCTTGAGCATCAATGGAAGAAGCATGAAACAAATCCACCAGGATCAAAGACATAGTTTTCATCCATCAATAGGCAAGAGCTTAAGGTGAACAAGGCAAGCCAAAAGAGAAGCGGCAAGGTTCCCTTAAGCAGAGATGGAGCACAGTAGAAGCAAGTATGAAGCGGTGCAAGCATGTCTTCCAAATTTCCAAAGATTTTTCCTTTTATTGCATCAGGTGGATACTGAGATGGCTTAAAGACTTCAATACCGGGATCGAACACCTTTTCCTTCAGGGGAAAATAGCACTCCGGCTCAGCCGAGTGTGAAGAAGATCCGCAAAGAAGCACAACCTCGTCCTCAGAAGTGGGACAAAGAGGTGTCAAATCATAAGTGCAACGGATTTTGGTGTCAACCGGTTTCTTCTCCTTGGACAAAATGCTCTTCAAATCCAAAGTAGGATCAAGACGATAATCTTCAAAGTCCAAAGGAGGTGCATCACTCTCATGAGGGAAGTATGTGTTAAGAAATTCAGAGAAATCTTCCTCGAATGAGTAATCGTCCAAAGTAGGATCGAGTGATGGCGGAGGATCTTCATCATGTGAAGAATCGCTCGAGAGAGTATCGGCCTCATCAAAATCATCATATGTAGGCAGCTCGGGATACTCAGAAGTACAATCAAAATCATCCGAATCTGAGCTAGAATTATCATCTTCATAAGCATCAAAGACCGGTGGAGAATCAAAAATGGGAGAAGCGTCCAAGGTAGGGAGAGAATCATCCACATTATCTTCAAAGAGTGGATTATCAGTGGAAGACTCGAATAGAGGATTGCCATAGATGGTAAAGTCATCAAGCACATTGATCATATTCACTGATTCTCGGCCTCCAAAAGATCTGCCTGTAAGCCTCCCCATTTTAAAAATTTTAGAATCATCCCCGACTCGTAAGATTAACTCACCTTCGGCCACATCTATTAAAGCACGTCCGGTTCTCAAGAATGGCCGACCAAGTATTAAAGGAATACGAGGGTCCATTTCATAATCAACTACGACAAAATCGACCGGGAAGGTAAATGTGCCAACTTTGATAAACACGTCTTCGGCTATACCAACGGGGTAAGCGAGAGTGCGGTTTGCAAGTTCGAGAGTCATCTTTGTAGGAATGAGATCGGGCAATGATAGTGTTTTCCAAACACTGAGTGGCATAAGATTAATACTAGCCCCGAGATCAGCAAGGGCAGTAAATTCTTCAGTTTTGTTGAATAAGCAAGACAACACAAAACGACCGGGATCTCCAAGTTTTTCCGGAAGTTCTTTAAGAAGGACTGCAGAGCAGTTTTCATTTAAGCGTGTGTTGGCAAGTTCAAGTAACTTCTCCTTCTTGCTAAGCAAATCCTTGAATGTTTTGACGAATTTCGGCATGTGGCAAAGTGCTTCAACAAGGCTAATGTTGATGGTCATTTTAGATAGCATATCCACATATTTCATTACATTACAATCATTCTTGGTTAGCTCATTGGTCTTGCCTATGCGAGAAGGGTATGGGATTCTGGGCTGATAAGGATTGGGTGGAGGTGTAGTTGGCGAAGGTTGTGATGTTGAAGGGTCCTTCCGAGATACATCGTCATGACGAGGCGGAGACGGTAATGGTGTACTATTACTAGGTGTAGGAGGAGTAGGGCTACATGGTGGTGGAGGAGGTGTAGATGATGGTGGTGGGGTAGATGGAGTGACAATGGTAGTTCCACTACGCGTAGTTATAGCGCTCACATTAGCTCGCGGATTGGTGACGGTATTTGAAGGTAGAAAACCCGAAGAAGAAGGTTGAGCGTCAGGCAAGAAACTAGCCAACAGATTCTTCAATTCAGTTGTTTGATTGATGAAAGAGGATTGAAGATTATCACGAACCTCAGTTCTGATGTCATTACCTTGTTTCAAGATATCTCCTTTCAAATTAATTATTTGGCTCTGCAGATTCTTGATTTGCTCACCTTGAGTTCTCATGATTGTGTCAACATCGGGATTAATGGGTGGGTGTTGTTGGGTGGGTGGTTGATAAGGATTAGAAGCACGAGGTGGGATTTGGTTGCTTCTATTGTAGTTGTTGGCGGGATTTTGGTTTTGAGGAGAAAAACCGGGTGAAAGGTAATTGTTGGAACGGTAGCTCAGCAGATTTCTATCCCCTTGTTGTCTAGCTTGGTAATTTTCCGGTGAATAATTACCATAAGCTGCATACACATTTTCCGGATTTCCTTGTGTTGAAGGACAATCGGTGTATGAGTGAGGACCGCCACATGTTTCACAAGGATTAGCAACCGCTTTAACTTGTTGTTGTTGGTGGGTTGAAGCGAGAAGCGTAATACTTTTGCTCATTTCGGCCATCATGCGGGTGAGTTCGGTCATCTCAGGGTTTGCTGAGGTAGAAGAAACATTGACTCTCGTGTTGTTTCTAGAAGAGGCAGAGGAATCCCAGTTCTTATGATGAGTAGTCATGTTTTCAATTAACTCTCTACACTCCTCGGGTCTCCTTTTCATGAATGTGCCACCGGCGGCTGCATTGATCGTATCACGATCTCGAAAAGTCAATCCGTTGTAGAAAGTATCGATCAAGGTGACCGGAAGCATGTTGTGGTTTGGACAACGGTCGATCAAGACATTATATCTCTCCCATGCATCAAAAAGAGATTCATCGGGATCTTGCATGAAACCGCTGATCTGATTGCGAAGGCTTGTGACCATGGATGGTGGAAAGTAGCGCGACAAAAAGCGTTGAGTCATGTCATCCCAAGTGCGAATAGAATTCTTCGGGAGACGATCAAACCATTTCTCGGCATGATGTAATAGAGTGTGTGGAAAGAGTTGTAGGCGAAGCTCATCCATAGTGGCACCAACCAACTTCATGCTCTGGGTGATTGTAATGAACTTGTCGAGATGTTTGTTGGCATCATCATCAGGCAATCCTCTAAATGGGTTTGTTTGCACTTGCTGAATCATGTGGTGCTTCAACGAAAACTCAGGAGCGTTGATTTGCATCGGCGCAATCGGTCCTCCTCGTCCAAACATTGTTGGTTGACAAAGTTCCTCCATGGTCCGAAGATCGGGCTGTGGAGGAGCATTGTTGTTATTATTATTATTATTGAGGTGCGGTAGTTGATTATTGTTGTTAACACCTGCCATATCTAAATCTTCTTGAGGCTCGGGCTCTTGATAATTAGAAGATCTAGTACGCATACACCTGAAAATGCAAAAGAAAACAAAACCAAACACAAAGACAATATATATACACAATAAAAATAAAATCTTTTTGGATTTTTGAAATTTTTAATTTTTATGATTTTTTGAAATTTTATGCAAGAAAAATAACGCTCACAAGTGAACGGATCCCAAAAAGCAACGTGTCTCTCACAAAAAACTGTTGATCTTTACGAAAAGAGCCGGCAGCGGCGCCATTTGATAACTCGCTTTTACTCAGGTTAAAAATATTCGTTATGTTCCGATCTAATCGAATTGAACAACTTGATGTTTTATGTGTGACTCAGTTGAACTTTGGTGAATCAAAGATGTGTCGTTGTAGTTTTGAAAATTAAAGGTGCAAAACAATTAAAGTAAAGGTGCAATTAAAATAAATCTAAGTCTAATTAAAATAAAGTGCAAGAATTTAAAAGTAAGACTAAAATTAAAGGGCAATAAAGTAAATAACGCAAACTTAAATCTAACTAAGGCAAACTTAAAACGCAACTAAAACTAAAACTTAAACTAAGGCAAATAAAGCTTAAAATGAAAAGGCAGAAAACTAAAAACTAAGATTTCCCTATCCGGAATAAACTCCTATTCGGAATAACTGTCACCTATTCGGAATAAATAGCCTTATTCGGAATATTTGTCTACTCGGAAAGCCAACCCTATTCGGAATATTTGCTCTATTCGGAATAAAGAGCCTACTCGGAATATGGGTCCTATTCGGAATACTGTCACTATTCGGAATGTTCTCCTATTCGGAATAAATACCCTATTCGGAAAAATCAGCTCTATTCGGAATATTCAGAAAGTTCCGAATAGCAATTCTTAAAAACCCCTATGCGGAACAAATGTTCCGAATAAGCAATCTCACAAGATCCCTATTCGGAATAAATGAAATGTTCCGAATAGAACACTAATTTCCACACCTATTCGGAATAATCTGGGCACAGGTCTGGGAAAGAACAGTTACTGTATAAAACGAAGAACAAGGAAGATTAAAAAGGCACGAATTAATTAAGAACTTAACCAAATCAACAAAAAGATTAAACCAAACAACTAAATAAACAAATATAAAGCATCAACAATCAATCCAAAACAATAAAACTAACAAAACTTAATCAAATCAATCAAAACCCACTTAAGTCAATCAACAAAAATAAAGAACATAAACATGAACAAATCAACAAAAAGATTAAGAAAGGAAGAATGAGATTAACAAGATAAAGATAAAACTTGACAAGAATTAAAAAGGAAAACTTACTTGAATTAAATGGTAATTAAGTGCAAGACAAGGTAATTAAATTGGACAAGTAAATAAAGATGCAAGGTAATTAAAAATGGAAGAGCTAATTTGTCAAGTTAGCCAACAAAACAAATGATAACTAATCTAATCTATTTATAGGGGAGGATTAGGAAGCTTCCTCCCCTCCTTCATTTCTTGTTAATTGCAAGATTAAGTCCTTCCTTCATTTAATCTTCATTTAATTGCGTCATTAGTCCTTTTCTTCTCATCTTTCTTTTAAGTTTGGACTTTAAGGACTTGTGGTTCGGGATATCTTTTGAACTCGTCTTTAATTTCTTCAATAAAATAGACTTGAGTTTCTCGGCTTTTGATAAACTTCCGTCTTTTGACTTTTTCTTCGATAAATCTTTAGAATTGGTCTTGGACTTCCGTTCTTTTTCCACTCTTGATTTCTCGACTTCGTCTTTCATCTTTTTCTTCAATAAAAGCCGTGAATGCCCGTGAATTCTTGTGTTTTCTCCACTTTTCACAATTCCGTCCTAAATTACAACAAAAACACAAACCACGCATAATTCCGACATAAAAGACATAAAATACACGTTTTGGTCCGGTTATTATTGTAATTAAGTGGTAGAAAAGATGGGTGTTTACACACCTATCAGCAACTTTCCAAATATTTTTTAGGTCTTTTAATTATTTGTTATAATTAATTTAAGATTTAATTGATTTTAGGAGTTTTTAATTATTTAAAAATAGTTTTAATTGGTTTTAAAATTTTGAAAAATAGTTTTTAGCTTAATTAGAGTATTTTTGAGGTTTACAAACTTGAAAATATTGTTTAGGGCTTTTTGATAATTAATTTTGATTTTTAGGGCTTTAATTAGCATTAAAAAGTCATTATCTAATTAATTAAAAGGTTTTTGCAAGTTTTGATTTTTTGTAAACTCTTAGATTATTATTAAGGATTTTTGGTGATTTTTAGGAATTAGGGTTAAATTTTAATTTTGGTGGTTTTTACGACTTTACGTGTACGCCTTTTTAGACTTAGTTTAATCCGTCTTCATAACCGTCATTCTTTTCTAATCCCCTTTCTATTTTTCTTTTCTCAAATATAATCACAAATTAATCCCAGTCATTACACACATAACACACTAGCCTCCTTGAGAACGAACTTAATTGGGTCATTCACACACGGTTTTCCTAAATCGACGTGCTCACTTGCCCTATTTATTGCATCCTTTTCCTAAAGGTGTAGTTTTACTCAACATCAGTATGTGATACCTATTTGATTTTTTAAGTCTATTCCATCCAATGTAAAATCACTTGTAGTTGGTTTTCAACAACTGGTCAGACCTAGAGTGAATTCTATACCCGAGGCGAATTTTGTCATAGATCAGATATATGCCAATTTTTGCATGCTTTACATTGGTATGACTTAAGGCGAGTTCCTGGCCAGATTCGGAATCCGACGCATAAGATGAGATGAAAGATACTCATGATTTTATTACATGTAAAACAAGTTTGTTTGAGATGTTAATTGGTACTCGAAAGAGTTGTGAGAACATCCCATTCAAACACTCTAAAACAATAAACTTCATGAATCGTCTCATAAAATCTAAGAGTTTCACTTATAATGCAATTAATGCTCGACGCTTACCTCTTGCCCTACTTATTATTAGATGGTCAGACCTCTAATATTAAGTGGGAGCGCAAGCAAGGATCTTAGTCTTATAATGATTAATTGGGTAGTTAATTCTTTTGAGAATGCAATTATCAAAAATACTAATCGTTGAACTTCTATTTGTAGATGAATAATTCTACCTCTTGCGTAAACAGTTTGGTTGTTAGTCGTTCCTTGAGAAGATGAAATTGGCTGAAAGTAACTTTGTTGATTGGTATCGTACTCTTAGGATAGCGCTCGAAACTGACGATTTGGTTAATTACGTTGAGCAACCTATTCCTGATCTCCTGTTTCTCCCTCCAGGCCACCAGGGCCCTGAACCAAAGCCAGATGATCATACCATTTAGCTTAAAAGGTCCATAGAAATTGTTGGTCTCATGCTTATGACTATGTCCTCTAAACTCTAGAAAACTTTGGAGGGTAATGGCGCATGGTCAATATTGGAGGAGTTGAAAACCATGTTCACTGAACAAGCTGATCAAAAACTCCTTGATGTTGCACGTGCTTTTCACGCCTGTAAACATAAGGAAGGACAATCCGTGAGCTCCTATGTTACATAGAAAATTTGGAACGTCTCGGTCACCCCTTATCACTCAAACTTGCTATCAGCCTAATTTTGGTCTCACTGAGCAAGGATTATTCGTACAAAATTACAATATGCATGGCCTGGGGAAGACAACACCGAAATTACATGCCATGCTAAAGCTACATGAGAAAATGTTACCAAAGAAGGTTGCACCTGCTACTACTAATACCATCAATGCTATTAGGACAAGAAGGATCCAAATCCTAATAGGGTTAAACAATCTAATGTTGCGAAGGGAAACAATCAAGCCAAAGGGAAGAAAGTAGCAAACTTTACTCCTAGAGCCAAGATTTCCCCTCCACCAAAGGGAGAGAATCTTGCTAAGGACGCCACTTGTCACCAGGTGACATTGGTTATTGGAAGAGAAATTATCCAGAGTAACACGCTGAGTTGTGGAAGAAGAAGCTATCTCAAGGAGCTAACACTTCAGGTATCTTCAGTATAGAACTCTTTACTTTTCCTAATAAATCGTGGGTTTATGACACTCGTTGTGGTACTTACATCTGTAATACTACTTAGGGACTAAGGATAAGTAGGAAGCTGAATCCAGGAGCTTTGAACCTATACGTGGGCAATAGTCATCGTGTAGCTGTCTAAGCCATTGGTGTTTTTCAATTATTTCTCCCTAGTGTGCTAGTAGTCATTTTGAATAATTATCATTACGCGCCTTCTATTTCTAGAGATATTGTTTTAGTTTTTCGTTTGTATGCCGATGGTTTTGTTAACCGTTTTGAGAATAATGCAATGATTTCAGTTTCTAAAGATAATATGTTTTATTTTCGTGATATTCCTCGTGAAGGTATATATGAAATTGATATGTGTGATTCTAATGCAACAATAGTTCTATTTATGTAACAAAAAGGGCCAAGTCTAACTTAGACTCTACACTCTTATGGCATTGTCACCCTGGCCACATAAGCAAAAAGCGCATTAAGCAATTACCAATTGATGGATTGCTTAAGTCAAACGATGATGATTCCTTTGAAAAGTGTATTCCTTGTTTATCTGGAAAGATGATGTAACATCCCGTCTACTCAGACCATAATATTGTCCGCTTTGCCCGCAGGCACACGGCTTTGCTTTGTGGCCCTCTTGTAAGTACTTCCCGGCTGGTCACCCAACCTAGTAATACTTTGACATGAGCACGCTTAACTACCAGTTCCTAAGAACCCCACTTGCAGTAGACCACAAAACGCGTTGTGTCATGAGAAGACGACTGTTATCTTATGAACCATGGATCTCTCCTGGCCACAAGCGATGTGGGATTTTAGGGTGTCAAAGTCACCCCCCCTTTCGAGACTCATCGTCCTCGATGAGTTTTGCCCCACCATCCCGAACGGCTCAGGAGTGGCTCTGATACCACTTGTAACATCCCGCCTACTCAGACTACAATATTGTCCGCTTTGCCCGCATGCTCACGACTTTGCTTTGTGGCCTTCTTGTAAGTATTTCCCGGCTGGTCACCCAACCTAGTACTACTCTGACATGAGCAATCTTAACTGCTAGTTCCTAAGAACTCAACTTACAGTAGACCATAAAACGCATTGTGTCATGAGAAGACGACTGTTATCTTATGAACCATGGATCTCTCCTGGCCACGGCCGATGTGGGATTTGCCTAGGGTGTCACATATGACACGTAAACCTTATTCACATCAAGTGGAGAGGGCGAAAGATCTTCTTGGACTTATACACACCGATGTATGTGGCCCGTTTAGAACCGTGTTAAGACAAGGTTCAAGCTACTTCGTCACTTTCACTGAAGACTATAGTCGTTATGGTTATGTTTACTTGCTAAAGCATAAACACGAAGTGTTTGAAACATTTAAAGTGTTTCAAGAGGAAGTAGAAAATCAACTCGGTAAAACTATAATGGCACTACGTTCTGATCAAGGAAGTGAATTTATGAGTTATGAGTTTTTGGTTCATCTTAAGGAGCATGAGATTATTGCCCATAGAACTCCTCCATATACACCACAACATAATGGTGTGTCTGAGAGGAGAAATAGAACCTTACTGGATATGGTTCACTCCATGATGGCTCAAACAACTCTTCTAAAGTCCTTTTGGGATTATTCTCCAGAGTCTACTGCACGCATTTTCAATATGGTTCCAACTAAGAAGGTTGAAAAGACTTTATACGAAGTATGGCATGGGCAAGCCCCTAAGTTATCTCACTTAAAGGTATGGGGATGTGAGGTTCTTGTTAAGCGTGATACGCTTAATAAATCTGACAAACTTGAACCCAGATTGATTAAGTGTATCTTTGTAGGATACCCAAAGGAAACAATGGGTTACTCCTTCTATTACCCACCCGAGAACAAAGTTATTGTTGATCGTAATGCTGAATTCCTAGAAAGTAATCTTATGAATCAAGAAGCAAGTGGGAGTTTAGAAGATCTTGAAGTAATTCAAGATGAAGATATATATCCTTCTGAAAACACTAGCGATCATGAAGAGGGTGATCAAAAAATTAATGAACCTATAAGTGATATAGCTCCCATTTGAAAGTCTACAAGGACTAGGCGTGCTCCTGACCGTATGTGTTTATACATTGACGCTGAGGAATATGAGTTAAGGGATCATGGTGAACCTACTAACTACAAAGCTACATTAGCAGATCCTGAATCTAAAAAATGCCTGGATGCTATGAATGTGTAGATGCAATCCATGAAAGACAATGATCTCTGGATCTTAGTTGACCTTCCTCCTAACGCTAAAACCGTTAGTGGCAAGTGGTTATACAAGAAGAAGATCGACATGGATGGCAAAGTACACACCTTTAAAGCTCGATATGTAGTGAGGCGCTTCTCTCAAACATTCGGGGTTGATTATGAAGAAACCTTCCCTTCGGTTGCATATATCAAAGCTATAAGGATTCTCTTAGCCATAACGGCGTTCTATGACTATGAGGTTTGGCAAATGGATGTTAAAACCGTTTTCCTCAATGGACATCTTTACGAAGAAGTCTATATGAAGCAACCTGAAGGTTTTGTCAATCCTAAATATCCAAACCAAGTATGCAAGCTTCAAAGATCCATTTATAGACTTAAGCAAGCATTAAGGCAATGGAATAAGAGATTTGATGATGAAATAAAGAACTTTGGTTTCACTCAGAATCCCGATGAGCCATGAGTATATATCAAAGCTAGTTGGAGTAATGTGGTGTTCCTAATCATGTATGTCGATGACATATTACTTATGGAAAAAGACATTCCAACGTTGGAAAATGTAAAAGCTTACCTTAGAAGGTGTTTTGCTATGAAGGATCTAGGAGAGGCTTCATATTTTCTTGGAATCAAGATCTACCGATATAGATCAAGACGGTCAATTGGTTTATGTCAAAGTGCTTACATCGAAAAGATTTTGAAGAAGTATAACATGGATAATTCTAAACGTGGCTTTATTCCCATGCAAACTGATTCAAAATTATCTAAGTTTTAAGGAGCATCTACCCCTCCTGAGGTAAACTGCATACAGAGTTTTCCCTATGCTTTGGTAGAAGGATCAATCATGTATGCTGTTAGATTCACTAGACCAGATGTTGCGTTCTCACAAAATATGACAAGCCGATTTTAGCATAACCCTGGTGATTCTCGCTAGAATGCTGTTAAGAACATTCTAAGGTATCTTAGGCATACCAAAGATATGTTTCTTGTTTATGGAGGATATATGAAACGAGAGCTCAGGGTTGCTTGCTACAGTGATGTTGGATATCTGACAGACGCTGATGACGCGAAGTCTCAGACTAGATATGTTTTCATAATGAATGGAGGTGTTGTAAGTTAGAAAAGCTCGAAGCAGAACATCCATGCTATCTCATCTACAAAGGCTGAGTAAATAGCCGCTTCGGAGGCTGCTAAGGAAGCAGTTTGGATTAGGAAATTTATTTCTGGGCTTGGTGTTGTTCCAACAAATAATGAACCTATGAAGATGTATTGTGACAATACCGGAGCCATTACTATAGCTAATCAACCAGGAATCACTAAAGGCACGGAACATTATCTTGCTAAAGTTCACTACCTCCGAGAAGTAATTGAACTGGGTAATATTACACTGGACAAACTTCTCACAGATGATAACTTAGCTGACCGTTTTACAAAGGATTTGGACCGTAAAAAGCATTCAACGTTTACAACGAATATTGGATTGCTTCCAGCTAATAGTCTCATGTAATATGTGTTATGTTAGTATTTGGATAATTTAGGATTGTAAGACAAGAATTATTTTCTGATGAATAAAGATATTTGATGTTTGTTATCATTCATATAATTATTGTTGTCCTATATTTATATGTTTAAATTCTTGAATATTTTATTATTCAAAACATGTCTATTGTCGGTTAGCAATATGGGAATATTGTCTACATCAAGACTAATATGAGTGTTGGTTATATTCTTTGAATATAATGGAAGGTTCCTACCAAACTCATATGTTATTCATAAGGGATGCGTATTGGACACCCTGAACTTTCGAATAATACTTTTGGATCCTTGTCATGAGTAAGTTTTCGAAAAATGGTGATTAAGTCATCCTTAGACTTGAGATGCAAACAAGTTGTGCATGTGTCAATATCGCTTCTTGATTATATGTTAAACGCTAGCTCGCAAGAGTTAGTTATAAAGGATATAGTTGGAAGTGTTGTGAAGCAGCATTCACAGACACTTGCAGTTAATATAGAATTTGTTCCTCCACTTGATATAGTGCAATGAAGTACCACTGGATCCTCTCCATAATTAATTGGATAATTGTATGACCGTACCCAAAGGGTGATCATGATGATTCTTGATTACATTTGGACTATCTAAATTAATTTGATCACGAGAAAATAAGTTAAACTATATGGAATGAGATAGGATCCATATCTATGGTTTAAACGGTACTAGAAACCAAAGGATAATTACCAACAAGCTTTAATAATCATATACCATCGAATAATTTTGAGATATTCTTCTTGAAACTATACCTCATTCATTTCTGATTACAATAAAGTGTTGCTAGATATTTTTATTGTAGACGAATTATTCTAAACGCTCACAAGTGGGAGTTGTCGGAATATGCGATCGTTTAGTCATCGGAAATGAGTGAGTCTATCGGAGGCATACACTTAAACACGAAGAGTACGGTTATAATATGTTTACTATATGTAACTTGTTTATATTTATTAAATATATAATATGTTTCACTAAATATATTTAACGTTTTTAGTTTAACCGTTAGACGTTGTAAACTAATTAATACTCGTTAATAAAATGAAAAATAGAAGAGCAAGTTTATTATTTTTATTCTATACGCTTTGTCTACAAAATAAAATAGATATACACGAGTGTATCAACACATGTATATTATGTAAAAGAAAATTGATTTTTCTATCTTTACAAAGTTTATTTTTAGTACATATCATCTTGGTTCTTTTCCCTTTGTGAGGAAAGAAAGATAAATATCTTTGATATGTCAAAAGAGACAACAAAATATTCTATAAATCTTTGGCCTTGACCCTGCTCCACGACAAAAGACATTATATATAGTTTTTGTTTTGTGCTACGGGAAAAGTGTAGAGACATAGAAAATAATAAAAATCAATTAGTTGCTTAACCTCTTTAGGTTTCATTCGTACAAAAGGAGATACAAGTTCTTGCTTTATCTTTTATTTCATTATTGTATCTTTAAACCATTCGAACGTACTATTTAGGATTCGAATTGGTTTAAAACAAGATCAAGAACACTCGTTATTAGAAATCGTGAAGCAACCACTAGCATCGTAACGTGCTCGTTTGACGTGTGCGTGAGCAACTTATAGAGACGGTTCTTTAACCGTTTAGTTTCAAGATCAAGATCCGTTTAATTGATTTTTATCATTAAACTAAAAGGTTAGTATCTTTATTGTTTTATTATGTGTTAATTATAAATGTTATACTAGATCCATTCTGTTGCGTACTCGTAGTTAATGGTTATCTAGTATTCAAAATCCCAACATTAAGATCAAACCATTTTCAAAAACAAGTTCTTCTAAACAACAACCGTTGATTGGCATTTAATTTTTGTTTAAATAACCAAAAGTATTCCAACTTACTAGTGAATATTACTTTTGATTCATAATCCTACAAACAAAGTATAATAAAATATTTCATTTATGACTATAATAAAACTTACCACGCTAAAGTAAATTTATTAAAGAACAGGTAAAACCCTGTTTCGGTAAAAAAACAGGGATGTTGGGCTCAAACATATTTTAACAAAACATACGGGTAAATATTCTACGAACGACATAACCATAAAATGGATATATAACATATTAAGAACAGTGGTCTACATTATCAAAATAAAGAAAAACAACTCATTCATAGGGTAAAAATAATTACCTAACAAGGCATAACAGTGAAGTATGCGTAATCAAATTAGAATAATGTAACCTAAAGAGAAAATTTTAAACACCCTCAAGAATTTTAACCAATGAACAGTAAAAACACCCAAATAAATTCAAGCCTGCTGATCATAAACAGCGTAAATAAAGAATTAGATGTAATGAAAATATTATATAATCAAAAAATAAAAATAACACATACCCAGTTAATCCAAATTGTTGGAATAAGAATGGACAAAAATATTGTCGTTCAGGTTGGTGCTGGTGTCGACCGCCGATGGTACGCCAATATACTTGGAAATTAAAACAAGATTTACAAAAACCTTGGTGTATGAAGATTTTTTCTGGTGATCGGGTGTGGAAGGTGGAAGGAAGAAGATGAACAAGTGTATTTCTAATTGGGGGTAAGAATATTTTTTGAATTACTAAAGAAAAGAAAAGTATATAAATAGTTTGACTTTATCTAGTAAATATATTAGATTTTTATATTATAAAAATTAATAATGAGGGATAAATAAAGTGAAGTATAATATAAGTTGCCCAAATTACAAAAAATATGATGCAAGTTGTCAAAGTTTCACAAATTACTTTATGTACTATGTTGACGATTATATTTATTGTGTCAAATGACCAAAAAACCAGTAGCACAAAGTTTAGTAGAACAAATAGTACAAGTTGCACATTAAACATGAAGGTACATATACCTTACACATAGATGACACATGTCATAGTTGTAGAAAATTATATAGTTGCCCTGTAGCACATGTCATTTTTAGAAGAAAATGAATAAAGGGCCATAAAGTGACCAACCCACTTGGGCGGGGGTCATTGTCGTAAGAATCCTAAACATTATTAGAAAGTCAAAGGTTTTAGGTTTAACGCTTGAGGTTTACACTATAAGGCCTAAAACGAGTTAAACACGAGGTAAAATATTAGAGGGTCAAATTTTTAAGAATTAGAATGGTGGGGTGTAGTCGGCCGCGGAAAGGGGAGACAAATTTTAATTTAACTTAAATTGGTAATTGGTAATTATCCTTAATATATAAAGAGATTTCATATCAAATAAAATGACTTTTCTCCTCTCTCTCTCTCTTGACCGTTCAGACGAACCATAAGAAGGGGAAAAACCAAAAAACCTTTTAGGGTTTACTAAGGTATATTCATAACTCATGTTATTTTAATTATGTAACAACCTTATTGATAGTTATTCTAATAAGAGTTTTCATTAGTTAGGTTTAATAATATGTATTTAAAGATTAGGGTTTCATAAAATCATGTATTAACATTAATGCTAGTCACTAATGATGATTGATTACGTTTAATCAATGGTAAAATTGGACTAGGGTTTAGACATATTTTTATGTCATCTAGTTTTGATCATACGTATAGCATTTTGGGTGATTTAAAAGCCTAAAATTATCTATAAACAGTTTATTTTTCAATGGTTGAAGTTAGATCTTTTATTGTTAAATTGGTTCGGGTATTGATATGGGTTTTTTTTGTTTTAGTGGTTTAGTGTTCTTGATATTCGTTGAAAGAAAAGGTATGCATTCTTTATCTATATATTAATTACATTATGTGCATAAATGTTTGTTAGGAATAAAATTAGTGTTAATGTATATAGTATTACTAGTATTAATTATATTAATGTTGGTGGTAGTATACATAGTGTTGGTTACATTAACACTGAATTGGACGTGGTCAAACCTTAATATTGGTGAAGATATTTGTGTTGAGTTGAAGATAAAGACTAAAGACGTGTTGCATATGAATAAAAGATATTGTGTGTATCTTCTAAATGTTTAAATTTATTTGTCCATATATTTTTTCTTGTAAATGACTCCTTGCACTATAAAAGGAGGTCCTAGGTCTAGGTTTAGGATACACTTAACTTCTATCTCTCTGCATTGTAATCTTACTTCAAGGTTTTAGCCCTAGTACTATGTGTTAAGGGTAATCGTATTAATAATATTGAAGGATTTGGTTTACATCTTTGTTCATACAATATACACATAATTTCCTAATATCAAAGAGTAGATTATGCGTACTCTTTGGTATTACTTAAAGTTTCTACTAAGTCTATATATGATTTATCATATGTTGCCTAAGTCTACAAGCTAGGCTAACAAGATCATAAAGGATCAACAAGTGGCAGATTTGATCTTGAAGGTTATTCAAGAACTCTTTTAATCAAAGAGATGGATTCAGAGGCTCCACTACCTAACACAATGAACAAGGTTTAGTCTTCAAACAAGAAAGTTTGAAGAATAGAAGTTCACATTCACTCAATTTGTACAGATGTAAAATTGTAATTTGTGGGAAGTCATTTCTCATGGAGACAATCACGCCAAACTTGTAGTAACGGATGGCAAAGTACCAGAATTATTGCATGAAGAGAAGAAGAGAACCAATGATTTGAAAGCCAAAAGTATTATTATGTTAGCAATACCAAATGAGAATATTCTTGCTTTTCAACAATATGAAGACACCGAATCTATGTTTGATGCTTTTGTTCTCAGGTTTAGTGGGAATGACTCTACCAATAAGGCCAAGAAAGCATTGTTAAAATTAATGTTTGAGAATTTCAATGTTGAGGGATCAGAATCTCTTGATTCTATTTATAATAGACTTCCAAGGATTGTGAGCAAACTCGTTACTCTATGAGGAAAGGCTGATCAAGAGGACATAAACACAAAGTTTCTAAGGAGCATGCCTGCTAAAATGGCTACAAAAGTATCCATTTGGGAAAACAAGGAGGATATTGATCAAGTAAATATTGATGATCTGTACAATGACTTCAAGGTGGTTGAGCAGAAACTCAAAAAGATAACTGGACCAGTCTCCAATGATTCTAACTTAGCATTTATATCAAGTTCTAGGCATACGAGTAAAGAAAACTCAAAAGCTTCTCTTAATACTGGTAGTGTCTCTCTTAATACTTGTAGTACTTTTTTTAATTTTGAGGAAGCAACTACTAGTGCTGCTGGTTTAAGTGATGGAACCATTCATGCATTCTTATCCAACTATGAGAATGTAGCAGAATTTGTTGCCGATGATTTGCAACAATTAAGTGATGATGATCTAGAAGAAATAGAAATAAAAAATCAACTTTCTTTTCTTACTATGAGAGCAAGAAGGTTTCTTAGAAGAACTAGAAAGCATATCATTCTTAATGAAAGTCTCTAATCTTGCTTGAAACGACTAATTAAGATAATTAACACAAGTAAATACTTTTCAAACGTAAGACTTTATTATTGTATAACAAGTATTACAAGTGTTATGGATCACACAGTTTGATGATAATATGTTGTGTACTCTTTGGACAAGTCAACTTGCACAAGTTACAAGTTTACAAGCTAACTTAAGAACACAGGCACAACTGTTTGTTCTTCAAGTTCAAGAGAGTTAATGAGTGAAATCTAACAAAGTGAACAACATTAACTCTATGCTACATTCCCTATTTATAGTGGTACGAGGTTGACTTTGATAGCTGGTTGATAGCGACTAAACAAAACAGACAATTTCAGAAATCTGTCACAAGATGCTCTTCTATTCTTGGTAGTCTGCTACAATGATTTAGGAAACAGAGCTGACACAGTTTCCCTTTTTTTCATAACCTCCTACTTTAGGCTATATCAAGTCCCGCCTAAACACCTAGGTATGTCCAAAGTGTACTGAGTGTTAACATGGTATTGCCACCACTGTTAACACTCAACCATGGAGAGTCCCTGATACATCTTGGCTGTTATCCATCACAACTAATGAGTATGTCTTCAAGTAATCTTCAACTTCATTGACAATGTCTCTGACATGGACTCCCCTGTGGTTGCTCACAGAGACTAAGTTCTCTGTGAGTCTTGTGGTACTTGCCTGTCACCTTGGCACATGCAAGTTAATAAAATACAGCTTAATTTATGTTTAAATCTATGACTAAGGGAATTCTAACATACTTAGATTCCCAACACTTAATGCTGGTGATAGGACAAGCTTTGATAAGTCCAAGGTGGAATGATATAATTGTCACAAGCAGAGACATTTTGCTAGGGAGTGTAGAAGTCCAAGAAGTCAAGTAACTGTTGAAGAGCCTTCTACCAAAGTATTGATAGTTGTTGATGGAAATGGCATGGATTGGAAATTCATAGAGGGAGAGGAACCTATCACAAACATGGCACTCATGGCACTTTCAGACTTTGAGGTAATTCCTAGGAAAATCTCTACTACTGAATGTCTGAAAACTTATGAGGAACTTAAAACTTACTGTGATGGTCCACGGAGCTGCATCCCTACTCACCTGGTCCATGCACATCGCTCTCTCCAGGAGGTTGGCCACCTATCCTAGATCTTCCCATTTCAAATAAGGAAAAACTCTACTACTGAATGTCTGAAAACTTATGAGGAACTTAAAACTTACTGTGATGGTATTAAGCTTAATTATGATAGATCTACACATCATTTAACTAGTTACAAAAGAGGTCTTAGAGTCTTAAAAGAACAGATATTGTGTCAAGGAATAAGAAGTAGCTTTTAAAGATTTTATTATTCTTCTAAAAAAGAAATAGCTGCTCAAACCCGTGAGATCACTGATCTTAATTCAAATCTTGAGGCTTGTGAAATTCTTAAGCTTGAGAATAAATTAAAATTCAAAAGTCCTAATAATGCCACTAAAAGCATGGAAAAAATGATTGACAGTCAAGTCCTTGATAAATGCAAATGGGGACTATGATACAATGGTACTTACACTGTTGTTGAGCCCCCTCTCGTGTATTTTCCTTCTATACCAGACATGTCATATATTGGTTTACCTGAGTTCCAAAAGAAGGAGGAACCATAATTTGTTCCTATCAAGTTTTAGAAAGAAATTAATAGTGCTACTTCTTCTAGTGAAACTTGTGTTGACACTTCACAGGTTAAACCATCTACTAGTACTAGTATTCGTAGTCAGCATGAGAATTTGATCTCTGAACTTCAGAGAGCACAAACTCTCAGACTAATGTTAAACTAAAAGAAAAAGCTTCTTTCAAGAAAGATGGTGAGTTGAACCCTAATGCCCCTAAATATCAACCTGTTAAGAAACCTTTCAAATATGCTGAAATGTACAAGACTAACATTGTAACACCCCACTTGGACAAGTGGACCGTTACGTGTATTTATGGCGTGACATCAAAGCATATAAGGTAAATGTCCTACAACATTAACTGACCATAAGGGAAATACCATAATCAAACATCTGTAATCCAAACATAAGCTCAAAACATGAAAAGTAAATATTGAAATAAATGACTGAACAATGTCCAAACAGGCAGAGTAGTATATGATGTGCACTAAGTAAGGAGTCTGGATAGCTTCCATCCAAATGCACTTACCCTCAGAATCCTAAGAGCGTCCCTGTGTACCTGCCGTTTGTAACATGAAAAAAACAACGGCTGAGCATAACGCTCAGTGAACGGATGTAAATCATGATAAGAAAACTGAAAGGAAGCAGATAATAAAATACTGAAACTGTAAGACTGATAAGTATAAGCAGCTGAATAAAACTGTGTATGTTCTGAAAAGTCTGGTTTATAATTAGTAAAGCTGAACTATTATCTGTTAAATATGAAAACATGCACTTACTGTATTTTAAGTGCCAAGAGCTTATATAGGTCATGTACTGCAACAACGTCTGCATGAATACATAGAGGGGTGACCTCCTCATGCTGTATAGGGTGGCCTCTAACTAATGTGTGGGTGGAGTGATCAACTCCAATATAAAGGATGTAGAGCACACACCACATTCACCTGATAATCTGTAAGTTGATAACCTAGGATGCATCCATACGCCCCGCTGATAATACTGATAAAATGACCAAGCTGAAATAAAAGGGACGCTGTGAGAAATCACTCCCCCGCAGAGGAGTCATGACACCGGTGCCTCAAGTGTCATGGTTACGGTACCTCCGTAACGAGTAATAACTGGTCATGCATGTATATAACGCTCAAGCAATTTAACATAGTTATCAAAGTACTTAATGTGAAGTTCGTAATATATACTGGGGAAAATAGTTGGCTGCAGACGAGGAATCCTAATCATGCATAGGAAAGGAAGTCCGTACTGATGGACGGGAAATCCGTACCTTATCAAATCTTGACGTCTAAACAAAGTCCAAATTTATTTGTCGATCCCGTGGTCTACATAAATTAATCAAATACTACATATTAATATAACAACAAATTAAATAATGTTTAGTCTTTTAGTTTATAATCATTTATATCTTATAAGTATTAATACAAAATTTCATTTTACCACATGAGCTTTACGTACATAAACCACAAAGGCAATGCATGACCATGCACGATGCATTTTTTTCTTTTCCTTGCTACGTTTACAAATATGAAAACTATAGATTCATCTTATAATCATTTGCTTTATCAAGTATTCTGTCTACTAGTAGTCATGTTGTAATTTCCTCTTTCACTCTAATGTCCTTGTTATACATTCAAAATATAAAAGACCCCATTTTTGTGCATTGTCTTACTAACACATGACTATGGCAATGGGATTGTGTGATTATAAAAAATTAATACACTTTCTATATGAAGTCATTTGAATGTCAATACTATATGTGATATTAGAGTTTACCTAGCCAATCGGAAACAATTTGAGGTTGAAAATGAATGAGAGTTGTAACAGCGAATCAAACACGACCATGATTTCAAACTTGATTACGAATAGTAAACCGATTCTACTAGCGGAATCAGGACCTCCTGTCCGAACTCGTTCGCATCGTGTTCGACCACCATGATCGTTCATATATACCGTAAAGGGTGACGATAACGCATCAAAACCATACGAGGTGAACCGAACCCGCACCTAACCCAAGAACTAAGGAACCAATCACGAAATAAAGCTGTAACCCGTTTAAAAACAGAAAACGAGTCCAAGTGCATATGACACTCGAGTTTTGAATTTAAACTTATAGCTTGTACTCACACTCACTTTTACTTAAGAAAACACACATACGTTTCGAGTTTTGTTAGATGATTTGGTGAGGTTATAGAACAGTTAATGTGGCTATAGGTGATTTGTAAAAGAAACGTGTACATTATATTAAGTAAGGAAACATATTTGCTATTTAAAGTAAAACAAATGTAACTGCCATCACTCACTAATCTTGCCGTAATAGCGCTTGTGAGTCTTATTTACGAATGGTCAAAAGTTTTAGAAGAATAAATCAACCAATTACCTCAAATCTCGGTTTAGCTTAAACAACTTTTACTGATTTTGTTTGACCACATAAAAACTTAGAAGTTTCCTTTTTTTGTTCTTTATGTTAGTAATTTAACTCATTATATAACTTATAATGCGTATGTGAGTGATTCATTTAAGATTCATATAATTTTATGTTAAAAATTAATAACATATAAATAATTATAACATAAGGTTTTAATATCAAATGCTTATTATCTAAATTTTAGGTTATATTTGATATAAAATAAAGCCAAACTTTTTGGTTTTACAACTCTTCCCCTCTAAAAAAATAATTCGTGCTCGAATTAGAGACATGATAATGCTGCGGTTTTACAATTCTTCCTCTCTAAAAGGAAAATTCGTCCTCGAATTAAGGTAACAAGCTGCTGGGTATAAAAGCCTGAAAGGACACAAAAGCTGAAAAGACATGTAAGCTGAAGGGACATGAACGTAACATGACTAACGAGAACATGGAACGTGACATGATTGAAAGAACATAACTGAATTATGGCTGGAAAAGGATGAGAAGTCTGGATGAACTCCTCCGTTCCAAGTGTCTTCCCACTCGAAACGGTTCCTTCAAAGATCTTGACACAATGAACATCTTGGTCTTAATGACCCTGTCCTAACGATGCTGAAAAGTTTTTGGTTCCATACTTATGATGGATTTTTCTAAATCTGATCGAATGAATAAGCTATATCATGTAGGATACATGAAACGATACGTACAATTAACTTGAAAAGATAACATTTATATCTCTGAGTAAAGGTACTGAAGACATATTGGAACGAAATACGTGAACAATTTTGAATGTGATACGTGAGCAATTGTGAACGTAATTCGTGATCGTCTGATGAACGCTGTGCTTGGAATATATCGTGAACGTGATACGTGAAACATACTGTGAACGTGATACGTGAACATATCATGAACATATGATGAATGAGGGAAGAATGCCAAACGATACGACCTGAGACGTGAACGCCTACCTGGGTATGGAAAAGCTGTGCTAAGCTCGAGTCTGGTTTCTTAAGCTTTCTGTAACTGTATTCAGTAACAAGTCGTGAAACGTGTATCGTGAGATGTAATACCAACCTGAACGTGAACAATGTCATGAACACGAACGTGAACTTAAATCATCAAATAACACAAATATGGGCTGAAACCACATCATAATGTGAGCGTGAGATGTAAATGTGAAGGTGAACCTAAACATAAACGTGAACGTACACGTGATCGTGAACATGAACGTGAGTGAAATTCGTGAACGTAAATTTCTATTTGACATGATTGTTGATGGAATACCAAAATCTTACGATCTGTTGCTGAATTTCCTTCAGATCTACTATTGCGTAATCCTTTCGGATGTAAGAAAATGTGTAGGCTGGGTTAAGTGGTTGACAATGACTTAGATAGGATCATACTTTTCTGAGTTCTGTGGTATACTGATAACAACCTTCATGGAAACTTGTCCCCTTTCTGTTCAGTTTTCTAATGGTTGTAATAACTCACTCGCATGACGACGTTCTATCTTGAAGCTACAACATGTCAGGAATCTAGATATGAACATAGCTGCATCAATGTGTTATACTGCTTCTATCAAAATTCTGCATAGAATTTTGGTACATTCTGGTGGAATCTGGGTGAATAGTCATGGAAGAAATATGATTCCCGGTAACTAGGCCTTTACTAGCGTAGGATCTTATGGAACACATTATTCAGTGTAGGTTCTCTCCTTTATGCGTAAGCTTAGTCATGGAAAGCTAATCGTGAGAACTGTCAGCAATCTATGCGGTAGTAACTAACTTAATTCTAGAAAACTTTATACCTCTGTCAGAGACGTCGGTCTTGGCCATCTGGTGATGACCTTCACCTTCGCAGGATTTTTGAAATTTCTTTCTGCTAAAATAACGTGGCTAAGAAATGCCACCTTGTTCAACTGGAAATCACATCTAGAAAGTTGCGTAGATAATCGGAAAATCTGCAAGATCGTAAAAAGATAATTCTCATGTTCTTCTCTAGAATTTAGCAGATCAGGATGTTATCGGTGAATATACTGGCGAACTTGTTTAAGAAATCGTGGAAAATTTGATTATCACTTTCGTAATATAGCTGGAGTAGTTGGGAGCTCAAAAGTATAAATCAAATTTTTTTAGAGAGACCATAACATGTGCAACATCAGTCTGGTAAACATCATGTTCTTTCTCTCACCACTGATAGTAGCATGATCGTGAAGTGTTTTTGAAAAATAATGTTTAAGACCTTATAACAGATCAGATAAACCTTCTATATGTGGAATGAATATTGTTTATGAATGGTGATCTTGTCAAATTTTCGGTGGTCGATACATGATCTCATGTTACCGGCCTTCTTCCTGACAGACAGAAACGGTGCACTTCCTGGTGGTGCGCTAGGGCGAATAAAGCCTCGTCCTGTGAACTTTTGCAGCTAATCCTGCTATCCTTTACTCAGCTGGAACCCCGTGATAAGAATTTTTGAAAACAGGTTCTGTTCTTTAAACAAGATCGATGTTAAATTATGTCTCGTGGTTAGGAAAGAATTTCTAGAAACCATTCTGGAACTACATCTGAACCCTATGGAAAATATGTTGATCATGGATTTAAATAACTTCATAAATCGGGTCATGAATGATATCTTGAAAGTCTTCGTAGTTTTGGAATAATAAGTCACGCACTTGAGAAGCAGAAACAATTTGTTCTGATTTTTTTTCTGGAAGGAAATATAATGAACATATTCCAGAGTTAGTAAGACGGATCTCATCCTCAGTTGGAAGGAAAACCTTAATAAATATGGTGGTACTATGGAGTCTTTTCTAGCTGGAAGATAGAAAATACCCGATTTAGAACAAAGCTGACATATGAACATGTGAAGTAAACGTGGCAGATCTCACTGATTTTGTATCGTCTGTAACCTCACAGAATGAACACTGCATGTCTAACCTGGACAATACTCCAGTGTGGTAACTGAATTTTAATGATCTGATTCACGCGTGGCTAATAGAACGGGTATACCCCTTTGGAGGATACCCTGAATTTCTGAGGGCCTGGTTTAGAAGGCATACTGGAGTTATGAGTTTGACTCGTACCTTGAGAAGATATTCTTATGACATGTATCATGACTGGTGTCCTGACAGGTGTCTTCCGAAATGATACTTAAGACCTGTGTCTCTACTGATGTCTTGACGTGTGTTTTAGTAGGTGGATCTGAACAAGGTTGAAAATTTTGGTTACTGTTTGGATTGGCGGACCGGTTAGACTCCCGACCTCTATATTTCTAGTCACGTCCGTCCCAAAGTTCCGATGGCTACTGACTGATTAATTATTGGCACATGATTGTCATTCTGACCGCGGTTCATGTAACTATTCTGCTGAGTGGTCGGCTGGGTACTGGTTCTCACTCTTCTGACTGAAGGAATAGCTGAGTGACGTGTGACATCTAACTGAGTAGGTAAGGGCATGGAAGTGAAATGTTATGTCTGATGGTTGCAGTATACTTTTGTCTATAATTTCAAATCTATGGTCTCCGTCCTTGCTTTGTAAAATATTCATATTAGGTACATCATCAGCATCTCGTAGAATCTCCAAGGTATCATCAGCATCAGCATTCCTAACGTCTCCGCGGTGTGAGCAGCATCAGTATCTGGTGCAATCTCCAACTTATGAGCAGCATCAACATCTAATAGAACATCGGCAAGTAGAATATGCCTGAGATGACTGAGGATCGATTAACAATACACATGGAGTCAGGTACATGGAGTACACTTGGAATACTGTACATGGAGTACACATGGAATACTGTACATGGAGTAAACCTGAAGTACTGTACATGGAGTACACATGAAATACTATACATGGCTCCAATGGCAATTTCTTGAGATGATCGATACTGGTGTCAACCGTCTGACATGATCAAAGGAAAATAAATTAATTTAACCGGTTAGCAAACTGAACTGAAACGAGTCACATGATAGGTTGTCAATTCCTGTGTAGGCTTAATGCTGGTTGTATAGAGGCTCAAAAGTATGATTAAACAGACTTTCATCAATGGTCAGCATGAAGACATGATTGATGAAGACCAAACATGATTTATCATTAAAACATAATTTTACTATAAACCTTCTGTATCTTAGCATGAAAACATCATCACCTTGCTGAATACATAATCCTCATACGGAGACATGAAACTTAATCAGCATGAAAACGACATCCACGTGAGAGTATGTAAACTTGACTGTTACAAAGAACATAAAAGGATAATCAACAGAGGTTTAACATCAACTGGTGTGGAGACTATGGTTAAATCCACAAAATTCGAAGGAGAGGACATGTGACTAAGTATGGACGATTCTGATTTGATCCATACTTGACAAACTTTTACGAGAACTGTCATGTATAGAAATTTACAATCTGTGACTAAATATGGATGGCTGTAATTCAATCCATACTAGTCAAACTTCAATGAAACATCGTGATATGCGCAAAGGTGAACACCTCTGGGTCGGTTCACAAAACAATATTCGACTGAAAGCATGAAAATTCACCTAAGCAATGGTGAACGCCTATGGGTCGGTTCACTAAATAATGCGACTGAAAAACATGAATCTGACATGAGTAAGGGTAAACGCCTATGGGTCGGTTTACCAAAACAAAATATGAATGAGCAAAGGTGAACGCCTATGGGTCGGTTCACCAAAACAAAATTCGACTGAAAAGCACATGCGACTAAATATGGCTAGTCATGTACCAAACTTTTACTTAGTCAAAATTTTAAGAAAACTAACTGATAAATGCATGAGAAACATGAAAGATAACAAATGCCAAAATCTAGGAAGTTCCTGGTGACTACCCACTAGTCACAAGTCAAGTTTTAGAGCCTACAGGTCGAACCTTGACCTCTGATACAATAATTGTAACACCCCACTTGGATAAGTGGACCGTTACGTGTATTTATGGCGTGACATCAAAGCATATAAGGTAAATGTCCTACAACATTAACTGACCATAAGTGAAATACCAGAATCAAACATCGGTAATCCAAACATAAGCTCAAAACATGAAAAGTAAATACTGAAATAAAGGACTGAACAATGTCCAAACAGGCAGAGTAGTATATGATGTGCACTAAGTAAGGAGTCTAGATAACTTCCATCCAAATGCACTTACCTTCGGAATCCTAAGAGCGTCCCTGTGTACCTGCCGTTTGTAACATGAAAAAAAACTACGGCTGAGCATAACGCTCAGTGAACGGATGTAAAGCATGATAAGAAAACTGAAAGGAAGAAGATAATAAAATACTAAAACTGTAAGATTGATAAGTATAAGAAGCGGAATAAAACTGTATATGTTCTGAAAAGACTGGTTTATAATTAGTAAAGCAGAAGTATTATCTGTTAAATATGAAAACGTGCATTTACCGTATTTTAAGTGCCAAGAGCTTATATAGGTCATGTACTGTAACAACGTCTGCATGAATACATAGAAGGGTGATAATACTAGTTTTTAGTCCAAATTAATGCAAATTAATGCAATTAAAGTTCGTTTCCTCGACTCACTCGAATTGATTTCCGGTTAAACGTAAAACTTAATTTGTTCTTGGTAAAATGTATTTTTGGAAATTTAAACTAAAAACTATTTAATAATAAAACTATTTAATCTAATTTAAAAAAATTAAACTAATCTAAATAAAAACTATTTTAAAACAAATCTAATTTAAATTTAATAAACTAATTTGAAACTTAAATAAAACTAAAAAAATTTTAATGTAAAAGAAATTTATTTAAAACTATTTTTTATAGAAAACTTTAAATGAAAACTATTTTTAAGTAAAAATAAAATGAAAACTAAAACCTATTTTAACTAGAATTGAAAACTAATTTAAAAATTATAAAAGTAATTAAAATTAAAATATTTTAAAAACTATTTATTTTTTTATAAAAACTGAATTAAAATAAAACTTACATAAAACTTTTAAATAAACTTAATTAAACTAAAAAACATGTAATAAACAAAAATTAATAAACTGCCAGACACTTAACCTATATTAATTAAATGGTGTAAAGTAAAACACAAATAAAAGCTTAGATCAATTGGAAGGGGTGCTGGTTGATAAGCGAGAGGTCAGGGTTTCGAGTCCCATGACAGACAATATTTGGCTATTTAATTTTTTGGACTTGTGAATAATGATACTCAGACCAAATGGGCTAAGTTTTATGCAGCAACAAAATAACGAATACAAACCAAAAAAAGCAAGAAGCTGAATCAATTAAGCATAAGCAAACGCCATATCAGCAGAAGTACAAACCAAATAAGCTAAAACGAATAAATCTAAGACAAATAAGCAGATTAAATAGCTGAGAACCAAAAAAAACAAGTAAACACATGAAACAAATAAGCAAATAATCAAAATATACCAAATCCTAAAAAGCAAATAATCAAAATCCTAAAACAAATAAGCTGCAAGCTAAAATGATAAGCAAATAAACTTATAATCAAACTAGTTAAGCTATAATTCTAAACCGAAGTTAAAACACACCAATAAGCAAAACCAACTAATCCTATAAGCTAATATAAACTGAAATAAAAGAAATCAAATAAGCAAAACAACAAATCTAAATAAGGCAGATTCCAAACTAACAGATAATTCCTTAAAATAAAATAGATCCAAAACAAACTAAAGCAAATTAATAAGCAGATAAAAAATCAACACAACTCAATTAATATAAAAACTAAAATAACCAGACAAAATAAAAAAGAACTAGAACCTTGATGTCGAAAACCGTTGGTTCGAAGGATGGCGCTGAGCCTCCTTGTGAACCGAAGCAAACGAACACCACCGTCTTTCACCTTCTCGAACCAAGATCATCAACCTCGCGAACAGTAACTCTCTAACATATTTATTTTTTTATTTTTTTTCTTAATTATATGAATAATAAACTTCGAACAGTGATATAAAACAGAGATTAAAGATTAAATTGCTTTGACAGAAATTTAAAGAGAGACGAATTTAATAAAATTTAACTTTTCATTAATTATAATAAAAATTACAAATACTGGAAATTGAAAAATACAATATTAAATCTAAAAAACTAATTTAATCCTAATTTAATCCTACTCCTAATTAATTAAAAAAACAGTAAATAAAATAAAAAATGGACTATTTCGATTACAAGATGTGGGAGGGATTTTATAGGAAAACCCTAATCCCATTTGATGAACTTGGTGCCCAAGGCTTCAAATCCTGGCCGCTTCTTTTCTTCTCTCTCTTTTTCTTCAATGATCAACGGCTGAAAATTAATCTTGAGCCACAGATTGCCAAGCTGTCCAAATATGATTGGAGGATTTATGTTGGTGAGTTGTTTTGGCCAATCACAATAGGGGAAAAGGCCATGTCGGATATGAGGACCACCACTAGTTAAGTTCCGAAATCTTGGGGGATTTATTTGTGTGCGTGTGAATCACACGAATTTGGTTAAAACCCCAAATTTCGTTGGTTATTTTTGATCTATAGTGAACTAGGGTTTGGGGTTGGCTATGTAAAAAAATGGGAGAGAAAGAAAGTGGGAGTAGGGTGATTTGTTCTTGTTTCTATCGAGAGGTGGGTATGGGGTAGGGTGAAAATAAAAAAAATGTTTTATTAAAAGTGTAGGTGGGGGTGAGGAGTTAAAACGTTTATTAAAACAAACGTGAAGTGGGGTGAATTTTTGTGTGTTTAACACGTGTGAGAGTGTGGTAGGGGTTGACTGGTTTTTTTTTGTTAGTTGACCAAGGCAATTTGTGTGTTTGATTGGGAAGTATGACCGAAAGTTTTAAACTTTCCAGTGATTGCGTATGAGCTTTGGGCCCAAAAACATCTAACCGCCTCTTTTTATTGATTGTAAATGGGCTATTAGCCTAAAAGTTCTCTTGTACATCCGTTCATTTGTGGTTTAAGGCAAATGGGCTTTTGGCCCATATTTTAAAGAACTTAAAAATCTTAATGGGCCTTTGGGCCCAATACCTGAATGTGGGGCCCACTTGGCCCAAGTATCTTTATAAAATTAACTCCACTAAAAATCGAGCTCGATATCGGCTTCCTTAATCATTTCCTTCAAACTCGTGTCGGTTTAGCCGGTATTCGTGAACTTGGGCACACTTTGGTCTTTTGACTTTGTCTTCGTCTTTTTCTTGGACTTTTCTTCAACATTTGACCGTGAAATCCCGTGTTTTCTCTTCTTTTGATCATTTGTACCTATTTTAACACAAAAACACAAAACCACGTGTAATTCCGACTTTTATGATATAAAACACATGATTAGGTCTTGTTTTTCCTTGATTTTAGTGGCAAAAGGATAAGTGTTTACACACTTATTAAATCCCCTACACTTGACCATTGCAATGACCCCATGCAATGCATTATTTCAAAGCATAAAGTTACATTTTTCTCATTATTAACCCATCTCGGCCTTTATTAAGATATGCTATTACTACTATGACGGAAAGATACAAAACTTTAAAGGAAACAAAAGTTTAACTTGGAAATTATTTGATGGAAGAAACTCGTAAAGAAATCTCAGATTTGAATTAGGGCTTTGGTGTCATGAATATTAATCACCCTCAAGTTTCACGTTCCCCATACCAAGCTTAAAAACGAGATCATTGTTTACCATAAGTTCTCAAGTTAAAACCACTCATATAAGATAATTGTGTAATACTCTTTCTCCAAGTCCTAGGTTGTATCTCTAGATTTTATTGATTGTCATTCACCCGTAGGCTCATTTGACTTATTTGATAATTATTATTCCAAAAATGAAGGCCAAACGGTGCAAACCCGACACTCAAAACCTAACCTCGTCCTCTAAAACGTTGTCACTAAAGTAAGCCCACATCAAGGATGATTTAACACGATTTGGGGAATAAATTCCCGGACCCAAAATTTGGCCAAATAGTACTACTTATTAATTCCTCCAAAGTCATGTAGACTTTATGTGGAGTTTAGCAAGTTCACATCGTATACCCTTAGGCTCTTTAAGATGTAAAAATGCACCCCGTCTATTGTCCACACCCTAAGGCTCCTTGAGCGATAAACGAGGGAATTGATTTTTGAATCCATTTTTATTCAACACTTACCACGCCATACACCCTAAGGCTCTAATGACAAGGTTCGTGCTGCATGCCCCACACCCTAAGGCTCCTTGAGGTCATGTTTTAATCTTATTCTTTCTTTATTCATGATATATATAGTAGGCCAAATTTCGCGGTCCCATGGTCTGAATACCTCCTACTTAGTGGTTATGAGCCACCTTAGTCGGTAGTCCACAACGCTGGCACCCTCAATGTGTTCATGCTTTAATTACAAGGAGAATAAAGATTTGGCTAAGATTTATGATATCGAATCGACACCGCAAAAATCATCATTTATTAAGCAATTAAATATACAAGCGGGAAGAAAGAGCCACAACAACCATATAAGCAAAAATTAACCCTTAAACTTATTATCAACTCTATCATTTCTCGTTCTCCACAATTTAAAATCTTAAGGAATGAGACTCGTGGATGCTTAGCCTAATAAACCAATTAAGGTCCATATGGTTAAGGATACTAGCTAGAGTAAACTTGGATAAGTAAACTCGGGTTGAGTCAAAATTTTCACGACGGGCCTAATATATCAAAAAAATCTAAACTTGTTAAAACCATTTTATTCATTTACTTATTTTTTACTTTATTCTTGAAATGAAAAATATAAATAAGATGCGATAATAAAAGGAAAGAAAATAAATGGAAATACTACAAGGCCAAAATAGATCAAAAATTTGAAAAACGTTGAAATTTTTTTAAATTTTCCGGTTAAATGGGGTCAAATTCATGGAAAAGTCCACTAAAATTTCGATAGAAATCCCCCTACACTTAATATAAACATTGTCTTCAATGTTTAAGCATGTGGGAGAATAAACTCCCCTACACTTAGGACATTGAGTATGTAGTTTAAATCGAGCTAAGGAAAGGACAACTAAAGTGATTATATTTAGTTGTTTTATTTATATACAAAATTGAATCACAATAGCAAAAACTTATCAAAGGAACCGGGTACACGGGAAACACGGGAACACGGGTCGCGTCAAAAGTACCAAAAGTGGATCATCAAAGCACATGTCCCTGCACAACATCGCAACACACAAACAACCTACATGGCTCCCCCTACACTTATTGGTGAAAATGGGTAAAAATAGATCATCGGGTTGCCTCCCGAGAAGCGCTTGTTTTTGTTAACCGAGTCACGAGCCTGACTCGACCCCGAATTAAATGGTACATGGGGAAGCCTCTAATGTTATACCGGGATCAAAATTCTTATCCTCGGTCCCGGAGGAACATAATAAATGAGAGGCAGGAGGATAAGTCATGAAAGGTAAAAAGGTCCTCTCAACATAAGTGAAGTTATCATCCACGAAAGTATCAATATTAAGAAACTCATCGATCTCGGGAATGAGAAAACCATCATCATCACTAAAAGTGATATGTGGAAGAGAATCGATGGTAGAATCAAAAGTAATTGGCGAAGAGGCAAATGTGAATTTATCAAAATCCGAGTTTTCAAAATCAATATCAATATCAAGTTTTAAAACTCCATTAGCCTTCTCATAAATACCATGATCACAATTAAGCTCATGCGAGAAATCCAATAACACGGGATCATAAAAAGCATCCTCGTGATGGAATTTCTCAATACTCGGGGTATAAAAGTCATCACTAAGGAGTAAAGAATCCGATAAATCATTAGTATCATGGTCTTTGAAAGTTGGTTTTGGTAAAATAGGCGAATCATCCTCACCCGATCCCAAGGAATAATTTAAAATATAGTCGGAATCACAAGATAACTCATCCCTATCTACAAACTCCTTAGGTGTAGGACAACTTATGGGTTCTTCTTCTATGCACTCATTATAAAGTTCTTCACACTCCTCAAAAATTGGTTTATCAAAACATGTCTCGCTAAGAGGATTTGAAGAAAGCATAAAGTCATTTGAAGGAGTAGGTGAAGGAGTCATAAAAGAAATGGGGTCATCAATGGGTAATGGAGGCTCAAGAATAATCTCGAGAATTTCCTCAATAGGTGAGGAAAGAGGAGAGCTAATAGTATCCGTGGGTGTCAACACCGGAGGGTCAGTAAAACTCATGATAATCTCCGGGCCTTGTCTCTCCTTTATTGGCGGAGAGATGGAAGGATCCATAGTGGGAACATCACTACTTGTAGTGGTGTTAGCCTCAATATCAACTCTTAAAGACGGCTCAATATCACATTGAGCTTGATAGGTTTCTAAAATGAGCATGAATTTCCTATCAGTTTCCTCTTGCCATTCTCTTAGTAATCTATCATGTTCCTCAAGTTTAGTAAGAATTAAATCCATTTGAGGTTGTGAAATACTCCCTTGATTATAGTTTTCAAAATTGCCATTATTTGGAAAACCTTCATTATTTGAAAACCCTTGATTTTGAAATTCCCCATAAAACCGTTGATCATATTGTGGTGAGTCACTAGTTGTAGGAAAACTAGGGGGGCCAAAATAAGTATTAGTAGCATAATACATACTTTCCTCATTATTATAAACCTCCTCATAAGTTTTGTCATAATTAAAATAAGCATGAGGCCCACCACAAGTCGTACACTCCTCGGACATAATCTTATAACGCTCTTCTTGCAATATTTCCCAAATCGGACGATTATCCATGGTAGTGTCGAAAGAAATAACAATAATACGTAATATTTTTGGTGTAATACTTTAGGAAAAGTATTACTTTTGGATTTTTTAATTTTTTTGGTGCAAATCTTAGGAAAGAATTTGCGTTTGTGATTTTTTTAATTTTTTTGTATTTTAATCTTTTTGATTTTTTTTGTATTTTTGATTTTGTTAACAAGAAACGTAACGTTCAAAATGAACGGATCCCAAAATCTAAACGTCTTCACGAAAAATCGTCAATCGTACGAGCGAAGCGGCAACGGCGCCATTTTAGTACTAGTTTTTAGTCCAAATTAATGCAAATTAATGCAATTAAAGTTCGTTTCCTCGTCTTACTCGAATTGATTTCCGATTAAACGTAAAACTTAATTTGTTCTTGGTAAAATGTATTTTTGGAAATTTAAACTAAAAACTATTTAATAATAAAACTATTTAATCTAATTTAAAAAAATTAAACTAATCTAAATAAAAACTATTTTAAAACAAATCTAATTTAAATTTAATAAACTAATTTGAAACTTAAATAAAACTAAAAAAATTTTAATGTAAAAGAAATTTATTTAAAACTAATTTTTATAGAAAACTTTAAATGAAATCTATTTTTAAGTAAAAATAAAATGAAAACTAAAACCTATTTTAACTAGAATTGAAAACTAATTTAAAAATTATAAAAGTAATTAAAATTAAAATATTTTAAAAACTATCTATTTTTTTATAAAATCTGAATTAAAATAAAACTTACATAAAAATTTTAAATAAACTTAATTAAACTAAAAACCATGTAATAAACAAAAATTAATAAACTGCCAGACACTTAACCTATATTAATTAAATGGTGTAAAGTAAAACACAAATAAAAGGTTAGATCAATTGGAAGGGGTGCTGGTTGATAAGCGAGAGGTCAGGGGTTCGAGTCCCCTGACAGACAATATTTGGCTATTTAATTTTTTGGACTTGTGAATAATGATACTCAGACAAAATGGGCTGAGTTTTATGCAGCAACAAAGTAACGAATACAAACCAAAAAAAGCAAAAAGCTGAATCAATTAAGCATAAGCAAACGCCATATCAGCAAAAGTACAAACCAAATAAGCTAAAACGAATAAATCTAAGACAAATAAGCAGATTAAATAGCTGAAAACCAAAAAAACAAGTAAACACACGAAACAAATAAGCAAATAATCCAAATATACCAAATTCTAAAAAGCAAATAATCAAAATCTTAAAACAAATAGGCTGCAAGCTAAAATGATAAGCAAATAAACTTATAATCAAACTAGTTAAGATATAATTCTAAACCGAAGTTAAAACAAACCAATAAGTAAAACAAACTAATCCTATAAGCTAATATAAACTGAAATAAAAGCAATCAAATAAGCAAAACAGCAAATCTAAATAAGGCAGATTCCAAACTAACAGATAATTCCATAAAATAAAATAGATCCAAAACAAACTAAAGCAAATTAATAAGCAGATAAAAAATCAACACAGCTCAATTAATATAAAAACTAAAATAACCAAACAAAATAAAAAAGAACTAGAACCTTGATGTCGAAAACCGTTGGGTCGAAGGATGGCGCTGAGCCTCCTTGTGAACCGAAGCAAACGAACATCACCGTCTTTCACCTTCTCGAACCAAGATCATCAACCTCACGAATAGTAACTCTCTAACATATTTATTTTTTTTATTTTATTTTTTCTTAATTATATGAATAATAAACTTCAAACAGTGATATAAAAATACAGATTAAAGATTAAACTGCTTTGACAGAAATTTAAAGAGAGACGAATTTAATAAAAATTAAATTTTCATTAATTATAATAAAAATTACAAATACTGGAAATTGAAAAATACAATATTAAATCTAAAAAACTAATTTAATCCTAATTTAATCCTACTTCTAATTAATTAAAAAAATAGTAAATAAAATAAAAAATGGACTATTTCAATTACAAGATGTGGGAGGGATTTTATAGGAAAACCCTAATCCCATTTGATGAACTTGGTGCCCAAGGCTTCAAATCCTGGCCGCTTCTTTTCTTCTCTCTCTTTTTCTTCAATGATCAACGGCTGAAAATTAATCTTGAGCCACGGATTGCCAAGCTTTCCAAATATGATTGGAGGATTTATGTTGGTGAGTTGTTTTGGCCAATCACAATAGGGGAAAAGGCCACGTCGGATATGAGGACCACCACTAGTTAAGTTCCGAAATCTTGGGGGATTTATTTGTGTGCGTATGAATCACACGAATTTGGTGAAACCCCCAAATTTCGTTGGTTATTTTTGATCTATAGTGAACTAGGGTTTGGGGTTGGCTATGTAAAAAAAATGGGAGAGAAAGAAAGTGGGAGTGGGGTGATTTGTTCTTGTTTCTATCGAGAGGTGGGTATGGGGTAGGGTGAAAATAAAAAAAACGTTTTATTAAAAGTGTAGGTGGGGGTGAGGAGTTAAAACGTTTATTAAAACAAACGTGAAGTGGGGTGAATTTTTGTATGTTTAACACGTGTGAGAGTGTGGTAGGGGTTGACTGGTTTTTTTTGTGAGTTGACCAAGGTAATTTGTGTGTTTGACTGGGAAGTATGACCGAAAGTTTTAAACTTTCCAGTGATTGCGTATGGGCTTTGGGCCCAAAAACATCTAACCGCCTCTTTTTATTGATTGTAAATGGGCTATTAGCCCAAAAGTTCTCTTGTACATCCGTTCATTTGTGGTTTAAGGCAAATGGGCTTTTGGCCCATATTTTAAAGAACTTAGAAATCTTAATGGGCCTTTGGGCCCAATACCCGAATGTGGGACCCACTTGGCCCAAGTATCTTTATAAAATTAACTCCACTAAAAATCGAGCTCGATATCGGCTTCCTTAATCATTTCCTTCAAACTCGTGTCGGTTTAGCCGGTATTTGTGAACTTGGGCACACTTTGGTCTTTTGACTTTGTCTTCGTCTTTTTCTTGGACTTTTCTTCAACATTTGACCATGAAATCCCGTGTTTTCTCTTCTTTTGATCATTTGTACCTATTTTAACACAAAAACACAAAACCACGCGTAATTCCGACTTTTATGATACAAAACACATGATTAGGTCTTGTTTTTCCTTGATTTTAGTGGCAAAAGGATGTGTGTTTACACACTTATTAGGTGACCTCCTCATGCTGTAGAGGGGCGACCTCTAACTGATGTGCTGGGTGGAGGGATCAACTCCAATGTGAAGGATGTATAGCACACACCACATTCACCTTATAAGCTGTAAGCTGATAACCTAAGATGCATCCATACGTCCCACTGATAATACTAATAAAATAGCCAAGCTAAAATAAAAGGGACGCTGCGAGTAATCACTCCCCCGCAGAGGAGTCATGACACCGGTGCCTCAAGTGTCATGGTTATGGTACCTCCATAACTAGTAATAACTGGTCATGCATGTATATAAAGATCATGCAATTTAACATAGTTATCAAAGTAATTAATGTGAAGTTCGTATCATATACTGGGGAAAACATTTGGCTGTAGACGGGGAATCCTAATCATGCATAGGAAAGGAAGTCCATACTGAAGGACGGGAGATACGTACCTTATCAAATCTTGAGGTCTAAACAAAGTCCAAATTTATTTTTCGATCCCGTGATCTACATAAATTAATCAAATACAACATATTAATATAACAACAAATTAAATAATGTTTAGTATTTTAGTTTAAAATCATTTATATCTACATATTAATACAAAATTTCATTTTACCACATGAGCTTTTCGTACATAAACCACAAAGGCGATGCATGACCATGCAAGATGCATTTTTTTCTTTTCCTTGCTGTGTTTACAAATATGAAAACTATAGATTCATCTTATAATAATTAGCTTTATCAAGTATTCTGTCTAGTAGTAGTCATGTTGTGATTTCCTCTTTAACTCTAATGTCCTTGTTATACATTTAAAATATAAAAGACCCTTTTTTTGTGCATCTTCTTACTAACACATGACTATCGCAATGGGATTGTATAAAAAATAATATACTTTCTATATGAAGTCAATTGAATGTGAATACTATACGTGATATTAGAGTTTACCTCCCCTATCCGATCGGAAACAGTTTGAGGTTGAAAATGAATGAGAGTTGTAACAGCGAATCAAACTCGGCCATGATTTCAAACTTGATTACGGATAGTACACCGATTCTACTAGCAGAATCATGACCTCCTGTCCGAACTCGTTCGCATCGTATTCGACCACCATGATCGTTCATATATACCGTAAAGGGTGACGATAACGCATCAAAACCATACGAGGTGAACCGAACCCGCACCTACCCCAACAGCTAAGGAACCAATCATGAAATCAAGCTGTAACCCGTGTAAGAACAGAAAATGAGTCCAAGTGCATACGACCATCGAGTTTCGAACTCAAACTTATAGCTTGTACTCACGCTCACTTTTACTTAAGAAAACACACATACGTTTGGAGTTTTGTTAGATGATTTACTGAGGTTATAGAACAGTTAATGTGGCTATAGGTGATTTGTAAAATAAACGTGTACATTATATTACGTAAGGAAAAATATTTGCTATTTAAAGTAAAAGAAACCTAATTGACATCACTCACTAATCTTGCCGTAATAAACGGAGTTATAATTGGAGAAGATATAAAAGAGCGTTTGTGAGTATTGTTTATGAATGGTCAAAGGTTTTAGAAGAATAAATCAGCTAATTACCTCAAATCTCGGTTTAGCTTAAACAGCTTTTACTGATTTTGTTTGACCATATAAAAACTTAAAAGTTTCCTTTTTTTGTTCTTTATGTTAGTAATTGAACTCATTATATACCTTATAACGCGTATGTGAGTGATTCATTTAACATTCATATAATTTGATGTTAAAAATTAATAACACATAAATAATTATAACATAAGGTTTTAATATCAAATGCTTACTATCTAAATTTTAGGTTATATTCGATATAAAATAAAAGCCAAATTTTTGGGTTTTACAAACATACCTAGGGGAAATCAAAGAAATAAAAACAACCAACAACTTCATAAAAATGGGATTAAGTCTTGTTATATATGTGGTAGTTTTGATCATTTGCAAACACATTATAAGAGGAATAACAAGAGGGGAGAGAAGAATAAGAACAAGGTTCCCAAAAATAGTTACAAGCCAAATACCATAATGATCCCTAGGTCAGTACTTCTTAGGGATGGTCTGAAACCAATTAATAATGCTAGTCATTTTAATTCTGGTAGATCTTCACCTATTAATTCTGGTAGAACATTTAATTATGGCAAGACTTTTAATTCTAGTCACCCAAGATCATATACTGGTATTTATAGCCCAAGGTCTCTTAACTGTCAACACAAGGCCATAGCTTGGTAACAAAAAACCAAAACCTTTTGTTACACAACCACAGTCCAACGTACCCCCTCAAAAGAAAACAACTTTAGGTCAAATAAATCCTATCAATAAACAAAGCTGGAAATTCTGGGATCTCCAAGAGTGATTCCAAGTACATGAAGAGAGTGACACAAGCTGCAAAAAAGTTTCAGTGTGTTCTTCTTCCCAAGAACATGGTCTAGAGACCCAAGAAAGTTTAGACAATAGAAAACACTCAAAACCTTGAAAGTAAGTCCAAAGAAGGTAATGTAGTAATGGTGAAGAAGAAAATGAGCATGTCACCAGAATGTTTTAGAACGTTGAAGCTATGAAGAACATAGTTTATAATGAAACAAAGGAGTTCAGAACTTGGGATTTGACAAAAGGTACTATGACTTATGAGTTCAATAATTTAGAAAGAGGAAAGTATTACAAGACATATAAATTTGTTGGACCAACTAAAACATGCGTGTGTGGATCTGACTGGGGTTTCTCCTCTTGTGGGGATGAGTAGTCGGGGTTTTATAGCGTGTCAGGTTGCTTTGAAAGCCGCCTCATGCAAAGTGACAAAACACGAAAAAGCATGCATTGAAAATCAACACGTGTTTATTCCTTTTGCATTTGATACCTATGGTTTTATTGCACCTGAAGCGGTGGAGCTTCTGAAGAGAGTTCAACGCGTTATGAATAGCAACGTTATGACACCTAAATCCACAAATGTGATTTTTACTAGAATTAGCTTTACAATTCAAAAAGGGCTTGCGGCGCAGCTTGTTGCTCGTTTGCCTTCTACAGCTATGTAATTAAGTTTTAACTAAGAACTCATTTTCCTAAAAAAAAAAACTAAAACTGATCCAAATGTGTCTTGGGTACTTCAAGAAGAATGATTCTTGAGGTATGCTAAAAATCGTCGTAAAATGCTTAATTATGGTAATAAAATTCTTAATGTTGTTATCATGTTTTATAAAAATTAAAAGAAAATATTTGGGACACATATTTTATTGGTCTTGGACTAACATTTACAGGATGAGCAAAGAAGCATAAAGGAATTTTCATGTTGTACATTACTTATGGATTGCTGGGTAACTTTTAGTCATCTGGTCCTTACTAGATGACTGATATCTCATTCATGATACGTCATAGACAACAACCGATTGTCGGAAATACTGTCAAGAATACTTCTTACACAAGTCTATATGATCACAGGATGTATTCTTGTACTAAAAATGGTTTTCATAGACCAGAGGTTAAAGCAACCTACAAGTGTAAAGTGTTTAGTAAGGTTCTGGTTGAGCACATAGGAAATACATTGTTTTAATGGAAATCTATGAACAAGGAACCGTAGAGGATCAATGTCTATCTCATGTGTTTGAGTGTGCATTAGTACTTTGATAACTTGCTTAGATTTTGAAGTTATCTCATTTCTCTTTGTGTGTGAGTTCCTAGTAGTGTGTGTGTTTACATTTTTTTGTGTATATTGTTATGTACTTATTCATGTACATGTTAATAGTAGTTTTGGTTTTTCTATTTGGTGCAAATGGGTTTAATACTGGTTTGAGAACTTATGCTGGTAGCATTAGTTTTAATGCTGGTAGCATTAGTTTTAATGCTGGTAGTGTGAGTTAGTTCTAGTGGCTGCTTGTTAATTCTAGTTTGGAGGGAATTTTACAAAGTTACCGTTGAGAGGTTTTGTGCTAATTACTTCTACCCTAGGTAATCTTTTGGAAGATATTTAATTATTATTTTCAAAGATTTCATCATTACTTAGTCTTACCCTATAATTTAGTAACTTGAATCTCATGGCCCAATCAAATTCTTTCACCTTAACTATGCAAACCAATTCCGTTTCCCATAATCTTATTTTCACCTTTAAAATCTTAACCCAAACCACTTTCTCAATTTTCATCCTTCTCATCCTTACAAACAACCATGTCGACTCTTACTTTCTGTGAGAAGCATAACCAAGTTGCATATCTACAAAAGGATGTTGGTCATGAGTCTTTCTTTGAGATTCTTGACTTTCTAAGAAACAACCACATATATTATGCTTTTATAGTTCACCCCAAAGTACTTAAAACTATAATTCATCAATTTTGGGGCACTGCTGTTGTGGATGCAGTTAATGAAGAAGAAGTGATTAAGGCCACTGTTAACAAAGAGGAGATATACATTACAGAATCTCATGTCAGAGAACACTTAAAGCTGAATGACGCAGATCGGGTCTTTACACTTTTGAATACTAAAATTTTGGATGGAATGGAAGCACTTGGCTGTATGGAAGATAGATCATACACTTTCTACAAAGGGGAATTCTCACCATAATGGAGGTTCTTGGTTTATTGTCTTCTACATTGCATGAGTCAGAGGAAGGCATATTGGGATCAATTTGGCAGCCATCTTGCAACTGGTTTGTTTTGTCTATCTACTCAAAGAACTTTTAATTTTAGCCATTTAATTTTTGTCAATATGCTCAAGAATGTTGGAAGTCCCCATAAATTTTTAATGTATCCAAGGTTTCTCATGATCATTATTAATGGCTTAGGACATTCTTTGGGTAATCATCAAAGGGAGTACAAAGTTCCAACATTAACAAGTAGGGTCTTTGGACAAATGAGGAGGAGTACAAAAAAGTGGACTGGTGTGGTGATTCCATTAACAGAATCTATGTTACAAGCAGTGTTGATGAAGGAACATCAAGCCCAGTTGTATCCTAACATATCACCCAGAATTGAGGATGTGCCTTATACTTCAAGACACCTATACTCAACATCTAGGCTTAGACACAGAAAGATACCTCAGGTTTCTCAGCTTGAGGTATATGCTTTTTACCATGTAGCAGAATGAGACTACTAGTGCTGGTGAGCCTAGTAGAACTGGGGAGGCTACTCTTACTGTGGCTGATGTAACACACGGGACGAGTATCATTCATAAGACCTCTATCAGATCCAATGATTTAGCAACAAGGGTTACTTATCTTGGTGGCGATGAGGATAAATTGTCACAACTTGAATTGAGGGTTTCCAATCTTTGTACCATAGTTTCTTTCTTGGAGCAGGCAAGGGATGATCACGCTACTGTTCTTGCTGCTCATGCTCAGGAATTGATTACTTTAAGAAGTAGCGTTTACAAACTCCAAGAAGAACATGCAAGAAATCAGGTTCATGTGACATTCTCAGATGGTTTTCTCCTCAAACTGCGTAATGATATCCTCATCAATTAAGGGAGGAATTAAAGGTAGAGGTGAATGATAAAGAGATGCAAGAAGAGGAGATGATGTATGTAGCTGAGACAGTATTAGGATTAAAGTCTATAAATGAGCAGGGGATAATACTAGTTTTAGGGGAGCCTAGTGTTGGCAATGAAATCTTTAATGCTGGTAGTAAAAAGATTAATGCTAGTGTTTATATTGGTCTTAAAGAACAGGCCCAGAATGATGCTGAGATTTCTAGGAGTATGGGACAGTAGGAAGAAGAATCAGAATTAAACATCAGCTAGTCTTTTGATGTGGAGGAAGTTGCTGATCAACCACAAATAACTAAAGAGGAAATTCAAAGGGTGCTCAGTCAATTAGACTAGGATATGCTGGCTTTTTGAAGGACTACAAGGAAGTATGTGATGAAACCATTGAGTTTAGGTATGAAGTCGTCTCAATGACTTTGAATCATCAGAAGGATATCACTACGCTTAAAGAGAGTCATGAGAACAGAGAACAATACTTGTCTTCTGTTGCTGGAAGAAGGGTTTATTATAAAGCTATATTAAAGGGACATAAAGGTTACAAGAAAAGTGATTTATCTTTTGAAGAGCTTGAAAGAAGAGCTCTTCCTATTGTTAAATTTATAGATGACTTTCTAGATCCTGGTTCTGAAATGGAAAGAAAGTATCATGAGAATCAAGATAGATTTCTAGAGAGGTGTAGAACAAAGAGAAGAAGATATGCAGAGATTGGTTCTTCATCAACTCTTTCAATTAGCTTGGATGAACAAAGATCAACAAAAAGGCAAAAGAAGATGATTCCAATTGGAAGATTCATAGCAAAAGGTGATGGTCCTTCTATCCTAGAACTTATAAAACGCTTAGAGTTAGTTGTTGCAGATACTCTAGTCATTCCTTTAAATTCAAAATTTCTAATCATCAACAATGGAATTTCTTGGGGAGATAAGGCGAGATAGTGGAACATCTACAAAGTTAGAGGAGGAGTAGAACCGTACCAGTTTTTTGGTGATATGTTTCAAGTCTTAGATAAAGAAGATGTGAATGATCTTTAGGGAATATTAAAAAAGATATTTTGAACTAAGAAAACTTCAACTAGTCAAGATATGATGGAAGTCTACTTATGGGAAGCCATGAGAAATATGTATGAGGCTGATAAGAATAATAGCATGTGGGAAAGGCTTAGCACATCAGAGATGAAGCATTGGCACTTATATAATTCTTTTGTAGTTTATCAGTTGGCTATGACCAATGTTTTTACATTTCTACTTAGAGACAGAGTGTATCCATTTTCACAAAGCACTCTTAAGAAGATGGTAAGCTGTCAATTGAAGGTAGATGTTGAAGATCAGGTTGCTATTGATTTTCTCAAGTTTATTCGTAGTCAAATTCATAAGTAGTTCTTAATTTTGATAATCCTAATTCTTATTCCAAAAACTTGTAAGATTTATGAAGGTAAATCACAAGTTTAGGGGAGTATTGTATGGAATAAAATTAGTGCTGGTGTATATTGCCTTACGATATTAATTATATTAATGTGGGTAGTAGTATTCTTAGTGCTGGTTACATTAACATTGAATTGGACGTGGTCAAACCTTAATGCTGGTAAAGATATTAGTACTGAGTTGAAGATAAAGACTAAAGACGTGTTACATATGCATAGAAGATATTGTGTATCTTCTAAATGTTTAAATTTATTTTTCCATATCTTTGTCTTGTACATGACTGATTGCACTATAAAAGGAGGTCCTAGGTCTAGGTTTAACATGCGCTTAACTTCTATCTCTTTGCATTCTAATCTTACTTCAAGGCTGTAACCCTAGTATTCTATGTTAAGGGTATTCATATTAATAATAATAAAGTATTTGTTTTATATCTTTATTCATACAATATACACATAATATACATAATATCAAAGAGTAGTTTCCGCATACTCTTTGGTATTATTCAAAGTTTCTACTAAGTCTATATAGGATTTATCATGTGTAATCTAAGTCTATAAGCTAGGATAACAAGATCATAAGGGATCAACAATGTTTTATCCTATCCGTTGCGTTTTACTCATGTTGCATGTATGTTAGATACATTAGGTTGTTTAGATACATTAGGTTGTCTAATACCAACATATTTCATACTTATTTTTAATAGTCGAGGTCTTATGACCATTGCTTGACATGGAACTCCCTATACGTCCCTCGTGTGAGTTGTTTCATGAGCATGTGACTAAACCCATAGCGACACGTCCAAGTCAAGGGTATTAGGTCTCGTTTAGGGCTTCTAGGACTTTGGCTATGTTTCATATTCTAGGTTCTAGACTCGTTTTACTCACACACATTAGTTTAACACACCACATGACTAGAACTATAGTTCCACATGAAAAATACAACACGAGATTACCCTTGGAGCGTGACAATACCACGAGTATAAACCACGACTCACGAAAAAAATACCCAACCAATGACGTGATACTCACGGCCAAAATCAGCAACTTGAAAGTACTCCTTACTCGTCTCGTGATCAATCGAACTTACAAAGGAAATATAAGGTTTCTATATTTTTCTTGTCTACCCGAATGTGAATAAGGAAAAGGAGGATGGTTTTGTTGTGCTTGTGGGTTTCTCGGATAGAACAAAGGACCAAGCAGGAAGAGAACTAAATTGTTATGTGTGGTTTTCGGCTGGAACTAAGTGGCAAGCAAGACCAAGTTGTTCAACTATAAACATAAGATGATAGTCTTATGACCAGTTACTAGGAGGTCTCTATGAGTTAATCATAAGATGGAATAGGGTTTATAAAAAAATGAGCATGGAGATGGGAGCTTTGGAGAGTCAAACAAGAAAAAGGGGTCCATAGAGGGTAGTCTCAGTATAGCATGGAGAAAGGAAAAGGGTGTCGGAGTGGCTCGCTTTGTCCATGTGTTTATAGGATGTAAAGAAGTAAGAACGATTCCTATGGGGACTTGGGTTATGTCTAGGGAATGGGTCTTCTAGACAACCTTCCTTATTTGAAATAAAGGTGTTACCCTTGTACCTAAGCATTGGTGCGTCGAGCTAGGGAGCCAAAAGCATAACGTAACCAAGTTTAAATTTTGAGTGAAGAGGGTCGATATGGTTATAAACAATATTGGTCATAGTGTAGTCTATGTGTGAGCCATTTAGGGTTTATATTTTTGGAATGTCATGTCAACTATGGCGTTTAGGGTTTGTATAGGCGTAACATGGAAATCTTGAGTTTAACAAATGTGTCGTAGTATAATTGGAGGTGTTTACGCATGAATGAGCTTTTAAGGATTAGTCTAAATGACGTATGGCAAGAATCTAGGGTTTTTGATATACTGATTTTGCTAGGGGTTCAATTTTATGTCTCTCGATATCCTCTCGAATTGATCTCGGCCTTAAGTGGAATGATTTGTTTTTGGTTACTAAAAAGGAGTTGGTTTGTTTATCTATTTTTTAAACTAATAACACTTAAATGTAAATAACGTTGAATAACTTAAAATTGAGTGCTTGAAAATGTAAATGAAAGATTAGAAAATTACTTTGAAAACTTAATTGAATTAATGCTTAAAAACTTGTTCTATCGGAATATCAAAAATTATTTCTATCGGAATATAAGAAAAGTAATCCATCGGAATGTTGCAAATGCAGGTCCATCGGAATGTTGCCATTAATCACCATCGGATTATTCAAAATGTAAGCTGTCGAAATGAGGTCCTGTCGGAATGCAGACGATCGGAATGTACCTATCGGAAAGTTCCAGATCGGGATGTGGTAAATAAAATTTGGCCAGAGTTTCGTCTAGAAAAGAAACCTAAACCCGTCGGAATGTGCGATCGCAATATGCGATCGCAATCCCAGATCGGAAAAGGGGAACTTACACCCTATCGCAAAGTAAAACCCCTAAGGGTTATTGCGATACCAAACCAAGGATGATCCGTCGGAATGTGGACAAACCCTAATATTGCGATGGAAGGAATCTTGTTCCGAAAATGGTGGAAAGCTAAAAACTCAATAAGCAAAAGCAATAAGCCAAGGGATTCGAACTTGAACACTTCAAAACGATTAAATTTGATAACTTTTGGAAGTAAGAAACTTTAAAACTTAATAAGCAAAACTTGTAAATGATTAAAACTATAAGAAATCCGAAATCAATAAGCTTGAACAAACAATAAGCCAATAAGCATGGAGAGCTTATGGCTTATTCACGTAGAGCTTAAAAAAACTAGAAAGATCAAACTTTATTCACGAACACATCCACAATCCCAACCGTATGGTTTTAACAATCGGATTAAGGATTTGACAAATGAAGAAAAGTAGAAAAAGATTAAGGAACTTAAAAGCATAAACTTGATTAATGAAATCAAAAGTACAAGAAAGCTTGAATTAAAAGATGAAATCAAAAGAAAAGTTTAGTGAGAGAAAGTATGGAACTTTCTCTCTCTAAAACTAGAGAGAAAAATGAAAACTAAAAACTAGCTAAAACTAAGTGTGTGAAATTTTGTGAGGTGAAGGCTTTATATAGGCGTGTGTATGGTGTTGATGGGCTCTTGATTGGGCTTTGATTCGGGCTTCTTTTTCTTCTTTCTTCTTAAGTCTTCACGCGTCTTTTAAATAAACGTTTCCGACTTGGATTTGAGAAGTGTTGGTGCATAATTCCAACTCGTCCTATAATATTTTATTTAATAGACTCGAGTTCTTCGACATATATGAATCTTCCATCTTTGGCTCTATTTTTCGATAAATCTTCAAATAGGCACAATGACTTCAAATCGTTTGCATCTCTTGGACAATAGACTTCGTCTTGAGTCTTTTTCCTTGATAAAACCCGTGCAATCCCATGTTTTCTTTAATATTCATCCGGTCGACTCTGAAAACACAATAAACACAAAAACCACGCATAATTCCAAACAAATGATATTAAATACGTGTTTTGGTCTTGTTTTAGCCCGATTTAAGTGGTAAAAGGATGGGTGTTTTCACACCTATCAAATCCCCTACACTTAACCATTGCCATGCCCTCATGCAATGCTTAGTAACAAAGCATAATTACACTTTTCTCATTATCAATTAACCTTGGCCTTATTAAAATACTACTAAACAAAAATTTAAAGTACTAAGAAATTAAAATTTTAATGTAAACAAGAGAATAGAAAGTAACTTATGTGGTAATAACTTGGAAAGAGATCGAGGACTTACATTAGGGCTTTGGTGCTGCGAAGATTTATCACCCTCAAGTTTCACGTTCCCCAAACTAAGCTTAAAAACGAGATCATTGTTATTATAAGTTAGTAATTCAAATACTTGCACACATGGCTTAATTAAATGCTTAGACTCCCTTATTCCTAGGTGTATCTCTTATATTTTAATTTTGTCTTAGAATGATCATGAAGATGCATTTTTGGACTTATTTCGATAGTTTATTAGGGCTGAAAGCAAAGTAGGACGATTTGATCAATAGTTAGCTAAAGGACAAAATCTTTTAAAACTGCTTCTCGGGATATCAAAAAGTTCATATCTTGGCATAACTCGGTTCGCGATTTGAGACCTTTCTCGGGCCGATATTTGGCATGTACTTCATACTTCATATCTTGAGAGACGTTCTTGAGATAATGGTCTTCTCATCGTAATAGAGTTTCTTCACTTGGAGACTTTTTGAGGGGTACTCCAACTTTGTTGACCATGACTTCATGATTATTTCTTCAATCTCTAGTTGGGACTTTGAGATACAACGATCCGCCTCCTTTTCGGACTTGGATCTATTTATCCTCATACCTTGTTAGGGTCTTTTCGGATAGACTTCTCCATGATCTTTATGGGAGTTGATTGCTTTTCGTCGTGAGTCTTGATCCTTCATATTGACTTTAGGAATAATGCTTTTCACATCACTTTGGATCTTCAGCAATAAAATTGAATCCTCATGCCTTGTTAGGGCCTTTTCGGACTCGCCAATCTTCGCGCCCCGCTTCATAAGTTATGCCTTGGCTATGAACTCTCGTCATTACCGAGCAACTTTTAAACGATCTTGGGCTAGAAGCTAAGTAACTTTTCAAATCGTAAGACCTTACTTATTGCAGATAAATTTTTAGCAAGTGATGGGAGAATAGGCAAATAATTACACCAAGTGGGCTTGCGCAAGAATACCGACTTATAATTGACTCTATCATTTCTCGTCCTCCACAATTTAAAATCTCAAGTAATGAGACTCGTGGATACTTAGCCTAATAAACCAATTAAGGTCTACATGGTTAAGGATACTAGCTAGAATAAACTTGGATAAGTCTATTCGGGTTGAGTCAAAATAAACGCAACGGGCCTAATATGTCAAAGATTTCTAAACTAGCTACACCACTTATTAATATTTTTGACTTTATTGCGGGATATATACATATGAAAGCAACGATAAAAATTTTAAAATTACGACTAAATGGCCAAAGTTAATTAAAAATTTGAAAAATGTTGAAAAATAGGATTTTCCGGTTAATTGAAGGCATTTTCATGGAAAAGTCCACTTAAAACTTCGATAGAAGTCCCCCCTACACTTAAGATAAACATTGTCCTCAATGTTTAAGCATGTGGAAAAAGTTTCCCCTACACTTATGACATTGTGCACGTTGGTTAACTCAAATTAAGGAAGAGACGACTAAAGTGATCAATTTCAAATGTGAGTATGAAGAAAATTGAATCACGATAGTTGAGAGATAGAACCGGATTTCGGATAATCACGGGAGCACGGTTCTTCAAAGATTCCAAGAGTGCATTCATCCCTGTAATCACATCACCACAAAAATACAAACACCTATGCAGGCCCCCCTACACTTAGGAGGTTAAAACGTAAAAGGATAGATACTCGGGCTGCCTCCCGAGGAGCGCTTGTTTTTGATAACCGAGTCACGAGCCTGACTCGACCCAAAATTAGTTCATGGGGAACGTGGTGAGGGATGGAATCATCTCCTGAGAGATGTCCTCACCAAAGTACAGCTTCAGACGCTGGCCATTCACCTTGAAATTGGGCCCATTTGGCTGAGAAAGCTCAATGGTCCCATACGGAAAGACGTTGGCGACGGTGAATGGACCAGACCAGCGGCTCTTCAACTTGCCAGAGAAGATCTTCAACCGAGAGTTAAAAAGTAAGACTTGATCACCAACATGGAACTCTCGGTTCTTGATTTTTGCGTCATGGAGGATCTTCGTCTTTTCTTTGTAGATCAGCGAGTTCTCATAAGCTTCATTTCTCAGTTCATTGAGCTCGTTGAGTTGAATCTTCCGATGATCACCGGCTTTGTTGATGTCGAAGTTAGCCCACTTTAAGGCCCAGTGCGCCTTATGCTCCAGCTCGATGGGAAGGTGGCATGCTTTCCCGTACACAAGACGATAAGGTGTACAACCGATCGGGGTCTTGTAAGCAGTACGGAAAGCCCACAGAGCATCATCTAACTTATCGGCCCACGCGGCACGATGCTCTCCCACAGTACGCTCCAAAATTCGCTTCAATCCACGATTGGATATCTCGGCTTGCCCATTGGTTTGGGGATGATAGGCGGTGGAAAGACGGTGAGTGACACCATACTTTGCCATGACTCTTGCAAATTGATCGTTGCAAAAATGAGTCCCGCGGTCACTGATAATAGCACGAGGAACGCCGAATCGAGCGAACAGCGATTTCAAAAAGTTACAAACCACCCTTGCATCATTAGTAGGTAAAGCTTTGGCTTCAACCCACTTGGAGACGTAGTCAACGGCAACAAGGATGTATTTGTTTCCTTTAGATGAAGGAAATGGCCCCATAAAGTCGATACCCCAAACATCAAAGATTTCACATTCTTGAATGAAATTCTGAGGCATCTCGTCTTTATGTGTGATCGTGCCTTGTTTCTGGCAAGCATCACATTTTTTAACCATATCGTGAGCGTCACGATAAATGGAGGGCCAATAAAATCCTGAATCAAACACTTTTTTGGCGGTGTAGTTGGGACCAAAGTGACCACCAGTGGGTCCTTTGTGGCAAGCATCAAGGATTTCGAAAGCTGCCGGTCCATCAACACATCGGCGAATAATCAAGTCAGCACATTGTTTGAAAAGATACGGGTCATCCCAGAAGTAAGTCTTTATGTTTTTGAAGAACTTCTTCTTTTGCTGGGATGTTAACCCGTCAACGAGGATTCCACCCGCCAAGTAGTTTGCAATGTCTGCAAACCACGGGGTTTCGTCAGCAGTCGAGTTTATAGACATTAAGGTCTCCAGGGGAAAAGAATCGTTGATTTCTTTGTTCGGATGAGCCCCCTGGTAAGGATCCTCAAGTCTACTGAGATGATCCGCGGCTAGGTTTTCTGCTCCTTTTTTATCGCGAATTTCGATTTTAAATTCCTGGAGCAGCAAAACCCAGCGAAGAAGTCTTGGTTTGGAATCTTGCTTTGTCAACAAGTACTTTAGCGCGGAATGATCGGTATACACGATGGTGGTGGAAAGGACAAGATATGGGCGAAACTTTTCAAAAGCATAGACAACAGCTAGAAGCTCTTTTTCGGTTGTCGTATAATGCAATTGTGCCCCAGTCATTGTCTTGCTAGCGTAATGGATCGGTTGGAAGTGTTTGTTCACTCTTTGTCCAAGAACCGCTCCAATAGCAAAATCACTAGCATCGCACATTAACTCGAAAGGCAGCTCCCAATTGGGGGTGACCAAGACGGGTGCCTTAGTAAGCTTATCCTTAAGCGAGTCAAAGGCTTCAAGACACTCTTTGGAGAAGATAAAAGGAGTATCTTTTTCCAAGAGGTGGGTCATCGGGCGAGCGATTTGAGAAAAATCTTTGATAAATCGACGGTAGAAGCCCGCATGACCCAGAAAACTTCTCACACCCTTCACGGTAGAAGGTGGGGGCAACTTGGCGATAACATCGACTTTAGCACGGTCTACTTCAAGACCGGCTTTCGAGATCTTGTGTCCTAGGACGATGCCCTCTTTTACCATAAAATGGCATTTTTCCCAATTAAGAACAAGGCGAGTGTCTTCACACCGCTTAAGCATTCGTTCTAAATTGGCAAGGCACTCAGAGAATGAATCACCATAGACTGAGAAATCATCCATGAATACTTCCATAGTGTCTTCCACCATGTCATGGAAGATAGCCATCATACACCTTTGGAATGTCCCAGGAGCATTACATAAACCAAAAGGCATGCGTTTGTAAGCAAATGTTCCATAGGGACAAGTGAATGTGGTCTTTTCTTGGTCCTTGGGATCGATGGGAATTTGAAAATACCCGGAGAAACCGTCTAAGAAGCAGTAATAGTCATTACCAGCTAGACGCTCGAGCATTTGATCCATGAAGGGAAGAGGAAAGTGGTCTTTTCTCGTGGCATCATTGAGCTTGCGATAATCAATACAAACTCTCCACCCAGTAACGAGACGAGTGGGAATCAACTCGTTGTGTTCATTGGGAACAACGGTTATTCCGCCCTTCTTGGGCACACAATGGACGGGACTTACCCACGGCGAATCCGAAATAGGGTAGATCAAGCCGGCATCTAGAAGTTTGATAACCTCTTGTTTGATGACATCATGAATTTTAGGATTAACCCTTCTTTGGTTCTGGATGGTGGGTTTGAAGTCATCTTCCATGAGAATCTTGTGAGTACAAAAGCTCGGATCAATTCCGCGGATATCGGAAATTTTCCAAGCAATTGCCTTCTGATGAGCTTTAAGCACAGCGATGAGACGAGTTTTCTCTTCTTCTTGCAAATCCTTAGCGATGATGACGGGTGACTTCTTCTCTGCTTCAAGGAACGCATACTCAAGATGGGGCGGCAACTCCTTAAGTTCTAAATCCGAAGGATTTTCGACGGGAGGCGTGTTCGAAGTCGGAGTATCGATAGCAATGATAGTGGGAGATGGAGGAGAAGGGTTGTCTTCTTTGAGGAGATTCGCAATGAAACTGAGGTCTTCATCCCAAGTGGCAGTAGAATCGTCATTGTTTTGCTTCACATCTCCCAAGGTGGCTTCCAAATCTTTCCAAAGGAAATCACTTTCTCCAAATAGAGATAGTGATGAGTCGATAGAGGAAACGGTCTCAACATTGGGAAGAGAGGTAGGAATGTTTTTACAAGCATCCTTGAAGTGTTCTTCACAAGCCTCATCAAGAACGTCAATACAATTAACATTCTCGTAAGAAGAAGGATGTTTAGATAACTTTCCCATGTTGAAGACTACTTTATCGTCACCCACTCTCATGATAAGCTCACCGGCTTCAACATCAATGAGAGTGCGACCGATCCTCAAGAATGGGCGACCAACAATGAGTGGCACACGGGGGTCCATCTCGTAGTCGACGACAACAAAATCAGCAGGGAAGGTGAATTTGTCGACTCCTACAATGACGTCTTCGGCTATCCCCACTGGATAAGCAACCGTACGGTTGGCTAATTCCAAAGTCATTTTGGTGGGGACTAGCTCTGGGAGAGATAATTGCGTCCAAACACTTAGAGGCATGAGATTAATACTGGCACCTAGATCGGCTAGAGCCATGCAATTCTCTACTCCCGGGAAATTGCAAGGGATAAGAAAACGACCCGGATCACCAAGCTTGATTGGCAATTTCCTTAAGAGCACTGCAGAGCAGTTCTCATTAAGTTGGGTGTTGGCGAGATCGAGGAGCTTTTCCTTGTCGCTCAGAAGATCTTTAAACATTTTCGCGTACTTAGGCATGTGAGCGAGAGCCTCAGCGAAGGAGATATTGAAATTCAGTTGTTTAAACATTTTAAGAAAGTTAGAAACCTGAATATCGTCCTTGCTTTTGAGCTTCTCTTTCCTCAACCTAGATGGATAAGGTATATTGGAAGAAGAGGAAGGCTTTGGGATGATAGGATCACTCACATCCTTGGGTGGAGGAGGGGTAGAAGGAAGAGGTGGAGAAACTGGGGAAGGAGAAGGGTGAGGAATAGGAGCAGGCGACTCGTTCTCCTTAGTCACAACCACCGGTGGAGGTACAGGAAGCTCGGGTTCCTTGGTACCTTTACCACTGCGAGTGGTGATTGCTTTCATCTCCCCTCTTGGATTCGCAACGGTATTACTCGGAAGAGTACCCGAAGAAGAGGGTTGATTACTGTTGAAGAAACTAGCCATCATGTTCCTCAAGTCATTCGTTTGACTATCCATAGTGTTCTTCATATCAGCTCTTAGATCATTCCCTTGTTTCATCAGATCTGCTTTCAAGTTGCGCACTTCCTGTTGGAGATTATCCACGATCACATCATTAGTCCTCATGTAGGTTCCAATGTCTTGATGTGATGCGGGGGTTTGGTTGGAAGGAGCAGTGTATGCGGGTGGTTGATAAGCAGGTTGCTGGTAAACTTGGGTGTTTCGTTGTTGTGGTTGTTGCTGCTTATGAGGAGGGATGTATGGTGTACGAGTTTGTTGTTGTTGAGGAGGACGGTTGAGGTTTTGTTGTTGGTTTTGGTTGTTAGGATTAAAACCAGGTGGTGAGAGATAGTTGTTGGAACGGTAGCTAAGCAGGTTGCGGTCACCTTGAGGTTTTGCTTGATAAGCAGGTTGAGTATAGGTGCCATATGCTGCATTAACATTCTCAGCAGGGTAGTCTTGGGTGGCGGTACAAGTTGTGTAAGAGTGAGGACCACCGCATATCTCACAAGGTTGGCTGACAGCGTTCACTTGAGCGTTTTTGGCGTTGTTGCTGTTGTTGTTGCTGACGGTGTGGGTGACAAGCGATTCAAGAAGCGTGGTGATTTTGTCTAATCGCTTGTCGCTGTCATTAGTGCTAGCACTAGCAACATTGGTCCTAACACTCTTGGTTTGAACACGAGATTTGTTCTCAATGATGTCCCAAGCAGCGTTGGAAGTCTTAGCCAATAAATTACCCCCTGAGGCACTATTCAGTGAATCTTGGTCATTCATGCTTAAACCATTGTAAAAAGTGTTTATTTGATGAACTTTGGTAAAACCATGTTGTGGGCATTTTCTTAAAAGATCTTTAAAGCGATCCCAAGATTCACTGAATGACTCATCGTACTTTTGTTCAAAGTTTATAATCTCATTCCGCAAAGCGGTAGTACGAGAGGGTGGAAAAAAGTAGTTGATAAATTTTGTTTCCAAATCCGTCCACGAGAGAATACTCTGTGGCGGTTCCTTAGCAAGCCAATGCCGGGCTTGTCCTTCTAAAGAAAAGGGAAAAAGTTGTAACCTTATCACTTCTTGTGAAACTCCATTGAACTTGACCGTGTTCGTGAGTTGTAGAAATCTCTTGATATGGTCGTGTGGGTCATCAATGGTTCGTCCCAAGAATGGTTGAGCTGAGACCATCTGGATAAAGCCTGATTTTAGCTCAAAATTGTTGGCGGCAATTGGTGGTATAACAATTGGATCCGTATTGCCATCGACATGAGCTTGCAGCAATTCAATCATTGGGCGATTATCCGGAAGGTGCTCATTGTTGTTGTTATTATTCATGTTGTTGAAAGGCGGGTTGTTGTTGTTATTATTGTTGTTAGGAGGTGGTATGTTATTGTTGTTTTGTACACCAGCCATGTCTAGGTTATCGAGAGGCTCGGGCTCTTGATAAGACGTGGATCGAGTGCGCATACACCTGCAAAAGAACAAATAGACAAAGCAAAAATATTTTTGGTTTTTATGTTTTTTTTTTACTTTTTAGGATGTTTGAAAATTTTATATTTTTTAGTGATTTTGAAAATTTTTATGAAAAAGTAACGTTCACGGGGAACGGATCCCAAAATCCAAGTTCTACAAAAAACTTTTGATCTTAACGAGAGGAGCCGGCAGCGGCGCCATTTGATATACTGATTTTGCTAGGGGTTCAATTTTATGTCTCTCGATATCCTCTCGAATTGATCTCGGCCTTAAGTGGAATGATTTGTTTTTGGTTACTAAAAAGGAGTTGGTTTGTTTATCTATTTTTTAAACTAATAACACTTAAATGTAAATAACGTTGAATAACTTAAAATTGAGTGCTTGAAAATGTAAATGAAAGATTAGAAAATTACTTTGAAAACTTAATTGAATTAATGCTTAAAAACTTGTTCTATCGGAATATCAAAAATTATTTCTATCGGAATATAAGAAAAGTAATCCATCGGAATGTTGCAAATGCAGGTCCATCGGAATGTTGCCATTAATCACCATCGGATTATTCAAAATGTAAGCTGTCGAAATGAGGTCCTGTCGGAATGCAGACGATCGGAATGTACCTATCGGAAAGTTCCAGATCGGGATGTGGTAAATAAAATTTGGCCAGAGTTTCGTCTAGAAAAGAAACCTAAACCCGTCGGAATGTGCGATCGCAATATGCGATCGCAATCCCAGATCGGAAAAGGGGAACTTACACCCTATCGCAAAGTAAAACCCCTAAGGGTTATTGCGATACCAAACCAAGGATGATCCGTCGGAATGTGGACAAACCCTAATATTGCGATGGAAGGAATCTTGTTCCGAAAATGGTGGAAAGCTAAAAACTCAATAAGCAAAAGCAATAAGCCAAGGGATTCGAACTTGAACACTTCAAAACGATTAAATTTGATAACTTTTGGAAGTAAGAAACTTTAAAACTTAATAAGCAAAACTTGTAAATGATTAAAACTATAAGAAATCCGAAATCAATAAGCTTGAACAAACAATAAGCCAATAAGCATGGAGAGCTTATGGCTTATTCACGTAGAGCTTAAAAAAACTAGAAAGATCAAACTTTATTCACGAACACATCCACAATCCCAACCGTATGGTTTTAACAATCGGATTAAGGATTTGACAAATGAAGAAAAGTAGAAAAAGATTAAGGAACTTAAAAGCATAAACTTGATTAATGAAATCAAAAGTACAAGAAAGCTTGAATTAAAAGATGAAATCAAAAGAAAAGTTTAGTGAGAGAAAGTATGGAACTTTCTCTCTCTAAAACTAGAGAGAAAAATGAAAACTAAAAACTAGCTAAAACTAAGTGTGTGAAATTTTGTGAGGTGAAGGCTTTATATAGGCGTGTGTATGGTGTTGATGGGCTCTTGATTGGGCTTTGATTCGGGCTTCTTTTTCTTCTTTCTTCTTAAGTCTTCACGCGTCTTTTAAATAAACGTTTCCGACTTGGATTTGAGAAGTGTTGGTGCATAATTCCAACTCGTCCTATAATATTTTATTTAATAGACTCGAGTTCTTCGACATATATGAATCTTCCATCTTTGGCTCTATTTTTCGATAAATCTTCAAATAGGCACAATGACTTCAAATCGTTTGCATCTCTTGGACAATAGACTTCGTCTTGAGTCTTTTTCCTTGATAAAACCCGTGCAATCCCATGTTTTCTTTAATATTCATCCGGTCGACTCTGAAAACACAATAAACACAAAAACCACGCATAATTCCAAACAAATGATATTAAATACGTGTTTTGGTCTTGTTTTAGCCCGATTTAAGTGGTAAAAGGATGGGTGTTTTCACACCTATCAGTTTTCAAATGATTAAGAGCGATAGATAAGGCGTACGGTTCACGGTCGCGAGTTTCTCGAGTTCATTCCATCCATAACGTATACAAAATAATAAATACATAAATAAATTTTTTAACGACAAATGCGAATCAAAAAGTTAAATGGAAATAATTTCGTATTTATAAACTTCATAATTCGTTAATTTGGATACGTGCACATTTTGCTTAAATTACTCGGGGAAATTGAATAGACATGTAAGTCTAACCCGTTAATTGAGATTTTAAATAAATTGAAAATGCGCGATTGCTACAAAGAGTATAATGTATTTTTAGAGTTTATCTTGTATAAATTATATTCTTAAGAGATTTGTATTTAACTTAGGAATATATTTGTAAGCCGATTAGGACTCCTTAGTCTATAAAAGGAGGTCCTAGGACATATAGTTCTAAAAGAAAACATAGAACTCATCTTAGCTTTAAGATTTTTGTAATCCTAATATTAGTTTAGAGTGTTCATATTATTATCAATAATATTCATGCTTTTTGGTGAATTATGTGCTCTTATACTTCTATTGTTTTATTAATTCATAACAAAGTTCTTCTTGATACTAACGTCTAGATTCCGAGTAGACTTTAATAAACTTAAACAAAGTTTCTACTCTATTTGTGTTAGATTTATCGAGTGTAACTTAACCCTAAAACAAGCAAATAATATTCGCTATGTCAAGTTGGGATCAACCATACCCTGATTTCTCATCCAAGGATACTTGTATTCTTGCTAAAGGCTCACAGTTATCTTGTTATATTTTTTAATTTCGAAGACCATTAATAAAACCCACATATATGTATAAGGTTGTTATTATGGTCAGGTTGACCCTATTTAAACCCGAATCCAATAAGCCTTATCGGGTCGGGTTAAATCAGATTGAAAATGCTTATCGGGTTGGTTTGACCTAATCAGATAACTCGATAGTGTTATTGGGTTGGGTTATATTATTTCTCTTATCGTGTTATTGGGTGAATCCGATTACAATATATAGTTTTTTATTATAATTTTAAAACTCGTGATCAAACAATACTTGATTTCTTTTGCACTTTATGTTTACTGGATACAAAATACTTTGCATTGTTATGGCTTAAAGTTATTTTAATTTAAACTAACATTCATTCATTGAACTATTGTTGGAAAATATTTAACTGAATAACATTTTCTCGACAAAAAATATAATCAGAAAGTACCATTAGTCGTAACGCACAAGTACCTGCTGGTTTTCGATTTTTTAGTTGACGCAATAACTTGCTAAAGCATCATTTTCTTGGATAGTTGTAATTACATCTACTATATATAAATTTTAGGTCCTTATATTTAATGAGGAGTTCCATTAAATGTTAAGATTTTTTTTCTATAATCTTAACATGCGTGTTGTTTGGAATGCTAAAGATTGAAATTATGATTTTGCTAGGTTAAAAAGTTCGTTTTCTCGGTGTCTTAACGAATTGATTTCCGGTTTAAAGTGTGACTCAGTCGTTTTTGGTTAACAAAAAGAAAGTTTTGATTATCTATTTCTAAGTAAAAGTTAAATGCGAATAGTAATAAAAATAAGCTAAAAGAAATTAACTAAAAATAACGAAACAATATAAATAATAAAACGTGAATTTAAAACGAAACAATTAATAAAAATAAAACTAAAAGACGTAATTATCTCTCGACTCGAAAATAAAGTTTACTTAATAAAAAAGGAGAGAATAAAACTAAGTGGGTACTCTAAAGTTAAACGAGACAAAATCTAAAGCGGGTACTAAATAAAAGATAAAACTTGAACTTTACGAAAAAATATTAATTTTAAAATTAGACGAAAAAATTAACTAAAAATACGTGACTTTCAGAAATAAAATCGGAACATCTTTCAGATTAAACTAAACAATTACGGAACAATACTAATTATTAAACAAGCTAGCGGGAAACTAGCTCAAGCTAGCAACCTACTAGCTTAAAATGGCGCCAAAAACTATAAGCATGCAGGCATGTAGGGGCTTCTATCGGAATATAGAATTGGAATTGGAACCAGCGGAATGTTAATGTTAAAATCTATCGGAATGTTTTTTTAAACTATCGGAATGTATACAAAAGATCTATCGGAATGTTAAAAAAAAGGAACTGTCGGAATATCAACTAAAAAAAACTATCGGAATACTAATTATAAAAAGAGTATCGGAATACTAAATGTAAGAAAAGTATCGGAATATGAAATCAAAATCTATCGGAATGTGTAAGTCAAAATTTGGGCAGCATTTCGTCACAATAAGCCTTATACCCGATCGCAAAGTACGATGCCAGGGGCGATCGCAACCTACGATCAGAATAAGTGATCGGAAAAACTATCACAATAAGCTGTCACAATGTAAAAACACTATTGTGATGGAAAAATCACAATATTCGGATGGATGAGCATAAGCTAATAAACCAATAAGCACTTCTAAAAAGAACAATTAACAAAAACTTTTCCAACTCAATAAGCACAAATTTGAAAACTTTTGAAATACTAAATAAGCAAACTTTATGGATCAAACTTTAAAAAGACTAATTTTTTTAAGAAAACTAAAAAGTAAATAAGCTAAACACAAAATTAAGCCAATAAGCATGTCAAGCTCAAAGCTCAATTCGTATTAAAACTTATAGATGAATAAAAAGATAAATTTTTTAATCAATCAAACATCAAGATTAAACAAAATCAAAGATTATTTCGAATCAAACATAATTAAAAGATCAAGAAAGGTAGAAGAAGATGATTGTAAAAATCTTGAAATAAGATTAAGATTAAAGATTCAAAAGTACAAGATTAAAGATTAAAGATTAAGAAAACTTGAAAGAAAAACTTAAGAACATGAAATAAATCTAGAGAGAGAAATAATCTACTCCTACTCCTAAACTAATCTAACTAACCACCTCCCAATGACACATTAGGAGGGTATTTATAGGAGGAGTAAAATGTTGGTGCTTTCTTCCTTCTTTCTTCTTGTCTCGACTCGATTTAAATTCTTTGTCTTTCTCGACGTCATCTCGGGATTTATCGATATAATTTGAACTCGTCTTATAATTTTCTTCTATTATTAGACTTGGTTCTTCGACTTCGTTAAACTTTCGTCTTTAGTCTTTTTCTTCGATAAATCTTCAGAATAAGCTTTTGACTTCCGTTCTTTTTGCACTCTTAATCTTTTGACTCCGTCTTTTGTCTTTTTATTCGATAAAAGCCCGTGAAAGCCCGTGTTTTCTTCCTTTTTCATATTTTGGTCCTAAAACACAACAAAAACACAAACCACGCATAATTCCGACTTTTACGACATTAAATATACGTTTTGGCTTGGTTTTTATTAGAAATAAGTGGTAAAAGAATAAGTGTTTTTACACTTATTAAATCCCCTACACTTGACCATTGCAATGACCTCATGCAATGCATTAATTTCAAAGCACGAGATACATTTTTCATCATAAATAACCTACCTTGGCCTTTATTAAATACTAAACACTAAGGAAACTAAAAGAGCAAAACAAGTAAAGAAATCAAAGACTTACATTGGGGTTTTGGCAGTCATGAATGTTTATCATCCTCAAGTTTCACGTTCCCCATACCAAGCTTAAAAACGAGAACATTGTTATTATAAGTTAGCAAACTAACACAAATTCATGTGGCCCACTTATTCACTTAGACTCCCTTATTCCTAGGTGTATCTCTTATATTTTATGATTGTCTTGAATGATCATGAGGATGCATTTTTTGACTTATTTCGATAGTTTATTTAGGCTGAAAATAAAGTGAGAAGATTTGATCAATAGTTAGCTAAAGGACAAAATCTTTTAAAACTGCTTCTTGGGACCTCTTAAAGTTCATATCTTGGCATAACTCGCTTCACAATTTGAGACCTTTCTCGGACTGATATTTGGCAGCGACTTCATACTTCGAATCTTGAGAGACATTCTCGAAATTATGGTCTTCTCTTCATAATAGGAATTTCTTCACTTGAAGTTTCTGAGACATTCTTCATACTTGGACCACGACTTCTTTATTTTTCTCCAATCTTTATTTTGGACTTTGATATACAACGATCCGCCTCCTTTTAGGACTTGGATCTATTTATCCTCATACCTTGCTAGAGTCTTTTCGGATAGACTTCTCCATGATCTTTAGGGGAGTATTTGCTTTTCGTCGTGTGTCTCGATCCTTCATATTGATTTTTGATAAATGATTCTTCACATCACTTGGGATCTTTAGCAACAAAATGTAGCCCTCATGCCTTGTTAGGGCCTTTTCGGACTCGCCAATCTTCGTATACTGCTTCAATAAGTTATGCCTTGGCTATGAACTCTAATTAATACCGAGCAACTTTTAAACGATCTTGTGCTAGAAGCTAAGTAACTTTTCAAATCGTACAACCTTATTTATTGCAAATATATTTATTAACAAGCGATGGGAGAAAAAGCTTATAATCAACTCACATAAATTCACGAAAGAATACCAAACTTATAATTGACTCTATCATCTCTCGATCTCCATAATTTAAAATCTCAAGGAATGAGACTCGTAGATGCTTAGCCAATTAAATCAAAGTTTTGGGTTTTCAAGTCATCTATAGGATCTTGCAACTTCATAGACTCTTTCAAGTTTAGAATTCGCATTTTAAAGTTCCCTTGATAAACGACTTTCTAGGATCAATTATAGGAACTTGCGAAAAGTTCTTGTTCTTAACCCGTAAGAGTTAAGACTTTCGCGTTTTAAAGTTCCCTATATAAAAGCCTAGCAAAACTTGACTTAAACACGTTAAGGATACTAGCTAGAGTAGACTTAGAGAAGTAAACTCGGGTTGAGTCAAAAGATTCATGACTTTTTTAAAATTAAAACCACTTTATTAAAATTTATTCTAGCAACGAAATAAAATAACTATAACAAAGGTAAATACTAATAGGCCAAAATAGATTAAAATTTTGAAAAATGTCGAAAAATCAATATTCCGATTAAAATGAGGACAAATACAAGGAAAAGTCCACTTAACTTCGATAGAAATCCTCCTACACTTAATATAAACAATGTCCTCAATGTTTAAGCATGTGGGAGTAAACTCCCCTACACTTAGGACATTGTGCACGTTGTTTAAATCTTGCTAAGGAAGAGACAACTAAAGTGATTCCTATTTTAATATTGGAAAATATAAAGTAGAGAATCAAAAGAGTTTAGGATAAAATCGGGAAGACAGGTACATGGGATCACGGTTCGTCAAAAGTCATCAAGAATGGATATTTGAAAGCTCGAATCCCTGCACATGATAAGAAAGAAAACAACAAACACATACTAGGGTCTCCCCTACATTTATTATAAAAATAGATAAAGATAGAGAGATAATCGGGTTGCCTACCGAGAAGCGATTGTTTTTGTTAACCAAGTCACGAGCCTGACTCGTCCCACGAATTAAATGGTCCATGGGGAAGCCTCGAATGTAATACAGGGATCAAAGACCTTGTCCTCGTTCCCGGAGGACATTAATAAAGGAGAGGCCGGAGGATAAGTCTTGAATGGTAGAAAAGTCCTCTCAACATAAGAAAAGTAAGTGAAATCATGATCCACAGGAGGTGGGGTGGGTAAAGGAAGCACATTGTCATCCCCCAAAGACAATGGATGCTGACCAAGCGGCAAAGCCGTAAAGGTGTCAATCAAGGAATGGTCAATGTCACCCCCCGGGTCAAAGCACTCATCCTCGGTAATGGTTTCTAAAGGTCGGGATAAAAGGTGCTCGGGAGGGGGACTTGGGACAATATCTTCATGCAGCTAATTATCAAAAAGAATATCCCCCTCCGTGTCATCATCATCAATACCAGGAGGTATTGAGAGAATGTCGATTTCCTCCATAGTTGTATCATTATTCTCAACTGAAGTAATAGACGGAGGTAAAGACTCAGAAATAGGAGCAGAATTCAACGCTTCAATTTTAGCAATAAGAAGATGAACTTTCAGTAATTTGTCGCGAAGCATAACGTCTTCCACCTCATCTACAAGATCAAGTTCAGTGGTGAACTTCTCGTAAGTCGGAGAGAATAAATCAACATCGCCCTGAGGAGAAGGAGAAATTTCAAAAGTGAAATTCTCATAGCATGGAGAAAAATCATCATCATTAAGAGCGACCTCTTCCGTAAGCTCCTCAAAAGTCAACACATCACCAACCTCATCAAAGAATTTGTCGAGACCAAAATCACTAATCTCACTCGATGTATCACTATCCTTAGACGCATTAGGGATATAAAGAGTAGGAGTAGTAATCTCAGAAGATGGGTTGAGATTATAGTTATCGTCCTCGTCATCATCATAATAGTAGTATGGACGCACAAGAGGAGGAGTATAATCACTAAGATTAGATACTTGTTCTTGTTGCTGTCGCTTTTCCTCCTCCCTTGCTTCGCGTATACTAGCTAATTCTTGTTGAACGTATTGAAGTGTATTCAAAAAATTGGCTCGTTCTTCTTCACACATTCCAACAGAAGGTTGATGATCGAGGGTGTATTGTGGGGGCCCAAAATTGTGAAAACCAGAATTATAGCACGGATGTGGTCCATCATAGATCATTGGTTGAAAAGAAGTAGAACATGGGTTTGGCTCATAATAATTCATCGGCTGACAATAAGAAGTATCGTGAGGGCCCCCACAATTGTTGTAATACGGGTATTGAGGAAAACCCGGTGCTTCTTGTAGATAACTATTACCATTGTCATAATTGTACCCCAGTTCTTTCTCGCCATGAGGCGGGTATCGAATTGGACACGAAACATGCCAATGAGAATCGCTTCCACAATATATGCAAGGGGGGAGAATAGGTGGATTAGAAAAGGATGAATTAGTCGAGTTGCACGATGGACAAAATCCAAAATGGGAAAATTGTGAATCGTAAACGGTTGGAAGATCTTTTCCGCATTGCTCGTAATAACACCATTCACATGATTCGAAACCATATAATCGTCTTCCACACCCTGCAGCACAAGCAACGTACGAATTCATTAAGAACAATAGATAAGCAGGAAGAATATTTTTGGTGCAAAACTTTCGAAAAAGAAATGTTTTTTTATGATTTTTCAAATGTTTTTGGGATTTTTGAATTTTTTTTATTTTTTAGGATTTTTGAAAAAGGAAATTTGGCAAGAAAAATAACGTTCAAAAGTGAACGGATCCCAAAATCCAACGCGTCTCTCACAAAAAACCGTTAATCTTCACGAAAAGAGCCGGCAGCGGCGCCATTTGAAATTATGATTTTGCTAGGTTAAAAAGTTGGTTTTCTCGGTGTCTTAAAGAACTGATTTCCGGTTCAAAGTGTGACTCAGTCGTTTTTGGTTAACAAAAAGAAAGTTTTTGTAGAATATTGATAACCTATGAATCTATGAAGGGGTTTGTTGATTTCTAGAGAGAGAAAGTTAGAGAGATAGAGTGAGAGAAACTATGTGTTATTTCAATAAATGAAACTAGAAAAGTGACAACAACCAACCCCTTTCCATGGTGGAAAGGGGTATTTATACTTCCAAGCTACATGGGCTTGGGCCGGTCCATGACAAGCCCATGGACCGGTTCTTACTTAACTTAATAAGCAACTATTAACTATTTGTTAACTACGAGCTATTACAACATTAATAATATTGTGGAGTGACCGATACTTCTAATATACGTAAAAACGTATTTCTAACAATCTCCCCCTAAGGGAGGTCACTCCACGTTACAAAATTCTAAACCTAGCATACTATACTAAGTCTTCGTTCTTTAGCTCGTAGTCTTTTCTTCTTTTCTTTCTTTTGTTGTGAATATGTTGGTTTGATCTTTTTGGCTTTGCCTTGAGAGCATTGTTCTTTGGCCTTTCACGTGCGATCTTTGCCTCTCTTGTGAATTTGCCTCCTCGTGACTCCATGTTCCACACACTTATGTCTTTTTGTTGAATTCTCGAAAGTTTCAGAGTTTGGTACAGCGGAAGACTTTATCTTGTACTTTCTTGAAATTTTTGCTAAATTTTGATGCAGAAAAACATAAGCATGTGGGAACGACTTCTACAGGTACACCGCAACACCACCGTCTTCACTGGTACACAGCAACGCCACCGTCTTCAACAGGCACACAGCAACGCCACCGTCTTTAACAGGTACACAGCAACGACACAAATAAAATGGCTTTGAACATTTTATTCTGATTCGGTAGCATTTTACCTCCGGTCGGTGAAGACCGTTGGACGATATTAGATATCGTACCCGTGACGGATAGTTTCAATTAAGTAACTTCCTGACAGGATTTCGCGGGTAAACCCGTTCTCTTTATTCGACCGTCCAAAGCTGACTGCGAAAAGAAAGAGTGAATCACTTGGATAAATTATCCTTGTGATTTGAAGCCATCAATTCATGAAACCTGGAACAAGTGAATTTCAATTAAGATTTTCACCATCGTTGCTTTCCAGTTGTCACGAGCTCAATTCATAAAGAATCTTGCACGTTACCTACCAAGTGCTGTTTGATGTTGACACTAGAAGGATTTCCACTCGTCACTGTGGTCAATAAAGAGTCACTATGAGTGTTCTGGCAAGATCATATGATAATGCGAAGAGGCCTGGAACGAGTTTAAGTTCAATTAAGAATTAAACCACTGTTACCTTCCAGTTTTTCACAAGATTGGTTCTAAAAGAACCGCACGTGTAACCTACCATGAGCTTGTTTGATGTTGGCTCAAGCAGGATTTCCATCTTCATTGTAATACTTGCGTATTACTCGGATGTTCTGGCAATATTACAGGAATACTGCGTAGGACTCATGAAAATCTCTTACTTTTCACAGTGTGTGAGAAAGCAAGGAATAAATGGAAAGTGTCCTAATGAGACTTTTGATGATCTCTTGGCTCTAGACTCGATTGTGCGTTTTGATTTAGTGAGCGATGGCTGGAGAGGAGTGCCACCTTTTCAATACCCGTCTATTCGGAGTGAATAAACCAATAGATAACGTGTTGATCTCCGTGTGATTAAAACAAATACCTTTTGAGAGATATTTGAGTAGCTAGGAAGGGTTGTGCATTGCATCACTGGGTCCATGATGTCTTTCTTCAATACCGAGAATCATTAGCAAAAATAACCTCAATAGCATATGTATTGACCCGGTTTCTGCCTAAAGTTGTAAGGAGGGCTTCTTTCTTTACACCCTTTATCTTTACAATTCTTTTTCATTCTTCAACCCCTTCAATGCTTACCAATACGTCATCACTAGCACCTTGTTGTGATTGTTCCAGTGCTAGCTTAAGTATTTGGTCGGCATTCAGCTACGTTCACATTCTTTCTCCATCTTTCCTAGGACTTCTAATTCTATCTAGGGAATTGTCCTTGGGAAGATTCCATCGGCTCTGATGAATCATTGGACTAAACCTATTCCTACCACCCTTTTGTCACCACATTCGTCGTGAATTAAGCGTGTTTTGGGAAGGAATTGCCATCATGAAAAATCATTGAAAATCACCTAAAGTACTTGTGATATTGAAATCAAAAGTTTTGTACCTTAGGTGTTTTGTTCATCAAAAACGCTCCCCCTTAACCCGTGCTTTACACATATTAAGTTGGATAATCGTTAAGTCTTTTTCATCTTTTAGCCAAGTATCACTTACGTCTCCTTAATCCCATTTTCTCCCCTTATCCAAAATGTTAACCATTAATATTTGGGATATTGAATGGATTAACCGGTCTTTGGGTAAAAATGAAATTGATGTTTGGCCATAGAACAAGTTATTGCTCCCCCTTAAGTTAATAAGGGATAGTTGTAGTGCTTTAGTATGATATATTTTGAAAGATTTAGAATCTCGTGAGAAATTCTTGAAAAATTATCATACCTTAACACTACATCAAGCCGTACAAGCACAATATTCACAAATATACATATTCACAGTTGAAAACCAATATAAAGTGGACCTGAAGTGTACGACCCATTAGATGGATCGTTGCAGTAGCTTGTGGTGCACTAAATATGGTCTTCCACCCACGAACCTTTCCAAGCTCCTCATCAATCTACGTTCACGGAGCTTTTGATCAATCTTCTTGATCACATACTTCGCCATCTGCCGGTAACCCGGATGCCAATCTTCCGTCATCTCTGGCAAAGTCCCACCCGAGTTCAGATGCTCCAACTTTCCTCTGACTTGTAGAAGAGTCCCATCACTGTACTTATGGAGCTCACCCACCCTCATAAACTTCATCAAACCTCGACTGTTCAAGTAGAAAATGCCGTAATTTGGGACAGAAATGCCGGTATAGGGACATCTTTCTACATGTTGAGGTAGCACTTGATTCACTGGACGGGTTAGGTTAAGCTTCCTTTGATAGCTTTCGACTCCCAACTGAAGATCTTCAACTCGTGTCTTGATAACAACGCTTCGTGTGAACATACGAAGTGCTGTATTCAAAGCAATGAGATCTTCACGAGGAATATGTGTGAGTTGATCTCGGGTCATCAGAAGCAGCATATCTTCGATATCCTCAAGGCGAATGATGGAAAAATCTCCCTGCTGGATTTTGTATTCCCTGTCATCCTCCCTTTTCAAACGAATCTCCGTCACATGATAGTAGCCATTCTTGGCTTCAATTTTCATCCCTAAGATGTTGGAGATGCGGATGTCGGATCTAACGTTGCTTCCAGAATTGACTAGGTAGCAACCCCTGTACGCCCTTCGGACTCGTTCGTCCCAATGAGATGCACCTATGACAGCATACATATCATAATTACGATTTATCTTTGGGACCCAGAGTCGGTTTACCTTTTCCTCGATAAAGGGAATTGTCCCCCAGTTGGCAGCTTTCAGCAAGGTCAGGGAAGTTGCGTACTTTGATGACCCCTTCAGTAGATACACAAGATCATTGGTGACGAAGAAGTCAAGAGCAATCTGATTATCTTGAGAAGGATCCATTGGAGGTGGAGCTCTTTCTGATTCATGAAGTCCTGGCCGTTGAACGGTATTCAGAGCCTTCAGGATCTCCTCGGCATAATACTCGAACTCCATTCGGGTTAACCGGGTTTTGGCACGAAGTCTCTTATCTTTCAGCGCTTTCTTCACCAAGGATGGAGTAACCGAAGTCTTATACTCATGAGCAAAAAATGCACATAAGTCAATCGGACTTCGGATACGGAGATACAACACATCTTTGTCAGCGTCTGTGATCGGATCATATTGTGCTGCTGCCGTGATCCAAGCCTGTGGTGGTGCAGTCTCGTCTATCTCCAACGTGTCTGCCCAGTCTCGTGTGCTTGGTTCAGGAACCGTAGATTGTTGTGCTTGTTGTAGAGGAGTAGAAGTGCGAACATCTGTTGGTTCAGTTTCAGGCATTTCGGCAGTGTCGTGAACTGGTGAGTGTTGTGCAGCTTCGGGTTCCGTTACTGATTCTGCAATCACAGGAGCAACAACAACAGAACTAATGGGGTTAGTGGTAATAGGTAAAGATACAGCGATAGAGGTACCGGGAACCGATGACGCTGTAGTGGCATTCACATCGTGGCGCCACTTAGTTCGTCTTGATTTCGATGATGTTGATTTGTCCTTCTGCGCTGCATCTTTCTTGGACTTGGTTCCAGACTTAGCAGGTTTCTTGGAGCTGGTAACCTTGTCTCCCTCTTTAGGCTGTTCACCCCCATCATGATCCTCATTGTTATCCCCGTTACTACCCCTAGCACTCTCCTCATTCCCATCACCACCATCATCGCCATCATCATCATCCTCATCCTCGTCATCATCATCCTCATCCTTATCCTCATCATCACCATCATCGTCATCCTTTTCCTCTTCTTCTCCTTCTTCTTCCTCTTCCTCTTCACCAGTACCCTCTTCCTGCTCACTTTCTTCCCTTTCTTCTTCAGGTAGAATGTGATAAGGTACCACACTTCCAAACGTTTTGAATAACCTATCATCCTCCATGATAGCATCATTCAGGGATTTGTATAGAGCCCGTTGAATCCTAGACTTATCAAACGATCCAAGTTCCACCATACGAGCCTTAAGGATCTTCTTCAATTCAAAATCCGTCAAGTCATAAGCAATCTTGTAGGCGGATTCTTAAGGATTGGATGACTTGATCAACAAGTTATCAGCTGCTAGCGTCTTCAATTCATCACGCAGTTTAGGCATAATGGATTCAACGGATTCTTGCACTCTTTCTTCCACAGAGGCTTCAAGTGCTTCTTTTTGCTCTTTGTATTTATCCCTCATCGCTTGAAGTCTGGTGATACGTGCAGCATGCTTATCAGCCTCAGCCTGCTTAACCCGAGCTAGTTCTTCTGCATGTGCTTTTCGAGTTGACTCCATATCTGCAGCGAACCTAGCAATCATCTCCTCTTGGGCTTTCCTAGATGCTTCTTCACTTTGAGCTCGTCTTTGTAACTCTTGGCGAAGTTCATCCATTTCTCGTTTGTGAGTATCCACATGTTTATCCAACAGTTCGGCCATCACCAATGCAGCCATTGTAGATGTTGCAGAGCTGCTCTGGGTTGATTGAAGAGGCTCGGTTGTTACTGCGGTACTAAGGATGGGAATTATAGGTGGTGGAAGAAATGGTGTTGAAGCCGGTCTGGTTGGTAAGGGTTGTATGGGTGGAGGTTGAGTTGCTAAAGGTTGAGTTGACACCATGATCGTAGGAGCAACAGACTCCTTTTCCACACTTGCTGAAATAGGGATTGATGGCTCCTTCGAAGTGGAATAATTTTCAGGTGACCCAAACTCATAAACATCATCTGGTTCCTGGTACTCTTCCTCAACATTTACCCTTGCACCTGAACCACTACCGCCAGTATCTTTCCTACTCCTTTGAATTGCTATCTTCATCATTTGTTTCTCTGTCTTGTCAAGAGCAGGATCGACAGCATCTTCTTCATCACGTAAGACCATCTCATCAGCCTTACCCTTTCCCTTCTTACCCTCTGTCTTCTTCTTCTTGGTTTCGGGTTCAGGTAACGCAGCTGGTTGTTTGCGTTTACCTTTACTCTTAACCGTTGTAGACGAGTCTTCTCCAGTCTGAAGGTTTGCTTTCAGCTTCTTGATTTCTAGCTGCAGTAGCTTGTAATCAGCAGAACCTTTGATTTTCTCCGTCAGAAGATAATCGGGAATAGGATCAGGAATCACACCAATAGACGGTCCTTCATGCCTTAGATCCACAGTATCATCAGCTTCTTCAGTGTGATAACGACTTGCTGCACGCCTATCAATAGTAGCATCATTTTTCATAAAATAATTAATGATAAGCTTGATAAACCTTGGATAAGGAAAGAAATTTGTCTTCAGCTTCTTGTTATGGAAGAGTTGAAAGGTGAATTCTTCCCATATCAACAATGCATAATCTGCATTTGCAGCTTTGTACATGCCATAGAAGAGGTTTATTATAGGACTGCGCAAAGCATCATGGCCACTTATTTTTGGTGTAAGACATCTACTGAGAATACCCAACAATGCTCTCCAAGGTTGTCCTACATTAACAGTGGTAAACTCAGACGCAACTCGTATTTCCGGACATCCAAGAGCGTCAAATAACTCCATGAGTTCATCTTTAGTAGGATCCCTCGAGAATGACATGCCTTTGGGTGTATCCCGTATACCAAGAATCTTACGGAAGTCTGAAACTGTGAGCGTCTGCTGCTTGTTGTCGATGGTGAAGGTGATCTTGTTTGAAGTGATTTCCTTGGTAGCCCAAAATTCATACATATAATCATAAGGCACCGAGTCACTACTTCTTAAAGCATTCTTAAAATGGGATTGATCAAGGATCGCAATGGCTACTTTAAATCCATGGTGAGTGGATTTTGAGATTTGCTTCAGCCGGTAGTTGTTGGGTATAAACTTAAGGGTTAGTGCTTTAGCAATATCGGCTTCTCTAGAGTCTTGGATTGCTTGTACTGTTGGATTAGTCATTGTATCTGCTTAAGATAAGACATGAAAGGTTGATGCACAAAAACATATAGATATATATCATTCTTACTTCTAAGCATAACACATTTCATAACATAATACAACAAGTACATATAACATGCAAACAATAATAATCAAACAACTCTTCATCCGGAACTTTTCCTCATTCGGGACTTCTTCATCCGGAACATTCCTTCATTCAGAACTTCCTTCATCCGGAAGCTCTTCATTCGGAACTTCCTTCATCCGGAAGTTCTTCATTCGGAACTTCCTTCATCCGGAAGTTCTTCATTCGGAACTTCCTTCATCCGGAAGTTCTTCATTCGGAACTTCCTTCATCCGGAAGTTCTTCATTCGGAACTTCCTTCATCCGGAAGTTATTCATTCGGAACTTCCTTCATCCGGAAGTTCTTCATTCGGAACTTCCTTCATTCGGAAGTTCTTCATTCGGAACTTCCTTCATCCGGAAGTTCTTCATTCGGAACTTCCTTCATTCGGAAGTCCTTCATTCGGAACTTCCTTCATTCGGAAGTCCTTCATTCGGAACTTCTTTATTCGGAAGTTTTTCAGAAAAAATTCCTTCATTCGGAAGTTTTGTTCAAAATGTCCTTCATTCGGAAGTTCTTATCCTTGTTCATCCGGAACATCAAAACACAGTCTAAGACGATTAATTCTAAATGCGTTTGTGATTTCCTAAGGCAATTCTAAGGAATTTAAACATCATCTAATGTTAATCCGCACAAAACCCACCAATAATCCTTAGTTAATTAACCCTAAATTAATCATAAACCCTAATTTGATTTAAACTGATTAATTGAGTAATTTAACAGAATTACAGGATGAATAATATGAATTAGAAGTTTAAATGTTGATGTAATTACCTTATTAATTGAATGAAAGGAACGGATTGATGAATAAACGAAAGATTTGCGAGCTTGTGTGTGTAACTTAACAATGGCGGCAAAATGAGATAAAGCAACAGTGAAAAGAAAGGGGGGCGGGGGGGCTTAGTTTTGACTTAGGTCAATTTTTGACTAGTTTCATTAGAATGTCACCTTAAGTCCCTCCAATTTCACTCCTTTTTCCTTTTTGTTTCTAACTTTTTCAATTCATTTTACATTTCCATTGATAAACTTAGTCCACTTAATTTTGCTTAGTTTAAACTAAACTTGACAATCTCACACAACTTAAGTATCGCATCTAATTAGCATATCTCCAAGTTCTAAAGCAAGTCCTATCACATAGAACGAACACAAGTTTTATTCTAAAGCAAAACCACTCAATTACCATTTAGCCATTAAATTTCACAATCACTTTTGAAAAATCAATTTTAATGACGAAGATGATTTAATATTTTCTCCCCCTTAAACGATGACCCATTTTCTATTTAAAGAGTTGTAGTCATTGTTTAAAGAGTCAAATATTGATGAAAGCATTTCCAATTTATATCTTGAAAAAGTTTGATTCGTGGTGTCAATAAGATTTCTCTTATTTTAACAAATTAATGCACTGAGACGTACACAAATTCGTGTTAGACCAAGTTGTAAAGTAAACTTGATCCCTTTGCATGATTTGGCTTGTAAATCACGCCCGAGAAAATTAATTCCCGTTCTGAGCCAACGTTTTCCAAGGAAATACGTGACTTTAATATGAAAACCGGGTTGCAGTCAGAAATAACTACAAGCCATTATGGGCATGTTTTTAAAAAATGTACAACTTTTATACGGACTCTATTTATGGCACCGTGTCAATATTGATCGACATTTCTAAGGCCGTAAATATTACCGTACTAAAAGACATGCCCGATTTAACAAACGAAAAATATTTTTGGTTTTTCTTGATTTTATAATTTTTATGGTTTTTCTAGGTTTTATATTTTTTATAGATTTTGTTGGTTTTATATTTTTGTATTTTCTTTTTGTGGTTTATATATTTACGATAATATACATGATCACGAACAAAGGATACTCTGAATAGTTTACCACGACTATTCAGCTGATTCTTCTGCCAACTCTTTGAGAGTCGCTGGAGTGAATGATTTCATGCCAAGCTTGTCGATCAAAAACTCAATTCGTCCTCGATCTAATGCTTTGGTGAACATATCCGCCAGCTGGTACTCAGTAGTGACAAAATACAGCTCGATCACTCCGTTCTCCACCTGCTCTTTAATGAAATGGTAGCGAATGTCTATGTGCTTGGCCCGGGAGTGTTGAACATAGTTGCAGCAAAGGGCAATGGCGCTCTTGTTGTCACAATACATCGGGATTTTGTTGAATCCCAAACCGTAGTCAGTTAATTGTGATCTCATCCAAAGGACTTGAGCACAACAACCGGACATGGCGATGTATTCAGCCTCCGTGCTTGATATTGCAGCGCTTTTCTGCCTTTTTGAAGACCAACTGATCAATCTATCTCCAAGGAGTTGCACAGATCCAGAAGTGCTACGCCTCGTGTCTTGACATCCAGCATGATCGGCATCTGCGTATGATATTAAAGCAATAGAGGAATCTTTCGGATACCATAGACCACGATGAAGTGTTCCTTTTAGATACCGAAAGATCCTTTTCACTACATGTAGGTGCTTTTCGGTAGGCCGAGCCTGATACCGGGCACACATGCATACAGCAAATTGCAAATCAGGCCTGCTAGCAGTCAGATACAGAAGGGTGCCGATCATCCCACGGTAAAGTTTTGGATCGACAATAGTCCCATTCCTATCTTCATCTAACTTGGATTTCTCCACCATTGGAGTGTCCACGGGGTCATAATTTTCAAAGTTATATTTCTTAAGAGATTCTAGAGCATATTTGGATTGATTAATAAATATGCCTCTGGGATTCTGAGAAATCTGTAATCCTAAGAAAAATGCAATTTTTCCCATCATCGACATCTGAAAGCCTGTGGACATTATCTTCTCAAATCGATTTGACAATTCTATGTTAGTGGCAGCAAATATTATATCATCAACATAAATTTGTACCAGAATCATGTCGTTGCCTTCTTTGAGAGTGAATAGAGTGGGGTCCACCTTGCCTTTGGAGAAGCCTTCCTAGATGAGATATGTTGACAGGAGATCATACCACACGCGTGGAGCTTGTTTCAACCCATAGAGAGCCTTCTTAAGCTTGTACACATGATTAGGAAACTCCGTACTGACGAACCCATCCGGCTGACTAACATAGACTTCTTCCCTTAGTTCACCGTTCAAAAATGCCGTCTTTACATCCATTTGATAGACGATCATGTTCATATGAGCAGCATACGCAAGGAATAGTCTAATCGCCTCCAATCTTGCCACAGGAGCAAAAGATTCTTCAAAGTCTATACCCAAGGCTTGTTTATATCCTCTAGCGACCAATCTAGCCTTATTCTTCAATACCGCACCCATCTCATCAAGTTTAACCTTATAAACCCATAACAAAGTAAGGATGTTGACCTTGTCAGGGAGAGGAACCAATTCCCATACTTCAAGTCGTTGGAATTCATTTAGTTCCTCCTGCATAGCTTCAATCCAAGATGATTGGGTCATAGCCTGCTGCCAATTTTTAGGTTCAACTTCAGAGAGAAATGCATCAAAGTAGCAATAAAGTGCATTCTCTTGTAATTGGTGGCGTGTAGAGACTGGTCGATCTAGATCTCCAATAACATTCCTAATTGGGTGATCTTTTGTCCATTTAGTGCTATGGTTTTCAATCCTAGGTGGTCTGGAGTGAACAATAGAAGGAGCTTCTTCTGAGGTAGACGCGGCTGAAGGGTTTTCAGGTATCGCTACACCAAAGAAAGGAAGCTCTTGCAGGTGAGCATATTCCAAGTCGTGATCAATAGAATCCTCTTCCACATCATTAGGCACAAGTAGGGGTGATGATTCAGGTGTAGTTTGAGAATCACTTGGTGAAGGTGCATCCGGTTCAATGTGAATTGTAGATGCATTAGATAAAGGTTCATTAGCTTGAGCAACCACTTCAGGGATTGGAGCGATTATACAGGTGCTGGAACTTCATCAGTCGGGGGATCGAAGAATTCATCAAACAACGGTTGAAACAGTTTATCCCACTCGGGCCTTGTTGGTGGTAAAAATGATGTAGAAGTAGGATTATTGGGAACTAATCCGGAACTAATATCACCGGTTCCCATCTCATGAAGCGCGGGTTCAGAGCTGTGTTGCTCAGAAGCCATCGCTGTCAGCTCATCGAAATCAGCGTCCATAATTTCTACAATCTTGTCAAGACGACGGTTATAGATTCGGTATGCCTTCTTGGACGGTGAGTAACCAATGAAAATACCTATATCGGCTTTCGGTTGAAGCTTACCCAAGTTCTCACTATTAATGTTTGGATAACAAAGGGCACCAAACACATGAAAAAATGAGACATCGGGTTTACGGTCATGTAGAAGCTCATAAGGTGTTTTTCCATGGCGTTTCCGAATGATAGAACGGTTTTGGGTGAAACATGCAGTAGAAATAGCCTCTGCCCACAAGAACAATGGAGCGTTCGCATAAATAAGCATGGTCCTAGCAGCTTCCATAAGTGTACGATTCCGTCTTTCAACGACACCGTTTTGTTGTGGAGTGCGTGCAGCGGATGTTTCATGTGAGATACCAACTCCCTCATAGTAATCACGGAGAGTCTGGTTGACGAACTCTGTACCATTGTCTGTACGAATACGGCGGACAGTAGTATTCAAACGTACCTGAATGAATTTCAGAAAAGTGATGATAGCCTTCGGTGCTTCATCCTTTGTACGTAGAAATCTAACCCATGTAAACCTGGAGAAATCATCCACAATTACCAGAATGAATTTCTTACCGCTCACACTTTCAGTTCTCATTGGCCCACAAAGATCCATATGCAAAAGATGAAGTTTTTCTTGATTGGTGTCTTCAGCTTTGGGCTTGTAAGATTTCTTGGTACTTTTCCCCCTTAAACACGCGGAACATAAATGATCCTTGTGAATTTTAAGCTTTGGAAGACCACGAACTAAATCGTTTTTAGCCAGATGATTAATAGCATCAAAGTTAAGATGAGATAATCTACGATGCCATAACCATGACTTGGTCTTAGATGCTTTAGAGAGAAGACATACTGGAGAGGCGGCCATCATGTCTTGTAAGGACAAGGTATATAGATTTGCACCACGAGATCCCTTCAACAAATCTTTTCCTTCCAAGTTGCGGATGAAACAAGTGTGTTGTCGAAAAGCAACCTCAAGGTTGGAATCACAAAACTGTCCTACTGAGAATAAATTATGACCAAGACCTTCTACATAGTATACCCTTGAAATCGTCACGTTTCCAATCTGATATTCACCATACCCCATTATCTTTGCTATATGATCATTCCCGAATTTAACCGTACCAAGAAACTTGCTGACGAAATTTCGGAGCATCGAGCGATTTCCGGTCATATGTTTTGAACAACCGGAGTCTAAATACCACAGGATGATTTGGACCACCTGAAAATATCACCACACGAAGACAATGTAGAGGTATCGGAATCTGAGTGTTCCTTGTTATTAGCAGGTACAGATTTAATAATCTTAGATTTGCTAACTCTAGGTTTCTTAGATTTCCTAGCCTTCTTTTTCTTACTAGGTGGTGTAGATTCTAGTTGGCTTAAATCCTGAGGTATTTCTTCACTGATAGGCACTATAGTGGGGGCTGACCTAATTAAAGGGCGCTGTTTCCATACTTGAGTGCGAGTGTTCCTAACTAAAGGACGCTCAGACCTAACCTCAATGGATGCATTCCTAGTTAAAGGGCACATTTTCCATCTAATGTAAAGGTCCTACCAGTGGGACGCCATTGCCAGCCAACTTGGGCACGAGTTCTACCCGTTGGCTTCCATTCAAGACCATTCTTAATAGCATTCATTTCATTCACGTGATCAATCAGACACAAATCATGACGTTGGGAAAACATACATTCATTACAATTCCAACAATTCAAATCAGAATTCACGAATGGTTTTGGCTTCTGCACAGGCGCAGAGCTTTTAGTCTTAACATGATTCTTTTTATTTAAAACTGAACTAGCATTCCTATTGTGGACTTCTACTTTCTTCTTTGTGGCACTACTAGTGGAGGGCTTGATCTTATCTTGCTTGAGTGGCGATCCTTTAGACTTAGTAGTCTCTTTTAATCCTGTAGAAGGCAAAGTGGGAACATTAGCAACAGATTTTAAAGGTGTCTTACTTGATCGTGCCAATGACGGTTTCGCTCCTGGAGTCTTATTAAATGGAGTGACAGCAATGGGCCTATTATTAAGTAGTGTCGAACCTGGTGTACCTATGTATTGCAAATATGCTAAGCAATATTGAACTCGCTTAATATATTCATGAGCCGAATAATAGTCGCTACTTGAGGGATCTAAGGCATAAAGATCGTCTAAAATATCCCTAAGAAGATCGACATGCTTAATGGCATTCCTCATATAATCATTGTAGGTAACCGGGTTTCTCTTATGAAGCGGATTCTTATAAAGCACTACTGACTTGGTTGTTGGAGCACTAGTGGACGGTGCAGAGTCGGTAGCTAAGTTATCAACAACTTCTTGTCGGGTGAGAAGAAGTGTCTCCTTTAACTCGGCCAAAACCATATTTTTGTCAATGAGCAGGATGTTCAAGTCAGAGATTTCTTCGCACTTTTGGTTCAGTTGTTCAACATAAGATTGTTGCTGTGCCGCATTAAAAGCGAAGCGTTCTTCTAGTGAACCATAAAGAGCGGATAGTCCCTGTCTTGTCCGATCCATCTCCCCTAGAACAGACGAAAGTCTAATTTCTAAGACCTGGTTTTTAGACTCTGCAGCCTCTAGTTCCAATTTTAATGTTTCCTTTGATGACACCTCTCTCTTCAATCTCATGATTTCTTGCTCTAATGTCTTAACAATTGCAATCATCTTGTCACTAGTCTCAACACCGTTTTCACAACCATTTGATATCAAAAGATCCTCATTTTGAGTTTGTTGTTTTAATTCTAAAGATATACAATGTTGTTCTAGTTGATTAAAGCGTTTTGAAAGTAAATTGTAAGAATCTTGTAGCCTTAAAAACTCAGCGTTAGATTCGTGACAAGAATGATTATATACCTCATTTACAGTATCAGCAACATTTACAGAGAGATTACAAACATCATCACATTTATGCACAGCATCACAATTAATCATAGCGGATGTAAGCTCATTCGAATAATTAACATTTACAGTAGTAAGCACATCACACGAGATTACTGCAGACAAGAATCGGTCATATTCGGTTAAAATCTTTTCTTTTTCAATTAGTTGTAGTTCGTAAGCGGTGTCCATTTCATAAAACACTTTTTGAACTTCACCAATTTCAAACACAAGATTTTCCTTAAGAGATGCAAAAATTCCTTTTAGACTTTCGACAAACGGATTGATCTCATATTTAAACACCTCGTTCATATGTTCGAAAGCCCATTCTCCGGCGTTTAAGCCATTTGAAGTCGTACATTCCAAAATGACCTTATCAAAATTAGTAAAGTATTGATTAATCTCTTGCAAGTTTAACCATACAGTGCTAACAGGTGGAAGATCCTTTGGAATTTCCTTAGGACCTTCCATATTGACAAGTGTAGGAAATGTACTAGGGTTTTCTTCATCTAATATGTAGGTCGGTGCTATTATGAGATCTTTGTCCATATGGAAGCGAATTCTAAAATCCGTTTTTGCAAGCTCCTTATTCAATTTAAAATAATCACACTCGGGATATTTTGCAGAATTGTAAGACCGATCCTCATCAACTAGATCCTTACTTGTTCAATCATCGGGAAAAACAATCGGGTCTAAAGCCAATCCTAATTTAGTTGCATTATAAAGTCTAGGACTATGTCTTAAAGCTTGTTTTGCATACCGTGGATTAGGGGGAAGGCCTTTTAGACGTGATAAGTTAAACTCTCTAAACGAAGCATCAAATAAGTGAACTAGTTGAGAAGCAGCGTATTGTCTTAAAAGCAAGTAATCTAGACTTCTAATCTTATTAGTAGCATTAATCTCCATTTCATTCTTCTTAGACTCGAGTGATTCAAAATCCGTTTGAAGTTTTTGAAAATTAGTGACCACTAACTCCTTTTCTTGAAGTTCATTAGACAGATTTGCTCTTAAGTTTTCTATTTCTTGCAAGTGACCCATTTGTTTGTTTCTAAAGTGATCATATTCGGGATTAGTTAGAACACTAGACGAAGGCACTAGTTCCAAGGTTTGAACTTTCTCATTGCTTAAGGCAAGCTCATCAGACAAATTCTTATTCTTAGCTAAGGTTTCTAAGAGTGCAGCATTCATTTGGCTAAGTAATGTAGCAGGAACCATGACCAAATCTTGTTGAGCAGGAGTAGGCGTATGCGAAATGGATCCCGGTTGTGATTCACTCAAAGTCTGGGGACTCACATTGATATTGCTATCATTGTTTGTCTCCTCGTTTGAAAGACTCACCACCGAAGATTCATTCGAATCAGCACTCTCTTGTACAACTTGATGTGGTTGAATACTAGCATCAGTGGTATTATCGGTGGTATTAATAAGTACCTCAGATCTCTTTTCTGGCCCTAAGCTGGAGATAGTTGCCATGAGAGCAGCCTTTGCAGATTGAAAGTCATCACAATCTGAGTCATACGCATCAAGATTATCGGCTTGATAAGCTGCATTCTGTGTAGTGACAACGTCTTGTTCAGCAATCCCTGGATCAGCAAGAAATGCAAGCTCCTCTTCATCAAGTTCCCTTCCTTGTGCCTGAGCATTTACCAGATAGATCTTTTCTGCAAACCATTGTCCATCCCTTCTCCTCTTGGGTTTCTTACAATCCCTGGACATATGACCCTCTTCCTTGCAGTTGTAGCATGTAATCATTCTCAACTTTCCTGTATTAGCCTGTGGAGGATTGTTGACCATTGGAGCAGGAGCAGGATTGACCGTGCGAGCATTGGTAGTTGATGTGGAAGGTCTCCCCTGATATGGTTGAATTGGCTGAACCATTACCCTGCCATTCTCAATTGTAGCTTGTTGGCGAGAATTGGATGAATTCCTCAACTGATTGTTGGTAGGAGCTGATCCCCTAAATCCTCGTTTGCTTAAAGTCCTTGTGAGATAAGCAGACATAGTGGTCAACACTTCAACTTGATCAGCACCTTGTTTGAATACAGGAACGGGGACTTCCTCATCATCACAGTACATTGCTTGATCTTGGTGAGCTGCATAATCACTAGAAGGAATACTCATTTGATCAGGGTAGCTTGTTGGATATGCTGCATTCTCTTGATAAGATGAATATGAAGATTGAGCATAAGGTGCAATACTTGCTGGGTGAGGTTGTGTAGCATATTGTGATGAAGGTGCACTAAACCGATATTGTTGCTGATGTGAGGTGGGTGGTTGTGGTAAAATCGAGTATTGGGGAAAGGCTGGTGTCATGTAAGGTGATGGATGATAGGCTTGATGTCCCAAAATATAAGGAGTGTTGTTGTGAGACAAGCTTGGTTGATTCGCCATCAAAGCTAATGAATCAGGGTACATACCTTGTGGAGAACGGTGCATGATCACATGTTTCTCATGCTGCTGAAGAAAAGCATATAGTTGATCCAAATTGCACTTATGCAGATCCCTGGTTAACTTAACATCAGTAATATACTCACCCCATTCAGCTTGAGGTAAAGTATTCAAGAATTTGGTGTTAACCTGGAATGGAGCAATCACCAGATTGTATACATTTAGATCATTCATGAGTGTGGTGAATCTGAAGTAATAATCGTGAAGCGTTTCCCCTGGGTTGTAAGTGAATCTGTCAAACAGGTCATACAACTGACATTCCCTTTCCTGCTTGGTGAGAGACGTACCTTGTAGCAACACCTTAAGACGTTCCCATAAATCCTTTGCCACTGTATACTGACTTACCATCCTATAGATGTCATGGGGAAGAGCTTGGAGAATTGTTTGAAGAGCTTTCTCGTCTGCATCGGCAACAAGTTGTTGGGCTGGTGTAAGTTCTTCAAATTCTCTTGGTCGAGACACATTGTTAGCCACGATGGTACCATAGTCAAGTGGACCATTTAAGATTGACTTAACCATAAGCCTCCCATAGACCGGTTTTCCCTTAAGATAAGACATCATTCGGCCTTGCCATGCTTCAAAAACTTCTTTGATGAGCATTGGCGGGCGATTATCCGTTCCCGTAATGACGGAAATATCCGTAAGTGATGTCATCTGAGGCATTACTGAATTCGGATTCATTTTGTTAACTTCAAAGAGACAAAGATTATCGGTTGATCGAGCAGTGAAGTAAAGCTTGTGAATTGTGTTGTGTTTTTGTTGTAAGAAACCAAGATTAAATCCTCTAAAAAATCGTCGAAAAAACAAGCAAAATAACCCTTGATTCGGAACTTTTTGTTGATTCGGAAGTTTGATTCGGAAGATTTGGCTTGGAATTACCTTGATTCGGAACTTTTGGCTTGATCCGGAACTTCTTGATTCGGAAGTTCTTGGTTCGGAACTTTGGCTTGATCCGGAACTTCTTGGTTTGGAATTTTTGGCTTGATCCGGAACTTCTTGGTTCGGAAGTTCTTGGTTCGGAAGTCCTTGATCCGGAACTTCTTGATCCGGAACTTCTTGATCCGGAACTTCTTGATCCGGAACTTCTTGATCCGGAACTTCTTGATCCGGAAGTTCTTGGTTCGGAACTTCTTGATCCGGAACTTCTTGATCCGGAACTTCTTGATCCGGAACTTCTTGATCCGGAACTTGTTGATTCGGAACTTTTGCTGGGTAATCAGAAACTTAATACGAAGAACAGTCGACCACAAAAAAGAGAGATTAAACCCAGATTTTGACCAAATGACCCAAAAAGTTTTGTGATTTCAACAATAATAAGTAAAAACTAATACTTATCCACTAATCCCAATCACAAAAACACCAAAAACACCAAGAATCAAGATGAATCTTCTTAAAGAACACTAATACAATCAAAAACTAAAAAACCACACAAATCACTACCTTAAATCACCCCATAGCTCTTGATACCAAATATAGAATATTGATAACCTATGAATCTATGAAGGGGTTTGTTGATTTCTAGAGAGAGAAAGTTAGAGAGAGAGAGTGAGAGAAACTATGTGTTATTTCAATAAATGAAACTAGAAAAGTGACAACAACCAACCCCTTTCCATGGTGGAAAGGGGTATTTATACTTCCAAGCTACATGGGCTTGGGCCGGTCCATGACAAGCCCATGGACCGGTTCTTACTTAACTTAATAAGCAACTATTAACTATTTGTTAACTACGAGCTATTACAACATTAATAGTATTGTGGAGTGACCGATACTTCTAATATACGTAAAAACGTATTTCTAACAGTTTTGATTATTTATTTCTAAGTAAAAGTTAAATGCGAATAGTAATAAAAATAAGCTAAAAACAATTCACTAAAAATAATGAGACAATATAAATAATAAAACGTGAATTTAAAACGAAACAATTAATAAAAATAAAACTAAAAGACGAAATTAACTATCGACTCGAAAATAAAGTTTACTTAATGAAAAAGGAGAGAATAAAACTAAGTGGGTATTCTAAAGTTAAACGAGGCAAAACCTAAAGCGGGTACTAAATAAAAGATAAAACTTGAACTTTACGAAAAAATATTAATTTTAAAATTAGACGAAAAATTTAAATAAAAATACTTGACTTTCAGAAATAAAATCGGAACAACTTTCAAATTAAACTAAACAATTACGGAACAATACTAATTATTAAACAAGCTAGCAGGCAGCTAGCTCAAGCTAGCAGCCTACTAGCTTAAAATGGCGCCAAAAACTATAAGCATGCAGGCATGTAGGTGCTTCTGTCGGAATATAGAATTGGAATTGGAACCATCGGAATGTTAATGTTAAAATCTATCGGAATGTTTTTTTTAACTATCGGAATGTATACAAAAAGATCTATCGGAATGTTAAAAAAAAGAAACTGTCGGAATATCAACTATAAAAAACTATCAGAATACTAATTATAAAAAAAGTATCGGAATACTAAATGTAAGAAAAGTATCAGAATATGAAATCAAAATCTATCGGAATGTGTAAGTCAAAATTTGGGCAGCATTTCGTCACAATAAGCCTTATACCCGATCGCAAAGTACGATGCCAGGGGCGATCGCAACCTATGATCGGAATAAGTGATTGGAAAAACTATCACAATAAGCTGTCACAATGTAGAAACCCTATTGTGATGGAAAAATCACAATATTCGGATGGATGAGCATAAGCTAATAAACCAATAAGCACTTTTAAAAAGAAGACTTAACAAAAACTTTACCAACTCAATAAGCACAAATTTGAAAACTTTTGAAATACTAAATAAGCAAACTTTATGAATCAAACTTTAAAAAGACTAAACTTTTTAAGAAAACTAAAAAGTAAATAAGCTAAACACAAAATTAAGCCATTAAGCATATCAAGCTCAAAGCTCAATCCGTATTAAAACTTATACATGAATAAAAAGATAAACTTTTTAATCAATCAAACATCAAGATTAAACAAAATCAAAGATTATTTCGAATCAAACATAATTAAAAAGATCAAGAAAGGTAGAAGAAGATGATTGTAAAAAGCTTGAAATAAGATTAAGATTAAAGATTCAAAAGTACAAGATTAAAGATTAAAGATTAAGAAAACTTGAAAGAAAAACTTAAGAACATGAAATAAATCTAGAGAGAGAAAGTAATCTACTCCTACTCCTAGACTAATCTAACTAACCACCTCCTAATGACACATTAGGAGGGTCTTTATAGGAGGAGTAAAATGTTGGTTCTTTCTTCCTTCTTTCTTCTTGTCTCGACTCGATTTAAATTCTTTGTCTTTGTTGACCTCGTCTCGGGATTTATCGATATAATTTGAACTCGTCTTATAATTTTCTTCTATTATTAGACTTGGTTCATCGACTTCGTTAAACTTTCGTCTTTAGTCTTTTTCTTCGATAAATCTTCAGAATAAGCTTTTGACTTTCGTTCTTTTTGCACTCTTGATCTTTTGACTCCGTTTTTTGTCTTTTTATTCGATAAAAGCCCGTGAAAGCCCGTGTTTTCATCCTTTTTAATATTTTGGTCCTAAAACACAAACCACGCATAATTACGACTTTTACGACATTAAATATACGTTTTGGATCGGTTTTTATTAGAAATAAGTGGTAAAAGGATAAGTGTTTTCACACTTATTAAAGATCATGGTATTACATCACGTTCCTAGAGTTACAATGAAGATATAAATTTTGAGTTACAATAAAGATATGACTTTTGAGCTTTCATTTGTGTAGAAACTAGAAGGGGGGGGGGGGGGGGGGGGGGTTGAATAGTTTCTTATATTTACTTGTTAAAATGTGGTTTCCAAAAATCCTTTTTCAAAAACTTAGGCTTAAGGAAATATGTGAAATCTTCTTATGCACAATATGAACAATGATAGTGTAACTAAACTAATACTAACAAAAATATATCCACAAAGAATAAAGAATGATAGTGTAACTAATCTAGTACTAACACATGTATATGCATAAAGAATAAAGAATGTAAAGAGTTAAGGGTAAAGAAAGATCAAACCGAACACCAAGGATTTATAGTGGTTCGGCAACGAAGCTCACTCCTCGTTCCTACTCCACTCCTCGAGTACTCCTTACTCGAGAGTTCACTACACAACAAGCTCCTTATGGTGGAGAAAACCGTACACGTCGCTTAACCAATTTCCGACTCTAAGCTAAAAGTCGAGCCCTAATCGTAGCTAGGACCAATCTACACAACTATACTTAGTACATACACAACTTCCAAATAGACACAACTACTTGGATCTTCACAACTATGACACAACTACAAGTGTATAAAATTAGATCTTCAATGGATCTTTGGTGGTGGACTCAACACTTCACTAGGATAGTGTTCTTCTCTTTGCACTTGGAGAGGAAGGGATGGAAGAACAAGATTCACTTCTTAAACAAGTAATAATCAAACAAATGATCAAAGATTTGAGTGATTAAAGAAGGGGTTTGAATCTGGAAATAAATGTGCAAAAGAGGTGAGGTGAAAAGCTGAGAATGGTCCACTATTTATAGGACAAAGGAGCCAACGGCTATATCTTCCCGCGGTACCTTACCTTGGCCCGCGGTACCTTATCGATAAGGTACCGCCTAGGCGCTAAGGTACCGCCGGACTAGATTCCGCTCCTTTTTATCCTTTAGTGGTGGAGGTCTTATCTGGGTATAAAAATATCCAGAAAGGATATTCTTAACCAAATAAGAATATGCCATTTTCAAATTTCAAATAATTAATTTAATAAAACATTTTCTTAAAAATAAAGTTTAATAAAAACTTGTCACATTTAATAAAAAGTGAGTTTTAAGAAAAGATTAAATCACTTGATCACTTGATTAAGGTTAGTACTTGTTTATCCATACCTTAAGTGAAAATGGGTAAAATGAAAAATACTTGAACTCAAGAATTCGTTTTTCGTTGTTTTCGTAAATGCTTGTTTTTACATATTGTCATAATCAAAACTGAGCGAGACCGAAAAATGCAAGTAACGTTTTTAGTCATTATTGCATTAAAAATCTCCCCCTTTTTGATTCCGACAATACATAAACTCAATCACACAAAAACAAGATTTCGAAGACGAGTTTATTCATTTCTCCCCCTTTGTCGAAGCAAAAAGGTTGCGTAAGCCGGTGTTGAAGAAAAGGACTTTGCAAAGAATCCCCCTTGGTGCTTACTCCCCCTAGCTTGGGGCACCGAGGAATCGAGATATGGTGACAAGCTACATAGAAGGGTTAGTTGAACAAAAGAAACAACCAACAATATATAGCAATAGGTCAGAAAAAAATTAAAAGAGAAGAAAACACAAGGACAAAGATCCAAGATAGGTTACTAAAAGAACATCATACAAAGAAGTATGGAAAAAGAAACAAGCCAAAAGCATAAATCTAATCCTAGTTATTCTAGAATTCTAAGATTTTCTTGAATTTGGTGTCTTGTGAATAAGCAAACAATGCTTATATGAAAGACAAGGTAATAGCGGAGGGTGGTGGTGGTGGCTTGTTGGAGATCTCATAATCAAAGTGAAGAGGAGGCTTGATTAAGAGACTCTTGATGTAGCTCAACTCCTCATAGATGTGTGCCATAGCAAGATGCTGATATTGACAACAATGACAATATGTTCCATGGTGCATGACATTATCATGAGAAGGAGGAAGAACACTAAAGGGTGGTGGTGGAAGAAAAGATGTTCCACAATCAACATTCTTGGTAGGAGAAATGTGATTAAGAGTATTCTTGGGTGGGTTTGGATTGAAATCAATTGGAGAAAATGGAGGAGATTCAAGGCTTTCATTGGGAGAATAAGACATTTTGGATGTGAAGTATTGCAAAATGCTTATGGTTTAAATAGGGAAGGCTTAGGGTATTTTTGGGGTGGTCAAAGGGTTTGAAACAAAGATTCTCAAAAATGTTGGAGCAAATCTGGAGTTTCAGACAACAACCCGAAAAAGGAAGGCCACTGTAGGCGGTTCCTTATCTAGGGTGGCGGTACCTTATCAATAAGGTACCGCGGTTCACATATGGAACCACCTGCAGAAGCAGGGTTTGGTGTTTGGAGGAAGATTTTTCAGCAAATCTTATTTTTCTAGTCTAACTTATCATAGGGATATGCTTAAAAGCAAAGATAGACAAAGAAAACATATGCAAACTTACCAAATAGAGATTTGACCAAAATACATGGATTAAAAAAATCAATGTAGGAGGTGTGTAAGACAAGACCTTAAGTCATGACACAATGATCCTCCATGATTCAATCTTGTTCTTTCTATGTTTGAGAGAATCATACATATGAATTATGTAAGCTCTAGATTAATAGCGAGAATCTATGAAAAATCGTTTTTAGATTGAATTAACAATGTCAAACGAATTTCTCAACCATTTTCGAAAGAGACTTTGAGAGTTTTGAAAAGGAGAGGAGAATATTTTTCAAAAGGAGTTTAAAAGACTCAAGGACTCAAAGTGGTAAAATAAGACACACAAGAAGAAAAGAATTTAAGGAAGATGTACCATTAATCCTAGACCTAGACGCAAGTAATTAAAAGGTTCCCTCTTAAGTGGCTTAGTGGAGATATCGGCTAAGTTGTCCTCGGAGGGCACCTTTTCAATAGTAATGTTCCCCTTTTGAACATTATCCCTAAGGAAATGGTGTCTAATTTCTATGTGTTTGGTTCGCGAATGTTGCACGGGATTCTTGCTTAGGTCTATAGTGCCTTTATTATCGCACATGATGGGAACATCATCAAGAGAAATCCCGTAATCAACAAGTGCTTGCTTCATCCATAGAGCTTGTTGGCATGCTTTTCCGGCACTCACATACTCGGCTTCCGTGGTGGATATCGTAAGAGCGGTTTGTTTCTTGGAGAACCAAGAAGTTAAACAACAACCCATGAAGGTACAAACTCCACTAATGCTTTTCCGGTCCACATAGTCTCCCGCATGATCCGAGTCCGCGTAGACAATGGTTTCTACGCCGGTCCCTTTAGGATACCATAATCCTAAATGTATAGTGCCTTTAATGTATCGGAAGATACGCTTAACCGCTTCAAGGTGAGAGGTTTTGGGAGCCTCTTGGAAGCGAGCACAAAGGCAAACACTAAACATGATATCCGGTTGACTTGCCGTTAGGTACAAAAAACTACCAATCATACCTCTATATTTGGTGTTGTCTACCGACTCACAATCATCATCTACGGTGAGTTTAGTATCCGAGGCCATAGGGGTCTTCATTGGTCTAGATTCTTCTAATCCAAATTTCTTTAGCATTTCTATAGCGTACTTAGATTGACTAAAGAAAATACCATCGTCCATTTGTTTAATTTGGAGTCCTAAAAAGAAGTTAAGTTCTCCCATCATACTCATTTCAAACTCATCATGCATGATTTTGGCAAAGTCATCACACAATTCTTGACAAGTTGAGCCAAATATAATGTCATCAACATATATTTGTACGATTATGAGGTGAGGACCTTTCTTCTTTGTAAAGAGTGTATTGTCTACCATTCCCATGGTATACTCATGTTTAACAAGAAACGCTTTAAGTCTATCATACCAAGCTTTGGGTGCTTGTTTGAGTCCATAAAGTGCTTTCTTAAGCTTGTAAACATGGTCCGGTTTCTCAAAATCAATGAAGCCAGGAGGTTGAGCCACATATACCTCCTCATTGATCAAACCGTTAAGAAAAGAACTCTTTACATCCATTTGTTGAATCTTAAAATCTAAGGCACAAGCGTAGGCTAAAAGGATTCTAATAGATTCTAATCTAGCTACCGGTGCATATGTCTCGTCATAATCAATCCCTTCTTGTTGATTATAGCCTTGAGCTACAAGTCTAGCCTTGTTACGAGACACAACACCATTCTCATCTAGCTTATTCCTAAATACCCATTTGGTTCCTATAATGGTAGAACTTCTAGGTGGAGGAACAAGTTCCCAAACATCATTGGCAACGAATTGATTCAATTCTTCTTGCATCGCAATGACCCAACTCTCATCCGTCAAAGCTTCTTTAACATTCTTTGGTTCAATCAAGGAGACAAAACAAAAGAAGTTGCTTTGGTTTTGGACTTGAGATCTTAGGGTCCTTTGATTTAAGTCACCAATGACATTATTGAGAGTATGATCCCTAGACTCCTTAACGTTTACTTCCTTTTCAACACTAAGGTCTTCAACTGCTATTTTTCTAACCTCTTTGGCTTTAACTACTTATAATTCATCCAAGTCATCATCAACCAATGGTGGTGTCTTAGGTTAAGGAGGGGTTTCATCAAAGGTTACGTTGAGTGATTCTTCAATAACCCCCGTGGTTCTATTTAGGACTATGTAGGCTTTACTAGTTTGGGAATAACCTAAAAGGATACCTTCGTAAGACTTTGGGTCAAACTTGGTAAGGTAGTCTTTGGTGTTGAGGATAAAGCACTTGCTTCCAAGCACCCTAAAGTATTCTAATGAGGGTTTCTTACCTTTAAGAATCTCATAGGGGGTCTTTCCTAGGAAAGGTCGAATAAGAATTCGGTTGAGAATATAAGTCGATGTGTCCACGACATTGCACCAAAACTTTTGAGGCAAAGATTGCTCGTTTAACATCGTCCTACTCATCTCTTGGAGAGTCCTATTCTTCCTTTCAACTACCCCATTTGATTGTGGAGTGCGAGGAGCCGAGAAGTTATGGGTAATACAATGAGCTTCACAAAAGGCACCAAATTGCACTTCATTATCAAATTCCCTACCATGATCCTTCCTAATAGAAGCAATTGAACATCCTAGTTGATTTTGAATTCTTCAACTAAAGATTTCGAAGTGATCGAAAGCTTCATTCTTAGATGCCAAAAATCTAGTCCAAGTGAATCTAGAATAGTCATCAACTATAACTAGGGTATAAAGGTTACCTCCATAGCTCCGTATGGCGGAAGGTCCAAAGAGATCCATATGTAGGAGCTCGAAGCACCGAGAGGTCGAAACCAAATTCTTGGCTTTGTGACTTGAGTGAACTTGCTTTCCAACTTTGCAAGCATCACAAAAGTGACTATCAAACTTAATCTTGGGGAGGTGTCTTACCAACTCCTTAGAGACTAAATATTGAATTAAACGCATATTAGCGTGACCTAATCTCCTATGCCAAAGAGTAGAACTATCATCTATAGTCGCAAGACATATGTTGTCTTTTGACTTCTTATTAACCTTCATGACATAAAGCCCATGCTTTCTAACACCTTTTCCAATGAATTTTCCATCTTTTACGATTTCACTGTCATGTTCCGAAAAGATGACCTTACACTTATTATCACAAATTTGACCTATACTTAAAAGGTTAAAACCTAAGTTATCTACGTGCTCAACATTTTCAATGGTCATGGAGTCAAGAGAAACCGTACCTTTGCCAATGATATTACCACGTAGACTACTAGCGAATATGACGTTACCTCCATCATATGCTTTGTAATGCGAGAACAAACTTCGATTACCCGTCATGTGTTTAGAACATCCACTATCCTTAATCCACTCATCGGGCTCCAAATCAATTCCCAAGCATATCTAGGTAACAACACACAAGATCAAACATTTGGTCCCTAATATCTCATGGTTCCAAAATTGTTAGTTCCAAACATCCCTTGCATTTGGTTGGGATGCATGAATGAGGAGGGGATTCCCCATGGAGAACAAAATGGAGGAGGGTAGTAATTCATGTAACCATTTTGTTGTTCATTACTTCTCCTAGGTGTGTTTGATCTAGGTTTAGAGTTATTATTATTCCTTCTAGGTGTTGGAGTTTTACTTCTAGGTCGTGAGTTGTTTTGATTATCTCTTGTAGGCGTCGTCGTTCTACTTCTAGGCTTAGACTCATTCCGTACTCTAGGTGGAGTAGAGGATAGTCTAGATAAACTTCTATTTCCCATGAGAGGTTTACTTAAAGGCTTGTAGAACTTACCAATAGCATTGTCTCAAGTATGGGTAATTGTACCTTATTAACAGTAAGATGCTTTAGTTTTTCATTTAACTTAGATTTTTCAGAAAGTTCAGAATTTTCACAAAATTCATCTTCTGGCCGCGGTACCTTATCTATGGCGGCGGTTCCATAGTGATAAGGAACCGCGCCATACAGTTTGGAACCGCGTCCAGTGGGCGTTTTTTGTGAAAACCTGACTTGTTTTGGTTCACTAGTTGAGGCTTCATTTGAGTTAAAACCTAGACCAAGTCTTTCCTTAGAATGAACTTGTTTGTTTAACATATCATCAAGAGCACTAGTACCTTTCATGAACTTTTCCAATTTAATGGAGGTGCTCTTGAGATCTTCATTCTCTAATCTAAGTTTCTCACAATTTAAGCAACCTAAATCAACCTCTTTGTTTTTCTCAAGTTTAGCCAATTTCTCCCTAAGTTCATTGATCTCATTTTCAAGCTTAGTTTTGGTTGATTTTAAGGTTTTATTCTTTTCTATGAATTTAAGACTAAGTTTGTGTAAGCTATCATATTTGCCTTCAAATTCAATATCATCTAAAGTGGAACTATCATTGCTATAATATTCGGTTTCGGAATGTACCTCTTTAGAAGTGTGAGCCATAAGACATTTCTCCTCTTTGGGGTTGTCATCATCATCTTCACCGCTATCGCTCCAAGCGCCACTAACGAATGCCGTGTGGTTCTTATCACGAGAGGGCTTTGGACAATCACTAATGAAGTGATTTGGATCACCACATCTAAAGCAATTCCTATCACCTTTTTCGTTCTTGACAAACCGATTTTTTGACAATAGTTTCTTGTCATAGTTGGGTTGCCTAACGTGTTGACCTCGTCTCTTGAAGAACTTCTTGAAATCTCTCACCGCCAATGCATACTCCTCGTCATCGCTTTCCGAGGAACTATCATGGTCACTTAATGCCTTCTTGGCTTTAAGTGCAAGAGATTTCCTTTCACTCTTGGTTTTTACTATATCTGAGTCCTACAAAATTATCATCTCATGAACCTTCAAGTTTCCTATGAGTTCATCGAGTGATAAAGTTGAGATCTTTCGACTCTTCAATCGCCGAGACTTTTGCCCTCCACTTTGGATGTAAGGCCCTTAGAAACTTCCTAACATTGTTCTTGCTAGAAAAACCTTCATCAAGTGCTTTTATGTAATACCCCCATATTTCTGATAGGCAGCGGACGGGTCATTTGGGTATTACTTCATAGCACATCACATAAGTTATAGAAAACGACCTCTATATGGGACGTTTTCAAAAGATAGTTATCATTCGAATAAAAAGTGTTATCAGAGTTACACCAGGTCCCTACATTATAAGTACATAATATAAACATAAACAAACTAGAAGGTTTTCAAAAGTCTTTCGAATGATAACATATGCATAGTCTTCAAAACACATTTCCATGCGACATCTTGCATCCTTGCATTACCTAAACACCTGAGAAATACATGCTAAAACATCAACACAAAGGTCGAGTGAATCCATAGGTTTATATAAACAATCAATTTTTGAACACAAGTTTTCATTCATCGAGTGATAATGTAACACATACAATATCATATAACCACGCTATTGTGCTAAGCCATGACACCGAAGCCTTAAGTATAAATAATGCCCTAGTCAGGTATCTTGCCTAATACCCCACTTACTTCTCATACAACACACCTGGCTGAGCCTCCAACCCACAGGTGCGACCTGCCCAGGTGGGGGTCATCCCCAATGGATCCATTTGTCTGTACCAGCGCCTACCCATCATAAGTAGTTAACGGTTCATGGGTTTTAGGGACTTTCCAAATTTTGGCAATATAGCACTTAGCACACATAATAGCTACCGGGAAAGCATACCATCAAATCATTGTGTCCAAATTTTAAAACAAGCATGTATCCCCCCTCGCGGGATTTATAAAACAATTAAATGGTAAAAAGCGAAGCTATGAACTCACTTGATATAATAGTCACAAACGTCAATCGGAAACAAACGCCAACAACTGATACACGATCACACGACACCTAAAGATGACGAAACGCGTCTTAGGCTCGGTACGATAAATAAGTCATAATTATGCAAATAATGTATTTTAATATGTTTTAGGCATTGTATAAGTTTTATAAATTTGTTATAAAACTTTTAAATAAAAAAATTTATAATTTTTAAAATGTTATCTCTCTTTGATAAATAAGCCAATTTTTATGTTTATTAATATCGTTCAATCTTGATAATTTCCTGACATGCTCTACTTATTAGGTCGTTTCACTTAAACGATAAATTTTCTAAATGGATTATTTATATAAAAATGACGTTACTATTGTGTACTATACTGATCCTAAGTCCATTATCTCTCAAATCATTTTTAACATAGCTTAGATCTCCTTTGTATCAATAGGAATATAGGCTGCGTTTTACATTCAATGTCAGTTTAACCGTTTTTGCCGCCATTTTCAAACCGTAAAGAACTGAGAAATCATCCAATGCACACTGATTCTATATGATTATACCTACATCTTTTAGTTTTGCATATTTAAGGGTTGGTATATAAATTTTATGAGAAAACAGGCCCACAAAACAGAAGGTCAGATCTGAACCTAGTTTTGTATTTTGGCCGTAACTCACTATCCGAGAATCGTCAAAAGACGGGCCACCCGGCCAAATCATCACAAAAGACATGCCTATCATTCTAATCTACTTTCATATATCAGAAGCCACTGTATGTTGTGAAATACTTACGTTTAACCACTGATGTCAAAATCAGTCCTATTATTTTGTTAGCAAACAAGTCTAGTAGTGTTAAAAAAATGTATACACACTTATACAATGCCTTAAACATGTGAATTAACATAATAACATTTACATCATCATGAATATACAAGTTAATAATAAGGATTACTTAAAAAATGATACAAAGGATTGCTAATTCTTACAAAGATGATGGATTTTGCAAGATAGATGATCAATTCTTTAAACTTCAACTCCAAGTATGATAACTCAAATTCAAGCTAATGAAAATAGTACTAGTGAGCTTTAAAGATCAGCCCATGGTCTAAAGTGGATTAAAATATGATGATGATGAAGTCTTTCTTGTTAAATATACGGTTATAGAAAGCAAAGAAGAAAATAAAACAAGTACAAGATTAGTATGTAATGGTATATTGGTGGCTAGTTGATTTGCAACATACTAACACGTATCTATCTTTAGATACCTGTCATCACCATTTTGTTTTGTAATATAAGACATAGGAATGAGATAATAATAAATCTTTTCCCGTAATTTGGTAAAGCGGGTATTATCGGAACCCGATATTTTGAGAGTTACGCGATTTAAAAAAATACGCGTAAAGGACGAAAAATAAACTATCAATATGAAATAAAAACATCGACATTCGGAGAACGTTGATATTTCAATATTAATTCTAAGCTCGACGGACATTAACGTGCTTAACGAACGACACGTTAATAATGATTACGATTCATTATCGCGGGTTAGTCATAAAATGACTATAATTCATAAACGATAAAATTCAAAAAGCATCAAAATAATAATTTACATGAAATAACTTTTATTAACGTTTATTGGGATTGTTCATAAGCTTAGAAATTTAACAGGATACTACAGCCTCCTCTCCATAAAGAAAATATGTCCCAGATTTTTAACTTGATTAGCTTGTCGACTTCTTCGCGAAAAGATATGGGTACATCTTTCGGAATTGGTCTTCGCGCTCCCAAGTGTATTCTGGTCCACGACGCGAATTCCAGCGGACCTTAACAATCGGAATCCTACTCTGACGAAGCTGTTTCACTTTACGATCCATGACTTCCACTGGTTTTTCAACAAAATGCATTCTCTCATCAAGTCGAATTTCTTCTAGTGGAATAATGAGATTTTCATCCGATAGGCATTTCTTCAAGTTAGACACATGAAAAACATTATGAATGCCACTCAGCTCTTGCGGCAATTCAAGTCTATAGGCTACCGGACCTATCCTCGAAAGGATTTTGAATGGTCCGATATAACGAGGACTCAATTTCCCTTGCTTTCCAAATCGAATTACTCCTTTCCATGGCGAAACTTTCAGCAACACTCTATCTCCAATTTTAAATTCCAATGGCCTACGCCTCACATCAGCATAACTTTTCTGACGACTTCTAGCGGTCAACAATCGATTCTTAATTTGCACAATTCTTTCCGTCGTCTCATGGATAATCTCTGGTCCAGTAAGCTGACTATCTCCAACTTCACTCCAACATACGGGTGATCGACATTTTCTTCCATACAAAGCTTCAAAAGGTGCAGCTTTAATACTTGCGTGATAGCTGTTGTTATAAGAAAACTCAACTAGCGGCAAGTGCTTATCCCAGCTACTTCCAAAATCAATGATACAAGCTCGTAACATGTCTTCTAAAGTTTGAATTGTTCTTTCACTTTGACCATCTGTTTGTGGGTGGTAAGCGGTGCTCATATCCAATTGAGTACCCAAAGCGTCTTGCAACGAATTCCAAAACTTGGAAGTAAATCGACTATCCCTGTCAGAAATAATCGACACTGGGACTCCGTGTTTGCAGACAATCTCCTTAAGATAGATATCAGTCAGTTTGTCCATCTTGTACGTCTCTTTCATCGGGATAAAGTGAGCAGATTTGGTTAAACGATCCACAATTACCCAGATTGTGTCGTAACCACTCGGCGTCTTCGGTAACTTAGTCACAAAATCCATTGTAATACGCTCCCATTTCCATTCAGGAAGTTCTGGTTGCTGCAACAATCCAGACGGCTTTTGGCATTCCGCCTTGACCTTCGCACAAGTCAAACACTTACTGACATAAGTAGCTATATCGGCCTTCATGTTGGGCCACCAGTAAAGTTGCTTCAAATCATGGTACATTTTATCAGATCCAGGATGAATGGAATATTTAGACTTATGTGATTCATGCATGATTATATCTCTTAGTCCTCCAAAGAGTGGTAACCATGATCGATTCATGAAACACTTAGTACCATTAGCACGAGTTTCAAAGGATTTCTTGTCAATACCTCGAAGATTCTCGGCATTGAGATTTTCTTCTTTCAAGGCTTCAGATTGAGCATCAAGAATTTGGGACGAAAGATTCACAAGCGGTTCAGCCAAAACCAACGCTCGGACGCGCATTGGCTTAACCCTTTCTTTTCTACTTAACGCATCGGCTACAACGTTCGCCTTCCCAGGGTGGTAGCGAATTTCACAATCATAGTCGCTGAGAAGTTCTACCCATCTTCTTTGCCTCATGTTCAGATCTTTTTGGTCAAGAATATGTTGAAGACTCTTGTGGTCGGTACAAACCACACATTTGGTACCATACAGGTAGTGTCTCCATAATCTTAGAGCAAACACAACGGCTCCCAGCTCTAAATCATGTGTTGTGTAATTTTCCTCATGAGTCTTGAGTTGACGAGAGGCATAAGCAATAACCTTTTCCCTCTGCATTAGAACAGCTCCAAGACCATTAAGCGAAGCATCACAATACACAATAAAGTCATCGGTTCCGTCCGGCAACGCTAAAATAGGTGCACTGCAAAGTTTTTGCTTTAGCAATTGAAATGCTTTCTCTTCATCATCACCCCATTCATACTTCTTATTCTTTTGAGTTAACTTGGTCAACGGTTTGGCTATAAGAGAGAAGCCTTCGATAAACCTTCGATAGTAACCCGCAAGACCTAAGAATTGTCTCACTTCAGTAGGTGTTGTCGGTGAAGACCAACTTTTGATAGATTCAATCTTTGCAGGGTCGACATGAATACCATTGCTATCGATCACGTGTCCAAGGAATTGGACAGAATCTAACCAGAAGTCGCACTTTGAGAATTTGGCATATAATTTTTCTTTTTGGAGTAACTCCAAGATAGCCCTCAAATGACCCGCATGCTCTTCTTTGTTTCGCGAGTATATCAGAATATCATCAATAAACACGATAACAAATTTATCGAGATACGGCTTGCACACCCGGTTCATCAAATCCATGAACACCGCAGGTGCATTCGTCAATCCAAAAGGCATTACTTGAAATTCGAAATGGCCATACCGGGTCCGAAATGCAGTTATCGGAATATCTTCTTCTCGGATACGAACTTGATGATAACCCGACCTCAAGTCAATCTTCGAATATACGCTAGAACCTTGAAGTTGATCGAACAAATCGTCGATCCTAGGAAGTGGATAACGATTCTTTATAGTCAACTTGTTTAGTTCACGATAATCGATACACATTCGGAATGACCCATCTTTCTTTTTAACAAATAATATTGGGGCTCCCCATGGCGAAGAACTTGGTCTAATAAAACCCTTATCCGAAAGTTCTTGCAATTGCTCAGATAATTCATTCAACTCGGACGGTGCAAGACGATAAGGTGCACGTGCCACAGGTTCAGCTCCGGGTACTAACTCAATCCTAAACTCCACTTGCCGGGGTGGTGGAAGTCCAGGTAAGTCTTCGGGAAATACCTCTGGAAAATCACGAACGATCGGCACATCCTCCACGCGCTTAACATCCATTTCCTTCTCTACTACACGGGCTACAAATAATTGACACCCTTTTTCCATATACTTTCGAACCTTAACACCAGAGATGACGTGCAAGCGAGGCTTACATCGGTCGCCATCTACAATCAAAACTTTCCTATTGTACGCAATACGAACGGTCTTATTTCCACAATCGATAACCGCATTATGACGAGACAACCAATCCATCCCAACAATAACATCAAAACTACCCAACTCGATCGGCAACAGATCAATTTCAAACAAATGATTTACTAGTCTTAAGGTGCAATTCCGCAAAACCGTACGAGTGCTAACTATCTTCCCATCGGCCAGTTCAACATCATACTTATTTTCTAGTCTAGACGGAACTACATCAAGCAAATCACTAAACCTAGAAGCAATAAAACTTCTATCCGCACCGGAATCAAATAACACATTAGCATAACGGTTATTAAGTAGGAACGTACCAGTAACAACATTGGGGTCTTGTTGAGCCTCCCCATCCTTGATGACATACGCCTTCCCACGTGCGTTACCACCGTGGCCATTACCCTTCTTGGGACAATCTCTGCTTATATGTCCTTTTTCACCACAAGTATAGCAAGTAATCACTCGTTGTGTATTCGCGCCCGTGGCAACATTCCTTCCTCTACAATCCCTTGCTATATGACCACCTTTTCCACAATTATTACATACAATAGCACATGGACCAGTGTGAGTCAGCCTACATCTATTACATAATGTACGAACCCATTGACCTCCATTACCACGACCATCATTTCCTCGACCGTCGTTTCCACGACCTTCATTTCCTTGCCTTACATTTCCTTGTCCTCTATTCGGTGCATTTGTAACAGCATAGTTATTACCCCTATACTGATTCCTTTGGTTATGACGTCGATTATCACGATAGTTACTGTTATTGTTATTATTCCTTCCTTGTGCACCTTCCCACTTTCTCTTATTATCTTCCCCAGTCTTTGGTTTCACATTATGAGCATTCACTCTTTGAGTCATAAGATTGTGAGCCATGCGAATAGCTTGATTAATATTCACGGGTTGAGATGAAGTCACATCTCCTTGAATATTATCAGTAAGACCACGTATATATTGCTCGACCTTCTTATACTCGGGTTCTACCATAGTTGGACACATCAAAGCTAGTTCTTGAAAACGGTTGGTATAGGTGCTGATGTCAAAACCTATCACTTTCAGATTCCATAGCTCTTGTTCCAACTTTTGCACTTCACTTCTGGGACAAAATTCTTCGGTCACAAGTCTCCTAAAACTAGCCCAGGGCGTCTCATAAGCTTTATCAATTCCTATCGACTGGATATAGGAATTCCACCAAGTAAGAGCTTGTCCTTGAAGAGTATGCGAAGCAAACTTGGTCTTATTTGCCTCTAAACAGTCACTAATCCTAAAAACAGCCTCTAACCTTTCAAGCCATCGAGTCATACTCACAACTCCATCCGTTCCATTAAAATTATGCGGTTTACATTTCATAAACTGAGTATAAGTACCTTCACGAGTTCTAAATGCATTTTCTTTAGCATCATTCGGTTTAGCTCGACTTACATTACCATTGCTGCTTAAGTTATCACCCATGTTTCCATCATTTACACCATTTTCTCCAACATTCGCGTTAGCATTCGCGCCGCTAACATTAGCATTAACATTTGCACTACCAACATTAGTATTCATATTATCTCCGCCAACATTGTCATTCACATGACCACTGCCAACATTATCATTATTTCCGCCAACATTATCGTTCACATTACCGTTGCCAGCATTGTCATTGACATTACCTCCGATGTTTGCATTGTCACCTCTAGCATTATTATTTGCCGTATTCACACGGTTTGCCTCATATTCTGCAATCGCCGCGGCCACACGGTCGGCCACTAGCCTTTCCACAGCAGCATGAGTTAACTTTGGCGGCATGATTCTACCATAATACAATAGCATAACTTGGTTAGAATCACACAGTTGTATAGATCTCACACATAGAGATAATACAATCATACAAGAGGTTTCACAACAATGCATGGTACAACACCATAGTAATACTCAATATAACAACATTATGCAACAGAAGATATATCAACATACATCATAATATTAACAAAAGGGTACAATGTTACATCATCGTTCACTACACTATTACATATCCGAATCCTAATCTATATCAAAACTTCTACTAACTGAAACTATCAGTTTAGTAGATACAAAGGTAACACGTACAACACACGTCTAGTCATCACTCGTCATGTGGAGCATCATCAGGATCATCGGTTGAAGGAGTCTTTCCATAAGTGGCTAACACATCGATCGCCGCAGAAGAACTAGTAGTTGGCACTCCATTAGATCTCATTATCTGTTGGAACTCGTAAGCCCAAACCCTAGTATGATATAGATCACGTTCTAACCCTTCACGATACACTGCATCTAAAGTAGCATTAATCTCTAATGCCTCTTTATCCTTCTTTAACTTCTTGTTCTCATTCATCACTTGGCCAAAGCCTTCTTCTAACCTCTTAAATCTAGCATCATTAGCTTTCTGGGCTTCCTTTAAATCACTTGCGTCTTCTTCAACCTTTCCCAAATCTCTATCAAAATAACCCATACGCCTACGCGTACCATTAAGTCCAGCCTCAACCTTTATCATATCTTTCTTGATAGTGTCCACATCAGTTGATAACACATTCACTCTTCCACTCTCAATCTTCACATGAGAGTCAACCAAAGAAATCTCATACCTCCTAACCTCATTCGCCCTAGTCAACAACCGCTCACGAGTCTGAATCATATCAATATCATTCTTCATAACACTCGGATTCAAAGCTGATGGATGTGATGTAGGAGCAACACTTGAGGGGCCTCCCACCTCAAAAGTGTTTCTGCCATGTCTAGGAATAGAAGGTGAGTCAATAGTACGAGTAACATGACGATTATCCTCAGAGTCAGAAGAGACTAACGAAGGTGGAGTAATAGGTAATTCAGCAACCAAGTTAGGTGCATCCCCCTCCATGTCCTCATCAGGATCCTCTTCTTCCTCATCGATATTTAGATCCTCGTCTTCCTCAGGATCTTCTTCTTCCTCGGGATCTTCTTCTTCCTCGGGATCTTCTTCTTCCTCGGGATCTTCTTCTTCCTCAATGTCATCGTGTTCGAGAAAGTTCACGACATTGGGAAGTGCCATCGGTGGCTGAGCAAGAACAATCTCAGGTGGATTAGGAACAAGATTAGGTGAAACAGGTGGAGAATCAGGAACAACAGGTGCAGGAATAGGAGAAGCTGGTGCTGACATTCTGCAAATAAAAGGGTACAGATAGTCAGGATCTAAGCATAGCCTATACAATTCCCAATACATATGAAATTATTATCACATAAAAAAAATACGCAGAGTTGATCATCTCATATAGCATTTATACATATATGTATCTTATCTCATATACATATACATTTACATATCAGCCAGTAGTGATACAGGCCTAACGGATGAAACAAGTAGCAAGCACGGATAATAAAGACGATACCGAAAGTCACAACGAGCATCTCAGTTATAGTCTAGGGTATTATGCAATCCTAGTTCTCTATAACTCATGCTCTGATACCAATCTGTAATACCCCCATATTTCTGATAGGCAGCGGACGGGTCATTTGGGTATTACTTCATAGCACATCACATAAGTTATAGAAAACGACCTCTATATGGGACGTTTTCAAAAGATAGTTATCATTCGAATAAAAAGTGTTATCAGAGTTACACCAGGTCCCTACATTATAAGTACATAATATAAACATAAACAAACTAGAAGGTTTTCAAAAGTCTTTCGAATGATAACATATGCATAGTCTTCAAAACACATTTCCATGCGACATCTTGCATCCTTGCATTACCTAAACACCTGAGAAATACATGCTAAAACATCAACACAAAGGTCGAGTGAATCCATAGGTTTATATAAACAATCAATTTTTGAACACAAGTTTTCATTCATCGAGTGATAATGTAACACATACAATATCATATAACCACGCTATTGTGCTAAGCCATGACACCGAAGCCTTAAGTATAAATAATGACCTAGTCAGGTATCTTGCCTAATACCCCACTTACTTCTCATACAACACACCTGGCTGAGCCTCCAACCCACAGGTGCGACCTGCCCAGGTGGGGGTCATCCCCAATGGATCCATTTGTCTGTACCAGCGCCTACCCATCATAAGTAGTTAACGGTTCATGGGTTTTAGGGACTTTCCAAATTTTGGCAATATAGCACTTAGCACACATAATAGCTACCGGGAAAGCATACCATCAAATCATTGTGTCCAAATTTTAAAACAAGCATGTATCCCCCCTCGCGGGATTTATAAAACAATTAAATGGTAAAAAGCGAAGCTATGAACTCACTTGATATAATAGTCACAAACGTCAATCGGAAACAAACGCCAACAACTGATACACGATCACACGACACCTAAAGATGACGAAACGCGTCTTAGGCTCGGTACGATAAATAAGTCATAATTATGCAAATAATGTATTTTAATATGTTTTAGGCATTGTATAAGTTTTATAAATTTGTTATAAAACTTTTAAATAAAAAAATTTATAATTTTTAAAATGTTATCTCTCTTTGATAAATAAGCCAATTTTTATGTTTATTAATATCGTTCAATCTTGATAATTTCCTGACATGCTCTACTTATTAGGTCGTTTCACTTAAACGATAAATTTTCTAAATGGATTATTTATATAAAAATGACGTTACTATTGTGTACTATACTGATCCTAAGTCCATTATCTCTCAAATCATTTTTAACATAGCTTAGATCTCCTTTGTATCAATAGGAATATAGGCTGCGTTTTACATTCAATGTCAGTTTAACCGTTTTTGCCGCCATTTTCAAACCGTAAAGAACTGAGAAATCATCCAATGCACACTGATTCTATATGATTATACCTACATCTTTTAGTTTTGCATATTTAAGGGTTGGTATATAAATTTTATGAGAAAACAGGCCCACAAAACAGAAGGTCAGATCTGAACCTAGTTTTGTATTTTGGCCGTAACTCACTATCTGAGAATCGTCAAAAGACGGGCCACCCGGCCAAATCATCACAAAAGACATGCCTATCATTCTAATCTACTTTCATATATCAGAAGCCACTGTATGTTGTGAAATACTTACGTTTAACCACTGATGTCAAAATCAGTCCTATTATTTTGTTAGCAAACAAGTCTAGTAGTGTTAAAAAAATGTATACACACTTATACAATGCCTTAAACATGTGAATTAACATAATAACATTTACATCATCATGAATATACAAGTTAATAATAAGGATTACTTAAAAAATGATACAAAGGATTGCTAATTCTTACAAAGATGATGGATTTTGCAAGATAGATGATCAATTCTTTAAACTTCAACTCCAAGTATGATAACTCAAATTCAAGCTAATGAAAATAGTACTAGTGAGCTTTAAAGATCAGCCCATGGTCTAAAGTGGATTAAAATATGATGATGATGAAGTCTTTCTTGTTAAATATACGGTTATAGAAAGCAAAGAAGAAAATAAAACAAGTACAAGATTAGTATGTAATGGTATATTGGTGGCTAGTTGATTTGCAACATACTAACACGTATCTATCTTTAGATACGTGTCATCACCATTTTGTTTTGTAATATAAGACATAGGAATGAGATAATAATAAATCTTTTCCCGTAATTTGGTAAAGCGGGTATTATCGGAACCCGATATTTTGAGAGTTACGCGATTTAAAAAAATACGCGTAAAGGACGAAAAATAAACTATCAATATGAAATAAAAACATCGACATTCGGAGAACGTTGATATTTCAATATTAATTCTAAGCTCGACGGACATTAACGTGCTTAACGAACGACACGTTAATAATGATTACGATTCATTATCGCGGGTTAGTCATAAAATGACTATAATTCATAAACGATAAAATTCAAAAAGCATCAAAATAATAATTTACATGAAATAACTTTTATTAACGTTTATTGGGATTGTTCATAAGCTTAGAAATTTAACAGGATACTACATTTTAGACTAGTAATAATGGTGTTAAACCTAGCAAATGCACTATCAATAGTTTCATCTTCTAAGATGACAAATTGTTCATATTGTTGGACAAGAAGATTGATTTTGCTTTCTTTGACTTGGCTATTACCTTGGTGGGTTACTAAAAGAGTGTTCCAAATATCTTTAGCGGTTTCACACATAAAAATTCTTTCGTACTCTTTCTTAGGCAAAGCATTATAAATCACCATTTTAGCCTCATTATTTTTTGAAAGTTTCTTTTTAGTATCGTCATTAGCTTTGTCAAAAGTGACCAATTCTTTTGTTTTAGAAACTTCATTAAATTGAAAGGGTAAAAAATCACCATTGGTAATAACATGCCAAAGATCTAAATATTTTGATTTCACATAAGTTCAAATCTATTTTTCCAATAAATAAAACTATCGGTTTCAAAAAGTGGTGGTCTTTGCATAGATTGCCCTTCTAGGTACTTGTTGGAATCCATAGATCGATTCAAGTTTTAAAATACAATATACTTTAAAAATTCTTGAGCAACCCGCTCTGATACCAATTGTAGAAACTAGAAGGGGGGGGGGGGTTGAATAGTTTCTTATATTTACTTGTTAAAATGTGGTTTCCAAAAATCCTTTTTCAAAAACTTAGGCTTGAGGAAATATGTGAAATCTTCTTATGCACAATATGAACAATGATAGTGTAACTAAACTAATACTAACAAAAATATATCCACAAAGAATAAAGAATGATAGTGTAACTAATCTAGTACTAACATATGTATATGCATAAAGAATAAAGAATGTAAAGAGTTAAGGGTAAAGAAAGATCAAACCGAACACCAAGGATTTATAGTGGTTCGGCAACGAAGCTCACTCCTCGTTCCTACTCCACTCCTCGAGTACTCCTTACTCGAGAGTTCACTACACAACAAGCTCCTTATGGTGGAGAAAACCGTACACGTCGCTTAACCAATTTCCGACTCTAAGCTAAAAGTCGAGCCCTAATCGTAGCTAGGACCTATCTACACAACTATACTTAGTACATACACAACTTCCAAATAGACACAACTACTTGGATCTTCACAACTATGACACAACTACAAGTGTATAAAATTAGATCTTCAATGGATCTTTGGTGGTGGACTCAACACTTCACTAGGATAGTGTTCTTCTCTTTGCACTTGGAGAGGAAGGGATGGAAGAACAAGATTCACTTCTTAAACAAGTAATAATCAAACAAATGATCAAAAAGATTTGAGTGATTAAAGAAAGGGTTTGAATCTGAAAATAAATGTGCAAAAGAGGTGAGGTGAAAAGTTGAGAATGGTCCACTATTTATAGGACAAAGGAGCCAACGGCTATATCTGCCCGCAGTACCTTACCTTGGCCCGCGGTACCTTATCGATAAGGTACCGCCTAGGCGCTAAGGTACCGCCGGACTAGACTCCGCTCCTTTTTGTCCTTTAGTGGTGGAGGTTTTATCTGGGTATAAAAAATATCCTGAAAGGATATTCTTAACCAAATAAGAATATGCCATTTTCAAATTTCAAATAATTAATTTAATAAAACATTTTCTTAAAAATAAAGTTTAATAAAAACTTGTCACATTTAATAAAAAGTGAGTTTTAAAAAAAGATTAAATCACTTGATCACTTGATTAAGGTTAGTACTTGTTTATCCATACCTTAAGTGAAAATGGGTAAAATGAAAAGTACTTGAACTCAAGAATTCATTTTTCGTTGCTTTCGTAATTGCTTGTTTTTACATATTGTCGTAATCAAAACTGAGCGAGACCGAAAAATGCAAGTAACGTTTTTAGTCATTATTGCATTAACAATTTGGAATCGTTCGCATCCCAATAGTTGACATAGCAACCTATAAATAATAGATACCTTCAACAAATCTATTCCACAAATCCATTCCTCAACAACAACTCGACCACAAATCAATTTCTTCTTACCAGCCATTCCAGCATGATGAATACAATATAACCCTACAAAAGAAAGCCCACTCGAAAGTACACTCCAACATAGATTTTGGATCAATGATACTGAGTCATCTTGGTTCGTACTGAGTTGACCAAGTCGACTCGATGAGTCAAACCGAGTCACAGAAATAAAAAATGATAAAAAGGAACCATAACTATCATCGACAAACCAATCAACAACACAAACCCGAGTTAATCTACTTTAAACATCAATAAATACATCTCTTCACCTTCGATTACACTCGAAAAATAAAACCGAAACATATCCACATGATCTCAGCTTCATCTTGCTTTGTGTGTATATATATTTCCATGATCTTCAAGAGATCAAGAAACACAAAAACAGAATCTTATCATAGATCCCTGTTTAGTTCATCAATTGTTTTGATGGTCACACAAACTGACAATCATTAATACGAAACCTATTGGATATCCTTCGAAGGACTTAAAGCTTAAAGCGTTTGTATGTTTTCGTGGGTTTCTATTTCTGAATGAATATCACAAAGGATTGGTGCGTGTCACTTCGATTGCTAAGAATAATGATCAACGGGTCATGTGATTAATTGGAATATGAATGATTTTATAGTTTGAATTGTATTAAGAGATTGATAAAGTTTGATTTTGGTGGCTGATGAGTGAAAGAGAGATGGGGGCAGATGGAATGAAAAAGTGATGAGAGATACCTAATTCTGTGTTTGGTCCCAACTCCAAATGTTGGGTGGTCTGATATTGGATCGAGTATTACTAATAATCACGTGCTAAGAATGTGTTATTTGATATTTGTTTTTGTTCATGTCATGGGCCACGTATAACACTTTGAGTGTTAACAGTTTAGCTAGAATTAAATTTGGCTTAGTGATACAATGTGGGGTGATTGTTGGTATATTGAATTGTTAATGATACAATTTGGATGATTTTTAGTTGTTAATAGTCTCGAACTATCTTTACAATTTAAAGTAATTGTTGATATAAAAGTTGGATGGACCTTGCTTGACCCGAATTAGGCTTAATTTGGGTGTAGGAGACTCCGACTCTTGCACCAAGTGAATGTATGGTTGAGATCTTGCACACTAAACAACTCGCTGTTAGGCTTATCGTAGGAACGTATCCCACGATTAGACTTTGGCATGAGAGTAAGTAATCGATTTAGGGTTAATAATCGGTGAGATGTGAGAGTGAATCGTACCTTTGTGGAACCCTTGGGGGTTCTTTATATAGGAGGTAAAGTCCCAGTGGGCTTTACTGAAGCTTCGGCCCCAAGTAAAAGATAACTACCATAATTAGTTGATTGTTATATTCTAAATATGGTTAGTGTATATCCTATACTTTGGGGCGAATCACAATCCTAATTAGGTTGTGATTCTTTCTAAGCTTTTACCGAACGTACCGGGCCGTGGGACGCACATAACACATGTGGCTACTGTTCATCCAAAACCCATATATCTAAATGACATGACTCTAACCCATTCGTGATGGGTTAGATACGGGTACTACCCGTGGGCCGGGTCCATGATCTGGATGGGGACTATACGTCATCATGTCCCCTAGTCTAGTTGTTACAACCATAGGCATGACTTCTAGACTAACCATTGCCACTCAGTTGTACTAAAAAACAACGTCATAACACAAGCTGTTGACCGAGACAACGTTAATGAAGGCATTAATGATAATAAAAAAACGGCTATGTTAGCGTATGTTCATATGTAAGCCTGAAAAAGTGCACCATGTGGAACCCACTATTAATCCACGTAAAAACTGAGGAGGAGGTGACCCGTGGGTCCCGCTGACGTTTCAACTGTGCTAAAAAAGCCCAGCTGTTAGATTGACGTAGTGGATTCTACGTGGCATTCATCCAACAATCCTCGTAAGTTGAGGCAACCCTATATAAATCCAATTGTGAGATAGCTCACCCACAGTTAAAAAACCTTCGACCGCCATTGTTGCAAACCTTCATTCCTTCTACACTCATTCTAGCATGGACATCCTTTATTCCAGGTTAGATCACCACGCCCTTCTCCATATTTATATAAAAATGGTTAAGTACAACCCTACTATCACGTCCGTGCTCAACATTCTCCCATATGAGAAGTTGGTAGAATTTTGTTCGGATTACTATATTCTGGAAAGCATTCATCCCACCTATACAGGTGAGGATGAAGCGATTACTAACGCACCAGCCGAGAAAATAGGTGTATACACACGCTTGTTTGACTCGGTTAATTACCGCATCCAACTGTCTAGGTTCCTCGTAGAGATTCTGACAAACTACGATTCCCACATCACCCAATTACATTGTATAGTGGTGTGTAAAATAAACCAATTTGGAATAACCTGTCATACTTGTAGCATAGCTGCAACCGTAAGCTTATTTAGGGTTTTCTATGTCCCCCAAATGGTCAACGGCTGGCTGTCATTTAAGAAATGACCGGGAAACTCCCACATGTGCTATAGCAAGGCATTAGATTCACTGAAGAACTGGTATGACCGGTATTCCTTTGTGGACGCTATTGTGTTCCCTACTCCTTTCATATTAAAATAATCGATCCGCACTGACCATCCTCTCCGTACTAGCACATATAGTGCAAGGGATGTTAGAATGCTAGATACACACCACCGACACTTCCATAAGGGGTTGCCGGAGAATTTCCTATGCTTAGTAGGTATCAGCCGCAATTACTTTGGTAGGGCGGATCGATGCCCCACATTCCTGAACAGCCGTAGAGAGGGTGGGTAATACATAGCTTTCAGCTAAGTATAAAATCTTATCGTCCGATCTCTTCGAATTGACTATTGGTAGAAAGTGCGACTCAATTGTTCTTGGTGGAAGATTAAATGGGATTTGGTTTGATTATCTAATTTTTAAACTAAAAGCAAATAATTGTCATTGAGTAAAGTAGAAACTTTCACAAAATTAGACTAAAAGTTAATTAGAAAAACACTTAATGAATTTAAGAATAAACAATTAATCCCATCGCAATGTCAAAGGAATGTTGTCGCAAAACACCCCAAAAGGAATCCGATCGCAATGTCCAATCGCAATATCAAACTTTAATCCAATCGCAATGTAACCAAAAGTAATGTTGTCGCAATGTCACTGTCGCAATATCATCAAAATGAAGCCAATCGCGATATCACCAAAAATAATGCTGTCGCAATGTCACCAAAAGTAAACCTGTCGCAATACGAATCGGAATAATAAACCCTAATGCGATGCACCAACCGCAATGTGCATCGCAATATAAAACCCTTTTGCGATTCACTGATCGCAATATGTGTCTCAAATCCCGTCGCAATGGGGCTTTACTTTGCGATAAGAGTTAATCCGAAATAAGCTAGGAAATAAGCTATTTTCAATAAGCTCAATCTAAGACTTAACTAGCTCAATAATAAGCAGGACTAATATGCATGAAAAAAGGACTTTTAAACTTTAAATAAGCAACCTTTCTAAATCAAACTTTGAAAAAGATTAAAACTTTAAGAAAACTTTTGAAAAATAAATAAGCTAAACATACAAATAAGCCAATAAGCACAAAGATATTAAAGCTTAAATCATATGAAGGCTTATGTAGGAATAAAAAGATTAACCTTTTTAATAACGAAATCATCAAATCAAACGTATGAAATGTAATATTCGGATCAAAAGATTAGAGTAAATCAAGAAAGGTAGAAAGAGATTAAAGAACAAAAACTTAACTTGAACTTGATTAATTAAATCCAAATACAAAAAACTTAAACTTGAGAGATTAAAAGAAAGAAAAGATGGAAGACTTAGTGAGAGAAAGTTTGGAACTTTCTCTCTCTAAAAACTAGAAAGGAAAACTAAAAATGAAAACTAGCTAACTCCCCTCCTAATGTGATAAGGAGGGTATTTATAGGAAAAATGGGAAGTGCATGTGTGGTGTGCTTCCTTCTTTCTTTACTTCTCGACTAGATTTAATTCTTTGTTTTTTCTCGACGTCATCTCGGGATTTGAACTTGTCTTAATAGTTTTCTTCTTTAATTTAGACTTGAGTTCTTCGACTTCATTAAACTTCCGTCTTTAGACTTTTTCTTCGATAAATCTTCAGAATATGTCTTGGACATCCGTTCTTTAAGCACTCTTGATCTTTTGACTTCGTCTTTTCTCGTTTTCTTCGATAAAAGGCCGTGAAAGCCTGTTTTTTCTTCCTTTTTCATCTTTTGGTCCTAAAACACAATAAAAACACAAACCAAGCATAATTCCTACTTTTACGACATAAAATACACGTTTTGGTCTTGTTATTATTGGAAATAAGTGGTAAAAGGATAAGTGTTTTCACACTTATTAAATCCCCTACACTTGACCATTGCAATGTCCTCATGCAATGCATTAATTTTAAAGCACGGTTTACATTTTCCATCATAAATAACCCACCTTGGCCTTTATTAAATACTAAATATTTATAGAAAGTAAAAAGATAAAAACAAGTAAAGAAATCAAAGACTTACATTGGTTTTTGGCTGCCATGAACGTTTATCATCCTCAAGTTTCATGTTCCCCATACCAAGCTTAAAAACGAGATCATTGTTATTATAAGATAGCAAACTAACACGAATTCATGTGGGCCAATTATTCACTTAGACTCCCTTATTCCTAGGTGTATCTCTTATATTTTAATGTTGTCTTGAATGATCACGAGGATGCATTCTTTGACTTATTTCGATAGTTATTTAGGCCGAAAATAAAGTAGACGATTTAATCAATAGTTAGCTAAAGAACAAAATCTTTTAAAACTGCTTCTCGGGACCTCATAAAGTTCATATCTTGGCATAACTCGCTTCACGATTTGAGACCTTTCTTGGAACGATATTTGGTAGCGACTTCATACTTCGAATCTTTAAGAGACGTTCTTGAAATTATGGTCTTCTCTTCATAATAGGAATTTCTTCACTTGAAGTTTTGAGAGATTCTTCATCTTTGGACCACGACTTCTTCATTTTTCTCCAATCTTTATTTTGGACTTTGCTATACAACAATCCGCCTCCTTTTAGGACTTGGATCTATTTATCCTCATACCTTGCTAGAGTCTTTTCGGATAGACTTCTCCATGATCTTTAGGGGAGTATTTGCTTTTCGTCGTGTGTCTTGTTCCTTTATATTGATTTTCGATAAATGATTCTTCACATCACCTTTTGATCTTTAGCAACAAACTGTAGCCCTCATGCCTTGTTAGGGCCTTTTCGGACTCGCCAATCTTCGCATCCCGCTTCAATAAGTTATGCCTTGGCTATGAACTCCAATTAATACCGAGCAAATTTTAAACGATCTTGGGCTAGAAGCTAAGTAACTTTTCAAATCGTACAACCTTATTTATTGCAGATAAATTTATTAACAAGCGATGGGAGAATAGGCTCATAATTAACTCACATAAATTCACGAAAGAATACCAAAATTATAATTGACTCTACCATCTCTCGTTCTCCACAATTTAAAATCTCAAGGAATGAGACTCGTGGATGCTTAGCCAATTAAATCAAAGTTTTGGGTTTTCGAGTCATCTATAGGATCTTGCAAATTCTTAGACTTTTTTAAGTTTAGAAATTGCATTTTAAAGTTCCCTTGATAAACAACTCTCTAGGATCAATTATAGGAACTTGCGAAAAGTTCTTGTTCTTAACCCGTGAGAGTTAAGACTTTCGCGTTTTAAAGCTCCCTATATAAAATCCTAGCAAAACTTGACTGAAACACGTTAAGGATACTAGCTAGAGTAAACTTAGATAAGTAAACTCCGGTTGAGTTAAAAGATTCACAACGTTTGAAAATTAAAACCACTTTATTTTAGCAAGGAAAGAAAATAACCATAACAAAGGAAAATACAACTATACAACTAGGCCAAAATAGATTAAAATTTTTGAAAAATGTCGAAAAATCAAATTTTCTGGTTAAAATGAGGACACATTCATGGAAAAGACCACTTACTTCGATAGAAGTCCCCCTACACCTGATATAAACATTGTCCTCAATGTTTAAGCATGTGGGAGTAAACTCCCCTACACTTATGACATTGTGCACTTTGTTTAAATCTTGCTAAGGAAAGGACAACTATAGTGAATTCATTGTGAACATATAAGATATGAAATATTAAATCACAAGAGTTCGTCAAAAGTCATCGAGGTGCTCTTTGAAGCTTGAATCCCTGCACAAAATAAGAAACAAGACAACCAACACATACGGGGCTCCCCCTACACTTATTATGAAAGCAGTAAAGGATAGATCACGGGTTGCCTCCCGAGAAGCGCTTGTTTTTTATAATCGCGTCACGAGCCTGACTCGACCCAAAACTAGTTCATGGGAAACGTGGTGAGGGATGGAATCATCTCATGAGAGATGTCCTCACCAAAGTACAACTTCACGCGCTGGCCATTCACCTTAAAATTGGGCCCATTTGGGTGAGAAAGCTCAATGGTGCCATATGGAAAGACTTTAGCAATGGTGAATGGACCAGACCAGCGGCTCTTCAACTTGCCTGAGAAGATCTTCAACCGAGAGTTAAAGAGTAAAACTTGATCACCAACGTGGAACTCTCGGTTCTTAATGCTTGCATCATGGATGATCTTGGTCTTCTCTTTGTAGATCAATGAGTTCTCGTAAGCTTCATTCCTCAGTTCATTTAGCTCGTTGAGTTGAATCTTGCGAAGATCACCGGCTTTGTTGATGTCGAAGTTAGCCCACTTCAAGGCCCAGTACGCATTGTGTTCCAGCTCGATAGGGAGGTGGCATGCTTTCCCGTACACAAGACGATAAGGTGTACAACCAATCGGGGTCTTATAAGCAGTACGAAAAGCCCACAAAGCATCGTCTAACTTATCAGCCCACGTGGAATGATGCTCCCCCACAGTACGTTCCAAAATTTGCTTCAATCCACGGTTGGATATCTCGGCTTGACCATTGGTTTAGGGATGATAGGAGGTGGAATGACGGTGATTGACACCATACTTAGCCATGACTCTTTCAAATTGATCATTGCAAAAATGAGTCCCGCAGTCACTGATTATAGCACGAGGAACACCGAATCGAGCAAACAGCTGCTTCAAAAAGTTCACAACCACCCTCGCATCGTTCGTTGGGAGAGCCTTAGCTTCAACCCATTTAGAAACGTAGTCAGCGGCTACGAGGATCTACTTGTTCCCTTTAGATGATGGAAATGACCCCATAAAGTTGATACCCCAGACATCAAAGATTTCACATTCTTGTATGAAATTTTGAGGCATCTCATCTTTATGTGTGATCTTGCCTTGTCTTTGGCAAGCATCACAATGTTTAACCATGTCGTGAGCGTCACGATAAATGGTGGGCCAATAAAATCCAGAGTCGAATACTTTCTTCGCGGTGTAATTGGGACCAAAGTGACGATCGGTGGGTCCTTTATGGCAAGCATCAAGGATTTGTATAGATGTCGGTCCATCAACACATCGACGAATGATCAAATCATTACATTGTTTGAAGAGGTAAGGGTCATCCCAGAAGTAAGTCTTAACATCTTTAAAGAACTTCTTCTTTTGTTGGGATGTTAACCCTTTGATGAGAATACCACCCGCTAAGTAATTTGCAAAGTCCGCAAACCACGGGGTGTCATCAAGATTGGAATGAATAGACATTAAGGTCTCAAGGGGAAAAGAGTCACTGATCTCTTGATTCGGATGATCCCCTTGGTAAGGATCCTCAAGTCTACTCAGATGATCCGCTGCTAGGTTTTCGGCTCCCTTCTTGTCACGAATTTCAATGTTGAATTCTTGAAGGAGAAAAACCCAACGAAGAAGTCTTAGCTTAGAATCTTGCTTAGTCAACAAGTACTTCAACACAGAATGATCGGTATACACGATGGTGGTAGAAAGGACAAGATAGGGGTAGAATTTTTCAAAAGCATACACTACAGCTAAAAGCTCTTTTTCGGTAGTGGTATCATGCAATTGAGCCCCCGTCATTGTCTTGCTAGCGTAATGGATTGGTTGGAAGTGTTTGTTCACTCTTTGGCCCAAAACCGCTCCAATATCAAAGTCGCTAGCATCACACATCAACTCAAAATGTAGCTCCCAATTAGGGGTAACCAAGACCGGTGCCTTGGTTAGCTTATCCTTAAGAAGATTGAAGGATGCAAGACACTCTTTGGAAAAGATGAAAGGAGTATCTTTTTCCAAGAGGTGGGTCATCGGGCGAGTGATTTTAGAAAAATCTTGAATGAATCGGCGATATAAGCCCACATGACCGAGGAAACTTCTCACATCCTTCACGGTTGAAGGTGGAGGCAATTTTGAAATAACATCGACTTTAGTACGGTCCACTTCAAGACCGGCTTTGGAGATTTTGTGTCCTAGCACGATGCCTTCTTTTACCATGAAATGGCATTTTTCCCAATTTAGAACAAGGCGAGTGTCTTCACACCGCTTAAGCATGCGTTCCAAATTGGCAAGGCAAGCAGATAAAGAATCACCATAAACCGAGAAATCATCCATGAAGACTTCCATAGTTTCTTCAACCATGTCATGAAAGATAGCCATCATACACCATTGGAAAGTCCCAGGAGCATTGCATAAGCCGAAATGCATTCTTTTGTAGGCAAATGTTCCATAAGGACAAGTGAATGTGGTTTTCTCTTGGTCTTTGGGATCGATGGGAATTTGAAAATACCCGGAGAAACCGTCTAAAAAGCAGTACTAGTCATTACCCGCTAGACGTTCAAGCATTTGGTCCATGAAAGGAAGGGGAAAATGATCCTTTCTCGTAGCATCATTGAGTTTACGATAGTCTATACAAACTCTCCACCCTGTAACGAGACGAGTAGGAATCAACTCGTTGTTTTCATTGGGAACAACGGTGATTCCGCCTTTCTTAGGCACACAATGGACGGGACTAACCCACGGTGAATCCGAGATAGGATAGATCATGCCCGCATCAAGAAGTTTGATAACCTCTTTTTTGATAACGTCATGGATCTTAGGATTCACCCTTCGTTGGCTTTGAATAGTGGGTTTAAAGTCGTCCTCCATGAGAATTTTATGTGTGCAAAAGTGAGGATCAATTCCACGAATATCGGAGATCTTCCAAGCAATAGCTTTCTTGTGATTCTTCAATACGGCGATAAGTCGGGATTTTTCTTCTTCTTTCAGATCCTTTGCGATGATCACGGGTGACTTCTTGTTGTCTTCAAGGAAAACGTACTCGAGATGAGACGGTAGGTCCTTAAGCTCTAAATCCAGAGGATTTTCGATGGAAGGCGTAGTCAAATTCGGTTCATCGATAGAGATTTCCTTAGGAGATGGTGGAGAAATATGATCCTCATTGAGAAGTTTCTCAATGGTACGAATGTCTTCATCCCAATTGGAGGGAGAATCGTCATATTTTAAGTCCACATCTCCCAAAGTTGCTTCAAATTCTTTCAAGATGAAATCACTTTCTCCAAATGGAGTCAGTGATGGAGCAATAAAGGCAACGGTCTCAACAATGGGTAGAGAATAAGAACCAATTTTACAAGCGTCTTTGAAATGTTCTTCACAAGCCTCATCAAGAACATCAATGAAATTAACACTCTCGTTTTCTAAAGGCTGCTTAGAAAGTTTACCCATGTTGAAGACGATTTTATCGTCTCCAACTCTCATGATTAATTCACCCGCGGCTACATCGATGAGAGTGCGACCGGTCCTCAAGAATGGACGTCAAACGATTAATGGAACACGGGGTCCCATCTCGTAGTCAACAACAACATAATCCATCGGAAAGGTGAATTTGTCGACACCGACGAAGACGTCTTCGGCTATCCCCACTGGATAAGCAACCGTACGGTTGGCTAATTCCAAAGTTATTCGTGTGGGGACTAGCTCGGGGAGAGATAATTGCTTCCAAACACTTAATGGCATTAAGTTAATACTAGCACCTAGATCGGATAGGGCCATGCAATTCTATACTCCCGGGAAGTTGCAAGAAATTAAGAAACGACCCGGATCACCAAGTTTGGTGGGCAATTTCCTTAAGAGAACCGTGGAGAAATTCTCATTAAGTTGGGTCTGAGCAATGTCAAAAAGCTTCTCTTTATCACTAAGAAGATCTTTAAACATCTTCGCATATTTAGGCATGTGAGCGAGAGCCTCAGCAAAGGAGATATTGAAATTCAGTTGTTTAAACATTTTAAGAAAGTTCGAAACCTGAATATCGTCCTTGTTCTTTTTTTCTCTTTCCTCAACCTCGAAGGATAAGGTATATTGGGTTGAGATGAAGGCTTTGTAATAGAATTCGCACTCACATCCGTGGGTGGTGGAGGGGTAGAAGTAGAAGGTGGTGGAATTGGAGAAGTAGAAGTTGGAGGAATAGAAGATGGAGGAATTGGAGAAAGAGACTCATTTTCCTTTGTCACAATCACCGGTGTAGGTGTAGGAAGCTCGGGTTCCTTTAAACCTTTTCCACTGCGAGTGGTGATTGCTTTTATCTCCCCTGTTGGATTAGCAACAGTGTTACTCGGAAGTGAACCCGATCCAGAGGCTTGATTACTAGGGAAGAAACTAGCCATCATGTTCCTTAAGTTATTCGTTTGACTTGCCAAAGTGTTTCACATATCAGCTCGAAGATCATTCCCTTGTTTGACCATGTCTGCTTTCATGTTGGCCATTTCCCTTTGAAGATTCTGCACTATCGCATCATTAGTCCTCATGTAAATTTCAACCTCGTGATTAAAAACAGTGGGTTGGTTGAGAGGAGGAGCCTGGTAGGCAGGTGGTTGATAAGCAGGTTGTTGGTAAACTTGGTTGTTTCTTTGAGGTGGATATGGGTTTCTTTGGTTTTGATATTGATTTGGAGCACGAGGTTGGTTTTGATTGTTTCGATTTAGGTTGTTTAGGTTTTGTGGGGGAAAACCAGGTGGTGAAAGAAAGTTGTTTGAGCGATAGCTGAGCAAGTTGCGGTCACCTTGAGGACGTGCTTGATAGCCTCCCGTAGAATAGGTACCGTTGGCAACATACACATTTTCCGGATTGTCGTGAGTCGAAGGACAATCGGTGTATGAGTGAGATCCCCTGCATATATCACATGATTGGCTCAAAACAGTAGCTTGGGCATTGAATTGTTTGGCATTGTTGGCAGTTTGTAAAGCAAGCGATTCCACAAGCGAAGTAAGCTTATCAATTCTTTTGTCGGCATCACTAGTACTAGCACTTGCTACATTAGTTCTAACAGTCTTGGTTTGCACTCTAGATTTGTTCTCAATAATATCCCAAGCAGCATTAGAAGACTTAAACAAAATATTACCCCCGAGGCACTGTTTAGTGAATCTTGGTCATTCATGCTTAAACCATTGTAAAAAGTATTGATGTGATGTACTTTTGTTAAACCATGTTGTGGACACTTTCTTAAAAGTTCCTTAAAACGGTCCCAAGATTCACTAAAAGATTCACCGTACTTTTGTTCAAAAGTAATTATTTCATTCCGCAAAGCGGTAGTACGTGAGGGTGGGAAAAAGTAGTTGATAAACTTGGTCTCTAAATCCGTCCACGTAAGAATACTTTGTGGCGGTTCCTTATCAAGCCAATTCCGGGCTTGTCCCTCTAAAGAGAAAGGAAAAATTTGCAAGCGAATCACTTCTTGTGATACCCCATTGTACTTAACCGTATTGGTAAGCTGAAGAAACCTTTTAATGTGGTCATGAGGATCGTCAAGTGAACGCCCCAAGAAGGGTTGAGCAGAGACCATTTGTATAAAGCCAGATTTGAGTTCTAAGTTGTTGGCTCCAATCTCAGGTATGACAATTGCATCGGTGTTGCCTTCTACGTGCGATTGCAAAAGCTCGATCATTGGTTGATGATATGAGTGTTTTTACTCATATCATTTATAGTTTAAAACAATGAAAATATTGCACAAAACATATCAAATATGCCTTGTATTTGTTTGTTTCCTTGTTTCATGTGTGTAGGTACCAAGATTACGAAAACCGGCAAAACAACACGAGAATGATGAAAAAGATCAAGAAGCCAAAACCGAGCTCGATTTTAGAGGATTTTATCATCTATCGAGAAAACGAGCCAAGTGGGTCCCACAATGGGGTAAATGGCCTCAAAAGCCCATTTAATATTCAAGTTAGTAATAAAAGGTTGATGGAAGTCCATTTAAGGCCCATTGTGATAATTATCATACGAATGAGAAGTAATTTGGGCTTCAAGCCCAAATGTTATTCACTGAATTGGTTATGGGCCTATCTAGGGTTAACTCAAATGTATATTAGTCACAAATCGTTTTTTATCTCATTTACACATCACTTTTCTCTACAAGTAAAATAAACATTTCATTCCCAGTATACACCACGCATCTACTTCACATGTGTCCCACAAACTCTCACCACATTAAAACCAACCGTCCCTCACTCATTTATTTATTCACCAAATGTTTTATTTATACTCGATACATTCGAGGTACCTTTCTTCTCCATTCCACACAACATACAAACCAGTAAAATTCTTTCTACCCTAATCACTGTTCACCAAATAAACCTAATCAATAATTACCCAAAATTAAATTAGGGCTTTTGTTCAATCCACTCGTGTGAATGCACACGAGTGAGGAATTAATTCCCAAAGATTAAGGAAGAGAGTATGCTGGAAAAAAAAGCTACGTGGCACAAGGTTATTGGAGAAGACACATCATTCTCCAAATCCACCAATCAAATGGCTCAAAACTAGCACAAGAAGCACAGTTGCATGCCAGGGTGTCGATCCGTGTGACTTTGGAATCATCACAGCCATCCATTCGAAGAAAGAGAAAAAGATGAGGAGATCAAAGGCTGAAAGAAGGAAGGAATATCCCTCGAGAGATGCGAATATGCTCTCCCCAACCCTCGGGTTCAAGCATAAAATCCCCCCAATTAGTGTGTAATTTTCATCTCATCTTTATCTTAGTGTTATAATGTTAGATTAAAAGTAGGATTAATTGTATTTTTATTTCTAAAAGTATTGTAATATTTTTATGATTTAATGAAAAGTTTAATTCAAGCATCTTCTTTATTTTTGATTTACTGTTAAACTTTTATTCGGATTAATCTTACTGCTTACTATTTTTTCTGAAATTATAATATAAAAAATTATTCATTTAAGCTTTTTAATAGCTTTAGTGAATAATCTAAGATAAACAATTGAGAGTAGCTTTTCCTCACTGGAAAAGTTAGAAAATAATTTTGTTTGGATCATACGGCAAAATGGTTCGAGTTATGAATCTGTGATGTTTTATGGTGTTCGAGCCATATTGGTGACGATTTGGAGCACGGTGATGTTGGTTTAGGTATATAAGGAGGCTCAGCGCCATCCTTCGTCCCAAAGGATATCTACACAAGGTTCTAATTCCTCTTAATATTTTTTGGTTTATGATTTATAGATTTGTAATTTGTGGAATAATGATGTTACTGATAGTATGAGTAGTGTGTTGATCTATGTTATGTTTGGATATGAGTTTAGTTTGGATTTAAAGGTAGAAGTTATATAATCTGTCTGATTCGATTTTGATACGTTTTAGAGTTTATTTTAGATCTCTGCTGATTTATGATGGTTAACTGAGTTAATCATAGGGTTTAGTTTGCTGAAGTTTTGAGTTTAGCTAGGTAAAATGTATGATTGCTATGAATTTGCTAAAATATAGGTAAGTTTAGATCGTAGGTTGCTTATATTATGCTGGGTAATTACGGTATGCATTTAGCGTGGTATAACTGGTTAACTGATCTTTTGAAGGAATATGATTTCGTAGTTGTGATATAGCTTACTTGTTCTTTTGTTTTTACTGATTTATTAGCTAATATTATCTGTAACTCGTTTGCTGAATTTGAATTTATATGACTGAAGTTGTAAGTTGTATTTTGTTTTGAGATTTACCTTCTGAATGAATTTGATAAGCTGTCTTATCTGGTTGTTTGGATAATTTAGATTGCTGATAATTTTTTGTATGATTTTGATTGCTGGAAATTGCTCTGAGCTGATGTTCTATATTATCTTTTCGTTTATCCAATTGATCAATATTTAGCTTATCAGTGTCATTATCTGATAAGTTCAGAAGCTGTTTCCTAGCAGCTATAAGCTATTAAGCTTCATAAAGTCACTCCTGTGACTGTTTTTTTTATATCTGTCAAAAAGAAATTACTCCAAAAATAATGTCCCTCACGGGACTTGAACCCGTGACCTCCTGGTCACAGACCCAACATGTTAGCCATCTGATCTGCTTGCTCTATTGATTTACCTTTCATTCGTTTAATTGATATAGCATTTTGTTTCTGGCTGATTTAAATTTTAGTTGAATTTTAATTAAGTTTTCATTTAAATAAATTGTAGTTAATATTTTTAATTCTGCGTTTAAAAATAAAAATAAAAATATTAATAAAAATGTTTTTATTAATCTAAAAGTTTTAATTAGTTTACTTTAACAATTATTTTTTTTTTATAATTTTAGATTTAATATAGTTTTAAAATAGATTAGGTTAAAAAAAAAAGTAATTTTAAATAAAGTAATTAGTTTAAAACATTAAATAGATTTATAAATTAGTTTAAAAGTTTTTGTTAGATTAATTTTTATAGATTAATAATTAGTTTAAACTTTTAATTAATGAATTATTCTTAAGTAATCTTTTGTTAAGTTTTTTTTTATATATAATATTCGGGTTAACGATTCATGCACTTTAGGTTTTCTTTAAATAGCTTAAAATTCGTAGTTTTTATTTGTAGTTTTAAAAACCAACGACTCATTCAAATCAATTGTCCAAATCAAAACGAAACGTCTCAAATTCACTCGATCTTCGTGTACAACGAACTTGGTTCACTCACGTGTGTAATCGTATCCGTCTTTGACTTATTTTTGGTTAATTACTTTTTCCTAAAGGTAATTGCCTAAATTTGTCCTATAACGTATATGTGTTAATCCACGATACATCAAAAATTTTGGCGCCGCTGCCGGGGATCTTGTGTACGATTCGCTTTTGTGGAGATTTGTTGATCGTGGATTTGAAGACCCTTTCCGTCCTCGGAAAGTTTTGTTATTTTTCTATTACGTAGTATGTATCGTTTTTCTCGTTTTTTGTGAATAATATATTGTATTACGTAGAACAATAATTTTAAATACTTTTCAAATAAGCCTTAGTTGGGATTTCATCACCTAGCTATTGTATTCGAACCCAAAACAAAAATAAAGGCAAAATAGATAAATACTAATAAGAAGTTTGAACTCGATTTATACAAACTATAAGGTGGGTATAAGGCGACGTGCTATAAAAGGCCGTCTAAGGAAAAAGGTTTTTAAGTGCTTAGTGCCACCTCGTTTCCCCGCTTGCTTGTGCGTATATTGAGAGGGACGACCTATTATTGGTTTGCCGACTCAAGTAGTAATAAATCTTATTTTTTGTTGTTTACTTATTGAACCTCGAGACGTTTAGGTTTTCACCTATCGTTTCAAAGTCGACCGAGGGTAATTTACTTCCATAGTAGTTATCCTTATTCCTTGTTTTTTTTATCGATCATTTTTGATTGAGCAATACCAAATAAAATACCAAAAATAATCTTCTTTCTTGTCTAATTTCTTTTCTTTAATCCTCTAAATTCTCATCTTTGTAGTGTATGCAATTACGTTCTTCTCGTCTTGTGATTGATTTTAATAGGCTTGAAAATATTCCTCGTAGAAATAGAAATCGTCAACAACGAATAGTGGAACCCGAGATTCCACCTATTGTTGTAGAGATGGCCGATAACCGAACAATGGAGGAATTGCTCCGTGCACCCACCGAAGGGTATGGGGAAGCAATCGTTGTCCCGGCTATTTTGGCGGATCATTTTGAGATTAAGACGGGTCTTCTATCGCTCATTCGTGCCGACCAATTTCGTGGCAATGAGGCCGATAGCCCGCATTCTCACATTCGGAATTTTAATCGAATTACCTCGACTCTCAAGTTTAGAGATGTGCCGAATGACGTGATTAAGCTCATGCTTTTTCCGTACTCGCTCGAGGGTAATGCTAAGCTTTGGTATGAAAAAGAACCACCGGGTTCGATTTTAACTTGGGATGATTTAGTGTCGAAGTTTATGAATTATTTCTTTCCACCTTCCAAGACAACACATTTTAAAAATGAGATCACTAGATTTGAACAAAAAGTGCATGAATCGTTTGGGGTTGCTTGGGAGAGATTTAAAGATTTGTTAAGACAATGTCCACACCACGGTTTCTCGGAATTGCATCAAATAAATACTTTCTATAATGGGCTAAATATGATTGAACAAGATTCTTTAAATGCCGCCGCGGGTGGTAATCTTTTAAGAAAAACACCGAGAGACGCGTGGAGGATAATTGAGGATAAGTCTAGAGCACAATATTCACGAAACACACCGGGTGTTTCCAATGTGAATTCATCTAATCCCGAGATTTCTAGATTGGATTCTAAGATTGATAGTGGATTTGCGACTTTGTTGAGTGAGATTAGGAAGAATCCTTATGGATCGATTAATATGATTGAGAATGTTTGTGTATCATGTGGTGGAGCACATCCTAATTATGCTTGTTTAAACACGGGTTTTGATCAAGCGAGTGCTTTTGCCGTGACGGGAACTTATGGCTCCAACGGTCAAGTTCCTCGTCAAAATCATGTTGCTCCACCGGGTTTTCCACCGGTTCAAAATAGGTACAACAATGGTAACAATGGGAATAATTTTAACCGTGGTAACCAAGGGAATTATAATCAAGGAAATGGTTTTCAAAGTAATCAAAACAATCAAGGTTTTCAAGGAAATAATCAAAATGATTTGTCAAGTTACATGAAATCAAATGAGGCAAACATGAAAGCTTTTCAAAATAACATCCAAGGGCAAATTAATACTTTGAGACTTGATTTTCAAAACACGATTAAAGGGCAAAATAACAAGATTGAGCTTAATCAACAAAGGCTAGAACAAAGTCAAAATCGTATGCACCAAAGTTTGGAACAAAGTCAAAATAAGTTGCTTTCTATGTTTGAGGGATTCATGTCTAAACCGTCATCTTCTTCGGGTTGTTTACCTAGCAATACCATTCCAAACCCGAAGGGAGAGCTTAAGGCCGTAACCGTTTATGATGATTGTGAGGATTTAGATGAAGTGATTGAGTTTAAGCCTCCACCTAAGGAAACATTTCTAGAAGTCACCAAGGCTACTTTGAATGTGATTAGTACCTCGGTTTTCTTTGATTTCTTCCCCGAGAAATATAAAGATCCGGGTCAATTCTTGATACCTTGTGTTTTCAATGAGCTTGGGGTTTGCAAAGGCCTAGCCGATCTAGGAGCTAGCATAAACATCATGCCCCTAGCCCTTTGGAAGACCATCGATTATGCACCACTTAGTTCTACTCGTATGATCATTGAGCTTGCTAATGGAACCACCACTCGACCGGTTGGTATAGCGGAAAATGTCATAATGAAAGTGGGAAATTTCTTGTACTTAGCCGACTTTGCTATTGTCGATTATGAGACCAATCCTCGTGTGCCAATTATTTTAGGACGACCATTTTTGTGTACGGCCAATGTTTTAGTTGATATGAGGAAAGAGGAAATTGAGTTGTTTTATGGAGATAAAAGCATTGTTTTTAAACCGGAAAGGATTCCACGATTTGTTGCTAAGAAAATTGAAAGTGTTAAGCTTGTTGAAGCAATTGAAAATGATAAGAAAGCTATTTTTGATAAAGGAGTTTTTCCAATTTTAGAAACTTCAATTTGTGATAAAGGAAAGTCCAAATCTAATGAAGAAGCTTGCTTTGTTGAAACTTGTTGTAACCTTTCCTCATCTACACTCACTCCACACGAGGATGAAAGTGCTAAGATTGAAAAACAAATTGATGAATACTTAAGTGAGCCATTTGATGCTAGTGAGTTTAAGAGTGAGAATTTTGATCCCGAGAGTGACATTGCTTTAATTGAACAATCTTTGAAAATGGACTCATTTTCACTCTCTTCTATGGATCATGTTGATGTTCCTAAGGCACAATCTTCATTTGAAGAGCCTTTGATTCCTAGCTTCACACCGAGTGAGGTTAGTGACTATTCATGTGATAAGTTCATCGATGAACTTTTTGCTATTCTTGATCCACTTCCACGGGGAAGTGAAGACGTTTCCGATCTCGAGATCGAACGTGATTCTAGTGTTTTACCTACCATTCTCGAGGAATTCACCGATGAATTGCCTTCAAATGAGAATGATGATCTAGTATCCGAGTGTGACACACTCGATACTTTGTCGGATATGTCTTGTGATGACAAGGATGACGACACTTTCGTGACTTACTCAAATCCTCTCTTTGAACCTTCAATGAACAATAATCCGTTGTTTCAAGAGGATTTTGAGAACATCATGCCTCCTACATCTCACAACCGTTGTGATGATGATCTTCTTATGAAGGAGGATGATGAGTTTCTTTATATAGACATTCCTTCGGAATTTGAGGAAGAGTCTAATGAAGGTGATGAAGACTCTTGGTTTGATCACCCGATTTATGATGATGACAATGTTCACCCGAATGGAGAAATTACTTTTGCTCCTATTATCCTTCCCACTCGCTTTGATCTTAATGTGCGGGTTTTTCATGCGACTCGTTTTGAGTACCATGACCCCTTTATTCACATTCAAAAGAGTGAAAAGGTCAACAAAGTCATGCAAGTTGAAACCACTTTGGTTGAAACTTTTGTACCACCATTACTTTGTGCTTCATATGACTTAGGATTAGCATGGGGGGACGACATCTTGTTGTCTATTCCTTTCTCCACCGAGGACGAGGTATTCGACCCCGGAATCATTGATTTAGGGAAATCTCGGCCTTTCACCGATGCAATAATTGAAAGATTTTTCGATCATCTTGGTGCGAGTTTATCTCGTGGAGCATGCTACATCCATACCATTCGTTGTGACTACCATCTCTTTTTAGAGATTAGTGTTGGAGTTTTATCCTTTCGTTTGTCATCCGACAACGAGGATGTAATCTTTGACCCCGGCATCGCGCTTTATGTTGGATTTTATCTTAATATGCCGGTTTGCACCACTTTCCCTAAGGACCAATGAATGCGGGGATCGAGTCGAGCTCATGACTCGGTGAACAAAAACGAGTCATTCTATCTTCTTTCTATTTTCTAACACCTAATAAGGCTTGATCTTTCAAGCTCGTGCTCGTGTGTTGTTGTGTTGTGATCTTAGGTACGACCCTTATCTTTAAAGATTCTCGTGTTTGGTTTTTGCCGGTCCACTTGATCTTCCATTCTTTGAATGCCAAAAGGGGCACACTCTCTATCCCTTGATTATTATTGACTAACGTTTTATCTTGAGGCATAATTAATAAACGGCTTATAGATTTGCGTGCTCTTTCCATGCTAGGAGTTTGCATTAGACTCTTCGTGTCTTAGCAAGGGGGTGTTACTCTTGAGCTAAGAAACATTGAGGACAATGTTTGGTTTTAGCATGGGGGAGTCGATCGATATAATCGCTTGCAATTGCTTTTGTCGTGTCCTAACGTATAGTTTTCTCATTTTTCAATAAAATTTTAAAAATTTTTTTTGTGTTATTTTTAAGTTTTAATAAAGAAAATAAGTGTTTTGACACGAATGTAAGTTTTCAATAAGAATAGTTTTTGACTCGACTTGGTTTTTAACCTTAGCTTTTCCTTAACGTATTTGAATTAAGTTTTGCTAGGCTATTATATAGGGAGCTTTAAAACGCGAAGGTCTTAATTCATATGAGTTAAGGACAAGAACTTTTCGCAAGCTCCTATACATGATCCTAGAAAGTTGTCTATCAAGGGAACTTTAAAACGCAAATTCTAAAACTTGCAAAAGTATAAGAAGTTGCAAGATCCTGTAGATGACTTGAAAACCCAAAACTTTGATTTAATAGGCTAAGTATCCATTGATTTCATTCTTGGAATTTTACAATATGGAGAACAAGAGATGATAGAGCCAATTATAAGTTCGGTATTCTTTCGGGAATTTATGTGAGTTAATTATGAGCCTATTCTCCCATCACTTGTTTAAATATTACTTGCAATAAATAATGTTGAACGATTTGAAAAGTTACTTAGCTTCTAGCCCAAGATCGTTTAAAAGTTGCTCGGTATGGATTAGAGTTCATAGCCAAGGCATAACTTATTGAAGCGGGATGCGAAGATTGGCGAGTCCAAAAAGGTCCTAACAAGACATGAGGACTATGTTTTATTGCTAAAGATCTCAAGTGATGTGAAGACTCATTATTCAAAAATCAATATGAAGGATCGAGACACACGACGAAAAGCAAATTACTCCCAAAAAGTCATGGAGAAGTCTATCCAAAAAGACCAAAAATAAGGTATGAGGATAAATGAAGCCAAGTCCAAAAAGGAGGCGAATCGTTGTTAATCAAAATCCCAAGTAATGATTGGAGAAAAATGAAGAAGTCGTGGTCCAAGTATGAATCTCTCAAAACTTCAAGTGAAGAAATATTATGAAGAGAAGACCATTATTTCGTGAACGTCTCTCAAGGTTGGAAGTATTAAGTCATTGCCAAATATCGGTCCGAGAAAGGTCTCAAATCGCGAAACAAGTTATGCCAAGATATGAACTTTATGAGAGCCCGAGAAGCAGTTTTAAAAGATTTTGTACTTTAGCTAACTATTGATTAAATCGTTCACTTTATTTTTGGCCTAATAAATTATCGAAATAAGTCAACAATGCATCTTCGTGATCATTTAAGACAACAATAAAATATAAGAGATACACATAGGAATAAGGGAGTCTAAGTGATTAATTGGCCCACATGAATTCGTGTTAGTCCACCAACTTATAATAACAATGATCTTGTTTTTGCACTTGGCATGGAAAAGTGAAAAGTCGAGGACGATGAATCTATTTGAGTTTTATGATTCTTAAGGTTATTTTATGTCATTGCAAAATAAATTGTCAAAAGTTGAATAATGGTGTAGATATAGTTTAATTTTATCATTGCGTGAGGACACGACAATTGCTTAGCATGGGGGAATTTGATATGAGTGTTTTTACTCATATCATTTATAGTTTAAAACAATGAAAATATTGCACAAAACATATCAAATATGCCTTGTATTTGTTTGTTTCCTTGTTTCATGTGTGTAGGTACCAAGATTACGAAAACCGGCAAAACAACACGAGAATGATGAAAAAGATCAAGAAGCCAAAACCGAGCTCGATTTTAGAGGATTTTATCATCTATCGAGAAAACGAGCCAAGTGGGTCCCACAATGGGGTAAATGGCCTCAAAAGCCCATTTAATATTCAAGTTAGTAATAAAAGGTTGATGGAAGTCCATTTAAGGCCCATTGTGATAATTATCATACGAATGAGAAGTAATTTGGGCTTCAAGCCCAAATGTTATTCACTGAATTGGTTATGGGCCTATCTAGGGTTAACTCAAATGTATATTAGTCACAAATCGTTTTTTATCTCATTTACACATCACTTTTCTCTACAAGTAAAATAAACATTTCATTCCCAGTATACACCACGCATCTACTTCACATGTGTCCCACAAACTCTCACCACATTAAAACCAACCGTCCCTCACTCATTTATTTATTCACCAAATGTTTTATTTATACTCGATACATTCGAGGTACCTTTCTTCTCCATTCCACACAACATACAAACCAGTAAAATTCTTTCTACCCTAATCACTGTTCACCAAATAAACCTAATCAATAATTACCCAAAATTAAATTAGGGCTTTTGTTCAATCCACTCGTGTGAATGCACACGAGTGAGGAATTAATTCCCAAAGATTAAGGAAGAGAGTATGCTGGAAAAAAAAGCTACGTGGCACAAGGTTATTGGAGAAGACACATCATTCTCCAAATCCACCAATCAAATGGCTCAAAACTAGCACAAGAAGCACAGTTGCATGCCATGGTGTCGATCCGTGTGACTTTGGAATCATCACAGCCATCCATTCGAAGAAAGAGAAAAAGATGAGGAGATCAAAGGCTGAAAGAAGGAAGGAATATCCCTCGAGAGATGCGAATATGCTCTCCCCAACCCTCGGGTTCAAGCATAAAATCCCCCCAATTATTGTGTAATTTTCATCTCATCTTTATCTTAGTGTTATAATGTTAGATTAAAAGTAGGATTAATTGTATTTTTATTTCTAAAAGTATTGTAATATTTTTATGATTTAATGAAAAGTTTAATTCAAGCATCTTCTTTATTTTTGATTTACTGTTAAACTTTTATTCGGATTAATCTTACTGCTTACTATTTTTTCTGAAATTATAATATAAAAAATTATTCATTTAAGCTTTTTAATAGCTTTAGTGAATAATCTAAGATAAACAATTGAGAGTAGCTTTTCCTCACTGGAAAAGTTAGAAAATAATTTTGTTTGGATCATACGGTAAAATGGTTCGAGTTATGAATCTGTGATGTTTTATGGTGTTCGAGCCATATTGGTGACGATTTGGAGCACGGTGATGTTGGTTTAGGTATATAAGGAGGCTCAGCGCCATCCTTCGTCCCAAAGGATATCTACACAAGGTTCTAATTCCTCTTAATATTTTTTGGTTTATGATTTATAGATTTGTAATTTGTGGAATAATGATGTTACTGATAGTATGAGTAGTGTGTTGATCTATGTTATGTTTGGATATGAGTTTAGTTTGGATTTAAAGGTAGAAGTTATATAATCTGTCTGATTCGATTTTGATACGTTTTAGAGTTTATTTTAGATCTCTGCTGATTTATGATGGTTAACTGAGTTAATCATAGGGTTTAGTTTGCTGAAGTTTTGAGTTTAGCTAGGTAAAATGTATGATTGCTATGAATTTGCTAAAATATAGGTAAGTTTAGATCGTAGGTTGCTTATATTATGCTGGGTAATTACGGTATGCATTTAGCGTGGTATAACTGGTTAACTGATCTTTTGAAGGAATATGATTTCGTAGTTGTGATATAGCTTACTTTTTCTTTTGTTTTTACTGATTTATTAGCTAATATTATCTGTAACTCGTTTGCTGAATTTGAATTTATATGACTGAAGTTGTAAGTTGTATTTTGTTTTGAGATTTACCTTCTGAATGAATTTGATAAGCTGTCTTATCTGGTTGTTTGGATAATTTAGATTGCTGATAATTTTTTGTATGATTTTGATTGCTGGAAATTGCTCTGAGCTGATGTTCTATATTATCTTTTCGTTTATCCAATTGATCAATATTTAGCTTATCAGTGTCATTATCTGATAAGTTCAGAAGCTGTTTCCTAGCAGCTATAAGCTATTAAGCTTCATAAAGTCACTCCTGTGACTGTTTTTTTTATATCTGTCAAAAAGAAATTACTCCAAAAATAATGTCCCTCACGGGACTTGAACCCGTGACCTCCTGGTCACAGACCCAACATGTTAGCCATCTGATCTGCTTGCTCTATTGATTTACCTTTCATTCGTTTAATTGATATAGCATTTTGTTTCTGGCTGATTTAAATTTTAGTTGAATTTTAATTAAGTTTTCATTTAAATAAATTGTAGTTAATATTTTTAATTCTGCGTTTAAAAATAAAAATAAAAATATTAATAAAAATGTTTTTATTAATCTAAAAGTTTTAATTAGTTTACTTTAACAATTATTTTTTTTTTATAATTTTAGATTCAATATAGTTTTAAAATAGATTAGGTTAAAAAAAAAGTAATTTTAAATAAAGTAATTAGTTTAAAACGTTAAATAGATTTATAAATTAGTTTAAAAGTTTTTGTTAGATTAATTTTTATAGATTAATAATTAGTTTAAACTTTTAATTAATGAATTATTCTTAAGTAATCTTTTGTTAAGTTTTTTTTTATATATAATATTCGGGTTAACGATTCATGCACTTTAGGTTTTCTTTAAATAGCTTAAAATTCGTAGTTTTTATTTGTAGTTTTAAAAACCAACGACTCATTCAAATCAATTGTCCAAATCAAAACGAAACGTCTCAAATTCACTCGATCTTCGTGTACAACGAACTTGGTTCACTCACGTGTGTAATCGTATCCGTCTTTGACTTACTTTTTGTTAATTACTTTTTCCTAAAGGTAATTGCCTAAATTTGTCCTATAACGTATATGTGTTAATCCACGATACATCAGTTGATTTTCCATGGTGACAATTGGTTGAGTAATGACTTCGGCTTGAGCTACTCTCTTCTTACGAGCACGAGTACGCATGCACACCTACAAAAGGATTAGAAAAATAGAAAAGAAATATTTTTGGTTTTTATGGTTTTTCAATTTTTTTGTATTTTTGAAGATTTTATATTTTTTAGGATTTTTGAAAATTTTAAAGCAAGGAAAATAACGTTCAACGATGAACGGATCCCAAAATCCAACGCGTCTCTCACTTAAAACCTTTAATCTTAACGAAAAGAGCCGGCAACGGCGCCATTTAATACATAGCTTTCGGCTAAGTATAAAATCTTATCGTCCGATCTCTTCGAATTGACTATTGGTAGAAAGTGCGACTCAATTGTTCTTGGTGGAAGATTAAATGGGGTTTGGTTTGATTATCTAATTTTTAAACTAAAAGCAAATAATTGTCATTGAGTAAAGTAGAAACTTTCACAAAATAAGACTAAAAGTTAATTAGAAAAACACTTAATGAATTTAAGAATAAACAATTAATCCGATCACAATGTCAAAGGAATGCTGTCGCAATACACCCAAAAGGAATCCGATCGCAATGTCCAATCGCAATATCAAACTTTAATCCAATCGCAATGTAACCAAAAGTAATGCTGTCGCAATGTCACTGTCGCAATATCATCAAAATGAAGCCAATCGCAATATCACCAAAAATAATGCTGTCGCAATGTCACCAAAAGTAAACCTGTCGCAATACAAATCGGAATAATAAACCCTAATGCGATGCACCAACCGCAATGTGCATCGCAATATAAAACCCTTTTGTGATTCACATCGCAATATGTGTCTTAAATCCCGTCGCAATGGGGCTTTACTTTGCGATAAGAGTTAATCCGAAATAAGCTAGGAAATAAGCTATTTTCAATAAGCTCAATCCAAGACTTAACTAACTCAATAATAAGCAGAACTAATAAGCATGAAATAAGGACTTTTAAACTTTAAATAAGCAACCTTTCTAAATCAAACTTTGAAAAAGATTAAAACTTTAAGAAAACTTTTGAAAAATAAATAAGCTAAACATACAAATAAGCCAATAAGCAAAAAGATATTAAAGCTTAAATCATATGAAGGCTTATGTAGGAATAAAAAAGATTAACCTTTTTAATCACGAAATCATCAAATCAAACGTATGAAGTGTAATATTCGGATCAAAAGATTAGAGTAAATCAAGAAAGGTAGAAAGAGATTAAAGAACAAAAACTTAACTTGAACTTGATTAATGAAATCCAAATACAAAAAACTTAAACTTGAAAGATTAAAAGAAAGAAAAGATGGAAAACTTAGTGAGAGAAAGTTTGGAACTTTCTCTCTCTAAAAACTAGAAAGGAAAACTAAAAATGAAAACTAGCTAACTCCCCTCCTAATGTGATTAGGAGGGTATTTATAGGGAAAACGGGAAGTGCATGTGTGGTGTGCTTCCTTCTTTCTTTACTTCTCGACTCGATTTAATTCTTTGTCTTTTCTCGACGTCGTCTCGGTATTTGAACTTGTCTTAATAATTTTATTCTTTAATTTAGACTTGAGTTCTTCGACTTCATTAAACTTCCGTCTTTAGACTTTTTCTTCGATAAATCTTCAGAATAGGTCTTGGACATCCGTTCTTTAAGCACTCTTGATCTTTTGACTTCGTCTTTTCTCGTTTTCTTCGATAAAAGCCCGTGAAAGCCCGTGTTTTCTTCCTTTTTCATCTTTTGGTCCTAAAACACAATAAAAACACAAACCACGCATAATTCCGACTTTTACGACATAAAATACACGTTTTGGTCTTGTTATTATTGGAAATAAATGGTAAAAGGATAAGTGTTTTCACACTTATTAGTGGGTATAAATAGCTTTGAATAATGCCCATAGTATACTTGGTGTTTATAACTAACATGTTTTACTTGTTTGTATGTATACACAACGATGAATCTATTTGGACTGCTACGCCAAGGACACCCGTCCCAGATTACTGAGGGTACACGAGCCTTAGGCCAAGATGAACCACCACTACTCACAGCCACCCAGAACATCACCATATCTTTGGATGTGGTCCCCAATCCCCATTCTAATATGGGCGAGTCGTAGATTGAGAAGTCTTCATTGGACTTCTACAATGAGGATGGAGATCAACCCTTGTTGGAAGATGTGACAGGTCCTTCTATGATGGCCAAGAATGCCAATACCACCCACTAAGAAGAACTAGGTGACAACCAAGATCAACTTGATAAGGAGGTAGACCAATTTTTTGAGTCGGAAGAGGAAGAGGCGGCGGAGGAGACAGACACCATGGCGCAGGCTAAGCCCGCTCCAAGGAGGCGTAAGTCCAAAAGGATGATAGTGAAAGAGGTGGAAATAGAGGTGGGTCTCTTCAACGCGCCACCCAAGAGGATTCGTGAAGACCACCCCAATACCAAGAGGGCAGTGGCACAAGCGCGCCCAAAGAAAATTTAATGGGCCTACCTACCACCGTGGAAGCTCAGGTAGACAACACCGTCTAGAATGCCACACCGGTGAATGCTGTGGCGCCCCCAACACAGAACCTGGGAGAGACCATATGTTAGTAACATACACCCTTGAACTTGTATTTTGATCATTAATGCATCATTTGAAATGAACGTTGAACCACAGGGAGGCGCCGTCCAAGGTCATGCCGACTAAGAAAACACCGGCCGGGTAGCTTCCCCTATTGTTGAGGATACGCCACCAACACCTCCTCCCACGGTTGTCGACGTATAGTCAATATTCGGCCCGGCCCAACAGGCTGCGGCCCACACATACCTAACTTATCTTTCAAGAAACCCTAGCACTATATAAACAGGGGTAGGGGTCTCATTATAATCAGGTTCTCTCTCTTAACCACACTTCTTATACAATATATCAATCAAATACTGACTTGACCGTCGGAGGTGGACCCCGGGGCTCTGGCCTCGGGTCCACGTCTAACCGGTTCTTCTTTGTTTGCAGCATTACTCAGGACCGAGGAAGACGACGAACGGCCCAGGAGAGTCGTCGAACCAGCCCAGCCAAACTATGCTCCAACAAGTTGGCGCCATCCGTGGGACCATGAACATACAAAGTTTCGTGGTTTCATAATGCCGAAAAGCAAATATCTACGTCAGAATATCGGTAACCCTAAAACTCGGTATTTTTAATATTCGTTAATTGTATTACACCATGCGCATATATTTGTTCACCATAAATTAGATCTTAATATTTTTTGATGAACATCTAATATTCGGTTGCATCACTATCAATTAGATCTTACGATTAGGGACTATTATTCATTAATATCCATACCCAATGTAATTTCTTCTCAAACACCTGTACGCCTATATCTTGTCAATGTTATGGGTGACTTTTAAACCATTATGTTTTCAATGAATAATGAGTATTCTGCTACACATATTGTTATTCAATACTAAGCATTCGGGTATGTTATCCATCAAATCGGTATTACTTTAAGTTGTAAGCGACAACTGTTAATAATCGATAAATATTTGCATCATGGCATTGACCGATATAAAAAGACTATTTACATCATAACGAGTTATTTTCGACACCTGGGCATTCACAGATGGTTGTATTATGAAAATAGTTTTTTTTGCAACAAATATATTATGCATTAACGATGCGGTATTTGTGTACATACAATGGTAAGACTCAAGATATATTTGCCGTGAATGTGGAAAAAATATTTATCATGTTTAAAATATTTGATGTCATATATGAATAGGAACTTCAGAATATTTGACCATTATTTTGATTCGATACATATATATACGGATAGAATATTTGAGCCAAAATTACATTTGATGCACACTACTCATCACCAAATATTTTTCTTATTTCTTTTTTATTATCAACGGTCATGGCATGTCCAGCCGTACATTCAGTAATTATTTTATTTTTTATCCGCGGTTTTGGCATGCCTAGCCGCTCTCGTCCGCACAATCAAATGTATTTTATTTTATTTTTTACTGCGGCATGAGCCGCGTCTTCCGCAATTAATCCGCATGTTCGGGTATATTGTTTATATTAATAAATGATATTACACACATCAATTAAGTTATTATGAGATATTATTTATCTTTTTAATTTGGTTATGATATATTCCGATATTGTTTGTTTATAAAAGATATTCTGTATATCTTTTAAATCGGTGAGATATATTACATATATTTTCTTTAGATAATATATTTTATTTGTCATCTGCGGTCATGGTACGTCCATCCGCACTTGTATACACGTTTCGAACATCTTTAGCCTACGGGCGTACATGTACACATCGTTCCCAGGCGGAATAAGAGGATTGAGTGAACCTAATAATTCAACTTGTCGTGTAAGAGGGTTGCAAACCCAATGACCACGGATCATGTATCCTTGTTAGACACCTTGCTATCAAGACGTTGTAGTAAGTTACGCAAACCACATGACTCATGATGGACTTGCAAAAGACACACTGTGCACGTCTAACAACATTTTGTCAAAATTTTGACCGTCCTTATGGTAGTAGCGGTACGCCGCACGTAATGGCATAGCTCATCCCATAAGTTAGTTAAGATACGTCTTATACTATGTGAAAATTCGCGGTTATGGCAAGACCCATCCGCGTTAGTTCGCACGTTCGAACCCAATTTCTATCTTTCATACGCGGCTATGGTACGTCCATTCGCGCTGGTCTACGTGATCGTATTTTTTTGAATACTTGATTAAGTTTAATACTACTAATTGAGTGTAGCACCATTAAACTTGGGGGATACTAGGGTATAATACCACTATTTATGTGCATGTCACACAAATATCTTTGGATATAGTCTTTTGTCGCAGAAGTCCGCCTTCAGCGGTTTATTCCTTTGCCATTGAAGTATCTCTTCCATTGGCTTATTCCTTCGTCGCGGAAGTAATCCTTCCGCGCGTGTTCATTTCTTTGCCACGGAAGTATCTCTTCCGTTGGCTTATTCATGCGCCGTGGAAGTATTCTTCCACGTGCTCATTATCTTCGCCGTAGAAGTATTCTTCCACGTGCTCGTTATCTTTCGTCGTGGAAGTATACTTCCACGTGCTCATCATCATTCGTCGTGGAAGTACTCTTCCGCGTGCTCATTATCTTCTCCGTGGAAGTATTCTTCCATGTGCTCGTTATCTTTCGCCGTGGAAGTATACTTCCACGTGCTCATCATCTTTGCCGTGGAAGTATCTCTTCTACGTGCTCATTATCCTTTGCCGTGGAAGTATCTCTTCCACGTGCTCATTATCCTTCGCCGTGGAAGTATCTCTTCCACTTGCTTATTATCTTCGCCGTGGAAGTAATTCTTCCACTGGCGTATTATCTTTGCCGTGGAAGTATCTCTTCCACGTGCTCATTATCCTTCGCCGTGGAAGTATCTCTTCCACGTGCTTATTATCTTCGCCGTGGAAGTAATTCTTCCACTGGCGTATTATCTTTGCCGTGGAAGTATCTCTTCCACGTGCTCATTATCCTTCGCCGTGGAAGTATCTCTTCCACGTGCTTATTATCTTCGCCGTGGAAGTAATTCTTCCACTAGCGTATTATCCTTTGCCGTGGAATTATCTCTTCCACGTGCTCATTATCCTTCGCCGTGGAAGTATCTCTTCCACGTGCTTATTATCTTCGTCGTGGAAGTAATTCTTCCACTGGCGTATTATCTTTGCCGTGGAAGTATCTCTTCCATGTGCTCATTATCATTCGCCGTGGAAGTCCTCCTTCCACTGGCTTATTGTCTTCGTCGTGGAAGTACTCCTTCCACTGGCTTATTGTTTTCGCCGTGGAAGTACTCCTTCCACTGGCTTATTGTCTTCGCCGTGGAAGTATTCCTTCCACGTGTTTATTATCTTCACCGTGGAAGTAATTCTTCCACTAGTGTATTATCTTTGCCGTGGAAGTATCTCTTCCACGTGCTCATTATCCTTCGCCGTGGAAGTATCTCTTCCACGTGCTTATTGTCTTCACCGTGGAAGTCCTCCTTCCACTGGCTTATTGTCTTAGCCGTGGAAGTACTCCTTCCACGTGCTTATTGTCTTCACCATGGAAGTATCTCTTCCACGTGCTTGTTATCTTTCGCCGTGGAAGTATCTCTTCCACGGACTTATTGTCTTTGCCGTGGAAGTCCCCCTTCCACGGTCTTATTATCTTTGCCGTGGAAGTAATTCTTCCACTGGCTTATTGTCTTCGCCGTGGAAGTACTCCTTCCACTGGCTTATTGTCTTCGCCGTGGAAGTATTCCTTCCACGTGCTTATTATCTTTGCCGTGGAAGTATCTCTTCCACGAACTTATTGTCTTTGCCGTGGAAGTCCTCCTTCCACGGTCTTATTGTCTTCACCGTGGAAGTAATCCTTCCACTGGCTTATTGTCTTCACCGTGGAAGTACTCCTTCTACTGGCTCATTGTCTTCGCCGTGGAAGTATTCCTTCCACTGGCGCATTCTTTTCGCAACGGAAGTACGTCTTCCGCTGGCTTATTGTTTTCACCACGGAAGTACATCTTCCGCTGTCTCATCGTTTGCCATGGAAGCAGGTCTTCCACTGGCTCATACTTTTTGCCACGGAAGTACGTCTTCCGTTGGTTCATATATTTTTTGTGGAAGTACGCCTTCCACGTTAAATTACTTTGCCCGACTATGGAATGATTTTTCAAAAATTTACATTTTTTTGACCTTAATTAGACGGGGCCTGATCAACCGTGTTTAGTGCAGGAACAATCGTGAAAATTTTTAAGTCATTATCTATGTCGTGGTCATAAGACGGATAAAAATATCCGCATCAAATTGCCACAGAGGTACGCCTTCTGTTGTCTTTAAGCCGAATAAATTATTCGCATTATGCTGCATCATTAGTGGGTATAAAAGGTACGCCTTTAAATATTCACGATGCAGCATACGGGTTCCACCTCCACATTCACAAAACCTTCTTATCATCCTCACGTTAGGGATGGATAAGAATGATACCTTGCCAATGCCAGTGTTACCCCGGCTATAGAACACGCTTTCTTCTTACGGGGTCCTTACCGTCTAATCACGGGAAACCAAGCATTCGAGCACACCCACCCGTCTTACGTACACGGGTTCCCCATTTCTTTCGACGTGGATACGCTTACAGGTAGCGGATATGGATTAAAGTCTAGTAACCTTGGTGACAACCACGCATACTAGACTGGGGGGCATGATGACGTATAGTGGCTTCGCTCACTATTCGCAACCCCAATCCATCATCTTTTTGCTAAAGGTAGCCCATTTACGAGTGGAGCCATATGTTACGGACGACCCACGAGGATGTCCTAAGCAACAAGCCGCACGCGGTTGTTAGTGAGCGTGATACATGAATGAGTCTAGCATAACATGATCATGAACCATGTCATACTAGACTGGGGGACATGTCGACGTATAGTCAATATTCGGCCCGGCCCAACAGGCTGCGGCCCACACATACCTAACTTATCTTTCAAGAAACCCTAGCACTATATAAACAGGGGTAGGGGTCTCATTATAATCAGGTTCTCTCTCTTAACCACAGTTCTTATACAATATATCAATCAAATACTGACTTGACCGTCGGAGGTGGACCCCGGGGCTCTGGCCTCGGGTCCACGTCTAACCGGTTCTTCTTTGTTTGCAGCATTACTCAGGACCGAGGAAGACGACGAACGGCCCAGGAGAGTCGTCGAACCAGCCCAGCCAAACTATGCTCCAACAACGGTCAACGAGGAACCACACTCAGCAGGGTCACCCCTACCCTTCCGCTCTGAATGGAAAATATCCATGGAGAGTAGGTTGGAAATAGCGGATGCATGTAAGGACTTCATGGATAACCTCACCCTACCCGGCTTGATCCAAGATTTGAACGAGCTGACACATGACGCCCGGATAGAGCAATTTAATATATCATACGCTCATCAAATGGCTATCGGTGCGGCTATGCGTCACCACTTTGAGGGGGCGTTAATCATCTGTAGGGAAAAGATGATTGAAGATCATGAGCAAACAATTGTCACTCTCCAAACCAACCTTGGTACTTCTGAAGCCACCATTAGGGAGCAGGCCAACCATGCCGGCACGTGCGAAGCCTGCATTACTGTGTTGGAGGCTGAAATCCAATCTTCACACGGCAAGGTATGCGCTTGTTGCTTCAACCTCTTCATTCCTTAAGGTTACTTTTTTTATTTTACAAAATATAAATATGCTTCCTCTTTGATAACACATATACTGGTATCCGTAGGTCACTGCTGTCGAAGCCAATGCTCAATCCTTGGCCAATGATGTGACCATTCTTTCGAATGACAGCGACAACCTGTGCCAGCTAGTGAAGGGTGAAGAGCAGGTAGCCGCAGAGTTGGTTGATTATAGGGTTGAGCATGAGAAGGTTGTGGAAGGACGGCTGGAGGAGTTGGACACACGGCTGGACTACATGGCGATTGACATTGATGAGGAGTTATTCCCTCATATGCTTATGGCCATCGTTGGCCGTAGGTGGACTATAGGAAGCGGTCTAAGGCTAGCGGTAGAAAAGATCGCCGAGTCGCCCCAACTGGCCCAGTCGTTTGCTAATGTCGTATCTGACAACATTGACCACGGGAGGCACGAGGGGCTCCTAGCCAGGATGTAATAGGCTGGACAGAGGAGAGTCGTAAAGGATCACGCCTATCACAAGCCAGATGCGGAAAAGAACATGATCGCATCCATGACGGCCCTTAGGGAGATCGAGTATCCACTACTGAATGACTTGGAAGCACTGAAGGATGCTCCCATTGATATGATCATGGAGTAGTTGTGTATTGAAGCTAGCTTTGATTCCCATCTAACCATCCATCTGTACGTTGACACTCCTTCCCTTGAGAACCCATGGGCATTAAAAGGAGAAAGATGTTTAGGGGATGCGATCAACGCCAACATGGACCACGCCAGAGGAAAGAGGGGAAGCCGTATCTTGTGTCGTACCCCTACTGTGGGATCCGCCCATTTACCCAGGTCTAACGGTGTCCTTGTGACAGCCCCTACGAGAACTAGGTTATCCTCATTGTTGGAGGGTGATATCGTGCCTGATAGATCTACCTTAGCATCCCTGACCCAACAAAAGAAGGATTAGGAGAGTCCATGCTTCCTAAATGATGAAAATTTGTATTCGATAAAACACTTATGCATTTTGTAATATTTGGCCATGGATATCCACTACATATGTTTGTATATACACTTATTTCCTTTTTATGTTGTGTTTTAGATATTTGCATATCTTTGTTATGCGCGATTTCACCACGGGTTATTAGGAAAGACTTAAGTGTTACAAGTTACTAGACGTGCACCGTGTGTCTTTGGCATGTCCGCCATTTTGTAAATGCGGTATGCTTATAAACTTATTACAACATCTTGCTAATAAGGCGTCTAGTAAGGATTCATGATCCATGGCCGTTGGGGTTGCATCCCTCTTACATGGCAAGTTGAATCATTAGTTTCACTCAATCCTCTTGCTTCGCATGGAAACGAATAGTACATGTACGAATGATGAATGCATATGAATAATAGACAGAAATAAAAGATGCGACGTAAAAACATAGAAGAAAATTTGAACGAGAACAAGCCGTGGAGCTAGCTAGGCACCACGGATTTTATTATTACGTTTACGGTTTTTTGACACATAATGAAAAAATCCTAAGACAAAATGATTCCAAGACAAAGTAAAATTACATAGACCTTATTAATGCTGACCACAACTGGATGTCCATGTGGAAGGCCGTAGCCTTAAAGATAGCATCTTTTGAGATTGCTAATGTTCCATGTCCGACCTAAGTCTCGGCCGTCCATGTCGCGCAACCTATATGCGCCATTACCCAAGGCATTCGTGACCTCATACAGCCCTTCCCATTTTGGGCCAAGCTTTATTGTCTTTTCCGCGCGGTTTGCTGCATTTTCCCGATAAACAAAGTCTCCTGGTTTGAAGGATACGCCCTTTACCTTAGCTTCGTAATACCGTTCATATTAGCCCTAGCTTTTACCTCATTGATTGCTGCCAGATCCCGTTTTTCCTCCAAGAGATCTAAGTTAATCTGTAGTTCCTCATCGTTCGTGGTAACGTTCACTTTCGTAGTGCGAATTGTTGCCATTCCAATTTCGGCTGGTATTACTGCTTCAGTTTCGTACGCCAATGCGAATGGAGTGTCCCCTTTAGCATTTTTGATCATTATTCTATGCGACCACAACACATGTGATAATTCATCGACCCATTTGGCTCCTGTGCCATCTAGGCATGCCTTAATTCCTTCTCCCAAACTTCGATTGGCACGTTCCACTAAACCATTGGTCTGCGGATGCTTGACAGATGCAAAATGATGTGTGATATTTGATAACGCTCAAATCTAACATATTTATATGAGCGTATTCGTGGTGTTTATGCATATATTTATGTGATTATTATGAACATATGATACTTAATGATGCTTATTTGCTATTATAGGTTCATCAATGGTTACATCACGATAAATGAAGAAAAGACGTGAATTGGAGGTGAAAAGATGAACGAGACATGAAAGTGTAGCTCTCATATGATAAATAATACAATAATAAAGAGTCTTGGAAAGTTTGGATGAAAGAAAGGTGGAAGAAACAAAGAAGAAGGACTAGAAGGGAAAAGTGGGAAAGTTGGCCCAGTTGCCACCGGCAACATGATTGCTGCCGCCGACAAACCATCTCTCAGTTGCCACCAGCGGAAAATCAATGCCCAGTTTCCACCGGCAACACTCCTGCTGCCGCCGGCAAATTGCCCTGACAGATTTTGGAAAATTTACATTAAACATATCTTCCACTTCTCCAAGCAAACTTAATCACTCCATAACACCTAGAGACCATTCATTTTCTTTTCATTACTTCATTTCCCTGGAATATTACTCACCTTTTTCTCCAAGAAAACTACTTGGTGGCCAAGGAGAATTCAAGTATAAATAAAACCCATGGGGTAGTGTTTATACTCAATATCACACTCTCAATCATCATCTTCTACATCCTATATTCCCACATTTTTGTGATTTTGGTAACACCCCTCACCCAAGTGGTGAGGGGTGGTGGAATTGGTTACCATGTTCATGTTATAATACATGGAAGAAGTAGAGATGAGAGCCACACACCATAAACAATCCAATCTCCAAGAATCCTTATTCCCAAACACCCCAAAAGGCTCTATACTCGCACCAAGAGGTTGATGTCCAAGAAGGTTATGGGTAGGACGAATTGTATATTGGTTGTTCATTTGGGTAGAATCATTTGGATACTTTGTAACTATGGATTCTAATGTTGGGTAACTTCTTCTTCATTATTCAATGTAGTTTATGTTCATGTTCATGGTGATTCTTGTGTTTGTGATATTGTGAATGTTGTGATACTTGTATTGTTTATATGATAACTTGTGATAAATGGATGTTTGGATTTTTAGTGCTTGTCATTGGATTGTGGTGATAACATTATATTTGGTTGAATTAAAACTTGTTCTTGTTTGTCAATTTGGTTAATCATTGTTGAGTCTATATGTCAAAATTATTCTCAACATGGTTGATGTCAATTCATTAATCGATAAATGATTTGGTCTTGTGCTTGTGAAGATTGTGCAAGAGACTTAATAAACATAACAAGTAATGGTTTAATCTAGATTATAGTTCGAAATGAGTCTTTTGAATATATTGTTCTAATCATCTTTCAAGTAAATGGAACTTATCAAATTGATAACACCAAGTCTATGGGCCGAAAGGATTCTTGTTGTTATTGGTTTAGGCATAAGGCTCATGAGTGACCACTTGATTGAGACTTAGGTATACTTGATTTATAAAGCACTAGTGTCTTATTATTGGTTCTATAGGTCGAAAGGATTGCCTTTAATATGTTCTCCAAACTATGCATCCATATGTCTATATGATCATTTTACCATACATGCATGTTCTTTGTGTGCTTATGCCTTTAACGATTCTCATGGTGGTGTGATCGTGACAATCATACTTACCATTGTTACAAACAACTACACTTGAGTATAACCAAGTCCCATGGGATGACCTTGACTTACCAACCTAATTGCAACATGACTAGAGTATACTTGCTCGAATTTGTGTTCCTAATTATATCGGTAATTCTTGTTATACATTTAAAACCCAATGTGTGGAAAGATCGCATATCAAGTTTTTGGCTTCTTGTCTAGGATTTGTATTTGCAATTCTTTTTAAATATACCTAGCGTACGAGCACATCAAGTTTTTGCAAAAAAATTAATGTGCTCGTATGCTAGGTGATTGTAGGAAAAATACGACCTTTTAGGAAAAAGGTGTAAAAGCGGTAAGTATTAAACAAATGACTTAGGAAAATCAAGTGTTAATGACCCAAAGGTGAAAGTTCGTTTCGCAAGGAGGTATATGTGTGTGACCCCGCAATGAGATTTGAGATTAATATTTGAAAGAAGGGGATGAGAAAATAGAATGACGAAGATGTGAAAATTATTACTACGACGACTAAAATTAAAACCGTAAATAGAGCTAAAATAAAAATAAATTCAAAAAATTACCAAAAATCAAATTAAATAAACTAAGAGTTTACAAATGATCAAAACTTTTTCAAACCTTTTAATTAATTAAATATTAATTTTTAAATGCTAATTAAAGCCCTAAAAATCAAAATAATTATTAAAAAGCCCAAATAAAGATTTTTCACTTTGTAAACCTCTAAAATAACCAATTAAGACTAAACTATTTTCATAAATTTTTAAACTAATTAAACCTATTTAAAATGATTAAAAACTATTAAAAACTTAAAATAATTCTAGAAATTAGAAAAATGAAGATAAAATTAATCTAAGAGTTGCAAAAATATTATTAAAATGTATTAAACCTAAGAAAAATTTAAAAATTGTAAAAATGTTGAATTTGAAATTTAGTAATAAAATAAACAATATTAAAAATCCAAAAATTATAAAAAATTCTAAAAACTTGCAAACTAGTATATTTTAACCTAAATAATCAGAAAATAAAAGTGAAATTACCAAATTACCCCTAATGGGCCCCCAAATGGGCTAAAAACCAAAACAGTCAACCTTATTGGGCTAAATGGGCCCAAAAAAAGTCAAACTAGGCCCAAATGATCTGAAAAAGCCCTATCTGACTCAAAATTTAATTCTAAACACAAAAGTCTGAAGGCCCAAAAGCTGGTTTAGAGCTTATCACAGCTTAATTGGTCAACAACTTATTCTTATTGGGCCAGTAAGCCCATTAAGCAATAAGCTAATGCCATAAGCTCTAATTAAACACACAACCTTCTTTTGAGATTCCTAAGAGATCTGTGAAAAGAAATTTTGAAAAAGCACACTGAATAAGCCAGAAATAAGCAAAGTTGAATTTCACTAAAAGACAAAATAGTCGACTTAGAGTTCTAGACCACCTTAGACCTTCTAATAAGTTGAAAAAGACTCTAAATGACTTAATTAAGACAAATCAACAAAGAAAAGTTCAATAAGCCAAGCCAAATAAGCACAATAAGCTGATAAGAACTTATTTAAAAGTCAAAGTTACTGGTTTTCTAGTCAAACCTCAAAGTCAACCCCTCAAATGCTCCAGAATGAACAAATGGGTCAAATAAGTGACACCTATTACAAATTCAAAGTTGTTGCAGGTTAAAATAAGCTAAAATAGCTTATTGATAAGCACCAGTTGAAATAACACTAGCAGTGGCTAGCAGCAGGGGAAAGGAGTTCCCACTGCTTTGACTATTTGACTTGCTTTTTTAGAGAGATCTAGTTGGATTCAAATGGAAACAAGGGCACCCTTGTGATCAGTGAATCACAAGGAGTCTATATCAACAAAGAAATCCCAGTTTGGTTCACTCAATAAGCACAAAATAAGCAAACAGTCCACAGATATGCCACAGACCTTGAAAATAAGCAGTTATGAACAAATAAGTAGATTGTGCATGAATAAGCCAGCCAAATTGAACCAAATGCACACACAAGCTATAATAAAGTCCAATAAGCACAAATAAACTTGTTTCAAGCAATGGATCAAAGTAAATAAGCAGATTCAAGCACCAAAAGTTTCTGATTAGCAAAATTGATTATTCTGCTGATCTATTTGACCACCAATCCAATTTCAAGCCTTCAAATCCCCTTCCCTGATTAAGTTAACCAAAATTTAGCACTTGTTAACCCTAGTCTACCCTTAGTTCTAGGTGTCCCCAAAATTTTAGCCAAAATACCCAAGTTAAACAGATTTTATAGCCTTTTGATTGATTTGGTTGTTTCAAGCCACAAAACATGTAGATAATGAACCTTATGCACCAGATAAACATATACTAATCCAATAGAACAAAAAAAAAACAACACAAGTTGCCTTAAATCCCTTTGAATCATTTAACCCAAACACCCCTTTGGAATCTGATTTCTCAATCTTCCAAAGGATTGTTATGATTTAACCTTCCAAACAAGATCTAATCAACCCTAACAACACTTAATCAACCTCAGAAACTCAAATCAAACCACAAAACACAGATCCACAATAAATCATGCAAAAATCACCAAATATTCAATAAAATTCAGAAAAATGAAAAAGGAAAGAGATGCAAACCGCCAAGACTTACATCCAAGCCTTGGAATGTTTGAGCTGAGGTGCTAGCAAGAACAATCACCAGCTTCCAAAGCTGTTAAGATGAACAAACAGACAAGTGAGCAATAAACATATTATAACCTTGATTTTGAAAACAAGTGTTCTAAACCTTAAAACCTTTTTTCAAAACCAACAAAACATGTATATGGAACTCAGATTTCAGCTATTCAATCACCAAACTTTTATAAAACATAAAAGAGAACTCATAATTTTCAGAAACTAAAATTTTATTTAAATAAAAAGGAATTACAAAGAAATAGCTAAAATCTGGAACAAAGGGGCTCTCACATGTTGAGGCCTCCTTTTATAGACGAATACAAGGTCTGAATAAGCAAAACCCTAGACTATGAAATCCCAAAAGTGCCCTTGAAATCTTCTAGACGCATTTGTTGTTTGAGTTGTCTAAATGAATTAGGAACGTTCAATTTAGCTTTGGGGTTAAGCAATGAGTGTCAGCTGTTGATTTGGCCACGTGGCAATCCTTGGAGAGGAAGGAATGATATGATTGGGTAACGGGTTGAATGGTGGGGGCCATTGGTGAGTGGGATTGAGGGTTTTGTGTGTGGGATGGGTTTTCAAGTGTGTGAATCAAACGTGAGACTGGGTAATTTAAATTAAACCTTTGTTTTAAGTTGAGTGGTAACTGGGTTCATCAGGGTAAACAGTAACTTGTTTGATTCGATTTTTGGGGAAAAGGGCGTGTTTGTTGTGTTTGAACTTTGGATAATGACACTAGTAGTCCTTGTGTTTTGGCAGAATGTGTAAAAAATGTTTAAAAGCTTGATAACCCGTTTTCCTTTGTTATATAACTTTTGTTTTTCATACATTGGCCACCAAACTTTGCAATAAGGGTTTCCATGACAATTCGTAAATTTATGGTTTATATTTTGTTTTCAATATTTAATTGAAAATATTATTTTAATGTTATATTATGAACTAACTTATTTTTGGGAAGTAATTTGGATTTACGTCTTGAAGTAGCATCGACTACGTCTAAACCGGAGGATTCTGCGATATGTGCTTACGTTTACATACACCGTTTTTGGTGACAGTCCGACATTTCAGAAAATAAATTTATCCGTGAATATTATTTTGAGATTTTAAATTTGTGTTGTTTCATAAACTCACAAATTTACAAGAAGAGATTAGGACTTACGATTTTAATTTAACGTCCTTTACGACTAAACCAGAAACCTTAGGATTACGTATTTACGTTTTCGAACTCAGTTTTTGATGAGACAATTTTTATTAGATTCGTTTTGTGCCGTTGATTCATAATTTATAAAAATGTTTTTCGTAAAACGACCCGAGGGCACGTAAATCGAGGAAACTAGAATCGAGGAATACCCGTAATTAAATGGGGATGAGACAAGTAAAACTTTCCCCACCCCCACTACATGGGACGACAAGCTTATTGAACACACCTTTGAGGTGTCAAACATGTAAGCTAACAAGTTACACTTGTCTAGTTAAGCTTACAATGTAAGCCACCAACACATCAAAACCACTAACTAGCAAAAACACATTCCATTAGCTCCATTTTTCACATGCAAAACAACACACACATCTCTCTCTCTAGCCACTTTTGGCCGTTCACTTCCACCACCACCACCACCATGATTCATAAAATTTAACCATAAACCTTATGTTATTTCTACATATGATGATGCCCTTTTGAAGATATGAAGATTGGTGCAAGTTTTAACATCTAAAAAGGAGTTTCTATGGAGTCTTAGGGCTGATTTTCCACAAGGAGTTCTTGAAGATGGGTGATCTTGAAGATGGTCTTGGTTTATCACAAGTTTCTCCATCAAAATCCATGTCTTAAACACAACCTACATCATCTTGGTGGTATAAAGATTGCTCTTCCCATCCTTATTTTTATTTTGATTATGTAATCATGTATTTTTTTTCCTATTGTATATGTATATGATGAATATATGATGATAAAAATATTGTGTGGGGATTTGGTGTTGATAATCATGGGTAAAAAGATGAAAAACTATATGTAAAAGTGGTTAATCTTGCTTAATTTAGTAGACTGTATAAAAACAGTAACTAACCACAAGATAAACTGATAAAATGGCAAAGTTGAATCAATATACAGTAAGTATAAGATGTCATACACATGTGAGAGTTGGCCATACAATGAAATCATTATAATGAGTGAGATATGATCAAAACAAGTTTAGAGTACCAATATGAATAGTCAGTTTTGGACGGACTGTTAAGGATATTTAGAGTTGGATTGAGCAGTAGCTAAATCTATGTTTATTGTAGCACATATCATGTAGTTTATGGTGTCCAAAAATGAGCTTCTATCTCCTTGTAGAACTCAAGATATGGTAAAAATGGTGAAAGTGAAAGTAAAAATCAGATTTTGGGAAATTAAAGTATAATAGTTGATAGGAGTAGAAATACGCGTTTAGGAAAACAACGTATAAATGCGGTAAGTATTAGTCGACACGATTTAATGAAAAACCGTGAAGACGAATAAAATCCAAGTTCGTTCTCGAAGGAGGTGTGTGTATTAATGTGCCAATATATATAAAATCAATGTTTGGATTAGTGACGTTTTTGGTTTAAAGAGAGAAAAATAAAAGACGAGCTACGACTACGTTTAAACTACGACGAATTAACGTAAAACGCGAACGTAAATACGTAAAACGTTACGAAATTAAAAATAAAACCTAAAAATTAATTAAATGATCAAACTAAGTCTTAAATAATATAAATGAGAATAAAAATCTAACAAATATATTTTTAAACCTTTTATTAATTAAATATTCAATTTTTAATGCTAATTAAAGCCCAAAAATTAAATATAATTAACAAAATGCCCAAAATATTAATTTATTGAACTAATAAATCACTTATATTATTTAAAGACTAAAAACTATTTTTTCTAAATTTTAAAAACTATTTTTCTATTTTTAAATGACTAAAAACTATTTTTAAACTAAAATAATCATAAAAAATAATAAAATAATGCCAAAAATAATTTGACAATTTTAAAAATCCTAAAGTACTCTAATGAACAGTAGAAAATTGAAAAAGTTTGGAAAAAGTAAAAATTTGCAGTAAAAGACAAAACTGAATAATAATTAAACCCTAATTAACCTAAATTAATTATAAAAAATAATTAAAAAGTGAACAGTGACTAATTTTTAAACTAAAAATCTTAAATTAATTTTCTTAATCTATAAAAAAATTTAAAACTGAAAAATATAAACTTTTTACACTAAAAGACAAAATCAGAATAATTAAAAAGTAATTAAAAATGCAAAATAATCCAAAAAATATAAAATGAACAGTAATGTAAAAACTAATTAAACAGAAAAATCAAGAATAAAAAAAAGAAAAATAATGGAAAAAGTTTTAAACCCTAATTCCTATTTAAGGTCACAAAAGACAAAAAATGAAAGAAACTGACAATGACACTTTCCTTGTTCCTGTCTTTTAGCTAAGCAGTGGGAAAAAAGAGCCAAGCAGTGGGAACTAAGTTCCCACTGATAGTACAAAAATTGAGGTCTGGTGCTTAAAAGCTTGATTTCAAGCTCGTTCTTTGGAATTAATTGACAACAAAGGCACCCCCACACTCATGGAAGTGTGGGGAGTCAGATTAGGCAAGAAAAACACCAAGCACAATACAAATTTCAACCACAAATTGCACAATTTCAGTCACTGTTAACAAGAAATGGGTCTGATGAACAGTAACTGATCTAAATGGCAAATAGATGAATTTCAGAGCTCAAATACTTGCACCAAACTAAACCAATTCACACAAAGCTAGTAACAAGCCCTAGGTTATCAGATTAACTAGCAATGAGCAAGATGATGGGAAAAATTAAACTAAAACAAAGGCAGAAAATAAGGTTTAACTGATTTTAGCTAATATTACCTAAAAAATGAGCATGCAATCTATTTAAAACCTATTAAACATAAAAACTATAGACTGCTTTATACCTTATCCAACTAATGAAGTGTGTTTAAGCTGGATTCAAGCCAAAATCTTGTCAATCTCTTGCCTTAAACCCTATTCCCAAACACCCTTTTAAAATCAGAAAGTGACTTTTTTCAAACAAAACTTAAGCAAGCACAAACCAAACTGATTTCTACTCAATCTAACATGTAAATAAACTTAAATAAAGCACAATCAAACAAGAAAAACAACATGTAGCAACTCAAACACAAAAATCACATAAATTTTCACATAAAGTTCAATAAAAATGAAATAAGAGGTTCAAGCCTTACTTATGGGGCTGATGCCTTTCTTAAACAATCTTTGAGCTTATGGAGAACTTATAGGACACTTTGCTGAAGTAGAGAAGTGCTGGTGTTGACCATCCAGTCAACACCCAATATGTCTTCACACTTAAAACAAGATGGAATGATAAACAGCTTATGTAACTGCCAAGAAAACAAGAGAGACACAAATAGTGACCTGTGGAGAAACCAAGAAGCTATAGACAAGCTTATTAAATAAGCTGCTACAGCTTATGGCTTATAAAAAAAATATTGAAAACAGATTTTTCTTCCTTGAAATAAAATTCCTTTTGAGAGCTATAAAACCTTGACAAAAGTTTAACAAAAAGCTAAAACCATTTTCAAACATCCACTATCACTTCAGTTTGATCTTGGATTCAACTTTATGAAAGAACTTTTTTAACAAATTTTTAGAACACGAATTTGCACATCAATTTTGAACCAAACTGAAACCTTTTAAAAACTTAAACCATTACTTGCTAAGTTACCCACAACATTATACTAAAACAGTAAGAATAAGGAACTCAGCTTATGCACATTTGATTAAAAACACTGTAAATATTCATTAAATAAAAAAAAGTACATAAACTGGAACAAAGAAACACAAGTCACAAACCGACTTGTATTTATACTGGGAAATAGAAAATACTAGAAGAATGATTAAAATAATACAAGGTATACAAAACCCTAAACCCTAGTACATTGAAAGTCAAAAAATGCCCTTGTGGTCTTGGCTGTATCTTGGTCAATCTTCATCATGTGATGTGCCAGCTGGTGCATTTTGATCTTGAACGTTCATCTCAACTTTGGGACCAAGGAATAAGCCATATCCGTTTGATTTCTGTCAAGATGCTTAATTTGCTATTTTGGGGGTGGCAGGGGAGCACGAGTAGGGCCCAAGGAGTGAGTGGGTGAGTGGTTAAAGATGTGGGTTTTGGTTTACTCACCACTAATCATTATTCTGGAGTTAATTGGCCCATAACCCTTTGTTTTGAGTGAATTGAGATTTTAGGGTTTATGATGATGGGGTGATTAGCAGGGTGGGGTTTAATCGTTTTTTAGGAAAGATTAGTTTAAAAAGTGTGTTTACCCCCAATATTAATAAACTGTTTAACAATTCAGTTTAAAAAATAAAGTGGGAAGTGACGTGGCTGGGGGGTTCGTTTGATTGGTTGAGGGGAGAGAGAGAGAGTGACGTGTCAAGATACAAGTGGTGGAGGGTAGTTTGTGTGTCTGGACAAAACAAGCCCCCTATGTTTCATTCTTTCTTCATTTTGTATTTTAACATCAAAAGTCCAAATCCCTTTGTTATGACTTTTAGCAACTTGTCATTTTTGGCACATGTTTATTCCAAACTTTTATCAAGGACTCTTAATGCACATTATGCATTCTTCAAGGACCAAACTTGCACATAATCAACATTATAAGGACCCAAATGCAATTATGAGTTTTGCAAGGGTATAAAATGTCAAGTCTTCCAAAGTTGAGGGACCATTCTTGCCAATCTTCAAAACTTCAAGGGCATTTCTCTAAATTCCATATTTGGGCCCGGTTTCTTGTGCGGCTTCGTTTCCCGTGTTCGTTTTTGCTTGATTCCTTTGATCTTTTGGTGAATTCACGATATCCATACCTAAAATACACAATGAACAAACACAGGCATATATTGGGGTATTTTGATGATATTTTAAGCGTTTTAAGCCCGATTTGGACGATGAGACTATGTATAAATACAGTCTCATCACTCCCCCATACTAAACCATTGCCGTGTCCCCACGCAATGCTAGAATTAAGTATCATAGCACTTCCAAAATTTATTTTATGATGACTTTTATTCAAGACATAAATTTAAATAAACTACTACACGCGTTTTAGACATAATGTATTGTTTTCATCACGAAAACGTGACTTTTGGGATCATAGAACAAGAACACGTGAATGCTTCGTTAGAAATAATTTCGTCGTCCTCGATCTTCACCCAATTCCATGCTAAGCGTGTAACGAGATCATTGTTATTATAAGTTAGTAACACGATCATATCTCATGAGTGTTAATTATGAACCTAAACTCCCTTATTCCTAATTGGTATCTCTTATATTTTATTTTTGTCTTAATGATCACGAGGATACATCATTGACTTATGCGTGAATAGAGATTAAGTCTAAAAATAGAAACTTAACGGTGTAGCCAAAATCATCAAATCAATAATTCATCCTAATAGACAACGATGTCAAAAAATTAAGTCAACAAGAAGGATCGATAAACACGATTTTATAACGGTTTTGAACATGAGACTTATTACCAAGACTTTTATACGCCCCCTAACGGAAGGGCCTTATTAGCTTTGGTTTACCTCCATCTTTTATTCAACTTCGCCATGAAGCTTTTATTATGACTTCGGTCTTGCCTTGCCTTTTATTATCCGCCTCATCGGTGGTTTTATTAGCCAAAGACGTATATCCTCACGCTAAAGCGAATTTTGGATCTTTAAAGCTTCGAAGATTAAGGCTTGATTCACTTTCAATTTGGGCATAGATTTTTCGGCCTTGTGAGCTTCAAATTTTTGCTTAATTTAGGTGAGCACTTGAAATCTTATTATTAGGTGAAGCTTTCGATTATTCGGGTGCCAATACTTCAAAACCGTGACGCTAGCGATACCTTAATGTTTTCCCAATTTAATTACATGGAATCTACCAAAACAAATTAGAAACCCAACAATAGTGACTAAACCGCCAAATCAATATTTATTAACAATTTATTATGCAAAAGCGTGGGGAGAATAAGCTAATAATTACTACACATAAGATCGTGACGATTACGAGACTTATAAATAACTCTATCATTTCTCGTCCTCATTTAAGAGACTTAGCCTAAAAAAGTTAAGGAATCGAAGCTAAGTGCTCAACACGCACGGTCGAGTCAAAAATTACTCTCGTTCTCACCATCGGAAAACCTACATTCGTGTCTTAAACACTTATGAAAAACTAGAAAAAATTTTAAAATTTGGCCATTTTTAGCCTTATTTGCAACAAAACGATAACAAAAAGATGAATATTGGATAGCGTGTTGACGTAAGCAAGGTGAAGTATCTACTCACCCCCCCATACTAAAACTAAACGTTGTCCTCAATGTTTCGAGTCTAGGGGTGTAAACACCCCCATACTAGAGACGAAGTCGAATGCTTATTCTCGAGCATGGAAAGGGTAAAACAAATAACCTAAAAGCCGTTTATGAATTATGCTAGTAAGATAAACGTTAGAACATAAAAGCATATCATCGGATATCGGAATTTCCAAAGGCAACGATCGAAGCTCGAGTGATCCATAAAACGAACACGAGAGGCTTCAATGATGACGATAAACCTAATAGATCACAATCACAAACAGCCACGGAACAAAGGTTGGAAGAGCACAAGTCCCCTCGTTACGTTAACTAAGAAAGCAATAATATTTACATGGATAAGCATGAGAATCCCCCACGAGGCGCCTTGTTTTTGATAACCGAGTCAAAAGCTCACTCGAATCCCCATAAATGTGATCATTTAGGGATAATCTTGGTTTGGTCATTTTTGGTGGGGCTTACATGATAAACAACGCCCAAAAGTACATGGAGTACTTTAAAAACCCGATAAACGTATACCGGGGTCAAAGATAGCGTCTTCGTTTTCGGATGAAAGACGAAACAACGCTACTCCAACACAAACCCCAATGGGGTAGAAGAAAACAGATGAGAAGTAGAAAGGTGGGGCAATGGGTAAGTCAAACATATGAGCTACTCGAGGTAGACTCACACCAAGCAAATAGATTAGATTTCCATTTATTGCATCGGTGGAAGACCGAGATTTCCCTTTACAAGCAATTCCGGGATCGTAAATCTCGTCCTCGGTGGTAAAGTGTGAAGGAACATTTGGGGCTTCCCCCATACTAAAACCACACCAACCGTCGTCAAAAGGAGTAGACGAGGTGGTAGCACTCATGAAACGCGGTGATGACGGAGTTAAACATGTAGAAAAATCTTTTAAAACAATTTTAAAATCTTTTCCTTTTTCATCGTTCAAAAACTCTTTATGAAAACCCGATTGAATAATTTCGAAAATATTTGGCGTGTCAAATTGAAAATTAGTCGCGCTAAAAATCCTCACATTTAAGTCTTTGGCGGGAGGGGGTGGCGGATTATATAAGTTCTCAAAACGTTTGTCAATAAAGAACACCGCCCCCTCGGGGTCTACATACTCGTCATCCTCATGAACGTCGATCTCATCGATTTCTTCATCAAAGATAGGCTTGACAAACCAAGGTTTGTCATTCCCCTCCTTGAGTATCTTAGAAACTCTCTCGAAAAGATCACGATCAAGCACGAAACCATCATTCTTTTGTGGGGATCGTTGATAAGTTAGATCCTCACGAATGTGGTAAACGTCATTCTCAAATGAGGAGTGTTGATTAGGTAACTCCTCGAGAATGGGATTTTTAGTGGTCACATGAGTTGGTTCGTCATCGAAAATAAGACGTTCCAACTCATCAAATTCATCCTCGATTTTGGAAAGGTCGACCTCACTCGTAGGTGGAAGTGAAGGCATAAGATCTAGCTCTCGTTCAATGATTTCCTCAATCTCGGGATCAAACTCGTAATCATCGTACTTCACATGTTTCTTCTTAGGAGAATCAAAAATAGCATTTGGATGTCTAAGTACGTGATCAATCTCGGCAAAATCGCCATCGTCATCGTCAAAGTAAGAGTCGATGTGAGCACTCACAACCATGGACTTACAAGTCAAATGACTATGCTTAGGTGACTTTTCTAGGACGAGAGGATCGATGTCAATAAACCCTTTAACCTCAACGGGTGTTGGGCTAGGCAAAGGAGGCACTTCGATGGAGTTAGAAGTTGAAGCCTCAAAGACGTGGTCCTTCGAAGGTGGTGAAGACGAATCCATTTTGGTCATTGTCGTGATGGCATTAACGTCACCCTTCGGAATTGGTGTTTCACTTGTTTCGCTAAAAACATCCCAAAGTGAGTTTTCATCCATAAATTTACACATACCCTTTTGAATTAGGTACACGTATTCTTTATCATCAAAATCATCATCTTTAAAACCGTTTTTCTTAATTCTTTCAAAACATGCATCAAGCTTCATTCTTTCCGCTAAAGTAAACATTTTGAAATTATTAGGATTTGAATCATTAGGTTTTGAAACCTCGGTTTTTTCATTCTCATTAAATCCTTGGGATTTTCTAGCGAAAAAGTCTATTTTCTCATCCCCATATCTCATAGTAAGTCTCCCCTCGTGAACGTCGATTACGGTTCTAGCCGTCGATAAGAATGGTCGGCCTAAAATAATGGGACATTTAGGGTCACACTCGTAATCGGATATAACGAAATCCGCGGGAAAAACAAACTTTCCAATCCTAACATAGACATCCTCGGCTATTCCAATTGGTATAAGTGGAGTACAATTCGCAAGCTCGATTGTCATGTTCGTGGGGGTAAGCGAAGGCAATCTCATCAATTTCCAAAGAGAATGAGGCATGAGATTGATGCTAGCACCTAAATCGGCAAGGTCTAAACATCCCTCAATCTCGGAAAAATCACAAGGTAGTAGAAATTGGCCCGGATCCTTTTCCTTTCTCGGCATACGCCTTTTGGGTTTTTTAAGAAGGATCGATGCACAAGTTTCTTCAAGGGTTACTTTGGTAAGGTCGACAAAGCTCTCTTTTTGAACCGTGGATGGAATTTGAGGTACACGACGGTGTGCACTCTTTTCCTTGGTCGCCACGTTCACCCCATCGACTTTAGAACAAGAAGACGTCTTAGAAGTCGAGGGTTGAGAGGGATAAACAACACGGAATCCTTCAAGGTTAGGGGTAATCACACGACCTTTCTCACGAGACGAGGCGGCTTTACATTGTTCTTTCGGATTAGCAACGGTGTCACTAGGTAACGAACTTGATGACGAACCCGAGGCTTTGTTCATAATGGCCGAAAACATCTTTTTAATATCAATTTGCCCTTGCTCAATCTTCGTGTTTTGCAATTTCAAAGTATTTGTAAAGTTGTTTTTCAAAGTACCAATTTCTCCCTCTAATCGTCTCATATTAGCCTCATTCGTTTTCATGTAATTTTGAAAATCGTTTGACGAACTATTTTGATTAGAATTAAAGTTCCCTTGGTTTTGATTACTTCTTTGAAAATTGTTTTGATTCCCACTTGAAAAATTGTTTCCTTGATTGTTATCTCTATTTTGCCAAGTTATATTACGACCTTGATTATAACCTCCTTGATTTTGATTCGAAAAATTTCCTTGTTGATTGTTTCCATGAAAATTGTTTCGGTTTTGATTAAAATTGTTGCCATGGTTATAATTGCCTTGTTGTGATGGACCGGCGTTATTTTGATTTTGATTAGAAAAATTGTTGTTTCCATTTAACGCACTCACATTCGACGTTTGGCCATCCGTAGCCGCACACTCGTAATAATTATGAGGTCCACCACAAAACGTACACGAAACCTCAACCGCTTTCACCGTAGCGGGAGCGTCTTTCTTTTGCATCTCAACGAGAAAAGACGTAAACACATTCGTCAACTTATCAACTTTTGCATCAACTCTCTCAATGTCGCGATTAGAACTACTAACATTGGTGACATTGGCAACACTCGGTGCGTTGCGGAGTTGGTAAACCTTGGATCGGTTCTCGATAATTATCAAAGCTTCTCTCGGAGTCTTACACAAAAAGTTGCCACCGGCGGCGGAATTCAACGAGTCTTGTTCGTGAAAATTAAGACCGTTGTAAAACGTATCGATTTGGTGCAACTCGGAAAAACCATGGTGAGGACATTGCCTAAGCAATTCCTTAAAGCGATCCCACGCGTCTCTAAAAGATTCATTCGGTTTTTGCTCAAATTTTGTAATCTCGTTTTTGAAAAACGTTGTCTTAGACGGTGGGAAAAAATAATTAACGAACTTGGAAACGAGATCCTTCCACGTAACTATGGAATTAGGTGGCTCTTTCTCGTACCAATCCTTGGCGGCACCATCGAGCGAGTACGGAAAAAGCATAAGCTTGACGACATCGGCGTCAATGTTCTTAAACTTGCTCGTGGCCAAAAGACGATCAAAATTCTGAATATGGTCGTGAGGATTATCGGCTTCACGACCTCGAAACTTCGTAGCTTGGGTTAACGAAAGCATTCCGCTCTTAATCTCAAAATTCTCCGCCTCGATAGCGGGAATTACGATCGCGTCTCCATAACCCTCGGTGGGCGCTTGGAGCAATTCCATCATAGAACGATTGTCGGCCATCTCCTCTACGGTTTCTTCAACAACGATATTAGGAACGTCGGTTTCTAATTCTCGTCTACGTCGTCGATTCCTTCGATTACGATTGCGTCGATTCGAGGCTTCGCTAGAATTGGAATAATCCTTCGATCGAGTGCGCATGCACTAAGCGTAGAATGGGTGGTAGCAAAGAAGATTTTTTTTTTGCGGTTTTTTTATTTTTCAATTTTTTTGGTTTTTGATTGTGTTTTTAATTTTTTTGGATTTTTGAATGTATTATGTAGACACAAATTTACAAATCTCTCCTCGAATCGACTTTCTCGATTAAAGGAGCCTCAAAGAATGAAAACGATCACGTGGAGTGAACGTTCTCGATGACTTTAGAACGTTGGTGGAACACCAAAACGTTCAAGAGGGTTTAATCTTGAAAACACAAGCAAATATAATATACGTAGATAATACTTGGGCGGCAAACCCTCGATTAGACCTCTTTCTCAAAACACGCACAAGCAAGCGGAGGAAACGAGGCGGCGCGAAGCACTTAACAGCCTTTTTCCTTTAGGTCGTGAAATACAACCGCCTTATACCCACCTTATAGTTTGTGTTAATTGAAATTAAGCCTCACGAAAGTATTTATCTATTTTGCCTTTAAACTTTTGCTTTGGATTCGAATACAATGATCGAGTGATGAAATCCCGAATCAAGGTTGTGATTTCTCACGTATTTGGAGTACTTGTATATTTATTTGTTCATACGTAAATACAATATAGTAATAATATATTCACAAGAAAAACGAAAACCAATATATCTACAATATAGTAAATGATTGTTGTGTGTTTAATTTAGTAAAATTAAACACGATTTATTTGGATATTATACTATAATAGATAAAAATAATAAAAATGAGTATGTACGATATTCACGCTTTCCAAAAATGAAAAGCAAAAACGCACTACTCACACAAACACGATACTAATAATAATGGCACACTAAACACCTCCCCGGCAGCGGCGCCAAAATGATAGGAGTAGAAATACGCGTTTAGGAAAACAACGTATAAATGCGGTAAGTATTAATCGACACGATTTAATGAAAAACCGTGAAGACGAATAAATTCCAAGTTCGTTCTCGAAGGAGGTGTGTGTATTAATGTGCCAATATATATAAAATCAATGTTTGGATTAGTGACGTTTTTGGTTTAAAGAGAGAAAAATAAAAGACGAGCTACGACTACGTTTAAACTACGACGAATTAACGTAAAACGCGAACATAAATACGTAAAACGTGACGAAATTAAAAATAAAACCTAAAAATTAATTAAATGATCAAAATAAGTCTTAAATAATATAAATGAGAATAAAAATCCAACAAATATATTTTTAAACCTTTTATTAATTAAATATTCAATTTTTAATGCTAATTAAAGCCCAAAAATTAAATATAATTAACAAAATGCCCAAAATATTAATTTATTGAACTAATAAATCACTTATATTATTTAAAGACTAAAAACTATTTTTTCTAAATTTTAAAAACTATTTTTCTATTTTTAAATAACTAAAACTATTTTTAAACTAAAATACTCATAAAAAATAATAAAATAATGCCAAAAATAATTTGACAACTTTAAAAATCCTAAAGTGCTCTAATGAACAGTAGAAAATTGAAAAAGTTTGGAAAAAGTAAAAATTTGCACTAAAAGACAAAACTGAATAATAATTAAACCATAATTAACCTAAATTAATTATAAAAAATAATTAAAAAGTGAACAGTGACTAATTTTTAAACTAAAAATCTTAAATTAATTTTCTTAATCTATAAAAAATTTTAAAACTGAAAAATATAAACTTTTTACACCAAAAGACAAAATCTGAATAATTAAAAAGTAATTAAAAATGCAAAATAATCCAAAAAATATAAAATGAACAGTAATGTAAAAACTAATTAAACAGAAAATCAAGAATAAAAAAAAGAAAAATAATGGAAAAAGTTTTAAACCCTAATTCCTATTTAAGGTCACAAAAGACAAAAAATGAAAGAAACTGACAATGACACTTTCCTTGTTCCTGTCTTTTAGCTAAGCAGTGGGAAAAAAGAGCCAAGCAGTGGGAACTTGGTTCCCACTGATAGTACAAAAATTGAGGTCTGGTGCTTAAAAGCTTGATTTCAAGCTCGTTCTTTGGAATTAATTGGCAACAAAGGCACCCCCACACTCATGGAAGTGTGGGGAGTCAGATTAGGCAAGAAAAACACCAAGCACAATACAAATTTCAACCACAAATTGCACAAATTCAGTCACTGTTAACAAGAAATGGGTCTGATGAACAGTAACTGATCTAAATGGCAAATAGATGAATTTCAGAGCTCAAATACTTGCACCAAACTAAACCAATTCACACAAAGCTAGTAACAAGCCCTAGGTTATCAGATTAACTAGCAATGAGCAAGATGGTGGGCAAAATTAAACTAAAACAAAGGCAGAAAATAAGGTTTAACTGATTTTAGCTAATATTACCTAAAAAATGAGCATGCAATCTATTTAAAACCTATTAAACATAAAAACTATAGACTGCTTTATACCTTATCCACCTAATGAAGTGTGTTTAAGCTAGATTCAAGCCAAAATCTTGTCAATCTCTTGCCTTAAACCCTATTCCCAAACACCCTTTTAAAATCAGAAAGTGACTTTTTTCAAACAAAACTTAAGCAAGCACAAACCAAACTGATTTCTACTCAATCTAACATGTAAATAAACTTAAATAAAGCACAATCAAACAAGAAAAACAACATGTAGCAACTCAAACACAAAAATCACATAAATTTTCACATAAAGTTCAATAAAAAAGAAATAAGAGGTTCAAGCCTTACTTATGGGGCTGATGCCTTTCTTAAACAATCTTTGAGCTTATGGAGAACTTATAGGACGCTTTGCTGAAGTAGAGAAGTGCTGGTGTTGACCATCCAGTCAACACCCAATATGTCTTCACACTTAAAACAAGATGGAATGATAAACAGCTTATGTACCTGCCAAGAAAACAAGAGAGACACAAATAGTGACCTGTGGAGAAACCAAGAAGCTATAGACAAGCTTATTAAATAAGCTGCTACAGCTTATGGCTTATAAAAAAATATTGAAAACAGATTTTTCTTCCTTGAAATAAAATTCCTTTTGAGAGCTATAAAACCTTGACAAAAGTTTAACAAAAAGCTAAAACCATTTTCAAACATCCACTATCACTTCAGTTTGATCTTGGATTCAACTTTATGAAAGAACTTTTTTAACAAATTTTTAGAACACGAATTTGCACATCAATTTTGAACCAAGCTGAAACCTTTTAAAAACTTAAACCATTACTTGCTAAGTTACCCACAACATTATACTAAAACAGTAAGAATAAGGAACTCAGCTTATGCACATTTGATTAAAAACACTGTAAATATTCATTAAATAAAAAAAAGTACATAAACTGGAACAAAGAAACACAAGTCACAAACCGACTTGTATTTATACTGGGAAATAGAAAATACTAGAAGAATGATTAAAATAATACAAGGTATACAAAACCCTAAACCCTAGTACATTGAAAGTCCAAAAATGCCCTTGTGGTCTTGGCTGAATCTTGGTCAATCTTCATCATGTGATGTGCCAGCTGGTGCATTTTGATCTTGAACGTTCATCTCAACTTTGGGACCAAGGAATAAGCCATATCCGTTTGATTTCTGTCAAGATGCTTAATTTGCTATTTTGGGGGTGGCAGGGGAGCACGGGTAGGGCCCAAGGAGTGAGTGGGTGAGTGGTTAAAGATGTGGGTTTTGGTTTACTCACCACTAATCATTATTCTGGAGTTAATTGGCCCATAACCCTTTGTTTTGAGTGAATTGAGATTTTAGGGTTTATGATGATGGGGTGATTAGCAGGGTGGGGTTTAATCGTTTTTTAGGAAAGATTAGTTTAACAAGTGTGTTTACCCCCAATATTAATAAACTGTTTAACAATTCAGTTTAAAAAATAAAGTGGGAAGTGACGTGGCTGGGGGGGGGGGTTCGTTTGATTGGTTGAGGGGAGAGAGAGAGTGATGTGTCAAGATACAAGTGGTGGAGGGTAGTTTGTGTGTCTGGACAAAACAAGCCCCCTATGTTTCATTCTTTCTTCATTTTGTATTTTAACATCAAAAGTCCAAATCCCTTTGTTATGACTTTTAGCAACTTGTCATTTTTGGCACATGTTTATTCCAAACTTTTATCAAGGACTCTTAATGCACATTATGCATTCTTCAAGGACCAAACTTGCACATAATCAACATTATAAGGACCCAAATGCAATTATGAGTTTTGCAAGGGTATAAAATGTCAAGTCTTCCAAAGTTGAGGGACCATTCTTGCCAATCTTCAAAACTTCAAGGTCATTTCTGTAAATTCCATATTTGGGCCCGGTTTCTTGTGCGGCTTCGTTTCCCGTGTTCGTTTTTTCTTGATTCCTTTGATCTTTTGGTGAATTCACGATATCCATACCTAAAATACACAATGAACAAACACAGGCATATATTGGGGTATTTTGATGATATTTTAAGCGTTTTAAGCCCGACTTGGACGATGAGACTATGTATAAATACAGTCTCATCACTAGTATTATATAAACACACAAATAAATATAGTATAAAATGTGAATTAAAACCCACTAACTTATATATTACATTTATATAAATATGTATAAGGATAAATAAATGGACATTTTATAAAATGGTAGTTTGATAAGTTTTATAAGTTATAAAACTATAAACATGATTTTTACGTCTTTTCGGCTAAAACCGAAAGATTAACGTTTTTGTTAAATAAAACTAGGACGGTTGGACCCGTCTAATGTAAATTTTTATAAACTCATATACTGATATATAAACATATATAACAAGTAAAAACGGATAAAACCCGAACTATACAACATACGGACATTAACGGGCTAAGTTAACGTTATTAGACTAATAATACCACAAAATGGGCTAAAACACTTATAAACTTATTTATTGGGCTTAACCCATTTAGGCCCAACATGTAAAGTGTGAATACTGATAATAAAAGTATAAAATGGATTAATACAATTTAAAGAAATAATAATAAGCTTATTGGAGTTAAAACATGTAAATAGGTAAAACTAGTAAACTAGTATAAAAGTTATCAACACATAACACTAAAATGAGTAAATGTGAATATGTAAACCCACTTGATCATCATATATATAAAATCATCATATGTATACATAATTTTTATTTTTATAAAGTCATTGGACATGAGTCTAAGACGAGTATTATTTGTCTAGGTTTCCGTGATTGAAGCACGTACCGTACGTCCGAATTGCCAATAACCCGCCTTCCCACATCAACGTGAGTTCATAGCCTCGCACTCTTTTAAATGTTTTTATGAAATATTTTATAAACCCGCGAGGGAGATAACATGTTAGTTTTACTATAATAGGACACCATTTGTCCCGATTGCTTGTTTATTAATTTGGACCCGAATGATTATATGACCTGATGAATGATTAAATGACCCGATAGATGAAATAAAATGGATTATTAAAGTTAGGTTATGTCACTAAAAGTCCCATTAGCATGAATTGTGAACTACCGGGATTTGGTAGACGCTTATGCATATAATAGTACTATTTGGGGACGATCACCCTAGTTCGCGCCTTGACGGTTGATCCCCGTCGTGCCACTTTGATTGGTAAGCGAATTTATGTATGAGAAGATTACACAAGCGTGATAATTGTGACGACACGCTAATTTAGATGGGCAAATTGAGTTTCGGGCTAGCTACCCGTTGTTTGGTTTAGTAAGGTAACAATGTCATGAGGCTTGTAATAATCCAATTAACGAAATACTGCTTTAAGCATTAAATTACGATATATTGCCTGACTAGCAATACGGGGTCTTACTATTGATATTATGTTCGTGTTTTGGTTTTCATAACCATAATCATATAACGGTTTTTATTTAACTCCATACAACGCTATAAAACGTATTGTATGATATTTTTACGACATTGGTTCGTATAATAATTTTGAAGGCGAAAGCCTATATTATGATTTTGATAAGGATTTGTATAAAATGACTTTGGCTATTTTATGGCCTATTACAATGAATTGTACAAAATGATTTTCAGTAATAATTTTATACCGATGTTATATTGATGGATTTCATTAAACTCTATGAATTCACTCGGCGTTATCGCTGACCCTTTTCTTTTAACATGTTTTATCTCAGGTACTTGAAGGTAATTCTCGGGAAGACAACAAGAATTCATGACCCGCACCTAAATACTTATTTTCATTCAAATGCTTTGTAAAACCTGTATTAAATATAATGACTTGGGACCTATGTAACTTTGATATTTATGAATGGAAATGCTTTATTATTAAACGACGCGATTTTTATGCGTTGTCTATGATGTGAGTAATGTGCTATCCCGTAACACCAACGAGTCTTCCGCTGTATTGAGTTGTATAAATTTGGGGGTGTTACATTTTGGTACCAGAGCTCTCGTTATAGAGAACGAAAGATTTTTAAAAGTAAGGTTTTGAATAAAACATTTCAAAACCTTTTAACTAAAAACATTTTTCTAAAAATGTCTAAAAATCTTTTGACTATAACGGTGCCGAAGAATTCCCGAGTTACCGACAAGGCCAGACTGAGAAGTGTTATTTTAATATATATATAACTTGGATTATATATATATGATGTAATTTGATTACATGATTGTTTGATGATTATTTTGATATTTATACGAGGTATTTATACGACATAGATTGTCACAAGGAACCCTAAATCCCCTAGTAAATTAATCGAAGCTATTCTCGTAGGAATTCTAGCTATCCTATATCTAAACCAAGTTGTGGATATTTATGATCCCAACAAATGGTTGATATTCGTAGAAATGTTGATATTAGTTGATTACGATATTAAAGAAGAATTGGCGAGATTAAATCTGATATCGATGTCATGACGATCTTTCCTTATAGAGTGGAGTTTGACAAAATGTTACCACCTAGAAAGATGTCATCTGATTTGTTGTCACCCAATTCTTAAATTTGAAATCGAAAGGGTGAATGTTGCACTTGAGGCTGTCAACGGAACCATTACCCAAAAGCCTCATTCCACTAGTACCTTTCCGAGAAGTCTAATTGAATGTATGAGTTATTTCATACTAGTGACTCATTTGATAACTATTGTTGTAAGAGCTATAGGATTGGAAATTAAGTGTTGATCATATTGAGCTATTATTGCACTTTGAAGGTTTAAGAATAAGGTTGTAAGTATTGGAGAATGAGGTAGGATATCGACTTGAGTATAAGTTGATTAAGACTTGAATAAAGTAAAATTTAACCCGTATGGAATATGAGATTGTTAAAAAGGAAGTCATTAAGTTCTGTGATTGAATTATAAGGTTTTAATTGATTTTTGATTCGTGTTAACGGTTGTTCCTAGGCCATTGTCCAATGACGAGGATGCCCAGTGTCCAATAAATAAATTGAAGAAATCTTCTTCTAAATTGGGACCGATGGATCTTCCGGGACAGGTGGGACACCTAATGACTATTGTAGATTAGTATTCATTGTGGTATCTTTTAAAAATCCCTAACTTAACTGAGACATCAGTTGGTAGGATGAGTTCTGAGAATTGTATGACATAGTGACACGTAATGTGTTACGTTACAATTTTGACTTGTTTGTGATTAATGAAAAAGACTACCTTTGATTGCTAAATTCTACATGTATCGATGTTATCTATCCTTTATTGCTTTATCCTAATGTTCACATTAGTGATGCAACCAATGAACAAGTAATCATCTCGGTTTGAGTTACGTTGTGAATTATTCTTTTTGAGTGCCATCAAGGTCATGAACCTCATGATTATTTAGCTAAAGCTCATTTCCTATCATATTGTAGTTAGTTCTTGGTGAACAAGCTTTCATCACTCTTTTGCAGATCACTCATTGTTTTTATAAGATAAAACCGTATCCATTGAGAAAAATTGAATTTTCATCGCTATAAGGATTTTTCAAAGTAAGATTTATAAGTGACTGTTATCAAAATGAGGTTGTTTATAAAGTACCTTGGAAAAATTAACTGTTTTCATAACAAAGAAAATCTTTGTAAATTTATTCTTGATTCTTATTTAAGAATTAAGCATGAAAATGTTTTTATTATAAACATGATGATAAAATTTTGACGAACTGAGTATTGCATCGTTATCTTTAAATTGTATATAGTTACGCGCCTACATACAATTTGGAATGGACCATGCAAGTCTGATTAGTAGTCACCATAAAACTGATTAATACACACTACATTTTCTTTGAAGATTGCGAAAGATTAAAATTTTATGAGATCTGCAAGAAGTGAAAATAGGGACATAGTGTTAGGGACACCTACATATGTGCCTGTAACATCTATCCTTCTGAGTTGAATTTACTCATCTGTGGAAATTGTCTTATTTGACAATTGACAATTCTTTCTTGTCCAATTCTCCCGTAGTGAGATTCTTAGGAAAAGTATCTGATTACCGAGTGTTGATACCCGACTGGATGTATCGACGTTCCTATCATTCCTTTTGATTTGATTTCATTAGAATGACCTGGGTAACGATCCGAGGAGCTTTCGAATGCATACTCAAATTATGAAAACATGGGATATATTCATATTCGTTAAATGTTTTCGTCTGTATCTGATTTGAAATTCTCTCGCATAGATTATGCGTTGACCTTACTCTTTTAAGGTTAGTTATGTCTCCAGCTAGCCCTGAATTTGTGAAGGATTATGAGTTGTTATTAGCCTTTTGAGAAGTTCACATCTTATCAACGGTAATGAAACTGGAAAGTTGATAATTCTAGTAGAATGGATTGATTGATTATGACATGACGACATTGTCTTAATTGATGGGAACTCGAGTAGAATTTCCCTAAATGATAAGATGATAATTATCAAAAGTGATCTAAATAATTCTTGATGAATGATCATATCCTGCATTTAGACTTGAAATTATACCGTGAATGGTTGTGAATTAGTCATAGATACTATAATCTAGAAAGAACTTAACATGAATGTATTAAAAGATGTTTCTGTTATCTGAAACTTTAGGAGGTATTTGCTGGTGAATTACCTAGACTTTCGCTAGTAAGGCAAGTTGAAATTGGTATTGATCATATTCCCGGTGCTGCACCTGTGGCTTGTGCACTGTACGTCAGCACCATCTAAATTAAAGGAATTACCGTACAACTGAGAGAGTTGTCGGAGAAAGATTTTATTCTACCGAGCTCGTCATCATGAAGAGCTACGGTGTTATCATTCCTTATATTTATAGATTACTGTGAACTGAGTAAATTGATAATTGAAAACGATATCCATAACTCGAAATGGAAGATTTGTTCGATCATTTACAAGGTTCTAGCGTATGTTTTAAAGATTTGATCCACGGCATGGTTATTATCAACTTCGCGTCTGCGAAAAAGATTATCTATTCCAATCACTACATCCGGTACTTGTAATGAACGTTATGAGTTTCACGTGATGTCGTTTGGATTGACTAATACGCATGTAGTATTCATAAATTTGGTGAATCACGTGTGTAGGCTGTAATTTGATAAATTCATGCTTGTGATCATTAAGGACCATTTGTTTGTTTATATGTATAAGAAGGAGTTAGAAATTATTTATAGATTTCCCTAAATTGGCCGAACAATGAAAACTTGTGCCTTGAGTATTTAACATGTGATTAAAGACTTAATCATTTACACTATTTTACCGTGTGATTAATAAGATAATGGGATCTATATTGACTTTTCAAAAATTAAGAGCCCTTTTAAGACTTTTGGCTTTACCAAAAAGAAAGTGCAAATATATTTTGACAAATGTTTTAACAAAGGATTTCTAAGGGATTATTCCCTTATACACAAATCATTTAACTAAACTTCTGCTTAGGGGTAAATGTTTGTGTGTACTTCTAGACAACTTAAGAAGAATTAAGGAAACCATTTAAACCATGATTTGAAATTTGAAACGACACTTTTTGCTTTTTAACTAATAAAATTTTGACCCAAGTATAAGCAAAGATTTTTCAAACATTTACGAATCTTATTAATTATTTTCGATAAATCAGCAAAAATCGTGTTAATAAAATTCAAATTTATTTTGAACATTTTCACATAATTTGACGGACTAAGAAATTTAAAATCTTTACGTTTACGTTTCATAAAAATTGAATTTTTATTATTTAATTACTTGTAATAATTATCGACGCTTTAGACGCTGGACTGAGCAAAACTGATAAAAATGATAGCTGAAACAAAACTGAAACTTAGAAAATGTGAAGAACGAAACTTTTAATGAATGTAAATACTGACACGTTATGTAGAAAAGGATAAAGAACCAATTAGGATGTGTTCCTTAGTAATGAAGGTGCAAAATAAAATTGCCGAACAATTTAAATATGAACGATGTTTGTAAAAAGGATAATGTAGATAAAAGGCCGCTTATGGTTGCCTGAATATAGAGGATACTGAGATGTAGTCATGTTGGAATCTTGTAAGTATAAGTATTCTATTCCTGTCATTTCTGATTAAATGTATCATTATCAGAAGAAGTTGTACTAATGGCAAATTATGAAGGCAGACATCGCCTCATACATTAGTAAACGTCTAACTATTGCAAAGGTCATCATCTGAATTTGATTCGATTTGGGTCATCATCGACAGACTGACCAAATATGCTAATATCATTCTCGTTAATGATAGATTCTTGATGAAGAAATTGACTCTTTTGTATTTAAAGGAGTGATGTAAACATAGTGTGCCTGTATCGAACATCTTTATCAAGATCCTCGCTTCGCATCGAATTTCTAGAGATTTGCTCAGAAGTCATTGGGAACGAACCTTGATGAGAGTACTGTTTACCACCCCAAATCGAAGGGACGAGGTAAAGTAACAATACAAAACACTAGAAGTCTTGTTTTATGTTTAAATGATTGACCTTTGGTAATGAACCGTATAATCGTTTTCCTTTGGAGAGATTATCATTGATAATTATCGTGTTAGGATCGAGATCGAATCTTGTTAACATTTATATATTAGAGCATCTGTAAGCAGGAGTTGAGATGAAGACACCCGACATACACCCATTGTGAGTTGGACATGTCTTTTAGGTTTAAGGTTTCCTATGATGGCAAACCTAACCTTACAAAATACTCGACCCGCGAGACCTGAAATGATTGTTGAAATTAGGATCTGATTATTGACTGCCGGTAGTGGGCAAGAGGTTATGTGAATATGAAATGTAGATCTTGAAGTGCCAGATGGGTAGCGAAGTTATGCCAAAAATTTTAACCATGGAAAATGAATTGATGATCTGAAAGATCATGGGATATAAGTTCCCGTTGTATGGGACCATAGAGATGATGTAAAAAGATATGTTTGAAAGGCATATAAGCTGGATCTACCCTAGGACTTCAAGAGCTGCATGAATTATGTTTCGTATATCGAACTTGACGAAATGTCTATCAAGTGAGAATCTGATTGTTTCTTAGTAGTGTTTAGATCGGCGAAAAGTTGCATTCATCAGAAACCCGTGAACATCATGGATAGAGAAAGTAAGTCAACATTTAGCCTGATCTTATTCCCGTAGTTATGTTTGATGAAACTCGCGTATTGTAATGAATTACACTTGTGAGAAAAGACCGAATGTGGAGGAAATACCCACATGGCTTTAACTCTATAAGAAGCGAGTAGTAAGATGATCTTTGAGGACAAAGATCCTGTTTAGGGGTAAATGCTGTGACAATCCGTCAATTTATGGTTTATATTTTATTTTCAATATTTAATTGAAAATATTATTTTAAAGTTATATTATGATCTCACTTATTTTTGGGAAGTAATTTGGATTTACGTCTTGAAGTAGCATCGACTACGTCTAAACCGGAGGATTCTACGATATGTGCTTACGTTTACATACACCGTTTTTGGTGACAGTCCGACATTTCAGAAAATAAATTTATCCGTGAATATTATTTTGAGATTTTAAATTTGTATTGGTTCATAAACTCACAAATTTACGAGAAGAGATTAGGACGTACGATTTTAATTTAACGTCCTTTACGACTAAACCAGAAACCTTAGGATTACGTATTTACGTTTTCGAACTCCGTTTTTGATGAGACAATTTTTATAAGATTCGTTTTGTGCCGTTGATTCATAATTTATAAAAACGTTTTTCGTAAAACGACCCGAGGGCACGTAAATCGAGGAAACTAGAATCAAGGAATACCCGTAATTAAATGGGGATGAGACAAGTAAAACTTGCCCCACCCCCACTACATGGGATGGCAAGCTTATTGAACACACCTTTGAGGTGTCAAACATGTAAGCTAACAAGTTACACTTGTCTAGTTAAGCTTACAATGTAAGCCACCAACACATCAAAACCACTAACTAGCAAAAACACATTCCATTAGCTCCATTTTTCACATGCAAAACAACACACACATCTCTCTCTCTAGCCACTTTTGGCCGTCCACTTCCACCACCACCACTACCATGATTCATAAAATTTAACCATAAACCTTATGTTATTTCTACATATGATGATGCCCTTTTGAAGATATGAAGATTGGTGCAAGTTTTAACATCTAAAAAGGAGTTTCTATGGAGTCTTAGGGCTGATTTTCCACAAGGAGTTCTTGAAGATGGGCTTGGTTTATCACAAGTTTCTCCATCAAAATCCATGTCTTAAACACAACCTACATAATCTTTTTGGTATAAAGATTGTTCTTCCCATCCTTCTTTTTATTTTGATTATGTAATCATGTATTTTCTTTCCTATTGTATATGTATATGATGAATATATGATGATAAAAATATTGTGTGGGGATTTGGTGTTGATAATCATGGGTAAAAAGATGAAAAACTATATGTAAAAGTGGTTAATCTTGCTTAATTTAGTAGGCTGTATAAAAACAGTAACTAACCACAAGATAAACTGATAAAATGGCAAAGTGGAATCAATATACAGTAATTATAAGATGTCATACACATGTGAGAGTTGGCCATACAATGGAATCATTATAATGAGTGAGATATGATCAAAACAAGTTTAGAGTACCAATCTGAATAGTCAGTTTTGGACGGATTGTTAAGGATATTTAGAGTTGGATTGAGAAGTAGCTAAAACTAAGTTTATTGTAGAACATATGATGTAGTTTTTGGTGTCTAAAAATGAGCTTCTATCTCCTTGTAGAACTCAAAATATGGTAAAAATGGTGAAAGTGAAAGTAAAAATCAGATTTTGGGAATTAAAGTATAATAGTATTATATAAGCACTCAAATAAATATAGTATAAAATATGAATTAAAACCCACTAATTTATATAATACATTTATATAAATATGTATAAGGATAAATAAATGAAAATTTTATAAAAATGGTAGTTTGATAAGTTTTATAAGTTATAAAACTATAAACATGATTTTTACGTCTTTTCGGCTAAAACCGAAAGATTAACGTTTTTGTTAAATAAAACTAGGACGGTTGGACCCGTCTAATGTAAATTTTCATATAATCATATACTGTTATATAAACATATATAACAAGTAAAAACCGATAAAACCCGAACTATATAACATACGGACATTAACGGGCTAAGTTAACGTTATTAGACTAATAATACCACAAAATGGGCTAAAACACTTATAAACATATTTATTGGGCTTAACCCATTTAGGCCCAACATGTAAAGGGTGAATACTGATAATACAAGTATAAAATGGATTAATACAAGTTAAAGAACTAATAATAAGCTTATTGGACTTAAAACATGTAAATAGGTAAAACTAGTAAACTAGTATAAAAGTTATTAACACATAACACTAAAATGAGTAAATGAGAATATGTAAACCCACGTGATCATCATATATATAAAATCATCATATGTATACATAATTGTTATTTTTATAAAGTCATTGGACATGAGTCTAAGACGAGTATTATTTGTCTAGGTTTCCGTGATTGAAGCACGTACCGTACGTCCGAATTGCCAATAACCCGCCTTCCCACATCAACGTGAGTTCATAGCCTCACACTCTTTTAAATGTTTTTATGAAATATTTTATAAACCCGCGAGGGAGATAACATGTTAGTTTTACTAAAATAGGACACCATTTGTCCCGATTGCTTGTTTATTGATTTGGACCCGAATGATTATATGACCCGATGAATGATTAAATGACCCGATAGATGAAATAAAATGGATTATTAAAGTTAGGTTATGTCACTAAAAGTCCCATTAGCATGAATTGTGAACTACCGGGATTTGGTAGACGCTTATGCATATAATAGTACTATTTGGGGACGATCACCCCAGTTCGCGCCTTGACGGTTGATCCCCGTCGTGCCACTTTGATTGATAAGCGAATTTATGTATGAGAAGATTACACAAGCGTGATTATTGTGACGACACGCTAATTTAGATGGGAAAATTGAGTTTCGGCCTAGCTACCCGTTGTTTGGTTTAGTAAGGTAACAATGTCATGCGGCTTGTAATAATCCAATTAACGAAATACTGCTTTAAGCATTAAATTACGATATATTGCCTGACTAGCAATACGGGGTCTTACTATTGATATTATGTTCGTGTTTTGGTTTTCATAACCATAATCATATAACGGTTTTTATTTAACTCCATACAACGTTATAAAACGTATTGTATGATATTTTTACGACATTGGTTCGTATAATAATTTTGAAGGCGAAAGCCTATATTATGATTTTGATAAGGATTTGTATAAAATGACTTTGGCTATTTTATGGCCTATTACAATGAATTGTACAAAATGATTTTCGGTAATAATTTTATACCGATGTTATATTGATGGATTTCATTAAACTCTATGAATTCACTCGGCGTTATCGCTGACCCTTTTCTTTTAACATGTTTTATCTCAGGTACTTGAAGGTAATTCTCGGGAAGACAACAAGAATTCATGGCCCGCACCTAAATACTTATTTCCATTCAAATGCTTTGTAAAACCTGTATTAAATACAATGACTTGGACCTATGTAACTTTGATATTTATGAATGGAAATGCTTTATTATTAAACGACGCGATTTTTATGCGTTGTCTATGATGTGAGTAATTTGGTATCCCGTAACACCAACGAGTCTTCCACTGTATTGAGTTGTATAAATTTGGGGGTGTTACAGTTTCAAGGGTTATTTTTGCCACTTTTGAATATTTCAAGGACTGATCTTGGACATTCTTGATCTTCAAAGGTCTTCAATGTATCTTTGACTTAATGAGGGACCATTATTGACAATTTAGAATTGTTGAAGGACTAAACTTGCCATTTCTTCAAAGTTGAAGGACCTTTTTGTAATTTTGACAAACTTAAGGGACCAAACTTGTAATTATGAATATGTAAGGGTTTTAAGTGTCATTTATTCATAAATTGAGGATCAATCTTGTACATCTTCAAGTCTTCAAGGGTTTTTCTTTAAGAAATCCATAACTAGGGCCCGGTTCATTGTACGGCTTCGTTTCTCGTGTTCGTTTTTCCTTGTTTCTTGTGATCTTTTGTCTTTTTCACGATATCCACACCTAAAACACATAAGTAAACAAATACAAGCATATATATGGTATATTAATGACATTTTATACATTTAAAGCCCGAAAAGAACGATGTGATCATGTATAAATGCCATCTCATCACTAGGTATATTTAGAAAGAATTGCAAATACAAATCCTAGACAAGAAGCCAAAAACTTGATATGCGATCTTTCCACACATTGGGTTTTAAATTTATAACAAGAATTACCAATATAATTAGGAACACAAATTCGAGCAAGTATACTCTAGTCATGTTGCAATTAGGTTGGTAAATCAAGGTCGTCCCATGGGACTTGGTTATACTCAAGTGTAGTTGTTTGTAACAATGGTAAGTATGATTTTCACGATCACACCACTATGAGAATCGTTAAAGGCATAAGCACACAAAGAACATACATGTATGGTCAAATGATCATATAGACATATGGATGCATAATTTGGAGAACATATTAAAGATAATCCTTTCGACCTATAGAACCAATAATAAGACACTAGTGCTTTATAAATCAAGTATACATAGGTATCAATCAAGTGGTCACTCATGAGCCTTATGCCTAAACCAATAACAACAAGAATCCTTTCGGCCCATAGACCTGGTGTTATCATTTTGATATGTTTCATTTACTTGAAAGATGATTAGAACAATATATTCAAAAGACTCCTTTCGACCTATAAAATAGATTAAACCATTACTTGTTATGTTTATTAAGTCTCTTGCACAATCTTCACAAGCACAAGACCAAATCATTTATTGATTAATGAATTGACATCAACCATGTTGAGAATAATTTCGACATATAGACTCAACAATGATTAACCAAATTGACAAACAAGAACAAGTTCTAATTCAACAAAATATAATGTTATCACCACAATCCAATGACAAGCACTAATAAAATCCAAACATCCATTTATCACAAGTTATCATATAAACAGCACAAGTATCACAACATTCACAATATCACAAACACAATAATCACCATGAACATAAACATAAACTACATTGAATAATGAAGAAGAAGTTACCCAACATTAGAATCCATAGTTACAAAGTATCCAAATGATTCTACCCAAATGAACAGCCAATATACAATTCGTCCTACCCATAACCTTCTTGGACATCAACCTCTTGGTGTGAGTATAGAGCCTTTTGGGGTGTTTGGGAATAAGGATTGTTGGAGATTGGATTGTTTATGGTGTGTGGCTTTCATCTCTACTTCTTCCATGTATTATAACATGAACATGGTAACCAATTCCACCACCCCTCACCACTTGGGTGAGGGGTGTTACCAAAATCGCAGAAATATGGGAATATAGAATGTAGAAGATGATGATTGAGAGTGTGATATTGAGTATAAACACTACCCCATGGGTTTTATTTATACTTGAATTCTCCTTGGCCACCAAGTAGTTTTCTTGGAGAAAAAGGTGAGTAATATTTCAGGGAAATGAAGTAATGAAGAGAAAATGAATGGTCTCTAGGTGTTATGGAGTGATTAAGTTTGCTTGGAGATGTGGAAGATATGTTTAATGTGAATTTTCCAAAATCTGTCAGGGTAACTTGCCGGCGGCAGCAGGAGTGTTGCCGGTGGCAATTGGGCATTGATTTGCCGCTGGTGGCAACTGAGAGATGGTTTGTCAGCGGCAGCAATCATGTTGCCGGTGGCAACTAGGCCAACTTTCCCAATTTTCCCTTCTAGTCCTTCTTCTTTGTTTCTTCCACCTTTCTTTCTTCCAAACTTTCCAATACTCTTTATTATTGTATTATTTATCATAAGAGAGCTACACTTTCATGTCTCGCTCATCTTTTCACCTCCAATTCACGTCTTTTCTTCATTTATCGTGATGTAACCATTGATGAACCTACAATAGCAAATAAGCATCATTAAGTATCATATGTTCATAATAATCACATAAATATATGCATAAACACCACAAATACGCTCATATAAATATGTTAGATTTGAGCGTTATCAAATCCCCTCACACTTAAATTTTGCTCGTCCTCGAGCAAGGAAAAGAAAAACTTTGTTTGACCTCAAGCAAATAAAATAAAAATAAGGTTAAAAACAAAATGACTAAGTTCTAAAAGATAAGAAATTTTTAAAATTCTATGAAAAAGTGAAAATCTTTTTGTTTTTTCATAGAAATGGCTAAAGGTGCAAACCCCCTCACACTTAAGAGGTTGCTTGTCCTCAAGCAAGTAAAAGAAAATATTTTTGGGATTTTTTTTATATGAAATCGCTAAAGGTGCAAACCCCCTCACACTTAAGAGGTTTCTTGTCCTCAAGCAAATAAAGAAAAATATTTACCACATGGTGCATGAAAATGGTTTAGAAAAATAAGATGAAAATCTACCAAGTACAAACAAGACTAAATCAAATGGCATTAGCACCAAGTGTACACATCTAAAGAGGACTTTTATTGGGTTAAGGCTAAGGATTTGGGTTAATGGGTATGGATAAGACATGGGATCTTTATAAGAGGTGTCACGAATATACAAGTTAAAAGTCTAAGTCCCATGTTGCTAGTTACCGGACATATCACAAGCCCAAAAATGATCATAGCTACGAGCTTTATTCATCACATATCGATCAAAACATACACATATAACGTCTTAGCCCATTGGCTAATCGATATCAAAACATACTTCGTCTTCCTTCATCTTCATAATATAGCTCATTGGCTTTATTTGTCATCACTTTTTTTGTTACTATTTTTTGATGAATTATTCTTTTTCTTTCTTTTTCACTTTTCTCATCCTCCTCTTTTTTTTATTTCAACAAACATCACATGCTCCCCTCACACTTCGCTTAAGCACACATCACAAAAAATATAAATAAGAAGCGGCCTACTTCATCTTTGTTGAAATGGCACACACACATAGCAAAGTGTGGCAACTAATAATCATCAAAAACGATCCACCATACCAAGCAACTAGCAACCCACCATTTAGACTTCGACAAGGGTTAGGCTAAGATTTAAGGTTAGATAAATTTTTCTTTTTATTGGATTTAACAAAAATGAAAAGAATGGCTCAATGGGTGTTCTAAGTGTATCTAGCACTAAACGAGAGTGCTAACAAGAGGATATGAGAGGTTAGCTAATCGATGAAACTAGCTAAAGAGAAAATTGGAAAAAGCTATTTGGGTTTTATTCCTAAGGTTGCCTCTTTATCACGCATATACACTTATATCACACAAGTGTGATCTCACTAAAACTTATTTTAACTTTTTATTTCATTTTTAATTTTTAATTTTTAATTTTTTTACACCATGTGGATGATTATTGAAATATATCTACATACAAATGTGTGAAAACATTTAGATCCTAAGGGCAAACAAGTATACAACTTTCGCTCTTTTTTTATAAATTTTTTTATTCTTTTTATATTTTTTTAGCCCCAAAAAATATAGATACTAAAATTGGTTTAGTTTCCTATTTATTTCCCCTCACACTTAAGTTTTGGATTGGAGCCAATGCTAAAAATAAACTTCAAAGCGTGAAAAGTGAGGAAAATAAATAAATAGTCCAAGAGAAACGAAACTTCCCGGGCTAAGAAATTGCAATTGATCTCTATATGATAAGATGCCAAGTAAGGAAGATCAAGCGATTTCATCTCCAACACGTGTATTCACATACAATCCATCAATCACGATCAATCCATCATCCATAAGCTTTATTGAACCTGCCAGATAAACTAAACTACAAAACACGTTAATTTATTAACCACACTTTCTTAGGCAACACGATTGCATTTAGCATATGCAACAAGCCTATAAACCCCTCGGTAACCCCAGTGGACGAGTTGTAGTCTCGTGAGGGTTTCCAGCGAACACACCCACAAAGTTCATACATTAACCACATGAACTTAAACAAGTACAAACAAGCACACATGCAAACAAAATGAAACACACACAAGACAACTAACACAAACAAGAACAAACATTATGCATATATATACATCACACATATGAGAATTAAAAACAATCTAAACATTTAAAAACACAACACGACTCAACAAAAACAAAATACGAAAAACTAATTTTTTTTTTCAATAATAATAAAAAATGACTAATAATTTTAAAGACGAGAGAGATACACTTTATATGATGCCATGGAAATACTAAGAAAGATTAAAACGAAAAATGAACAACTAAAAGAAAAAAATGAGATTTGAGAGCTACTTGACGCTTATGAGTTTATATATTATTTAATTTTTTTTTCACAAAAACTTACTTTAAAACTTCTCCAACTCGCAAAAATATTTAGGGAACGAGTAGGATACGTCTTAGGTAATAAGAATATGATTAGTTGACGTTTTTTTTTTGTTTTTTTGTTTTTTTACTCAAAAATTTTACTACTCGCAAAAATTTCCGGGAAGCAAATAGTATAAGTTTCGAGCAATGGTTTCTATAATTTGTATTTTTAAACCGCAACCAATAATATGTACACAAACTCTCAACACCAACATATTTCACAAATCTAAAAATAAAACTTTATTTTTTAACTAAATGAAACAAAAACACCTAATAGAGGTTTTGTACCAAATCTATTAAACCGGATGGTTTTCAAGACTTGGGTTCTATCCACGGGGTTTGAGAATTTATCGGAGTGAATAAAAATACAAACAAGGCACAAATTTATTAAAACAGGGCGGTTGGGCGGGATATAAGATTTATTAAGACTTGGTTTAGAACTCTAATAAGTGTGTAAACACTTATCCTTTTGCCACTAAAATCAAATAAAATCAAGACCTAATCATGTGTTTTACATCTTAAAGGTCGGAATTACGCGTGGTTTTGTGTTCTGTGTGTTAAATAGGTACAAATGATCAAAAGAAGAGAAAACACGGGATTTCACGGTCAAATATCGAATAAAAGTCAAGAAAAAGTCAAAGACAAAGATCAAAAGACCAAAGTGTGCCAAAGATCACGGAAAACCGACAAAGTCCACTTGAAATTGAAGAAATGATCAAGAACATCGAAATCGAGCCGGAATTTATCTTTTTGAAGTTATTGGGCCAAGTGGGTCCCACATCCGGATAATGGGCTTAAAAGCCCATTTATTGGATTAATAAGGATACAATTTGGAAATCAAGCCCATATGTTGGATAAATAACGGATCAGATGGATTTGCTTAAAGCCCATGAGGTTATGGGACGGATATTGGGCCTTCAAGCCCACATCACAAACAAAACATGTGGAACGAATATTGCAATTCGTTTTGGGCAGTCAAACAGTCAAATACACAAGCGAATAAAGTAAATTGTTATTTACTTGGATAATCTCTGGTCAACCCACTCCCTTCACACAGTCAAACTCCCCAAACGCCCCATCCCTTATCTCCCCACGTGTCATCCACTTCCTTTTTTCCCAAATAAATAAAAAAAAACTTTTACCCTCATCCCCTCATTTGTTACGATACAAACTAGGAGAAGTCATCTCTCCCACTTCCATTTTCCCCCATATCACGCAGACAAACCCTAATTTTCGATCAGTAAAAATCATGAGAAAAAAATGGGGCTTTTACCTTTTTTGGTTGATTCACACCCAAATAAATAAAAACCCCATGAAAATCGCTCCATCCACTCATCCTCTCACCAACGTGGCACCATTGGGTTGGCTGTGACAACTCCCTCCACCAATTCCTCCAATAAGGACCCTCCACATCATCATAGAGAAAGCACAACTAGCACACATCTTGCCACGAGGGCAATCCGTGGCTACAAGGCAGATTCTCCACCGTTTGATCATAAGAGAAAAAAGAGAAGGAAGATTAGCGGCCCAGATTCTTCACCGTGGTCACCAAGGAAGACCTATAAGGTTCGGGGGATCCCTATAAAAACCCCCATTTTCTCCCATGTAATTTATGCTTTTCTTTATTTTTTTATTTTCAGTAAAAATTAGTTATAGGTTTTAATCTTGTAATATTTTCTTTCCAGTATTGTAAGTTTGAATTTTATTAATGAAATATTAAATTCAGTTTTAATTCTTGTCTCGGTTTTGAATTTATAGTTAACTGTTCTCTCTTTTTAATCTGTTTAAAAAAATTATAGTTACTGTTCTTGTATTATTATTATTAAAAAAAAATAATAAAAAAAATATATATATAGAGAAAAGTGTAATATATTTCCCCCACTGGGAAATATAAAAATAGTACTGTTCATATCGACGTTTCATCCGATTGGGGTTCGAAGTTGTTGATGTTGTTGACGAGTTAAGGTGGTGTTCGTTCGGTTTTGCTTCGGTTCATTAAGCTCGCTCAGCGCGACGCTTCTTCCCAACGGATCATCAAAAGGTTCTAATCTTCTATTTAGTTTTTATTATTATTATTTAGTTTAAGCTTATATGATTTATGTTTGAATCTGCTAATTGTTCTCGAGTTTGTTTGGATCTGCCTCGTTTTATTAGATTTATCAGTTTATTTAGGTCGAATTAGTAGCTTATTGATTAGGAGCTTATTTGTTTTCAGGTTTATTTGAGTAGCTTATTTTTCGTTTAGACTTGTTTATCAGTTCCAACTTATTTTGGATATTTAGGAATTTGGCTAATTGCTTAATTGGTCCTTCCTGCTTGTGCTTATATTTGCTTTTGATATTCTGGCAATTTGTTTCCAAATATTAGCTTATGATTGTTTATGCTTATATTAGCTTTTGCTTATTTTGATATCTGCTTATGCTTATATTAGCTTATGATTGCTGTTAGCTGAATGACTTGAGCTTATTTGTTTCCTTCCTGTTTAATTTCATAGGTATAATTTGTTTCAGCTTATTTCTCTTTTGCTTATTTTTAGTTTGATTTCTTGGTACTTGCTTATTTTTGTGCTTATTTTACTGATTTATTTGCTTAAAGAAAACTGAAACAATTGTTCAGTTTTTGACATACTGTCCAAATATCAAAGTTCCAATAAAAAGATCAAAAATATTAGCAAAACTTTGCTACTGCCTAGATTCGAACCCTGGACCTCCTGTCCAGGGGCCAAACGCCTCAACCGTTGTGCTAGCACTCTTTTTATGTTTTGTTCCCATCTATTTCTTTAATATTGCGTATTTTTAGGATAGGCAGTTTTAAAGTTTAATTAGTTTTAATCGTTTTAAAGTTTGTTATTATTTAATATTTACTTTATTCAGATTTTTAAATAGATATAAAAAGGAAAAAAAAATATAATATAGTTTTAATTTTTAATTACTATTATAAATTCTAAATTAGATTTCTTTTAAAAGTTTAGTTTAGAAATTTAGTTAGTAGATTTTAATTATAAAGTACTAGTTTAAAATTAATTAGTTTAAATAGACTTAATTAAAAGTTTTTGAGTTTTATTGATTAGTTAAAGTTTATTTTCAAAATTAATAGGTAATTAAGATAGTTTTCTTCAAATTAAATAGATTTTATTATTAAATAGTTTAGTTTAAAATATAAAAATATTGACACCAAAAACAAGTTAAGTAGAAACGATTAATTGGAAATCAATTCGGGTGAGTCGAGGAAAAACGAACTTGTTTTCAATAATGGCCCAAGCCTCGTTCATGGTTTTCACAAGAATATTGCCCCCCGTGGCACTATTAAGTGAGTCTTGGTCGTTTAGAGTTAAACCATTATAAAACGTGTTGATTTGATGAACTTTAGTAAAACCGTGTTGTGGACATTTTCTCAAAAGATCTTTAAAACGATCCCAAGACTCACTAAACGTTTCCCTATATTTTTGCTCAAAGTTGATTATTTCATTCCTTAAGGAAGTGGTCCGTGATGGTGGGAAAAAGTAGTTAATGAACTTGGTCTCTAAGTCGATCCATGTGGTAATACTTTGGGGTGGTTCCTTATCAAGCCAAATCCGGGCTTGTCCCTCGAGGGAAAAAGAAAAAAGTTGGAGGCGAACGGCCTCTTGGGGCACCCCATTGTATTTGACGTTATTAGCTAATTGGATGAAACGTTTGATATGAGCGTGTGGGTCATCATTAGTACGGCCTAAAAATGGTGTAGTGGAAACCATTTGAATAAAACCCGATTTAAGTTCGAAATGATTAGCTCCAATATTCGGCACCACAATCGCGTCATCGTTTCCTTCAACGTGAGATTGTAGAATCTCAATCATTGGTCGATTATCCGTTGCCATCGTATTGTCGAAAGCTCGATTCTCGGGATCGGCTTTAATGACGGTCTTTTTGTTTTTCTTCTTCTTCTTTTTAGAAGAATTAGAAGTATTTGGTACACCACTCGGTATGTATGTACGCGCGCGAGTGCGCATACAATTAAAACTTTGGAATGAGGTAGGTGACCTCGGTCGACTTTGAGAGGAAAAGGATTTTCCCTCTCGAGGAGCAATATGAAAAAGCTACAAAAATATATACGTAAAATACTACTTGAGTTGGCAAACCAATAATCGGTCGTCCCTCTCAATATACGCACAAGCAAGCGGGGAAACGAGGTGGCACAAAGCACTTAAAAACCTTTTTCCTTAGACGGCTTTTTATAGCGCGTCGCCTTATACCCACCTTATAGTTTGTATATGTCGAGTTCAAACGTCTTACTAGTATTTATCTATTTTGCCCTTTTTTCTCGTTATGGATTCGACTACAATAGTTAGGTGATGAAATCCCAACTAAGGCTTATTTGAAAAGTAGGTAATTTTATTGTGCTACGTAATATAATATAATAAAATGAAAAATCTTTTTGTATTTTTTAGAAAAATATATATTCACAAGAAAAATCGAAAGAAATCGAACTAAAAATTAACACTAATACGTAATATTTTTGGTGTAATACTTTTAGGAAAAAGTATTACTTTTGGATTTTTTGATTTTTTTTGGTGCAATTCTTAGGAAAGAAATTGCTTTTGTGGTTTTTTAATTTTTTTTGTAATTTTATGTTTTTGATTTTTGTGTATTTTTGATTTTTTTGTGCAAGAAACGTAACGTTCAAAGAATGAACGGATCCCAAAATCCAAACGTCTTCACGAAAAATCGTCAATCGTACGAGCGAAGCGGCAGCGGCGCCATTTTAATACTAAGATTTTGCAATCCTATTTTTAACAATCGTTTTTCCTCGATTCGACTCGAATTGATTTCCGATTAAACGCTTCGACTTAACTTGTTTTTGGTAAATAATATTTTTGTATTTTAAACTAAAAATCTATTTAAAAACTATTTTAATCTAATTAAGAATTAAACCAATTTAAATGACAACTAATCTATATAAACTAATTTTAAAAACAAAATTTGACTTTTAATAAAACTTAAAAATTAAATGAAGACTTTTAAAAACTTTAAATGAAAAAATATATTTTAAAATAAAACTTAATTAAAAACTATTCTAAGGACTTTTACGTAAAATAAAAACTTTTAAATAAATTAAAAAAACTATTTCGAACTAACAAAACAAATAAAATATTTTTTTTGTCTTTTTGTATTTTTATAAAAACTGAATTAAATTTAAAAACTATTTAATACTTTTGGTTAAAATTTAATTATACGAAAAACATTTTAACTAAACTAATTTAATAGAAAACTGCCACAACTTATTATACTATATTAATTTAATGAAGCAAAACAAAACATAAGAAAGGGTGCAGGTAAGATGGTAGGGGCGCTTGACTGCTAGACGAGGGGTCTGGGGTTCGAATCCCACCCCAGACCAAATAATTTGCTATTTTTTTTGTTATGTTGGAATTTATCTTTTGGACAGATTTATAACATCAACAGATCAGTAGAATCTGTTGGTAAAGCTGAAAATTTAATAAGCCAACAAAACTGTAGAGTAAGCTGAAATACCAATAAGCTGAGAACAAAATAAGAAAAGCTGAAAATAAAATAAGCTGAATCTAACAAGCAATAGCAAACTAACATCAAAATAGAAGAAAAAGTCCAAATAAGCTACGCAACCTAACAATAAGCAAAGAAAACAACCCAAAAAAACAAATAAGCCTAAACCGAAATAAGCAAAAAAAAAACTAATAAGCCTATGAAAGTTAAAACTGAAAATAGAATAAGCAAATCAAAACTTATTAAACTAGCAGATAACATAAACAATATAAGCAATTGAAATCTAGATGAACAATAAGCAGATATCATCAAAACAACAAATACCAAATAAGCTATAACGATAATAAAAGAAAACCAAATAAGCAGTTCTAAACATACTCCAAAACAGAAATTTAACTAAACAAATTTAAACAAAATAAAAACTAGACAAATTCAAATAATCAACTAATCAGTAACTATAAACTAATAACAATAAGCAGACAAATAAAATCAAACAAAACATTAAACATTAAGCATACCCAATCCAAACAATAAAAAGTAGATTCAAATTAACTAAAACTTAACTAAAATAAAAAAGGGAAAAGAAAGAAGAACCCGATGTCGAATCCGTTGAGGAGAAGAAGCGGCGCTGAGCCGTCTTATCGACGAAACCGAACACCACCTTCATTCCACCTTCGAATTATCAACAACACAAGCTCGATCCAACAATACCTCTCGGACCAAATTTAGACTTGCAAACAGTATTATATAAATTTCCAGTGGGGAAATTTATTTTTCCACTTTCCTTTTATTTTAATATTTTATTATTATTATTATATATATTTTTTTTTTATAATAATAGTAAGAACTTGCGACTAAAACAGTATCATGAACAAGATTAAAAAGAATGAATTAAAACTTGACTGCAAATGTAAATAGAGACGAGATTAAAATTAAATCCAACTTTTCATTAATTTAATAAAGAGAAAACCACATTCACTTGTCCCTATGGAACATTCGCTTATAAAAGAATGCCTTTCGGCTTATGCAATGCTCCCGGGACTTTCCAAAGGTGTATGATGGCGATATTTCATGACATGGTTGAAGAAAGTATGGAAGTCTTTATGGACGATTTCTCGGTCTATGGTGATTCTTTCTCTTCTTGCCTTGCTAATTTAGAACGTATGCTCCAACGGTGTGAAGACACTTATCTCGTTCTTAATTCGGAAAAATGCCATTTCATGGTAAAAGAAGGCATCGTCCTTGGTCATAAAATTTCCAAAGCCGGTATCGAAGTCGACCGTGCTAAAGTTGACGTCATTGCTAAGTTACCTCCGCCTACCACCGTCAAAGGAGTTAGAAGTTTTTTAGGCCATGCGGGATTTTATCGACGTTTCATCCAAGATTTCTCGAAAATAGCTCGTCCAATGACTCATCTCTTAGAAAAGGATGCTCCTTTCATCTTCTCTCAAGAATGTCTCGACTCTCTCGAACTTCTTAAAGGTAAATTAACTAAGGCACCGGTCTTAGTCTCTCCAAATTGGAAGTTACATTTCGAGCTCATGTGCGATGCTAGTGATTTCGCGGTAGGAGCGGTTTTAGGTCAACGAGTTAACAAACATTTCCAACCCATTCATTATGCTAGTAAGACAATGACGGGGACTCAATTGAATTATACCACTACCGAAAAAGAGCTTTTAGCTGTAGTGTATGCTTTTGAGAAATTCCACCCCTATCTTGTGCTTTCCACCACCATCGTTTACACCGACCATTCCGCCTTGAAATACTTGTTGACAAAGCAAGATGCTAAACCGAGACTCCTTCGTTGGGTTTTGCTCCTACAAGAATTTAAAATCGAAATTCGTGATAAAAAGGGAGCGGAAAACCTAGCCGCGGATCACCTTAGTAGACTTGAGGATCCATATCAAGGGGAATCTCAAAATCAAGAGATTAATGAATCCTTTCCCCTTGAGACCTTAATGTCTATTAATTCCAATCTTGATGATACCCCATGGTTTGCCGACATTGCAAACTATTTGGCGGGTGGTGTTCTTATCGAAGGGTTATCGTCCCAACAAAAGAAAAAATTCTTCAAGGACGTTAAAACGTATCATTGGGAGGACCCTTATCTTTTCAAGCAATTTGCGGACTTAATCATTCGTCGATGTGTTGATGGGCCGGCGGCTTTACAAATCCTTGAAGCTTGCCATTAAGGACCCATCGGTGGTCACTTTGGTCCTAATTACACCGCTAAAAAAGTGTTCGACTCCGGATTCTATTGGCCCTCCATTTATCATGATGCACATGAAATGGTTAAACATTGTGATGCTTGCCAACGAAAAGGCAAGATCACACATAAAGATGAGATGCCTCAAAATTTCATCCAAGAATGTGAAATCTTTGACGTATGGGGCATCGACTTTATGGGGCCGTTTCCATCATCGAAGGGAAACAAGTACATCCTCGTAGCCGTTGACTACGTATCAAAATGGGTTGAAGCAAAGGCTTTACCTACTAATGATGCGAGGGTGGTTGTTAACTTCTTGAAACAATTGTTTGCTCGATTTGGTGTGCCTCGTGCTATTATTAGTGATCGCGGGACTCATTTTTACAACGATCAATTCACACGAGTCATGGCTAAGTATGGTGTCAATCACCGACTTTCCACCGCGTATCATCCTCAAACTAATGGACAAGCCGAGGTTTCTAACCGTGGTCTTAAGAGAATCTTAGAGCGAACTGTGGGAGAGCATCGTGCCTCATGGGCTGATAAATTAGATGATGATTTGTGGGCTTTCCGTACCGCTTATAAGACACCTATAGGTTGTACCCCTTATCTCCTTGTGTACAGAAAGGCGTGCCACCTCCCCATTGAGTTGGAGCATAAGGCTTATTGGGCCTTGAAATGAGCTAATTTTGATCTTAACAAAGCCGGTGATCATAGGAAAATCCAACTCAATGAACTTAATGAACTGAGGAATGAAGCTTATGAGAATTCATTAATCTACAAGGAGAAAACTAAGCTCATTCATGATTCTAAGATTAAAAACCGAGAGTTCCATGTTGGTGATCAAGTTTTACTATTTAACTCTCGGTTGAAAATCTTTTCGGGTAAACTTAAGAGCCGTTGGTCCGGTCCATTCACCGTAGCCCAAGTCTTCCCTTATGGCACCATTGAGTTATCCCAACCAAATGGGCCCAACTTTAAGGTGAATGGCCAACGGGTTAAGTTGTACTATGGAGAGGACATCTCTCACGAGATGATTCCATCCCTGTCCACATTTCCCTTGAATTAATTCGGGAAATCGAGTCGAGCTAGAGACTCGTGATAAATAAATCAAGCCTTGTATAACTAGGTTAGATTTTTACCTTTACCATCCTTTCCACCCTTTTTCACCTTCATCCATTGTCCACCAATAAGTGTAGGGGGGAGCCAAGTAGGTTGTTTGTGTATGGTGATTGTGTGCAGGGACATGTGCTTTGATGATCCACTTTTGGTGCTTTTGACGTGACCCGTGTTCCCGTGTTACCCGTGTACCCGGTTCCTTCGATAAGTTTTTCTATCTTAAAACGAATAAATGTAATCACTTTAGTTGTCCTTTCCTTAGCTCGATTTAAACAACGCACTCAATGTCCTAAGTGTAGGGGAGTTTATTCTCCCACATGCTTAAACATTGGGGACAATGTTTATATTAAGTGTAGGGGGGATTTCTATCGAAATTTTAGTGGCCTTTTCCATGAATTTGACCCCATTTTAACCGGAAAATTTAAAAAATTTTCAACGTTTTTCAAATTTTTGATCTATTTTGGCCTAGTAGTATTTTTATTTATTTAACTTTTATTATCACATCATAATAATTTCCATTTCAAGAATAAAGTTAAAAAAAATAATAAATAAATAAATAAAATGGTTTTAACAAGTTTAGATGTTTTTGATATATTAGGCCCGTCGTGAATATTTTGACTCAACCCGAGTTTACTTATCCAAGTTTACTCTAGCTAGTATCCTTAACCATATGGACCTTAATTGGTTTATTCGGCTAAGCATCCACGAGTCTCATTCCTTGAGATTTTAAATTGTGGAGAACGAGAGATGATAGAGTTTATTATAAGTTTGGTATTCTTTCATTAACTTATGTGAGTTAGTTATGAGCTTTTTCTCCCATCACTTGTTAATAAATATATTTGCAATAAATAAGGTTGTACGATTTAAAAGGTTACTTAGCTTCTAGCACAAGATCGTTTAAAAGTTGCTCGGTTTTAATTAGAGTTCATAGCCAAGGCATAACTTATTGAAACGAGACGCGAAGATTGGCTTATCCAAAAAGGCCCTAACAAGGCATGAGGATTCACTTTTTGCTAAAGATCCTAAGATGATGTGAAGATCATTAATCCAAATCAATATGACGGATCAAGACACACGACGAGAAGCAATTACTCCCCTAAAGATCATGGAGAAGTCTATCCAAAAAGACCCTAACAAGGTATGAGAATAAATAGATCCAAGTCCGAAAAGGAGGCGGATCGTTGTATATCAAAATCCTAAATAAAGAAGAGGATAAATGAAGAAGTCGTGGTCAACGTTTGAAGTATCTTTCACTCCTTATGAAGATGTATACCAAAATGAAGAGAAGACCATAATTTCAAGATCGTCTCTCAAGATTTGAAGTTTGAAGTACAAGCCAAATATCGGTCCGAGAAAGGTCTCAAATCGTGAAACGAGTTATGCCAAGATATGAACTTTTTGAGGTTTCGAGAAGCAGTTTTAAAAGATTTTGTCCTTTAGCTAACTATTGATTAAATCGCCTCACTTTATTTTCGGCCTTAATAAATTATCGAAATAAGTCAAAAATGCATCCTCGTGATCATTCAAGACAAAAATAAAATATAAGAGATACACCGTAGGAATAAGGGTGTCTAAGTGATTAACTTAACCACATGAGTAAGTGTTGGTAGTGCTAACTTGTAATAACAATGATCTCGTTTTTAAGCTTGGTATGGGGAACGTAAAACTTGAGGGTGATTAATATTCATGACACCAAAGCCTTAATTCAAGTCTTAGATTTCTTTACGAGTTTCTTCCATCTAATAATTTCTAAAGTTTCATTTAATTTTTGTTTCCTTTAAAGTTTTTATCTTTTCGTTATAATAGTAGTAATAAAGGCCGAGATGGATTGATTATGTGAAAAATGTAACTTATGCCTTAAAACTATGCATTGCATGGGGTCATTGCAATGGTCAAGTGTAGGGGATTTAATAAGTGTGTAAACACTTATCCTTTTGCCACTAAAATCAAATAAAATCAAGACCTAATCATGTGTTTTACATCTTAAAGGTCGGAATTACGCGTGGTTTTGTGTTCTTTGTGTTAAATAGGTACAAATGATCAAAAGAAGAGAAAACACGGGATTTCACGGTCAAATATCGAAGAAAAGTCAAGAAAAAGTCAAAGACAAAGATCAAAAGACCAAAGTGTGCCAAAGATCACGGAAAACCGACAAAGTCCACTTGAAATTGAAGAAATGATCAAGAACATCGAAATCGAGCCGGAATTTATCTTTTTGAAGTTATTGGGCCAAGTGGGTCCCACATCCGGATAATGGGCTTAAAAGCCCATTTATTGGATTAATAAGGATACAATTTGGAAATCAAGCCCATATGTTGGATAAATAACGGATCAGATGGATTTGCTTAAAGCCCATGAGGTTATGGGACGGATATTGGGCCTTCAAGCCCACATCACAAACAAAACATGTGGAACGAATATTGCAATTCGTTTTGGGCAGTCAAACAGTCAAATACACAAGCGAATAAAGTAAATTGTTATTTACTTGGATAATCTCTGGTCAACCCACTCCCTTCACACTGTCAAACTCCCCAAACGCCCCATCCCTTATCTCCCCACGTGTCATCCACTTCCTTTTTTCCCAAATAAATAAAAATTTTTTTACCCTCATCCCCTCATTTGTTACGATACAAACTAGGAGAAGTCATCTCTCCCACTTCCATTTTCCCCCATATCACGCAGACAAACCCTAATTTTCGATCAGTAAAAATCATGAGAAAAAAATGGGGCTTTTACCTTTTTGGGTTGATTCACACCCAAATAAATAAAAACCCCATGAAAATCGCTCCATCCACTCATCCTCTCACCAACGTGGCACCATTTGGTTGGCTGTGACAACTCCCTCCACCAATTCCTCCAATAAGGACCCTCCACATCATCATAGAGAAAGCACAACTAGCACACATCTTGCCACGAGGGCAATCCGTGGCTACAAGGCAGATTCTCTACCGTTTGATCATAAGAGAAGAAAGAGAAGGAAGATTAGCGGCCCAGATTCTTCACCGTGGTCACCAAGGAAGACCTAGAAGGTTCGGGGGATCCCTATAAAAACCCCCATTTTCTCCCATGTAATTTATGCTTTTCTTTATTTTTTTATTTTCAGTAAAAATTAGTTATAGGTTTTAATCTTGTAATATTTTCTTTCCAGTATTGTAAGTTTGAATTTTATTAATGAAATATTAAATTCAGTTTTAATTCTTGTCTCGGTTTTGAATTTATAGTTAACTGTTCTCTCTTTTTAATCTGTTTAAAAAAATTATAGTTACTGTTCTTGTATTATTATGATTAAAAAAAAATAATAATAATAAAAAAAATATATATATAGAGAAAAGTGTAATATATTTCCCCCACTGGGAAATATAAAAATAGTACTGTTCATATCGACGTTTCATCCGATTGGGGTTCGAAGTTGTTGATGTTGTTGACGAGTTAAGGTGGTGTTCGTTCGGTTTTGCTTCGGTTCATTAAGCTCGCTCAGCGCGACGCTTCTTCCCAACGGATCATCAAAAGGTTCTAATCTTCTATTTAGTTTTTATTATTATTATTTAGTTTAAGTTTATATGATTTATGTTTGAATCTGCTAATTGTTCTCGAGTTTGTTTGGATCTGCCTCGTTTTATTAGATTTATCAGTTTATTTAGGTCGAATTAGTAGCTTATTGATTAGGAGCTTATTTGTTTTCAGATTTATTTGAGTAGCTTATTTTTCGTTTAGACTTGTTTATCAGTTCCAGCTTATTTTGGATATTTAGGAATTTGGCTAATTGCTTAATTGGTCCTTCCTGCTTGTGCTTATATTTGCTTTTGATATTCTGGCAATTTGTTTCCAAATATTAGCTTATGATTGTTTATGCTTATATTAGCTTTTGCTTATTTTGATATCTGCTTATGCTTATATTAGCTTATGATTGCTGTTAGCCGAATGACTTGAGCTTATTTGTTTCCTTCCTGTTTAATTTCATAGGTATAATTTGTTTTCAACTTATTTCTCTTTTGCTTATTTTTAGTTTGATTTCTTGGTACTTGCTTATTTTTGTGCTTATTTTACTGATTTATTTGCTTAAAGAAAACTGAAACAATTGTTCAGTTTTTGACATACTGTCCAAATATCAAAGTTCCAATAAAAAGATCAAAAATATTAGCAAAACTTTGCTACTGCCTAGATTCGAACCCTGGACCTCCTGTCCAGGGGCCAAACGCCTCAACCGTTGTGCTAGCACTCTTTTTATATTTTGTTCCCATCTATTTCTTTAATATTGCGTATTTTTAGGATAGGCAGTTTTAAAGTTTAATTAGTTTTAATCGTTTTAAAGTTTGTTATTATTTAATATTTACTTTATTCAGATTTTTAAATAGATATAAAAAGGAAAAAAAAATATAATATAGTTTTAATTTTTAATTACTATTATAAATTCTAAATTAGATTTCTTTTAAAAGTTTAGTTTAAAATTTTAGTTAGTAGATTTTAATTATAAAGTACTAGTTTAAAATTAATTAGTTTATATAGACTTAATTAAAAGTTTTTGAGTTTTATTGATTAGTTAAAGTTTATTTTCAAAATTAATAGTTAATTAAGATAGTTTTCTTCAAATTAAATAGATTTTATTATTAAATAGCTTAGTTTAAAATATAAAAATATTGACACCAAAAACAAGTTAAATTGAAACGATTAATTGGAAATCAATTCGGGTGAGTCGAGGAAAAACGAACTTAATTAAAAGGACTAAAAATCCTAGTATTAAACTCGATTAACTGATGTTTAACAAGTTAAAAACACAATTAAGAATGGTTTTGGTGAAGGCCTAGTTCAAATAAAAGAAGATAAAAAGAAAAAAAATATTATTTTTTTTTTCCAGAAAATTCCAGTTGCCGCCGGCAAGGCATAGTTGCCGCCGACAACATGATAACAGAATGTGATTTGCCTCCCAGCAAGGGGCATTTGCCGCCGGCAACGCATTTTTTTTTTGTCTGACAACCTTGCCGGCCGGCATGGGGGTGTTGCCGGCGGCAAGGTGAAACAGTGGGGCTTTTGACGGCCTGCAAGGATGTGGTGCCGGCGGCAGAGGGGAAACAGTGGGTTAGTTGCCGGCCAGCAACCATGTCTTGCCGGCGACAACTGCTCCAGTGCATGAATTTTTTTTTTTACTTTGATTTACCATTTCTTTATCAAAACAATTTTTGAATTTTTATTTTAACAAATATGACTTATGGTATCAAATACCATTTATTTTGACTAAAGGAGAATTTTTGTAATGATCAAAATGTTAGAAAATGATGAATCTAAACGCCCCCTTAAACTAGGAAAATAAGAACTAAAAGTATGCATACAATGGAAAATGCAAACAAGCACACAATCAAGCAAGCACATAAGACTTAAAAACACTTATACACATGACACATAACAAGACACAAACTCACAAAACACAAACATACACAAAAATTCATGTGGTCAAGTAGTTCTAGTCATAAACTAGAGTGATTCGGGACAAGGTTTTTGGTTTTTGAAACAAGCACTTTGGGACACATTTAGGAAGCAATCATTGATGCAAGCATTTATAAAACATAAGAGAGGAAATCCCAACACCAAAAGTATGAATTTGGTGCCAAGATCATTTAAGCAATTTATGAGAATTAAGAGGTTTTGAGAAAAGGGTGCTCTGACCTTTGTCAAGGGCTAGAGCAAGAGCAATCGTTCATTAGAATTTGGAGCAATTCAAAGCCTCCAATTGAGTAATCAACCACCAACCGAATTCCTCCTATGCGAAATTCGTCCCCCCTATGCGGGTAAATAGGGTATAACAACTCTTTTGGGTTATGTAGAATTGGTAACATAAACGATTCAAGAAACAAGGACACAAGAAAGCAAGCAATCAACAAGATAACGATTCCAACTAACAAAGATACAAAAAAACAAACACAAGAGTAGAAACTAGCAAGTCCCCGGTAGCCGCTCCAAAAACATGATGTGCTCGTATGCTAGGTATATTTAAAAATAAACTGCAAATACAAATCCTATACAAGAAGCCAAAAACTTGATATGCGATCTTTCCACACATTGGGTTTTAAATTTATAACAAGAATTACCGATATAATTAGGAACACAAATTCGAGCAAGTATACTCTAGTCATGTTGTAATTAGGTTGGTAAGTCAAGGTCGTCCCATGGGACTTGGTTATACTCAAGTGTAGTTGTTTGTAACAATGGTAAGTATGATTGTCACGATCACACCACCATGAGAATCGTTAAAGGCATAAGCACACAAAGAACATACATGTATGGTCAAATGATCATATAGACATATGGATGCATAGTTTGGAAAACATATTAAAGGTAATCCTTTCGACCTATAGAACCAATAATATGACACTAGTGCTTTATAAATTAAGTATACATAAGTCTCAATCAAGTGGTCAATCATGAGCCTTATGCCTAAACCAATAACAACAAGAATCCTTTCGGCCCATAGACTTGGTGTTATCAATTTGATAAGTTCCATTTACTTGAAAGATGATTAGAACAATATATTCAAAAGACTCCTTTCAACCTATAATCTAGATTAAACCATTACTTGTTATGTTTGTTAAGTCTCTTGCACAATATTCACAAGCACAAGACCAAATCATTTGTCGATTAATGAATTGACATCAACCATGTTGAGAATAATTTCGACATATAGACTCAACAATGATTAACCAAATTGACAAACAAGAACAAGTTCTAATTCAACCAAATATAATGTGATCACCACAATTCAATGACAAGCACTAATAAAATCCAAACATCCATTTATCACAAGTTATCATATAAACAATACAAGTATCACAACATTCATAATATCACAAACATAAGAATCACCATGAACATGAACATAAACTACATTGAATAATAAATAAGAAGTTACCCAACATTAGAATCCATAGTTACAAAGTATCCAAATGATTCTACCCAAATGAACAACCAATATACAATTCGTCCTACCCATAACCTTCTTGGGCATCAACCTCTTGGTGCGAGTATAGAGCCTTTTAGGGTGTTTGGGAATAAGGATTGTTGGAGATTGGATTGTTTATGGTGTGTGGCTTTCATCTCTACTTCTTCCATGTATTATAACATGAACATGGTAACCAGTTCCACCACCCCTCACCACTTGGGTGAGGGGTGTTACTAAAATCACAGAAATATGGGAATATAGGATGTAGAAGATGATGATTGAGAGTGTGATATTGAGTATAAACACTACCCCATGGGTTTTATTTATACTTGAATTCTCCTTGGCCACCAAGTAGTTTTCTTGGAGAAAAAGGTGAGTAATGTTCCAGGGAAATGAAGTAATGAAGAGAAAATGAATGGTCTCTAGGTGTTATGGAGTGATTAAGTTTGCTTGGAGAAGTGGAATATATGTTTAATGTGAATTTTCCAAAATATGTCAGGGCAACTTGTCGGCGGCAGCAGGAGTGTTGCCGGTGGCAACTGGGCATTGATTTGCCGCTGGTGGAAACTGAGAGATGGTTTGCCGGCGGCAGCAATCATGTTGCCGGTGGCAACTGGGACAACTTTCCCACTTTTCCCTTCTAGTCCTTCTTATTTGTTTCTTCCACCTTTCTTTCTTCCAAACTTTCCAAGACTCTTTATTATTGTATTATTTATCATACGAGAGCTACACTTTCATGTCTCGTTGATCTTTTCACCTCCAATTCACGTCTTTTCTTCATTTATCGTGATGTAACCATTGATGAATCTACAATAGCAAATAAGCATCATTAAGTATCATATATTCATAATAATCACATAAATATATGCATAAACACCACGAATACACTCATATAAATATGTTAGACTTGAGTGTTATCATTATTCAACGCCTCGCACAAATCTCTGAATGGGTTATCCGCAAATTGCTTGTCGTTGTCAAAAGTTATCTCCCCTGGTAAGCCAATGCGACATACAATACTTTCCCATACAAACTTTTTTACTTGTTTGCAGGTGATTGTGGCCACTGGCTTGGCTTTGATCCATCGAGTAAAATAGTCCATGGCAACAATTAAGAACTTAACACCTTCAGCCGCCACCAGAAAAGGTCTGGCTATGTCAATTCCCCATTTATAGAATGGCCATGGGGATGTGATTGGTGTTAACTTTTGTTATGGGTGACGTGGTACTGGCCTGTGCACCTGGCAATCATTACACCTGAGTATGATGTCCCGTGCGTCTTTATGCATGGTCGGCCAATAGTACCCCATTCGTAGGGCTCTTTCTACGACTGATCTAGGACCCGCGTGCATACTGCAGGATCCCTCATGAATTTCACTAATCATATAGCTCGCTTGTTTGGTCCAACACAACGCAACCAGGACTGTAAGAATGATCTCTTGTATAAAACCCCGTCACGGACCTCAAACCCCTGTGCCCTTCGCCGGACCTGGTGTGCCTCAGGTTCATCCTCTATAAGTGTTTCATTTGTCAAGTATTCGATGAGAGGGGTCATCCACGTAGGTCCCTCCTCCTTGACTATTGACAGAGTTCCTTCCTTTGCGATTGATTTATCCTTGAGGATTTATACCAACACTTGTTTGGATAGATGAGCGAAGCTAGTGGACAAAGTTTTTCTCAAAGCATCCGCCTTCTTGTTCTCACCCTTAGGTACTTGCTTGATGGTGAATCTGGTGAATCCTCCAATGAGGGATTTTACCTTTTAAAGGTACTAGATTATGTTTTCCTCCTTGGCCTCATACTCCTCGAGAATGTGGTTTGCGACTAGTCGTGAATCGACGTATGCTTCTAGATTCTACACTCCCATTCGAGTGACTATTCTTAAGCCCGCGATCAAGGCTTCATACTGATCGACGTCGAAGTGCCGGTAAAAAATAACCTAATTACCTTATACTAGATAGGGTAAGCGGGTATCGATCCACGAGGACTATGTGGTTTTAGCTTATGTTTTGGGGTGATCACTGATCAATAAAAGTTTTGCTTTTGGAATCTAACGACTAAAATACTTTTGATAGTAAAAATGCTGATTAAAAATTAAAATAATTATTAAACTAATAATAAAGCTAGAAAAATATAATAAAGATGTAAACAATTAAAAGAAAAATGTAATCCCTTCCAGCTCCTAATATTTATGGTTGGTCACACTTATGGATTATCGAAACTTTTTAGAACCGATTACAAAGATTATTTTGAAATATGAATGAATTAATGTCGGCATTTATTATGTTTATCAACGACTAATAAATCTTATATTAATCCAACCAATAATTATGTTTTAACAATTTATTTAGGTACAACTTATGTTGATTATACGACCATCTTTTTTTAACTAAATAAAATAAGTATGAATCGTTAACTAACAATAAATTGTCTCGCACAAATAATTAAACATAATATTAACTCAATAAAAATAATTTATAAATAAATTATAAATCAATGTAATAAAAATATAATAATCCAAAAGTAATGATCAAACCATAAATAAAGTTACCGGAAGGAATTACAACAAAATTAGCCGGACATCGCGGGGTACCCGACCCGCTTAATACAAGACGTAGCTTTTCTTTTCTTTTTAATAGTCGCCTCCTACAATGGCTCCCACTATTGAAGACCAACTCCTTTATTTTATTTTTTTGAATCGTCTTTTCCTTACTCCCATTCCTCAGCCGTCCTTTTTGTGATGTCTTCTTGTATTTATATTCTCTTTTTTTTAGTCGGTTCACTATTTGGGCTAATTGGGCCAATTTTTTTTTATTCTTTTTATTCTTTTGGTATATAATAACTTTGGCCCAATAAAAAATAACCCAACATCAATAATTGCTCGAACGAATATTGCGACGCGCTCAAATCTTTTTCTTTAATATTTTTTCTTCATTTATCGGCGCTCACAATGTCTTTTCTCCAAAAACGTAATTAAGCGGCCATTTTATTCCATTTCGCTCGTAACCTGTATAATCACAAAACACACTCAAAGTACATATATAACGACAAATAAATATACAATTATGCTAAATTAACATGCTATGAGGTGAATGCAAAATACACCGATTAACTCCTCTCAACTTAACTTTTACCGTCTCGAGTAAAAATAAAATAAAAATATACAAGAATGTTACTTTCATAATTTTTAATCATACACATCAACCTAATACACTAATAACCATCCTACATGACAAATAATCCAAAATGATTACCAATATTTTTGTCCTTCTTAAACACTTAGCATAACCATTCCCATTGATTCTGTTTACTTTATGTTTCATATAATTAAACATGTGTCCAACGTACCTAATGCACACCTATATTCAATATAAACATTAATCTAAAACAAGAGGTGAAAATATCGTACACCTTTTATAACATTGGAGTTTTTATACCATAAGAGCACATCATAAGCCATCATACTTTAGCTTATATACTTCTACTTCCTTTCTTCTTCTTTTTTTTTTCTTTCACAAATTTGTTTTTAAATTTTTTTCACTTTTTTTTTCTTTTTTTTTCACATCACACATAAGCTCTTTTTTTAGCCATTCAGGACCGTTTCTTATACAAGTCATCCCGAACGCTTTATACACTCCTTTTAAGGTTGATATAAAGACCAATTATTCAGAAAAATGAATATCTATCCTATAGGTGCATACTAAGACACATTGGCACATGGGAACCGATTAATTTTTCTGTTTTAATTAAATGGGAACAATTATACTTCGTGCCTACTGGTACATCACATGATGGAGTTATCTACCACATAGTATAATTATACAATGCAGTAAATTAAACTAATCTTCCTAATTTCATTACAAAAATACAATGATTGGGTTATTTCACATAAAATTATCTCAGCTAAGTGCAATGCTATCCATCATAAAGATTGGCGTCTGACCCATGCTAACAACTAAAGTATCACCTTGCGCGGGTGGCGAATCAGATAGGCAAGCCTAGCATATGACTACCACCAATAATTATGACAGTTCTCCAACTCTTTTCTAAGGCCATCGTGCGCGGGTGGCGAGCCGAATAAGATCAATTTCAAGTGTCCTAACCCAACTATTACATTACTATATTTCATATTATTTATTCAAACTTTCTACTCGATCTAAGCAAAGATAAGTAGAGAGAATTCAATCGGCGTGGTTTGATCATATAAGTTATACATATGCCTGACTACATGCAAACAATCAAATCAATTTAATAACCAAATTATACAATGGAATCGGGTGCACCTGATAATTATGGCCAAATCCTCTAGCTTGCTCCAATAAATCATCCACAAGCTAATCTTCAGAATCTGTAAACACTCAACAAACATATATGTAGAAGAAACTTCCACATCTAATTAGCACAAGATTCTTATAATGTGATTAAATTTTATTTTTTTTTTATTTTTCCCAAAAATCACATTTTAACCCATTTTGACCAAAAATTCACACAAAAACATGTAACACATGTGCCACCCCCTCAACTTAAAGCATTGCATTGTCCCTAATGCAAAAACTTTAAATTGAAATTTTGGTTAAAAATCAATTTGACAAACTCGCACAAATAACAAAAACCTAACTCACTTTCGTAGGAATCACGGTTGCATTTAGCGTATGCAACAAGCCTTTAAACCACTCGGTAGCCCGACTGGACGAGTTTTGTCTCGTGAGGGTTTGTAGTGAACACACCCACAAAGTTCCACAAACCACGGGTTGCCTCCCGCGAAGCGCTAAGTTTACCGTCTTCTGCCAGACATAACTCAAATGAGCTATTAAGACGGTTGGAGTGGTTCCAAGTAAACCACATCCACCGTTTCCATCTGATCACTCTCTAACTCAACATACGGCTTTAAACGGTGTCCATTAACTTTAAAAGGTTCTCCACCCACCATATTTTTTATTTCAATGGCTCCGTGTGGAGAGACTTGAGTCACTATGTATGGACCCGTCCATTTACTTCTCAACTTTCCAGGAAAAAGCTTAAGTCTAGCATTAAATAACCAAACTTTTTGACCAACCAAGAAGGACTTCTTGGTGATGTGTCGATCATGAAAAGCTTTGGTTTTCTCCTTATAAATCCTAGAACTTTCATAGGCATCACGTCTAATCTCATATAGTTCAGATAATTGAAGTTTCCTAGAACTACCCGCTTTCTCTAAATCCAGATGAACGGTCTTAATCGCCCATTCAGCCCTATGCCCTATCTCAACCGGTAAATGACACGCCTTGCCATATACCAACTTATACGATGACATACCAATAGGATTCTTAAAATCCGTCCTATATGCCCACAAAGCATCATATAACCTCAAGGACCAATCTTTCCTATCATTATGAACGGTCTTTTCTAAGATTCGCTTAATCTCCCTATTAGATACTTCAACGTGTCCACTAGTCTGTGGGTGATAAGGGGTAGCTATCCTATGATTAACTCCATAGTGTTTCAGTAATTTTCCAAATCTAAAGTTCTTAAAGTGGGAACCCCCATCACTAATGATAGCCTTAGGAATTCCATGCCTAGCAAAAATATTCTTCTTAACAAACTTAAGAACTACACTATGGTTATTGGTTCTAGTAGCCTCAGCCTCTACCCACTTAGACACATAATCCACTGCCATTAAAATGTACACACTGCCATGGGAGGTGGGAAATGGTCTCATAAAGTCAATACCCCACACGTCAAAGATCTCAACAACAAGTATATGATTCATAGGCATTTGATCACGCCTTGAAATCCCTCCAACTTGTTGGCAACGAATACATGCTTTCATAAAAGATTGGGCATCCTTGAATATAATCGGCCAAAAGAAACCGCTTTGTAGGATTTTATGCCCAGTTTTCGTAGCACCAAAGTGTCCACCACATGCATAAGAATGGCAATGAGCCAATATGTCCATATGCTCATGGTCAGGAACACATCTCCTAACGACTTGGTCAGCACACACCTTATAGAGCTCCGGATCCTCCCAAAAATAATGCTTCAACTGGGAGAAGAAGTACTTTCTTTGTTGTTTGGACCAAAACTATGGAAGTTTTTTAACTACTAAGTAATTAACTATATTTGCGTACCAAGGAACCTTAGAAACCTCAAATAGACTTTCATCCAGAAAGCTTTCCTTAATCACATCAGAAGGATTGAACGGCGGAGGGATAATTCTAGACAAATGGTCGGCAACTACATTTTCTGACCCCTTTTTATCCCGAATTTCTAGATTAAATTCCTGTAAAAGCAAAATCCACCTACGCAACCTCGGTTTTGTCTCTTTCTTAATCAAAAAATGTCTTAAGGCACTATGATCTGAAAATACTATCACCTTAGAATGCCCCCAAATATATGACCTAAACTTATCAAGAGCAAAAACCACGACTAACAACTCTTTTTCAGTAGTGGTGTAATTCATTTGAGCATCTGAAAAAGTCTTACTAGCATAAAAGATCACAACGGGTTTTTTATCGTCCCGCTGTCCTAGAACCGCCCCAGCGGCATAATCACTTGCATCACACATGATCTCGAAAGGCTTCGACCAATAAGGTGATTGCAAAATAGGGGCTTCTACAAGCTTTTGCTTAAGCATATTGAATGCTTTAAGACATGATTCATTAAAGTCAAAGCGTGCATCTTTTAAGAGTAGATTGCAAAGAGGCTTTGATATAGCACTAAAATCTTTAATAAATCGCCTATGGAACCCAGCATGACCAAGAAAAGATTGCACTCCTTTGATGGTAGTGGGAGGAGGAAGGGTCAAAATTACTTGAACTTTGGCACGATCAACCTCAAATCCTTTTTCAGACACAACATGCCCTAATACAATTCCCTCTCGAACCATGAAATAGCTCTTCTCCCAACTAAGCACCAGATTAGTTTCGGTGCATCTTTTTAACACACTTTCAAGTTGATCAAGGCAGCTTTCAAAAGATTGACCAAAGATGGAGAAATCATCCATAAATATCTCTACAGATTCTCCAACCATGTCAAAAAAGATACTCATCATACACCACTGAAAGGTAGCGGGTGCATTACACAGGCCAAAAGGCATTCTTCAAAATGCAAACGTCTCGTATGGACACGTAAACGTAGTTTTGGCCTGGTCATCAGGATGGATGGGTATTTGATTATAACCGGAGTACCCATCTAAGAAGAAATAGAATTTCTTACCAGAAAGCTTCTCAACTATTTGATCAATGAAGGGTAGTGGGAAGTGATCTTTAGATGTGGCATTATTCAGCTTACGGTAATCTATACAAACTCTCCACCCAGTGACTGGTCGGGTTGTGAGTTTTTCCCCATTCTCGGTTTCCACAACGATGATTCCGGCCTTTTTAGGCACCGTTTGAGTAGGACATACCCATTTACTATCCGAGATAGGATAGATGATACCGGCATCTAACCATTTAAGAACTTCCGTCTTCACCACCTCTTTCATATTAGGATTCAGACGCCTTTGCGCATCTCTTGCTGGCTTAATATCTGGGTCCGTAACAATTAGATGCATACATAATGAAGGGCTGATCCCTTTTAAATCTGCAATCGTCCATCCCACTGCTGCTTTGTACTTGGAAAGCACTTCTAGAAGTGCTCCCTCTTGTGATTCAGAAAGATCAGAAGCAAGAATAACGGGTAACGTATTATTAGGACCTAGAAAAGCGTATTTGAGATTAGATGGCAAAGGTTTTAGTTCTAGAGCTGGAGGCACCTCAAGAGACGACTTCGTAGCCGTGTCAAAAGTAGAAGGCAAGGGCTCCACTTTATAAGACCAAGGTGGTTTTTGATGGTCCAAAGAACTGACCAATCACTCTTGAATCTCTAGAACTTCAGCAACATCAAGAATCTCCTCATTATCACCAGTTAAATATAATTCCAAAGGTTCATCCTTAAGCATACGGGGTGCATGTTTTTGGACTTCCTCATCGATCACATCAACTTGGTAGCATTGATTCATTGTAGGAGAATTCATAGAAATAAACACATTCAATCTTATTTTTTATTACCAAATGCAATATCCATGTCGCCAGTCCGACAATTAATCCTAGCATCTATCGTGGCTAAGAATGGGCGCCCAAGGATAATAGTTGGTTGAACATCTTTGTATTGTGACTCGGTGTCCATAACAAAGAAGTCAACTGGGTAATAGAAATCATCAACTTTCACAATAACATCCTCTAAGATACCTCTAGGAATTTTGGTAGATCGATCGGCTAAGGAAATAATGGTGTCTGTCTTACGAAGAGTTCCTAAGTCATACTTATCAACCAAACTAGCAGGAAGGATGTTGATACTAGCACCAAGATCAAGGAGCGCCTTCTTAATGGAAATATTTCCGACCACAACTGAAATCAACGGTGCTCCAAGATCTTTGAATTTAGGAGGAAGGGAGCTAGATAAGACTGCACTAACATGCTCAGTTAGGTCAATCTTTTTAGACAAAGACGCCTTCAGCTTCCTCTTCTGGTACACACGTCCTTTAAAAACTTGGCATAAGCAGGAATTTGCTTGATAACATCAATAAGGGGGAGAGTGATCTTAACTTGCTTGAAAGTCTCCCGCATATCCTCAGCGTGAGGACCCTTTTTAGCTAACCTTGCAGATGTCGATTTCTCCAAAGCCGTAGGGTAAGGTGTGCTGGACACACCACCCTCCCCAACTTCGGGAGATTTAGTAGCTTTAGAATTCGGTGTTGTTGGTTTAGGAAAATCATTTAACAAATCATTCACCAACTCAGAACCGGACTTAACATTATCAGAATTTTTACCTTCAACAATGATTTCGTCATCAGTAACGAAAGGAGAATTTGGAATTCCCTTGTCATTGTTGTTGATTTTACCGTTTCGAAGAGATGTCACCATATTCACATGCTCATTTCCATTTTTCTTATGTGCGGGATTCATGGTGGGGTAGCTCGGTAGCCTTCCCTCATCTCTTTTGCTTAATTGATCCGCTAATTGACCAACTTGTCTCTCAAGAGCTGCAATAGATTTAGTAGTGGTCTCGTGTGTTTGATTAGTGACCTCAAATTTTCTATTGATCTCTTGATTGTTGGTAGATAATGAATCCATAAGCCTATCAAACTTTCGGTCAAGGTTCAAGAGACGGTTATCATCTTGGCCTTGGCCCTGATTTGGATATTGTTGTTGTGGCCTATGATTGTAAGAATTTTGTTGGAAATTCGATGAATCGCCACCCTCGTACCTTGGTTTGTAACCATAGTGTTGTTGTTGGGTATTATTAGGGCGATTGTCTTCATCTTTCCAACGGAGATTGGGGTGATTGCGCCATCCAGGATTGTAACTTTCGGATAATGGGTCATTTCGTGGACGACCACCATAGACTCCATTCACCTCCTCATTCGGTGGCGCCCCCCCAACTTTGACAATTATCGACAGAGTGACTTGAATCACCACACATTGAACACCCACTATGCGACACATTAGACACATTTGGCACACCTTTTCCTATATTTTTCAACAAAAGATCAACTTTCTTACTTAACTCGCTAATTTCAGAATTTGTGCCACGTTGGTTAGACACATAATTGGCGGAAGATGGGTGGTTGTTTCGATCCACTGAAGCTTGGGTCTTAGAATATTTGCTTAGTTTTTCAAAAAACTCCCATTCTTCCTCCATAGGTTGCGAGAAAAACATACCCCCACTAGTGGCCATCACAAATTGTTGGTTGTTATAATCCAACCCATCAGAGAAGACTTTGACAAGCTCCCATTTTGGAACATCGTGATGAGGGCATGTTCTTAATAACTCCTTAAGTCTATTAAATGCTTCATGAAACTGCTCGCCTGGGATTTGACGAAAGGATTTAATCTTATTCCTAGTGGCAGCAGTTTTACTTATAGAATAAAATTCCTCACGAAAAGCAGATTGCATTTCAGACCATGAGTTAATACTACCTGGCTCAAGAGATGAGAACCAGTCCTTAGCTTGATCTTTAAGTGAGAAAGGAAAAAGGCGAAGTCTTACCTCATCCTTTGTAATGTTATTAACCTGATGTGTGTCAGCAATTGAGAAAAATTATCGCAGATGTGCGTATGGCTCCTCACGACCTCTAAACACTGGCAAGATTGCTATGAGGTTCGGCTGGATCTTGAAGTTACTTGTAACCCCTTTAACCAGATCCGGATAAACAATAGGCGAGGGATCCTCGAAGATCCCCGACCTGTAATAAGAATCAACACCCCGTGGTGGGGATTTTTCTCCGCTACTACTTCCGCTAGCACCTCCGCCAACATCTTCGTCGCCTGGCATTTTAGCGAAAAGCTCTGATAAACCTCAAAAATTAAGATTAGTAGAAAACTGTCGAAACGTCTTCCTTCTTAACCTTGCACTTTTCTCAACCTCAGAATCGTAAGCTAACGGTGATGTACGTCCCGATCTGCGTGTGCGCATACACTAACATGCACACTCACAAGAAACAAAACAAACAAACAAAACAAAACAAAACAAAACAAAACAAAACAAAACAAAACAAAACAAAATAAAATCTTTTTGTATTTTTGTATTTTATTAAAGAAAAATATTAACAAAAACTTAAACGAAAAGCTCACTGAGTCCCCGGCAGCGGCGCCAAATTTTTGATCGACGTCGAAGTGCCGGTAGAAAATAAACTAATTACCTTATACTAGATAGGGTAAGCGGGTATCGATCCACGAGGACTATGTGGTTTTAGTTTAAGTTTTGGGGTGATCACTGATCAATAAAAGTTTTTGCTTTTGGAATCTAACGACTAAAATACTTTTGATAGTAAAAATGCTGATTAAAAATTAAAATAATTATTAAAATAATAATAAAGCTAGTAAAATATAATAAAGATGTAAACAATTAAAAGAAAAATGTAATCCCTTCCAGCTCCTAATATGGTTGGTCACACTTATGGATTATCGAAACTTTTTAGAACCGATTACAAAGATTATTTTGACTTAATATGAATGAATTAATGTCGGCATTTATTATGTTTATCAACGACTCGCAATAATAAATCTTATATTAATCCAACCAATAATTATGTTTTAACAATTTATTTAGGTACAACTTATGTTGATTATACGACCATCTTTTTTTTAACTAAATAAAATAAGTATGAATCGTTAACTAACAATAAATTGTCTCGCACAAATAATTAAACATAATATTAACTCAATAAAAATAATTTATAAATAAATTATAAATCAATATAATAAAAATATAATAATCCAAAAGTAATGATCAAACCATAAATAAAGTTACCGGAAGGAATTACAACAAAATTAGCCGGACATCGCGGGGTACCCGACCCGCTTAATACAAGACATACCTTCTCTTTTCTTTTTAATAGTCGCCTCCTACAATGGCTCCCACTATTGAAGACCAACTCCTTTTTTTTTTGAATCGTCTTTTCCTTACTCCCATTCCTTAGCCGTCCTTTTTGTGATGTCTTCTTGTATTTATATTCTCTTTTTTTTAGTCGGTTCACTGTTTGGGCTAATTGGACCAAAACTTTTTTTTTTCTTTTTATTCTTTTTATTCTTTTGGCATATAATACAAGTAAAATGACGTTTAAAAGCTTCCTCGGGGAAGGAAGTAATACACCAAAGGTGGTATGTTTACACGTGTGCGAGTACACGTGTAAGTAAACACGAGGAATGAGGGAGTAGCCCTCGGTCGAATTTGAAGAGAAAAGGATTATCCTCTTCGAGGTTCGATATGAAATATCCACAAGAAAGTATATATATAATTACTACTTGGGTGCAAGACCCCCAATAAAGCCTTCCTTCTTAGAATACGCACTAGTGAACGGGGGGTTAGGTGGCGCGAAGCACTTAAGTACCTATTGACCCTTAGATGGCATTTTATAGCACATCGCCTTTCTATTCACTTTGTAGTTTGTATTCTTCGAAGTATTGCCTATTGGAAGTATTTATCTATTCTTGCTTAATTAAATTCGATCGATACGCGTGTCAAGGACCGGAACGCCCCTCAACACGGTGTATTGCCTCGGCAATACTTATGGAAGATATGTGTATTGGTTGTTCGTATATGTATACTTATTTACATATAATAATATATCAAAAATATTTTTGTATTTATTTGTTTTATAAGAAAAATACTATATGTACGTAAAAAGCGATGAAAACTAATAATATATATTTTTGGGTGTAATCTTTTAGGAAAAAGATTACTTTTTGGATTTTTTATTTTTTTGGTTCACTTCTTTAGGAAAAGAATTGATTTTTGTGATTTTTTATTTTTTTGTATTTTTATCTTTTTGATTTTTTTTATCTTTTTGATTTATAATACGTAAAAATAACGTTCACAAAGTGAACGGATCCCAAAATCCAATCGTCTCACTCGAAATCGTTAATCTTCACGAAAAGAACCGGCAGCGGCGCCATTTAATATTTCATTTTTTAGTTCGTTTTTCTCGACTCGATTCGAATTGATATAACTATCCAAGCTCGACTTAATTGTTTTTGGTTGTAAAAATTGAATGGTATTTATGTCTAATTGGCACAAAGCATTTAAAAAGGTAAAAATATTCTATAAACTACGTATACGTACTAACCTAAAAACATATTGCAAATACTGTAAATCTAAATCTACTTTTAAACTAACAATCCAAAATACACTTTACACTAAAAATCAATTAAAAGAAATTCAATTAAGCCCAAAACTAAGTATAGCCCAAAAAGAGTAAAAGCCCACTACTTATCCATGGAACACTAACTGACTTAAAAGCTGGATCTAACAGGGTAACAAATCTAACTGAATTGTTTAACAATAAGGACCTACAGCTCAATTTGAATGTGCACGAGATACAAGAAGGCAAGATAAGGGACCAAAACCGTAAACTACTAAAACTTAACTACCATTACACCTATCATTCAAGGACTGTAACTGTCATGACAATATACAAAACGAGGGACCAAACCTGTAAAATCGTTAAACTTGTTTCTAAGCTTCTAAAAGATCAAATGACCAAAAAGTTCAGCTAAAGGAATCAAATCTTAAGAGTTACTGTGTGAACTTTGATATTTTCTAAAGTACTGTATTCTAATTCTTACTTTCATAAAAGCTAAGTATGACTTTCAATGAAAATATTCTTAGAACGTTTTCTAAAACAAACTTTATGAAATGAAAAATAAGAAGATTACTTACTTACTTCATTTGCTCACTACACGTTAACCAAAAGCTGAGTTTAGCATCCTTCTAGATTTAAGACTGATGTACTTTTATCCTAATAGACGTATAACATATCTATAACCAGTGAAATAAATGCACAAGAACAACATTCATTCAATCATTTCAAGATCAGAACCGAAAATGATAGTGCCAAACACCAGTTAACGAACAACACTACACTATCTATTAACAGAATATGAACTCGAATTCTTAACAGCTAATAACTTGAATAAAGGTTTAGTATTTGAGACACATATCAAATATAAAATCAACTATATAGCAGGTTGCAAGAAAGTTTCTACGCTAAGATTACAGCTAACAGAATATAGTAAAAAATGCAGAAAAATGAAATGGCGCTTAACCTATTCATCCGAAGCCTGCCCTTTGATGACGAGAAGCGCGGCGCTGAGACGGCTTAAAAATGGCACAGAAAACGAAATCACTACTAAAAGCTGGAACTGAAACAAACGCCTGCTACCACCATACGACAAATCTGAAACCTGCATAAACATGAAACAAACGAAACACTTCTCTAGTGGATTAAGCTATGTTCCTGCTGAAAGTACTTACGAACAGTAGCTTATTCAAGATAAGCTATTTCGAACAGTAATTCTCGAACAAAACCTGCAAAATCAAACAAAATTCGAATACCAAATATAACCTATCTATGTTAGCTGCCTTCCGAAACCAGCTGCTGAAATACCGAAATCAAAGATAACAGCTTAAAAACCTTAGCTATTTGACTGACTTTTGAAAACTGAATTCAACTTAACCATTTATGAACTAGAGTAAACTTCTGAAAATCAACATGATTTCTACTCTACTGAACGTAAACTGACTCTTAACAGAAATCTCCAAAGAAAACAATCTCATAAGCTGGAAGCACTTAAAGACTCAGATTAAAACTTCAGTTATTGAAAAGTTAAAGTAAAAAAAATAGTACTTAGACTCAATTCCAATTACCGTTCTAACTGGTTCTTTCTAATCTGTAACAGTAAACTATGTGAGCCGCAACATCAACAAAATTGACTTAACAGTAATTTCCTTGTATTAACAGTAATCAATAACAAGAATCTAACAAGAACTAAAGATATATCTAAAACATGTAATTCGACATCATAACAGTAACTCCATGTAATCTAAAGAAACAGTGAAGAAGAAAGATTAAAACGAAAAGCTTGTTATTTCATTAATGGTGGAAAGAAAACATTCGGTTACAACTGACTAACAAAATTTCTAACTGAATGATTAACTGAATATCAATAAGCTTTGAACGAAAACCTAACTATCTAACTAATCCTAACTAACTAAGTGTGTGAATCTACACCTAAGCTAACCGCTTGAAAGTGATGCCTTCGTCTTCCTTTTATAGGCGTTGAAAGGAGGTGGGATGACGTGTTTAAGCCAATGAGCAATCGACACGTGGAAAATACGAGGTTGAATTCATCCATCTTCATCCCATTTGGGGGTTTCTTCTCCTTTGAATTTTGATCTAATTGACTTATATCATCTTGAAGAGGAGAAGGAGAGGAGTATTTTTGCTGTTTGAATCTTCGCTTGAATCTTTCTAGATCGTCTTGATTCTCGATTGCAGGTAATGGAAGTGAAAAGAGGATAATAAACTGCTTCTCTCTCTCTCTCTTGAAGAAGGAGAAAACGTGTATGTTTTTGTGTCTTCGTTTGACTGATTTGGTCAATCTGACCAAAGTAAATAAAATCTTTCCTTTACTTTGCCATTTGGTCCTTTTCTTTACATTACTTTGCAAATGGTTTTAAATCCTTTTAAGTAATTGCCTTTTCATCCTTTGTCTTTGTCAAAATTCTAACTTAAGCCTTTGCTTTTGGTAAATGATGGCAAGTATGGTCCTTGAAAGCATCTTTCGTCTTTTTTTCTTCATCTTTTTATCAAATTAGTCCTTGAAAACGCGTCTTTGCTCGAAAATGTATCTTTCTTACCTGAAAACACATGAAACACAAATACACGCATAATTCTGATATTTTAAAGTTAAAATAATGTATTTGACTGTGTTTTGAGTGGTTTCTGGATCATTATTGATGAGTGTTTTCACACTTATCACCCAACATCAATAATTGCTCGAACGAAGCCCGAACAAATAAAAAAATAACCGAAAATATTGCAACGCGCTCAAATCTTTTTCTTCAATATTTGTTCTTCATTTATCGGCGCTCACAATGTCTTTTCTCCAAAAAATTAATTAAGCGGCCATTTTATTCCATTTCGCTCGTAACCTGCATAATCACAAAACACACTCAAAGTACATATATAACGACAAATAAATATACAATTATGCTAAATTAACATGCTATAAGGTGAATGAAAAATACACCGATTACATACTCAGCTTCATTATTGGTTGCTGTGAATTCGAATCGCAAGGCGTAAGTGAAATCCATTCCTTCCGGGTTGGTAAGTATAAGGCCTGCGCCAGATCCATCTATGCAAGAAGACCCATCCATGAACAAGACCCATGGGTCTTAGATTTTTTAAACTTTGGGAGCCTCCATGCCTTCTTCCTCCGGCTTTTTAATTAGAAAATTCACCAAGATTTGACCTTTGACCGTCGTGCGGGATCTATATGAGATATTGTGTTCTCCCAACAGAACACTCCATTTTTGCAAGGGTCCTGCTGTGTCCAGCCTTGACATGACCTGTTTAATTGCCTGGTCTGTTATGACCACGATAGGATGTTCCTGGAAGTACCGGCGCAATCGCTTGGTGGCATATACAAGCGACAAAACTAGCTTTTCCATTGGCGTATAGTTCAGCTCTGGTCCTTGTAATGCTCTGCTAACAAAGTAAATAGGCATCTGCACTGTAATCCTATTTCGTCATCAAGACTGCGCTGATTGCGTCGTGCATGGCTAATAGGTAGATTATTAGTTCCTCCTTGGGTCGCGGTGCGACCAACATCGGGAGGGATGCCAAGTGCTTCTTGATTTCTATAAAGGCTTTTTCTGCCTCCTTTGTCCAACTAAAGTCACTCTTCTTCACACACCGCTTGAGTGTTTTGAAGAGGGGTAACGATTTTTCTGCAGACTTAGATAAGAACCTGTTTAGTCCCGCCAACTTACCGTTAAGAGATTGTACTTCCTTACGTGTCCTTGGGGATGGTAGTTGTATCACGGCCCCCGTCTTGTCTGGGCATGGTTTGATTCCATTTGGATCTATCATATACCCCAAGAACATTCCTTCCGTAGCCCCAAACGTGCATTTCTTTGGATTTAGCTTCATACTGATCTGTCGTAGTGTGGCGAAAGTTTCTTCAATATCCCTGATAAGTCCGTCCTCCGTATGGCTCTTGGTGACCAAGTCATCTACATAGATCTACAGGTTGCGCCCAATTTGGTTGTTGAATGCTTTGTCAACCAACCATTGATAGGTTGCGCCCGCATTTTTGAGACCAAACGGCATCTTGGTGTAACAGTAAACACCCTGGGTCGTATGGAATGCCGTTTTTTCCACATCCTGTTCGGCTATCTGAATTTTGTGATATCCCTTGTATGCGTCCAAAAAATATTTGAAGGGATATGCGCACAAAGATTCTACTTTCCAGTCAATCTGTGGAAGTGGGTAGTAGTCCTACGGACATGTTTTGTTGAGATCTGTGAAATAAACGCACATACGCCAATTGTCGTCGTGTTTCTTTACCATGACCGGGTTAGATAGCCACTCATGGTAATATACCTCACGCATGATTCCTGCATCCACGAGCTTTTTACCTTCTTGTAGTATCACTTGGATCCGTTCTGGGGCCTCCTCGCGTTTCTTTTGCTTTACTGTGGGATACTCTTGTCGGATTTGCAACTTATGTTATGCTATTGAACATAGTATGCCTGTCATATCCTTTGGTTCCCAAGCGAACACATCCAGGTTTGCCTTTAAGAGGTCGCACATGGCACTCTTACCTTTGTCGGTTAAAGTTCATCCAATCGCTATTTCTTGATGAACTGCTACCTTCCAATTTGGTGGTAGTTGTTCATTCCCTTTGGGGGCATATTGGACTGGTGAGGCTATCGCATGACACTCCGATGGTGGGACCACCGTGTTGAAGATGGTGACTATGCCTCCTTCCATGGGGAATTTCATCATACCATGTGTCGTGGATGGTATGGCTCGGATTGCCAATATCCCTGGCCTTCCAATGATGCCGTTATACGGCGATGGTGAACGTATCACCATAAAAATCATCCACGTTGTGGTAGAGTGTTCGTTATCTCCGATGGTGACTAGTAGTCGTAGCTGGCCTATCGGCCAAATGGTTTCTCCACTAAAGCCAGTGAGCGGCGATGTAGCCGGCATCAACTTCTTCTTTACATCTGGTCGTAGCCACGAAAAGTAGTGCTCGTAGAGTATCTCGGCTGATGACCCTCCGTCCACATACATGCGGCGGACATTGTGGCCTCCCATATTCACTTCAATTGTGAGGGGCCCTTGGGCCACGTTGCTTGAAATAATGGGAGGGAACGAGATCTCCTTGGAACGGGAAAATTTTTGACTATTTTTTTGCTTAGTCCGACGCTGTCTTGATTGTACCATGAATATGGTAGTCGGCTTGTCTTTAGGATTGTCCTTTCTGTCACCATTTCTATCTTTCCCGTCCTTTCAATCTTTGGCGAGATGCTTGAGTTGTCCTAACTTTATGAGCGACTCAATATATTTTTGAGTTGGATGCACTCATCAATGTTGTGGCCTTTATCATTATGGAACTCACATAATTAATTCCCCTGACGGCGGTCGACTGGAGTTGTTAAAGAAGGTGGTCGTGGAAGTTTGCACCCTCAGACAACAATACCTCTCGTAGAAACATATTTAGAGGGGTAAACTTGTCACCAGCTCATCCTCCCCTTTGCTGACTACGGTAGTCAAGGCTCCTTCTACTCGCCTGGTTTGATTGCTTTTTGGGTTGTTCGTGATTCCGATAACCCTCATTTCCTTTTATGGAATAGGCCGCTGAGATCGCGGTCTCCCCTTCCACAAAGAACCTAACCCTTTTCATTAAATCATCGAATGTTTTAGGGCGCTTGTCATTCAGACGTCTAATTAGTTCCTTATCTGTTATGGCGTGCATGTATTCGGATATCTTTAGAACTTCTGGGCATGCCTTGATTTGTGCACTCGTCTTTGAAACGCTCTATGAAGTCTTTCGTGGACTCCCAGTGCTTTTGTTTCACCGTAGCCAATGAAACTGGGTCTTTGTTATACTTCTTCCTTTGAGTATAATTCCTTCTTAAGTCGCTCCGCAACTCATCAAAGCTATCGATGCTTCGATGCGGGAGCCTTTCGAACCAGTCACGTGCGTTCCTAATGAGTGTCGAATTGAACATCTGGCACCACATAGGCATAGGCCATCATTCAATTTTTTCCTGGGTTTCAAAAACTTTTAGATGGTCATCCGGGTCGCCAGATCCATCGTAAATTTTTACACAGGTAGGCATGCGTCGCTTTTTATCCTCAAAGTAGTTGCGGATGCGACTTGTGAATGCGTCCTCCTTCTCTAGGCACCATGAAAAAGAGAGGTCCTCATCAGCCTGATGGGAGCGACGTCGTGATCGCTTCCTGCGTTCCCTGCTGCCACCTGATGATTCCGAAGAAGAGTATCTCACCATCGACGTCTACGCTGATGGTCTTCGGAGTTAGATTCGGATGGATCATCACTGGGCGAGCGCCTTCCACCCCTTGGGAGACTGTGATAACTGCTAGTCAATGGTGGAGGGGTGATATCCCTTCCGTTGGGAGGGTCCATCCTATCTGGGATGCTAACGTGATGGGTATTATCTCGAGACGTTTCTTAGGCATCGTGCTCCATAGACTCGTCCGAGAGGCTTACGTCCCCTTTATTAGGCTCGAGATCCTCGAGTATTCTATCTCCAATCCGTTCGAATACATTACGCGGTTGGAGATGTTCCTCAACTCGGGGAGGTGCGTCTGCTCGGCGCTTTCTGTTCCTTTTTCGAGACCGCTTGGGAGTGTCGCCCGTGACGCTGTCAAAGTTCAGCCTGGCTTGGAGATCCTTCCCAAGTTCATCCTTGCTATTATGACAGGAACAATTGAGTCCAAATTCTGAGTCACATAGTCTTCGATGCTCTTGTTATTAACGTCATAGATGATTTTGTCAACTTCAGGCTCCGTGATCGGAGGCCGCGACTTCTCTTTGTTAGGAGGCAGTGGTGCTGACCCGGGATCTTGGTTATTTAGAACCAAGGTTGGCGCAGGGGGTACTGAATTGTGCTTTCGTCCCTCGTGGGGGTTGGTTTGCAATGTTTCGATACGGGCCTGCTCCCGCTGCTCCCCCTAGGGATGGGATAGCCGGGGTTTCCGTACCCGACTTCTGGCCGACTTTCTTCTGGAATCCTTGATGTGGGTTTCCGTTCATCATTGGTAGAGTAGAGTTTAGTGTAGGGTCCCACGGATGGCGCCAACTTGTTGATACAAAATTTGGATGGAACTTACATGACCCAAATTAGCGTTAATGCGGGTGTAGGAGACTCCGGCTCTTGCACCAAGTGAATGTATGGTTCAGATTCTGCACACTAAACAACACGCTGTTAGGCTTACCATAGGAACGTATCCCACGATTAGACTCTGACGCGAGAGTAAGTTATCGGTTTAGGGTTAATAATCGGTGAGATGTGAGAGTGAATCATACCTTTGTGGAACCCTTGGAGGTTCCTTATATAGGCGGTAAAGTCCCAGTGGTATTTACCGAAGCTTCGACCCCAAGTAAAAGATAACTACCATAATTAAATTATTATAATCTTCTAATTATGGTTTGTGTATATCCTCTAGTTTGGGGCGAATCATAATCCTAATTAGGTTGTGATTCTGTCTAACCCTTTACCGGACGTACCGTGCCGTGGGCCGCACATGACACATGCGTTCACTGTTCATCCGAAACCCATAGGTCCAAATGACATGACTCTAACCCATTCGTGATGGGTCAGATACGGGTAGTACCCGTGGGCCGAGTCCATGACCCGGATGGGGACTATACGTCATCAGTAATATTCTCAAAAAATAAAATGAAAAATCTGAATACAACATTGTACAATCAACTAAAAAACCGGGAACATATAAGATTTTGACTTACTATATGTTGGAATATAAATGTAATACGGAATAACATGAAATGAAACATTATGTGTAGAACTGTAGAAGTTGACAAAGTTGGAAAATCATGAACATTTTAATAATAGGAAAAAGGACGAAAATGGTCAAATCCTACCCCCATGATCCACTAAATGACAAGCAAATTTTTTTTTTGACATATATGGTCATGCACAAATGCACAACTGCTCAACTCCATTATATTTATGACATGTGTCCTATGGCAAATGCTCGACTGACGGTGCTCAACCCCCAAATGCTCAACTTCTGTAGTACCTTTTACCCCTTTTAGAAAAATATTGTTTCTTAATATCCGGGCCCAATTTTTAACTTTACCCCTTCAAAATTATCAAAATTAACATTATTACTCCGTATTATTTATAATTACATAAAAATTTGTAAAACTGAACAAAAACACATTCTATAAACTAAACCCAGATTTTCTATTTGATTTATGAACAACATAAAAAAAATGCAAACACCCAGATCTTCACATTTGAAATTCCTTAAAGCTTTCATTCTTTTCTTTCTTCAATTATTATACCTCCCTTCAAATACCCACCAGCAGATACAAGAAAAAAAAATATAAAAACATCTTTTGCATATTTCTATGACAATCATCTCCATCTTCATACACATACAAGATCCGATACCACTTTAAGAATGATGCTTTAAAGAAGAAAGATCCTAGATCTATAAATAAAACTATAAGATTCATGTTAGTGAAAAATGACGGTGGATGAAGGCGAAGGTGAAAACGATGGTGACAGGTGGTGGCGCCGGTGAGATGGAGGCAACAGCAGGATACAGTGACATCAAGGTTGGAGAATCTGATGTCAAACTCAAATCCATATAGATGAAAATGGTGTATTTTAGTGTGTGATTCTACAACCAGAAAGGTAAAAAATATTTATGTCCTTGCGTTATTCAACGTCAATTAGTAGCATAGAAACAATGGTATTTCCTCAATAAACGTAGGTAATGGCAGTATAAGCGTTTACTAACATTGGGTCCCCTTACTGACGTTGCCCGGGTCATGTTCTAAACCTTTTAAGTATCGATATAAGCATTTACTACTTTATCAAAGCACCCTTAAATTGATATTATTAATCTATGCACGCCATAGAATTGGACCCTGCATTCACAAAAAAACATTGGACAGATTGTTCTTCTTGGTAGTTCTTTTGCAGTAAACGGGAATGTGAATCCAGCTGCGCAGGCTAATGTACGTAACTCGCTCTTTCTGTTAATATTTTAATTGGATCTTTTACTTAAAACTTAAAAAAGTTTGATGCGTTTTCATTTCCCCCTGTTTTTTTTGTTGCTTTTCCCCCTACCGCAGATTCATTCCCTTGTTTGGGTTATGTGGTTACCCCTGTCTTTTTTTTTATGTTTTTCCCCTGTTTGGGGTTTCGAAGCTTTTTGATTTACAACCGTTGTATTATAGTTACACTAACTGTAAATTGGGAGTGAACATCATAGTAACATAATAACATATGGCAATTTTCCATGCCAAACAAACTGCATATATACATGTAACTTGCAAGTTTAGTTTGAGTTTGCTTGCAGTGTTGAAGGTCAATCCATCAGTTCCGGATAATTTACCATCATGAAGTTCACCTTCGGTTGATCAACAATCAAAAGAGATATCCTCGTCCGGGTAAGTTTTATGCATCAGATATCCATCACTATTATCAGTTACCATTTAAGTGTTCATTGTTCTTGGTTACTCTGTTGCTATACATTCCCCTTTTTTTTGCTTTCCCCCATGTTGCAAATTCATTCCCCCTGTTTTTTTTATTTTCCCCATGTTTGGGTTTTCGAGGCTTTATAATTTAGATTAGGAGTGTAGCTCATATGGTAGAGCGCTCGCTTTGCATGCGAGAGGCATGTGGTTCGATTCCTAACACTTCCATATTTTGAACCACGACTTCCATAAGTAATCAACTTTTTAAATGCTCAACTTTTTAAGTGATCAACTTTTTTGCAAAAGTGCTAAACTGTTCTTCAAAAGTGATCAACTTTTTAACATAAGTGAATAACTTTTGTACAAAAGTGCTAAATTTTTCTTCAAAAGTGATCAACTTTTTAACGTAAGTGAACAACTTTTGTACAAAATTTGACCTGCGTGGTTCTATGGTTAATTTTGGTTCCGCGTTCTCGTTTTTGCTGATAGAATAAGCAGATCATAGCTAATTGTTTTCGGATGCAAGTTATTTTGGAAAGATGGTGTAGATTTCATTAGCGGTTCATAAGGTTCTTAGTGCTGGATTTAGTGTAGATCAGACTCCTTCACAACAAGCTTCTACCACAATGGGCTAGGCTTGAATGAAGGGAAGTGTTACTTTCAATTTCCATGTATTAGTTAATGTTCAGTAGATTAGTTATTGTAGTATATTTGTAGTATAATCTTGTGCTATCTACTTGTTTACATTGATTGTGAACTGGTTCGATCCTTTGCTTTAGAATTACACTTGTAGTTAATCAATTTTAGTTGAAATCCTGTTAAAGAGTGTTTGGTGATAGGTGTGAAAACACCCATCCTTTTACCACTTATTTCTTACTAAAACAAGACCAAAACGCGTATTTAATGTCATTTGTTTGGAATTATGCATGGTTTGTGTGTTTGTTGTGTTTTCAGAGCCAACCGGGTAAATATTGAAGAAAACATGGGATTGCACGGGTTTTATCGAAGAAAAAGACGAAAAGACGAAAAGACGAAGTCTATAGTCCAAGAGATGCAAAAGATTTGAAGTGAATGGGCCTATTTGAAGATTTATCGAAGAAATGGACCAAAGATGGAAGATTTACATATGTCGAAGAAACTCAAGTCTATTAAATGAAGAAATTAAAAGACGAGTTGAATTTATTCGTCGATAAATCCCGAATTGAAATCGAAAACGTCAACTTTTCTGAAAAGACGAGAAGACAAAAAGAAAGGGAAAAAGCCCACTCACCAACCAAGGAGGAAGCCTATAAATACTCCTCCCATTCACATTTTCCACTAGTTCATTTTCTGTTATTTTCTTTCCTGTTTCGTAGGAACCATCTCCCTTAAGGAGATTGGTGGTTTTTCATTTCCTTTGATTCTTCCAATCTTGTAAGTTTAATCTTTCCATTTTGTTTGTTGAATCTTAATCATCAATACAAGTTTACATTTAATCTTTCCTTAATCTCTTGTTGATTCAAAGTTCTTAAGTTTTATTTTATTGGTTTTGATCTTCAAAAGTAAGTGGGTTTTATGTTTTTTGTTGTTTTGGATTGATGTTTATCATTGGTAAATGATTAGTGGATAAATTGGTTTAAGTTTTGGTTAAAAACTTGATTGATTTTTGGATTAAAAGCGTGTTATTGTAATCCCCTGTTCTTCGCTATTATTACTGTTTCCGCCCAGATTCCGGATCAACTCCTTATTCCGGATCAAGGGAATTGTGAAAATATTCCGGATCAAGTTCTTTGGTTCGGAATATCCAATATTCCGGATCAGTGATTTCTTTCAAACATTCCGAATCAGCTAGTCCATCCGGAATAATCAATATTCCGGATGAGCAGTTATTCCGAATAAAGGTCTCTTCTAAAACATTCCGCATCAAGTCATTTATTCCGGATCAAATTTTATTCCGAGTAAATTAATTATTCCGAATGAAGCTTGGTATTTAATTATTCCGTATAAGCACATTATTCCGGATCAAGAATTATTCCGCATGAAGGTCACTTATTTTGAATAGAAATTTATTCCGGATCAACACTACATTCCAGATCAACTGATATTCCGCATGAAGCACTTATTCCGCATGAACTAGTTATTCCGCATAAGCATTTTATTCCGGATCAACACTACATTCCGGATCAACCATTATTCCTCATGAAGCAAACATTCCGCATCAACCATTTATTCCGCATCAAGTGAACATTCCGAATGAAGCAGTTTTTTCAGGTTATTCCGCATGAGTTGAATTATTCCGAATAAGCTAAATTTCCCTGATATTCCGGATCAAGCAATTATTCCGAATAAGCTGTTTTCTCCAAGTTTAGGTATTTTACTGTTTGATTTTTATTCAAGTTTATTTTCAGTAATTGCTTTTAGTTTAATTTTATTACTTCCTACACTTATCGTTTTACTAGTTATAGACCAAAGCTCCCCCTTTTTAGTCACCAAGTACAACAATTTCACTTCTTACCGTGATTGATTCGAGAAGATACCGAGAACGAAACAACGACAAATACAATTGGGTACGAGCAATGCAAAGAAAGATCTTGCAAAAGCAACCTTTTTATTAACTAACCAAAAATCAGTTATTAAAATGGCGCCGCTGCCGGCTCTTTTCGTAAGGATCAACGGTTTCTTGTGAGAAAAATTGGATTTTGGGATCCGTTCTTTCGGGAACGTTATTTTCAAGCACAACAATTTTCAAAAAACCCATAAAAATATAAAATTTTCAAAAATACAAAAACATTTAAAAAACCTATAAAAACCAAAAATATTTTCTCTTGCATTTTCTTTTTAGTGTATGCGTACTCGATCAACGTCTTATTCAGAGCCCGAGACTCTCGAAGATTTAGACATGGCCGGTGTACACAACAACAACAATAATAATCCACCCACCCCAACAATAATAATCCACCCCACCCAAACAGGAATAATCCACCCTTACCCGACCTACGGACCATGGAGGAGCTATGCCAACCTACGATGAACGGACGTGGAGGCCCGATTGCGCCGATTCATATCACGGCTCAGGAGTTTTTCGTTGAAGCATCACATGATCCAACAAGTGCAAACTAACCCATTTCGCGGAATTCCGGATGATGATGCCAACAAACACCTCGACAAATTCATTACCATGACCCAAAGCATGAAGTCGCCCGGTGTTTCTATGGATGACCTTCGTCTCCAACTATTTCCCCACTCGCTTTCTCACCATGCCGAAAAATGGTTTGACCGTCTCCCAAAGAATTCTATTCATACTTGGGACGACATGACTCAACGCTTTTTGTCGCGCTACTTCCCACCATCCATGGTCACGAGCCTTCGTAACCAAATTAGTGGATTCATGCAAGACAATGATGAATCGCTCTTTGATGCTTGGGAACGATACAATGATTTGATCGACCGTTGTCCAAATCACAACATGCTCCCCGTCACTCTCATTGATACTTTCTACAATGGTCTCACTTTTCGTGATCGTGACACGATCAACGCCGCCGCCGGTGGTACTTTTATGAAAAGGAGACCGGAGGAGTGTAGAGAGTTGATTGAAAACATGACTACTCACCACAAGAATTGGGATTCATCCGCATCCTCAAGATCTAATCAGAGAGTCAATGTTTCTTCTACTACTTCCAATCCCGAGATAACCAAACTTACCCGACAAATCGCGGATATGCGCAAGGATTTCATGACCATGGCCATAAACCACTTTCAACAAGCTAAAGCCGTTTCTATTTCTTGTGACACATGTGGTGGTCCTCATTCCTACAATGATTGTCCTTCTACTCAAGGCAATTTTTCTGAAGACGTTAACGCGGCATACGGTACTTATCCCACAGGAGGCTATCAAGCTCGTCCTCAAGGAGACCGTAGCTTGCTAAGTTATCATTCAAACAACTATCTTGCTCCACCCGGTTTCCCTCCTCCAAACCAAAACCAACAACAAAGCTATAACCGAAACAACCAATCCCAACCTCGTGCTAACAATCAATATCAATCCCAAAGAAACCCATACCCACCTCAAGGAAATTCTCAAGCGTACCAAGCTCCACCTCTCAATCCACTGATGGCATTGAATCCAGACGTCAAGACGTTCATGAGGACTAATAGAAAGATGGTGACGAATCTTCACAGTCAAGTAGTCAACTTGAAGGGATAAATGGCGAAACAAGGGAACGATATTCGAGCCGAGCTAAGGAATGACATGGCAAAACAAAGCAATGATCTTCGTGCAGACATGAGAGACTCTTTCACCACTCAAGCGGTTAACATTCGTGATATGATCGGGTCGCTCTTCCAAGGTAATCAACCCTCTTCTTCGGGTACTCTTCCGAGTAACACCGTTGCGAATCCAAGAGGGGAGATGAAAGCAATCACCACTCGTAGTGGAAAAGGTTATACGGAACCCGAGCTTCCTACACCTCCACCCGTGATTGTGAACAAGGAAAAAGAGCAACTTTCCTCACCTCCTTCGCCTTCTATCCCCATTCCCCCACCACCCGTGGTTGTGAGTGATCCTACTCCCCTAAAGCCTTCCTCTTCTTCCGATATACCTTATCCTTCAAGGTTGAGGAAAGAGAAGCAAAAGAGCAAGGATGATATTCAAGTTTAAAACTTTCTAAAAATGTTTAAACAATTGAATTTTAACATCTCCTTTTCCGAGGCTCTCGCTCACATGCCTAAATACGCGAAGATGTTTAAAGATCTTCTTAGTGACAAGGAGAAGCTTCTTGACATTTCTCAGACCCAACTTAATGAGAATTGCTCCGCCGTTCTCTTAAGGAAATTGCCCACCAAACTTGGTGATCCGGGTCGCTTCTTAATTCCTTGCAACTTCCCGAGAGTAGAGAATTGCATGGCCCTAGCCGATCTAGGTGCCAGTATTAACTTAATGCCTTTAAGTGTTTGGAAGCAATTATCTCTCCCCGAGCTAGTCCCCACCAAAATGACTTTGGAATTAGCCAACCGTACGGTTGCTTATCCAGTGGGGATAGCCGAAGACGTATTCGTTGGCGTTGACAAATTCACCTTCCCGGTGGATTTTGTTGTCGTTGACTACGAGATGGATCCTCGTGTTCCATTAATCATTGGACGTCCTTTCTTGAGGACCGGTCGCACTCTCATTGATGTAGCAGCGGGCGAAATAATCATGAGAGTTGGTGACGATAAAATTTTCTTCAACATGGGTAAGATTTCTAAGCAACCTTATTCATATGAGAGTGTTAATGCTATTGATGTTCTCGATGAGGCTTGTGAAGAACACTTTCATGATGCTTGCAAAAGTACTCTCTCTTCTATACCCAATGTTGAGACCGTTGCCTCAATTGCTCCGGCATTGACTCCTTTTGGAGAAAGTGACTTGGATGATTTTGAAGCTAGCTTGGGTCCTCTTGATCTTAAGTATAATGATTCTTCCACCGATTGGGATGAAGACATTCGTACTATTGAGAAACTTCTCAATTAAGACCCGTTTTCTCCTCCTTCTCCTAAAGAGGTGACTAATGATGATCCATCGTTAGTTACACCATCTATTGAGGATCCTCCTACTCTTGAGCTTAAGGACTCACCTCCCCATCTCGAGTATGTTTTCTTAGAAGGCATTTATCAACTTCCCGTTATCATTGCTAAGGACTTAAAAGCCGATGAGAAAACTTGTCTCATTGAAGTTCTCAAGAAACATAAAAGAGCTATCGCTTGGAAAATCTCCGATATTCGCGGAATTGATCCTCACTTTTGCACACATAAAATTCTCATAGAGGACGATTTTAAGCCCACAATTCAAAGCCAACGAAGGGTGAATCCTAAAATCCATGACGTCATCAAAAAAGAGGTTATCAAACTTCTTGATGCGGGTATGATTTACCCTATTTCGGATTCACCATGGGTTAGTCCAGTCCATTGTGTGCCTAAGAAAGGCGGAATTACCGTTGTGCCCAATCAAAACAACGAGTTGATTCCTACACGTCTCGTTACTGGGTGGAGAGTTTGTATAGACTATCACAAACTCAATGATGCTACGAGAAAGGATCATTTCCCTCTTCCTTTTATGGACCAAATGCTTGAACATTTAGCGGGTAATGAATATTACTGCTTTCTTGATGGTTTCTCGGGTTATTTCCAAATACCCATCGATCCCTAAGATCAAGAGAAGACAACATTCACTTGTCCCTATGGCACATTTGCTTACAAAAGGATGCCTTTTGGCTTATGCAATGCCCCCGGGACTTTCCAAAGGTGCATGTTGGCTATCTTCCATGATATGGTTGAGCAAACCATGGAAGTCTTCATGGATGATTTCTCGGTCTTTGGGGATTCCTTCTCTTCTTGCCTTGCCAATTTAGAACGTATGCTAAAGCGGTGCGAAGACACTCGCCTTGTTCTGAATTGGGAAAAATGCCATTTTATGGTAAAAGAAGGCATTGTGCTAGGACACAAAATCTCTAAAGGCGGTCTTGAATTAGACCGTTCTAAAGTGGATGTCATAGCCAAATTACCTCCACCTTCAACCGTGAAGGGTGTGAGAAGTTTTCTGGGTCATGCGGGCTTCTATCGTCGATTCATTCAGGATTTCTCTAAAATCGCTCGCCCGATGACCCACCTCTTGGAAAAAGATACTCCTTTTATCTTTTCTAAAGTGTATCGAAGCCTTCAATCTTCTTAAGGATACGCTAACTAAGACACCGGTCTAGGTTACCCCTAATTGGGAGCTACCCTTTGAGTTGATGTGCGATGCTAGCGACTTTTCTATTGGTGCGGTTTTGGGACAAAGGATCAACAAACACTTCCAACCAATCCACTATGCTAGCAAAACAATGACGGGGGCTCAATTGCATTATACGACAACCGAAAAAGAGCTTTTAGCTGTTGTCTATGCTTTTGAAAAATTTCGCCCCTATCTTGTTTTATCCACCACCATCGTATACACGGACCATTCCGCGTTGAAGTACTTGATGACTAAGCACGACTCTAAGCCAAGACTTCTTCGCTGGGTTTTACTCCTTCAAGAATTCAACATTGAAATTCGCGACAAGAAGGGTGCTGAAAACCTAGCCGCGGATCATCTTAGTAGACTTGAGGATCCATATCAAGGGGATCATCCGAACAAAGAGATCAATGACTCTTTTCCCCTTGAGACCTTAATGTCTATTAATCTCAATATGGATGACACCCCGTGGTTTGCCGACATTGCAAACTACTTAGCGGGTAGTGTTCTCATCAAAGGGTTAACATCCCAACAAAAGAAGAAGTTCTTGAATGATGTTAAGACTTACTTTTGGGATGACCCTTTTCTATTCAAACAATGCGCTGACTTGATTATTCGCCGATGTGTTGACGGACCGGCCGCTTTGGACATTCTCAACGCTTGCCATAAAGGACCCACCGGTGGTCACTTTGGTCCCAACTACACCGCCAAAAAAGTGTTTGACTCGGGATTTTATTGGCCCACCATTTATCGTGATGCTCACGAGATGGTTAAACATTATGACGCTTGCCAAAAACAAGGCAAGATCACACATAAAGATGAGATGCCTCAAAATTTCATACAAGAATGTGAAATCTTTGATGTATGGGCATCGACTTTATGGGGCCATTCCCTTCTTCTAAAGGCAACAAATACATCCTTGTCGCTGTTGACTACGTTTCCAAGTGGGTTGAAGCCAAAGCTTTACCCACTAACGACGCGAGGGTGGTTTGTAATTTCTTGAAACAACTGTATGCTCGATTCAGTGTTCCTGGTGTCAATCACCGTCTTTCCACCGCTTACCATCCTCAAACCAACGGTCAACCTGAAATATCTAACCGTGGATTAAAGAGAATTTTAGAACGTACTGTGGGAGAGCATCGTGCCTCATGGGCTGATAAACTTGATGATGCTCTGTGGGCTTTCCGTACCGCCTATAAGACACTGATTGGTTGTACACCTTATCGTCTTGTGTACGGGAAAGCATGCCACCTCCCCATCGAGCTGGAACATAAGGCATACTGGGCCTTGAAGTGGGCTCACTTCGACATCAACAAAGCCGGTGATCTTCGCAAGATTCAACTCAACGAGCTACAAGAATTGAGGAATGAAGCTTACGAGAACTCATTGATCTACAAGGAGAAGACCAAGATTATCCACGATGCTAAAATCAAGAACTGAGAGTTCCACGTTGGTGATCAAGTCTTACTTTTTAACTCTCGGTTGAAGATCTTCTCGGGCAAGTTGAAGAGCCGCTGGTCTGGTCCATTCACCATCGCCAATGTCTTTCTCTATGGCACCATTGAGCTTTCTCAGCCAAATGGGCCTAATTTTAAGGTGAATGGCCAGCGTCTGAAGTTGTACTTTGGTGAGGACATCTCTCATGAGATGATTCCATCCCTCACCACGTTTCCCATGAATTAGTTCGGGACCGAGTCAGGCTCGTGACTCGGTTAACAAAAACAAGCGCTCCTCGGGAGGCAACCCGAGTATCTATCCCCTTTTCCCGTTTTTCATCTTAAGTGTAGGGGGAGCTATATAGGTTGCTTGTGTTTGTATGGTGATGTGATTACAGGGATAAGTGCACTCTTGGAATCTTTGAAGAACCGTGCTCCCATGTTATCCGCAAATCCGGTTCTATCTCTCAACTATCGTGATTCAATTTTCTTCATACTCACTTTTGAAATTGATCACTTTAGTCGTCTCTTCCTTAGCTTGATTTAACCAACGTGCACAATGTCATAAGTGTAGGGGAGACTTTTCCCACATGCTTAAACATTGAGGACAATGTTTATATTAAGTGTAGGGGGGACTTCTATCGAAGTTTTAAGTGGACTTTTCCATGAAAATGCCTTTATTTAACCGGAAAATCATCTTTTTCAGCATTTTTCAAATTTTTAATTAACGTTGGCCATTTAGTCGTAATTTTTAAATTTTTATTGTTGCTTTCATATGTATATATCCCGCAATAAAGTCAAAAAAATTAACAAAGTGGTGTAGCTAGTTTTGAAATCTTTGACATATTAGGCCTGTTGCGATTATTTTGACTCAACCCGAATAGACTTATCCAAGTTTATTCTAGCTAGTATCCTTAACCATGTAGACCTTAATTGATTTATTAGGCTAAGCATCTACGAGTCTCATTACTTGAGATTTTAAATTGTGGAGGACGAGAAATGATAGGGTCAATTATAAGTCGATATTCTTTCACAAGCACACTTGGTGTGATTATCTGCCTATTCTCCCATCACTTGCTAATATATTATCTGCAATAAGTAAGGTCGTACGATTTGAAAGGTTACTTAGCTTCTAGCCCAAGATCGTTTAAAAGTTGCTCGGTAATGATAAGAGTTCATAGCCAAGGCATAACTTATGAAGCGGGGCGCGAAGATTGGCGAGTCCGAAAAGGCCCTAACAAGGCATGAGGATTCAATTTTATTGCTAAAGATCCAAGGTGATGTGAAAAGCATTATTCCCAAAATCAATATGAAGGATCAAGACTCACGACGAAAAGCAATCAACTCCCATAAAGATCATGGAGAAGTCTATCCGAAAGGACCCTAACAAGGTATGAGGATAAATAGATCCATGTCCGAAAAGGAGGCGGATCGTTGTATCTCAAAATCCCAATTAGCGATTGAAGAAATAATGATGAAGTCGTGGTCAACAAAGTTGGAGTACCCCAAAAAATACTCCAAGTGAAGAACTCTATTAACGAAGAGAAGACCATTATCTCAAGAACGTCTCTCAAGATATGAAGTATGAAGTACATGCCAAATATCGGCCCGAGAAAGGTCTCAAATCGCGAAGCGAGTTATGCCAAGATATGAACTTCTTGATATCCCGAGAAGCAGTTTTAAGAAATTTTGTCCTTTAGCTAACTTTTGATCAAATCGTCCTACTTTGCTTTCAGCCAAAATAAACTATCGCAATAAGTCAAAAAATGCATCTTCATGATCATTCTAAGACAAAAATAAAATATAAGAGATACACCTAGGAATAAGGGAGTTTAAGCATATAATTAAGCCATGTGTGTAAGTGTTTGAATTGCTAACTTATAATAACAATGATCTCGTTTTTAAGCTTAGTTTGTGGAATGTGAAACTTGAGGGTGATAAATCTTCGCAGAACCAAAGCCCTAATGTAAGTCCTTGATCTCTTTGCAAGTTATTTCCATATAGCTATTTTCAAGTGAAAATGGTTTTCTATCCTTTTGCTTCCTGTAAAGTTTTAATTTCTCTTAGTACTCTAGTTTTTGTTTTAATAGTATATTAATAAGGCCAAGGTTGATTGATTATGAGAAAGGTGTAAATTTGCTTTATCACTAAGCATTGCATGAGGGCATGACAATGGTTAAGTGTAGGGGATTTGATAGGTGTGAAAACACCCATCCTTTTACCACTTATTTCTTACTAAAACAAGACCAAAACGCGTATTTAATGTCATTTATTTGGAATTATGCGTGGTTTGTGTGTTTGTTGTGTTTTCAGAGCCAACCGGGTAAATATTGAAGAAAACATGGGATTGCACGGGTTTTATCGAAGAAAAAGACGAAAAGACGAAGTCTATAGTCCAAGAGATGCAAAAGATTTGAAGTCAATGGGCCTATTTGAAGATTTATCGAAGAAAGGGACCAAAGATGGAAGATTTACATATGTCGAAGAAACTCAAGTCTATTAAATGAAGAAATTAAAAGACGAGCTGAATTTATTCGTCGACAAATCCCGAATCGAAATCGAAAACGTCAACTTTTCTGAAAAGACGAGAAGACAAAAAGAAAGGGAAAAAGCCCACTCACCAACCAAGGAGGAAGCCTATAAATACTCCTCGCATTCACATTTTCCACTAGTTCATTTTCTGTTATTTTCTTTCCTGTTTCGTAGGAACCATCTCCCAGCTGGGATTTGGTATTTCGAAGGCCCCAGGTGTTACTATCATTTCTAAGGAGATTGGTGGTTTTTCATTTCCTTTGATTCTTCTAATCTTGTAAGTTTAATCTTTCCATTTTGTTTGTTGAATCTTAATCATCAATACAAGTTTACATTTAATCTTTCCTTAATCTCTTGTTGATTCAAAGTTCTTAAGTTTTATTTTATTAGTTTTGATCTTCAAAAGTAAGTGGGTTTTATGTTTTTTGTTGTTTTGGATTGATGTTTATCATTGGTAAATGATTAGTGGATAAATTGGTTTAAGTTTATGTTAAAAACTTGATTGATTTTTGGTTTAAAAGCGTGTTATTGTAATCCCCTGTTCTTCGCTATTATTACAGTTCCCGCCCAGATTCCAGATCAACTCCTTATTCCGGATCACGGGATTTGTGAAAATATTCCGGATCAAGTTCTTTGGTTCAGAATATCCAATATTCCGGATCAGTGATTTCTTTCAAACATTCTGAATCAGCTAGTCCATCCGGAATAATCAATATTCCGGATGAGCAGTTATTCCGAATAAAGGTTTCTTCTAAAACATTCCGCATCAAGTCATTTATTCCGGATCAAATTTTATTCCGAGTAAATTAATTATTCCGAATGAAGCTTGGTATTTAATTATTCCGCATAAGCACATTATTCCGGTTCAAGAATTATTCCGCATGAAGGCCACTTATTCCGAATAGAATTTTATTCTAGATCAACACTACATTCCGGATCAAATGATATTCCGCATGAAGCATTTATTCCGCATGAACTAGTTATTCCGCATGAGCATTTTATTCCGGATCAACACTACATTCCGGATCAACCATTATTCCGCATGAAGCAAACATTCCTGATCAACCATTTATTCTGCATCAAGTGAACATTCCGAATGAAGCAGTTTTTTCAGGTTATTCCGCATGAGTTGAATTATTCCGAATAAGCTAAATTTCCCTTATATTCCGTATCAAGCAATTATTCCGAATAAGCTGTTTTCTCCAAGTTTAGGTATTTTACTATTTGATTTTTATTCAAGTTTATTTTCAGTAATTGCTTTTGGTTTAATTTTATTACTTCCTGCACTTATTGTTTTACTAGTTATAGACCAAAGCTCCCCCTTTTTAGTCACCAAGTACAACAATTCCACTTCTTACCATGATCGATTCGAGAAGATACCGAGAACGAAACAACGACAAATACAATTGGGTACGAGCAATGCAAAGAAAGATCTTGCAAAAGCAACCTTTTTATTAACTAACCAAAAATCAGTTATTAAAAATCAATTATTAAAATGAACATAAGGCATACTGGGCCTTGAAGTGGGCTAACTTCGACATCAACAAAGCCGGTGATCTTCGCAAGATTCAACTCACCGAGCTACAGGAATTGAGGAATGAAGCTTACGAGAACTCATTGATCTACAAAGAGAAGACCAAGATTATACACAATGCTAAAATCAAGAACCGAGAGTTCCACGTTGGTGATCAAGTCTTACTTTTTAACTCTCGGTTGAAGATCTTCTCGGGCAAGTTGAAGAGCCGCTGGTCTGGTCCATTCACCATCGCCAATGTCTTTCCCTATGGCACCATTGAGCTTTCTCAGCCAAATGGGCCCAATTTTAAGGTGAATGGCCAGCTTCTGAAGTTGTACTTTGGTGAGTACATCTCTCATGAGATGATTCCATCCCTCACCACGTTTCCCATGAATTAGTTCGGGACCGAGTCAGGCTCGTGACTCGGTTAACAAAAACAAGCGCTCCTCGGGTGGCAACCCGAGTATCTATCCCCCTTTCCCGTTTTTCATCTTAAGTGTAGTGGGAGCTAAATAGGTTGCTTGTGTTTGTATGGTGATGTGATTACAGGGATAAGTGCACTCTTAGAATCTTTGAAGAACCATGCTCCCATGTTATCCGCAAATCCGGTTCTATCTCTCAACTATCGTGATTCAATTTTCTTCATACTCACTTTTGAAATTGATCACTTTAGTCGTCTCTTCCTTAGCTTGATTTAACCAACGTGCACAATGTCATAAGTGTAGGGGAGACTTTTCCCACATGCTTAAACATTGAGTACAATGTTTATATTAAGTGTAGGGGGGACTTCTATCGAAGTTTTAAGTGGACTTTTCCATGAAAATGCCTTCATTTAACCGGAAAATCATCTTTTTCAGCATTTTTCAAATTTTTAATTAACTTTGGCCATTTAGTCGTAATTTTTAAATTTTTATTGTTGCTTTCATATGTATATATCCCGCAATAAAGTCAAAAAAATTAATAAAGTGGTGTAGCTAGTTTTGAAATCTTTGACATATTAGGCCCGTTGCGATTATTTTGACTCAACCCGAATAGACTTATCCAAGTTTATTCTAGCTAGTATCCTTAACCATGTAGACCTTAATTGGTTTATTAGGCTAAGCATCCACGAGTCTCATTACTTGAGATTTTAAATTGTAGAGGACGAGAAATGATAGAGTCAATTATAAGTCGGTATTCTTGCACAAGCACACTTGGTGTAATTATCTGCCTATTCTCCCATCACTTGCTAATAATTTATCTGCAATAAGTAAGGTCGTACGATTTGAAAGGTTACTTAGCTTCTAGCCCACGATCGTTTAAAAGTTGCTCGGTAATGATAAGAGTTCATAGCCAAGGCATAACTTATGAAGCGGGGCGCGAAGATTGGCGAGTCTGAAAAGGTCCTAACAAGGCATGAGGATTCAATTTTATTGCTAAAGATCCAAGGTGATGTGAAAAGCATTATTCCCAAAATCAATATGAAGGATCAAGACTCACGACGAAAAGCAATCAACTCCCATAAAGATCATGGAGAAGTCTATCCGAAAAGACCCTAACAAGGTATGAGGATAAATAGATCCAAGTCCGAAAAGGAGGCGGATCGTTGTATCTCAAAATCCCAATTAGCGATTGAAGAAATAATGATGAAGTCGTGGTCAACAAAGTTGGAGTACCCCTCAAAAATACTCCAAGTGAAGAACTCTATTAACAAACAGAAGACCATTATCTCAAGAACGTCTCTCAAGATATGAAGTATGAAGTACATGCCAAATATCGGCCCAAAGAAAGGTTTCAAATCGCGAAGCGAGTTATGCCAAGATATGAACTTTTTGATATCCCGAGAAGCAGTTTTACGAGATTTTGTCCTTTAGCTAACTATTGATCAAATCGTCCTACTTTGCTTTCAGCCTAAATAAACTATCGCAATAAGTCCAAAAATGCATCTTCATGATCATTCTAAGACAAAAATAAAATATAAGAGATACACCTAGGAATAAGGGAGTTTAAGCATATAATTAAGCCATGTGCGTAAGTGTTTGAATTGCTAACTTATAATAACAATGATCTCGTTTTTCAGCTTAGTTTGGGGAACGTGAAACTTGAGGGTGATAAATCTTCGCAGCACCAAAGCCCTAATGTAAGTCCTTGATCTCTTTGCAAGTTATTTCCATATAGCTATTTTCAAGTGAAAATGGTTTTCTATCATTTTGCTTCCTGTAAAGTTTTAATTTCTCTTAGTACTCTAGTTTTTGTTTTAATAGGATGTTAATAAGGCCAAGGTTGATTGATTATGAGAAAGGTGTAAATTTGCTTTATCACTAAGCATTGCATGAGGGCATGGCAATGGTTAAGTGTAGGGGATTTGATAGGTGTGAAAACACCCATCCTTTTACCACTTATTTCTTACTAAAACAAGACCAAAACGCGTATTTAATGTCATTTGTTTGGAATTATGCTTGGTTTGTGTGTTTGTTGTGTTTTCAGAGCCAACCGGGTAAATATTGAAGAAAACATGGGATTGCACGGGTTTTATCGAAGAAAAAGACGAAAAGACGAAGTCTATAGTCCAAGAGATGCAAAAGATTTGAAGTCAATGGGCCTATTTGAAGATTTATCGAAGAAAGGGACCAAAGATGGAAGATTTACATATGTCGAAGAAACTCAAGTCTATTAAATGAAGAAATTAAAAGACGAGCTGAATTTATTCATCGACGAATCCCGAATGGAAATCGAAAACGTCAACTTTTCTGAAAAGACGAGAAGACAAAAAGAAAGGGAAAAAGCCCACTCACCAACAAAGGAGGAAGCCTATAAATACTCCTCCCATTCACATTTTCCACTAGTTCATTTTCTGTTATTTTCTTTCCTGTTTCGTAGGAACCATCTCCCTTAAGGAGATTGGTGGTTTTTCATTTCCTTTGATTCTTCTAATCTTGTTAGTTTAATCTTTCCATTTTGTTTGTTGAATCTTAATCATCAATACAAGTTTACATTTAATCTTTCCTTAATCTCTTGTTGATTCAAAGTTCTTAAGTTTTATTTTATTGGTTTTGATCTTCAAAAGTAAGTGGGTTTTATGTTTTTTGTTATTTTGGATTGATGTTTATCATTGGTAAATGATTAGTGGATAAATTGGTTTAAGTTTTGGTTAAAAACTTGATTGATTTTTGGTTTAAAAGCGTGTTATTATAATCCCCTGTTCTTCCCTATTATTACTGTTCCCGCCCAGATTCTAGATCAACTCCTTATTCCGGATCATGGGATTTGTGAAAATATTCCGGATCAAGTTCTTTGGTTCGGAATATTTATATTCCGGATCAGTGATTTCTTTCAAACATTCCGAATCAGCTAGTCCATCCGGAATAATCAATATTCCGGATGAGCAGTTATTCTGAATAAAGGTTTCTTCTAAAACATTCCGCATCAAGTCATTTATTCCAGACCAAATTTTATTCCGAGTAAATTAATTATTCCGAATGAAGCTTGGTATTTAACTATTCCGCATAAGCACATTATTACGGATCAAGAATTATTCCGCATGAAGGCCAATTATTCCGAATAGAATTTTATTCCGGATCAACACTACATTCCGGATCAACTGATATACCGCATGAAGCACTTATTCCGCATGAACTAGTTATTCCGCATGAGCACTTTATTCCGGATCAACACTACATTCCGGATCAACCATTATTCCGCATGAAGCAAACATTCCGCATCAACCATTTATTCCGCATCAAGTGAACATTCCGAATGAAGCAGTTTTTTCAGGTTATTCCGCATGAGTTGAATTATTCCGAATAAGCTAAATTTCCCTGATATTCCGGATCAAGAAATTATTCCGAATAAGCTGTTTTCTCCAAGTTTAGGTATTTTACTGTTTGATTTTTATTCAAGTTTATTTTCAGTAATTGCTTTTAGTTTAATTTTATTACTTCCTGCACTTATCGTTTTACTAGTTATAGACCAAAGCTCCCCTTTTTTAGTCACAAAGTACAACAATTCCACTTCTTACCGTGATCGATTCGAGAAGATACCGAGAACCAAACAACGACAAATACAATTGGGTACGAGCAATGCAAAGAAAGATCTTGCAAAAGCAACCTTTTTATTAACTAACCAAAAATCAGTTATTATTTGGCAAAGTGGTTTGAGCTAGTTTGAATAATCTGTTATTAAAAGTTTGCTTAAGTCTGATATATTAGAGGTAGCAATTTACTCATTTCAAAAATTTTGTTTTGAACCTCTGTAACATGCTACGTGTGAGATACATAAAGCATCTTCAAAACTCTTAAAACAACCGCAAAATCATTATTCAGGATCAAAATTATGCTGCTGATCTTAGCGACAAAGATGATTTGATTGATGAATGATGGGATGATTTTGAAAAAGATGATATAAATATGGCACTTGATGAGGTTCTTAAGTACAAGTAGACAGATGGTCTTCACAAAAGCTATGCCATGCTTATGAATGGTGCAAACGTATACAAATCATTAGCAGTTTCAAATGCAATAGAGCTATTAATGCTTGTATTTCTAAGCACAGCAAAAGGTCACGTGGTACAAAATTTGTTTGCTGAAACATTGAGACGATATTCAGAACATGATCTTTTGACCGCCTTTAACTACCTCAGAGACAGAAACTTCATGGTAACTAGAATTTTATTATCTTTTTAGGAAAATGGCAGTAAAGGCTAATTAAGGTCATTTTGTCTTAAAACTTACATTCAACTACGAGATGCTTTCTTAATTGTAAATCTATGGTAACCAACTTTCAAAATTTTAGTTTCTCAAAATGGTGACATTTTAGTGGTTGGCTAACATGGAATTGTTGTGGCACTACTATAACATATTTAAACCAGTTAACTTGCAATTTTCCAAAATTACCTTGAAAAATCTGTTCACCGAATCTAATGTTACACTGTTTGCTACCTGTATAGATATCCTGTCTAAAGTATGTTGCCTGTTTATGCAACTTAATTTTACAATTCAACACGTACTTACAAATTCTTCTATAGAGGCATGTTAATCGCAACAAAGAAAATACAGTTATACTGAATATTTTTATACCTGTAATGACAGAAATAATTAATGGCCGTTATATACTCTTCTTCAGTTGGCAGGTGAGAGGTAATGATTCAATTCACTTTTTACTCTCCTAGCAGTTTTTACATAATATTTATTCATCTCTATTCCTCTTTAATACGGGAGAAAGAGCTGCGAAAATGGCTAAGTGGCTTCTTGAGAAAGAAACTAATTTACTAGACACGGGAGTAAATCTGTCATCTGACCTACAATGTGGAGATGTCCTCCAACTGTCTGTGCTGATGTGTTCAGGAGAAATATCGATGTGCCCGTGTTTGCCTAAAGAAGGAGTTGGAGTAGATGGCAATTCTAAAAAACGTAAACGTGGTGATAATGGCATGCGTAGTGTTGAAATAGCTAAAACGATGAAATTATTTCATGTTGAAACTCATAAGGATAAAGGTTTTCCCGGTATTTAGTTATTATTAAGTTGTAATTTACTTCCAAAGGTTGATGCAATTGCATTATCTAGAAATAAGAATTCAAGTTCACCGTCTTCTGAACACTTGGGAAGAATTTTAAAGTTAGACGATGCATCTGAATCTACATGGGAAGCTATGAATTGCTATGTAAGACATTTGGCATCTCATGCGTAAGACGCGTCTCCCTTTAACCCAAATCTGTTTAGAACTGTCTATTCAGCCATCCAAAAGGCCGATGACCAAGGGTTAAGCATGAAAAGAATATCATAGATAACTGATGTGTAAGGTATGCGATTGATTACTTGATCGTAGTCTGGCTATTTAGAATTAGACTTGTAGTTAATCAATTTTAGTTCAGATCCTGTTAAAGAGTGTTTGGCAAAGTGGTTACGCAACCGGTCAATCTTGATTTTGCGGTCTTACTAAGTTTTGAGAATACAATGCAGCCTGGTTCAACTACAAGAAAGAGTGCACAACAATTTAAAAGGCAAAAATCTAAGGTTTCGTATTATGGAGACGATGAAGATGCTAATGCAAAGAAGTACTCAAGGTGACGATTCAAGATTGTTAGCCGTCACGTGAAAGTCAAGAACGTCTTGTTGTACTTGCAGCACCTCATAACACGAACGTTTACAATAATGGTGTGCACCCTCCAATTATCCAACCTACAAGACCATCTTAGAGAATTAGTAACACTATTTTCACAAGATAGTCCGCCCTCTAAAGGCTACCACATTGAACCAGGTACTTAAAAAAAGGATGAGTTACATGATAGTTGCGTGAGAGATGTAGTGACACTGCTTCTACATGATAATCCATTGAATGGAGGCGCTGAAGGTATTCACTTCACTCCGAGCATTTCAATCAAAAATAAAGTTGAGTTGAAGGATAGTGGCACAAGTTCTCAATCTATAAAATACTTTGAGGCTACAACTCGTGTTCCCGTGTTATAGAATTCTTAGCTCAACCTCTCTACAGAAAGCTCAACTCTAGACGAGAACCCATGCCCCAATGTGACCGAGGGTAATGGTCATATGGAAGTACCATGTGAAAAGCAGGATGTGGTTGATGTTGCATCGAATACTGGGAAACTACTTGCAAACGGACAATTCGAATGTAGAGAGGTTGCTTCTTTGATTGATGATCACAACGAGTCTAGTCTCTCACATCTTATTACAACAAAACCAGTGCTGGAGATGGATGAATGAGCCACCACTTCATAGGATTTTCATATGGAGGGACTGAAAATATCAGCAGTAACAATTGAAGATGAATATAAACATGAAGAAAAAGACAGGAGTCGGGAAATGGGAATAATCACTGAGAGCGTGTCAAAGAAGAGTTTAGTGGCAGTGATTGATATGCCAGAAAGAAAGATATGCCAATAATCTGAAAGAAATATTCAGATTCTACGTATTTGACCATGTTAATTACATGTTGAAACATATTGAAAATATAAGGGGGTAAAATGAAAATATATCGTGGATATCTAGAACAACAAAAGAGAATATTTATTTCATTTTTTAATAAAAAAGTATTGTACTTAATTGAGCATTTAGGGGTTGAGCACTGTCAGTTGATCACTTACATTAGGACACGTGTCGCAATTTGGGTGGTGGTGACCATATATGTCAATTTCTTTTGACTTGACCATCTAGTGGATGGTAAGTGCTCAACTTAATCGGATTCGTCCTTTTCCCTTAATAATAAACAAAAAAATCAGAATATGATAAATAAAATCAACAATATGATGAGTAAAAATAATATCATGTGAATGTTAATGATATGCAATTTGAATAATAGACACTTAATAGTTAAATGGAAATTGAAATAAAAAATATAAAAACTCACACAAAGAATCCTTGCATCAAAATACTCCTATATTTTAGATAAAATAAACTTTGATACTAAATGTTGAAAAAATCACACATCATTAAAGCAAAACAATTCAATTCTCATAAAATAACGTAGTATAAACTTATATTACGCTAAACATAAATAAAAAAGTTCAGTTTATTAAATAATACTAAAACGTTACATGATCGGAGCATTTTTCACATAATTGCATCTTCGCGATTAGTGAAACATTTAGAAATAAATCATGTCACCAACCCGCGTGTAGCGCGCGGGTATGCATACCTCGTATGATAAATGCTTAACATTTTTTGGGTATACCTAGGTTTCCGACTCGACAAGCCGACTAATCCCAGGGCGACTACCTTTTTTGGATAGCTCGGAGTCGTCGCAGGTGCCTCCGTGGTCACCCCCAAGTGTACACATCTAGTGAGGTTTGAACCCTTGACCTCTCCTTTGAGAGTTAAGGACCTTACCATTAGGCCACTTAATGGTGATTAAAAATGCTTAACATTTAGGTAAATATAATATTCGAGTTAATGATTCATAATCGAAATAGCGAAACACTATAAAAAATACGTTGTACTTTGAATCGAAAACATATTTAAAAATTATTAAATAATTTGTTATATTCCAGAATACTCCAATAAAGTGATCGTATAGAATTATTCTAAGTCCTCGTTTCTCTATTCCGATATTGATGGATACCCAAAAAGTAATGAGGTGATTTGAATACTTTATAAAATAAGAGGTGAGTTTTACATAAAATATGAACTAATAAAAGAAGAAAAGAATTAATCTTAACTATTCATTTTTTCACAAAAAATAAAAACTCATCTTTCACCTTTTTCTTAAAAAGACCATATATCTCAAACGATAAATCGTTAAATTACAAAAAATACATCATTGCGGCGAAAAAATCTTATCTTTCAGTAGACAGGCACTTTGATATAATTTTGACGAATTTTTATTATTGCGATTTTCGACTTTAAAAATCACATGTGATTCGGAAAAATTACTTGTGATTTTTTGATAAAAAATTCAATTTTTCTCCGAAATAGATAAATAACTTTTATTATTATTTATTAGTGTAATATTTACATAGTCGAAGGTAAACAAGTAACAAGTTATGCCACTAGCTTTTTCATATAGTTTCGATGATTTTTTTGTTGAAATTTTCGTCAAAAAAATATACATAATATGTAAAACCACTAGTAATTTGTAAAATCACTTGTGATTTGTTTTTCTAAAATGCATGTCTGGTTCCGTATATCGCATGTGATTTTATAAATTTACATGTGATATTAAAGTAACAAATGACGTGTGATTTCAAAAATCCATAAATTTCGAATGATTTTACAAATTCACGTGTGCTTTATAATGTAATAAACCACATGTGATCCGTGTGAGCGGATATTAAAAAAAAATCATCGAAAGTATACAGAAGTACTTATCAATAAAAAGAAGATTTAGATCTCTTCGCGATGGTATAACTTTCGACCACAAAAATCACGTGTGATTTCACAAAAATCATGTGTGATTTTACAAAAATCACGTGTGATTTCACAAAAATCACGTGTGATTTCACAAAATCACATGTGATTCGAAAAAATCACATGTGATTTTAAAGCAATGACGAGAATATTTTTTCGAATCACATATAGATATGAAAATTATACCATCAAGAAGAGAATTAAATTATTATAATTTATAAATATGTACTTCTATATATTTTCGACGAATTCTTTTCGCGATTGTATAATTTTCGACTACAAAAATCACATGTGATTTCACAAACATCACATGCGATTTCATAAAAATCACATGTGATTTTAAAGTAATGAAGAGAATATTTTTGTAATTTAATAGACGATCATTTTCATATACTTTTGACGGTTTTACAATGCTGAAACTTTAACCAAAAAGTAATACGTGATAGAAATCACCTGTGATTTTTGCTTTAAAATTCATGCATGATTTCATGATTCTCATGTGATTTCATACATTCACATGCGATATTGAAAGTTAACAAATCACATGTGATTTTATAAATCTCACATATAGCATGTGATTTTACAAATTCAAGTGTGATTTTTAAAGTAATAAATCACATGTGATATTTCGAGAATCACATATAATTTTTTTATGCAAAAATTTCTAAAAGAATGTTCCCCGAAAGTATATAGAAGTGCCTATCTGTAGAAAGATAATTTAATTCTCGTCGCGATGGTATAATTACTTTTGCGTAACGATTAACAGTTTAATAGATATTTAATTTTTAAATTTTAAATTGAAAATGTGTTTTTTAATTAACTTAAAAACAATTAATATAGGTAATTAGATAGGATTTGAATGGATGGTTTAGATTGAAGGAATTGTACTTTTCTTGGAGAGTGTTTGTTGGACATACGTTTTTCATATTTAGAATGTCTCGGTTACTCCAACAATATAGTTAAGGGCTCGTAGTATAGTTTAATTAAAGTTTATATTAGCCTGACCCATGAGCATGTTCATGGGCCGGAGGCCCAAGTCCACCAAGAGAATTGGGTATATAAACCCCTTTCCACCATGGAAAGGGGTGTTGGTTGTTTCATTTATCAAATAACACATTTACATTTTCTCTCATCTCTCTCTACTTTGTCTCTCTAGAAACAACAACCCTCTTGATAAATCAAAGATTATCATACTTCTACAATTGGTATCAAGAGCCATGGGATGAAATAAAGGTAGGTTTTGTGTTATTCATGCTTATTTAAGTGTGTTCATGTGTTCTTTATTGATTTTACCCAAGTTTCAAAAAAAATTCGTGTTTTTGTTGTTCTACTTGATCCATATATCTTCTACATAGTTGTAGTACCGATTTGGGTACTTTGGTTTGGTTAGAAACACGGATTACAAGGTAAAAAATCTTAAATTTTTGGTGGTCTTAAGTCTCGGACTATTTCTACATTCCGATCAAGCATTCTGATCGCAACAACCCAAGGGTTTCTACATTGCGATCACGACATTGCGATCACTTATTCCGATAAGGACATTGCGATCACTTATTCCGATAAGGACATTGCGATCACTTATTCCGATAAGGACATTGCGATCACTTATTCCAATAAGGACATTGCGATCACTTATTCCGATAAGAACATTGCGATCACTTATTCCGATAAGGACATTGCGATCACTTATTCCGATAAGGACATTGTGATCACTATATTCCAGTCACATTCCGATCACTTATTCCAATCACATTTTAATCACATTCCGCGGGATTAAGTTTTTGGCATTGAGAAGGACTAAGTTTGAGCATTACGATAACTTTGAGATTTGACATTGTGATAGAATTAATTTGGGTATTGAGATAGAATTTGCACAACTTAGAGGGTCTTTCGACATTGCAACTTTCACAAAAACACACAACTTAAAGATAATAACATCTTTGTTTAAACAACATTAAAACACATAACATTATTTCATTGCTCGACCATTTTGGTAATCTTTATTCAAGGGATCAAGAATGAATTCACATTCATACATGCCAACAATGACATCGCTTACTGACCTTTCTATCATCTCGGGCACCAATACCCGTCCACCGTTGCTTATCAAAGAGCTTTTTGAAGCATGAAAGGTCGCATGATGTCTTATATTATGGGAAGACCCATCGGGAGACTCATGGTTCAATCCATTGAGCAAGGTCCACTCGATTGGGGTGAAGTTACTGTAGACAATGTGACTAGGCCAAGGCTATTTCATGAACTAACGACTGCCAATCAAATCATTACCGATGCGGATGACAAGGTCGTTCAGACCATCAAGCAAGCTCTTCCACCCGATATTTATCGTATGTAAGCAATTACAAGGTATTAAAGGAACTTTGGGATCGCTTAACGGTTTTGTTACAAGGGACTTCACTTTCCAAGCAGGAACGAGAGTGTCACCTCTATGACTTGTTCGATAGGTTCTCATACATTCCAGTGGAAACACTTCATGACTACTACTGGCGCTTCACTACATTGATGAATGATTTGAATGTGTATAATCTCACGATTTCTCAGTTTCAAATCAACACCAAGTTCTTGAACACGTTACCCCCAGAGTGGAGCCAATATGTCACTGATGTTAAATTGATTCGGGATTCGCACAAATCAAATTTAGATCAACTTTTTGCTTTCTTGCAGCAACACGAGAAGCATGTGCTCCAGAAATGCATGTCTCAAGGATCTTATTCCGAACCGTTGGCCTTAATGGCAAATCATCAAACATTTTCATATAACAACACTCCTTATGCTATGGGACAATAATCTTATCACAAGCCCATGTTTCAGACTCCAAGCTTTCCACAGTATTCGATCTTACCACAACCACCTACATCATATCAGCAACAATATCAGCACCCAACACTATCATCACAACCGTACTCTCCTTATCAACCACCAACAAATCCTACCATCACTTACCAGCAACATGAGGTTCCTCAACCCCATTACTCACAACATGTCAGTACTCCTTCAAGTGTTTATGTAGCTCAACCAGCACCAGTTTTCTATTACGATGATGAGATTCCAGTTCCTGAGTTCAGACAAGGGGATAATCCTACTGATATACTTGCACAAATGTCTGCTTACATCACTCAAGAGTTGAAAAAAAGAGGTTACAGAGGACCATCTCCAACAAACAATCAGTTGATGAATTCTTCTAACTCTCGTCAACAAGCTAAAATCCAAGATGGCAGAGTTACTGTGCAACCACTTCAGGGGAGACCAAGTTCATCCAATACTGGTGCACGCCCATTTAACACTGCTACAAGGGGAAATAACACTTGAAAAATAAAAATGATCATCTGCTATAACTGCAAAGGGGAAGGACACATGGCTCGGGAGTGCAAGCAACCAAAGAGGAAGAGGGATGGCACATGGTTTCAGGAAAAGATATACTTGGTTAATGCTCAAGCACAAGGTCGAGAGCTCGATGAAGAGGAGTTAGCATTTCTAGCAGATCCAGGAGTTGCGGATACTGAAGGAATCACAGTAGCTTCTACCAACAATGCAACATACCAATGCGATGATCTTGATGCATACGATTCAGACTGTGATGATCTCAATACTGCCAAGTCAGCTCTCATGGCAAATCTTTCACTTTATGGGGCTGATACAATCTCTGAGGTATCAAATACTGCCAATGATACTAGTATTGTACCTTATCAAGTTGAGAAAGTGTCTGAGTATTCGGAACAGCCACCGGTGGCTAGTAATTCAAACGAGGAGACAAACAATGATAGCAATATCAATGCAAGTCCCCAGACTTTGAGTGAAACACAACCAGGAGCTATTACGTCTACAAATTCGTCTGTTCAACAAGATTTGGTTATGGTGTCGGCATCTATGCTTGGCCAAATGAATAATGCGGTCCTTGAAACCCTCGGTGTTAATCAGACATTATCTGCCGAGCTTGCTTTGTATAAGAAAAAGGTTAAAACCTTGGAATTAACTCCGTTGACCAATACCTTAACTAATCCAGAATTTGATAGGTTTAGGAAAGTCCAAATGGATAATTTGCAAGAGATTTAAAGTTTAAGAGCAAATCTTTCAAAAGAACTTAAAACAAAAGAGTTAGTAGTTAATAATTTTCAAAAACTACAAACGGATTTAGAAATTCTCGAGTCTAAAAGGGTTGAAACTGAAATTAAGGCGTTTGAGAAAATTAAAAACACTGAAGTTTTGCTTTTAAAACAATATTCCGCTTCACATCTAGTACACTTGTTTCATTCATCTTTTAAGGAATTTACTCTATCGCGTCTAATAGACTTACCACCTAACCCGTGTTATGCAAAGCAAGCATTTAACCACAACCCGCAACTTTATGATGCAACCAAGTTAGGATTGGTCTTAGATCTGATTGTGTTTCCGGACTCACCCGAGAATATGTCACTACAAAAACGGATTTTAGAATTCGCTTTAATATACAAAGGGAATTTGTCCATACACCAAATTACATGTCTACTAGAGAAAACCTTAGTATATTTCCTACACTTTTCAACCCGAATGAACCTAAGGAAATTCCAAAGGGTCTTCCACCGGTAAGTACGGTATTGCTAAGCTTGAAAGAGATTAGGCGATATCTTACCGGATTTGACAAGGTCATCAAGGAATGTACGACTTCAACGGCTCAAACCGCTAGAGAATGGGCTTTCGAACACATGAAAATGGTGTTTGAGAAAGAGATCGTTCCATTCGTAATCAATATTAAAGAGGGTTTTCTAGATCTCGGGGACAATCTTAATTTCGAAATGGCTGAAGTTCAAAAAGTTTTCCATGAAATGGATGATGCTTATGAGCAACATTTAATTGAGAAAAAAAAGATTTTGTCCGAATATGACCGATTCTTAGAACAAGTGGTGTCTATCAATGTGATGCAAGTTGGAACTATTGAATGTGCTTTTGAGATTACATCTGATGTGAATAAATGTGATGATGTGCATGATCTCTCTGTGAATATTGTTGAACCTGTGAATAATGTAGATAATCTCTTGTCACGAATCTAACGCTAAATTTTTAAAGCTTCAAGATTCTTATAACTCACTTTCAAAACGTTTTGATGAGCTTCAACAACATTGTATATCTCTTGAAATTAAGAACCAATCTAAAAATGAAACTCTTTCAAAAACAAATGATTGTGAAAACACCGTTGAGACGAGTGACAAGATGATTCAGGTGGTTCAGGCATTAGAGGAAGAAATCATGAGACTTAAGAGAGAGTCATTACAAGAGAAAGTGGAACTAGAGGCCGCAAAGATTAAAAACCATGCCCTAGAAATAGAATTACTTCTATGCTAGGGGAGTTTGATAAAGTAAAGCAGGTTTTTCCACATATTTATGGTTCGTTAGAAGAATGCTTCGCTTTTAATGCGGCAGAGCAAAAGTCACTTGTTAACCAACTGAACCAAAAGTTTGAGGAAATTTCTGACTTAAATATTCAACTGAACCATAGTGTTGGCTGAGTTAAAGGAGACACTTCAACTCAAACGAAAAGTAGTTGTTGATAACCCAACTATAATTTCTACACCTTCCTCTAGTACTCCAAAAAAGGTGGTGATCACTAAAAACCCGTACCATAAGAACAATCCTCTATCATATAAGCTCTATATGTAGTATGCAATTAAGCACACGGATCTTGCTAGGGGCGTTGTAGATGATCTCTATGAAATAGATCCCTCAAATAGCCACTATTACTTTGCTCATGCTTACATTGAGAAGGTACAACAATGCTTAGTGCATTTGACTTACACAGGACAACAGGGTTCCGCAGCACCTAAACAATAAACCCCCACCCCCACCATTGCCATAACTCCTTTCAATAAGACCCCCAGAGCAAAACCTATTTTAAACATACCCATCAAGGCTAAATCAAAATCTGTCACTAATGTTCCCTTGGCTTCTACAGGAGTAATTGTGTCTACTAAGGCTAAAAGATCTCAAGACAAGAAAGATAGGATCAAGCCTTCCACTAGTAGGACTGCGAAGAAGAAAGTAGAAGTTCACCCTAGGAATGTTATTTCAAATTTAAATAAAAAGAATCACGTACCTAAGACAAAAGGTTCTGCCTCTATGTAGAAGCCTAAGCAAAATGTGAATTCTAATTTGAGATGATGGAATTGTTATGAATCCATGTTGTCTCAGTGTCATGATTTATGCCTTGTTGATCATGTGATTGAAATGTATGCCATTAGGAATAATCTTGAATGGATTCCAACGGGGAAGAAATTCACCCAAGTTGGTTGGTAATGGAAACCAACTAGTAGGATATTTACAGCAAATGGAACTAACTGTCCTTTAACTAGGATCACATCCACTGAAGTTAGGTCTCAGCGTCCTTTAAATAGGAACTCTAGCACTAAGAAATGGAAAAAGCTCCATTTAACTAGGTCTGCGTCCACTATTGTGCCCACCAGTGAAGAAGTACCTCAGGATATTAGACAACTAGAATCTCAGCCAGCATCTAGGAAGAAAATTTGGAAGCCTAAGAATTCTTCTAATAGCAAATATAAGATAAATATATCTGTACCTGCTAACACAAACGAACATTTAGATTCGGATACATTGTCTTCGTCTGGTGATATTTTTAGGTGGTCCAAATCATCCTCTGGTACTTGGACTCTGGATGCTCAAAGCATATGACCGGAGACCGCTCGATGCTCAGAAATTTCGTCAGTATGTTTCTAGGCACGGTTCAATTTGGCAACGACCATCTTGCGAAGATCATGGGTTATGGTGAATATCAAATTTGGAATGTTACGATTTCCAGGGTGTATTACGTGGAGGGACTTAGTCACAACTTATTCTCAGTGGGACAATTTTGTGATTCAAACCTTGAGGTTTCTTTTCGACAATATACTTGCTTCATTCGTGATCTTCCAGGAAATGATTTGTTAAAAGGTTCTCGAGGGAATAATCTCTACACACTGTCTATTCAAAACATGATAGCCGCCTCTCCTGTATGCCTTCTCTCCAAAGCATCTAAGACCAAGTCATGGTTGTGGCATCGCCGGTTATCTCATCTTAACTTTGAAGCTATTAACCATTTGGCTAAAAACCAGCTTGTTTGTGGTCTTCCAAAACTTAAGTTCGACAAGGATCATTTATGTTCCGCGTGTTCTTTGGGGAAAATCACCAAGAAATCATACAAACCTAAAGCTGAAGACACCATCCAAGAACCACTGTATCTTTTGGACATGGATCTTTGCGGGCCATTGCGTACGTCTAGTGTGAGTGGTAGAAAATACATCATCGTCATGGTGGATGATTTTTCAAGGTTTACATGGGTTAAGTTCTTAGCAACCAAGGATCAAGCACCAGCATATATTATTACTTTTCTGAAGATGATCCAAGTGCGTCTTAATGCTATTGTTTGCCGCATTCGAACTGATAATGGAACTGAGTTCGTTAATCAGACTCTACGAGATTATTATGAAGAGGTTGGTATTTCACATGAAACTTTAGTTGCTCGCACTCCACAACAAAACGGTGTCGTGGAAAGACGTAACCGGACACTTATGGAAGCTACTAGAACTATGTTAATTTATGTGAATGCTCCTTTATTCTTATGAGCTGAAGCAGTGGCAACGGCATGTTATACCCAAAACCGCTCCATTATTCGTAATCGCCATGGAAAAACTTTATATGAGCTTCTTCATGGACACAAACCTGATATTTCCTTTCTTCATGTGTTTGGTGCACTTTGCAATCCAAATACTAATAGTGAGAATTTGGGAAAACTTCAACCGAAGGCTGATATTGGAATTTTCATTGGTTACTCACCCGCAAAGAAAATTGTCGTCTTGGCAAGATAGTCGAAACTTTGGATGCCGATTTTGATGAGCTGACAGCGATGGCTTCTGAGCAACACAGCTCTGAACCCGCACTTCATGAGATGGGAACCGGTACGAATAGTTCCGGATTAACTTCCAACAATCCTACTTCTCCATCATTTACACCACCTACAAGGCCCGATTAGGATGAGTTATTTCAAGCTATGTTTGACGAATTCTTTGATCCCCCAAGTGACGATTCTCCATCACCTGCAACAATAGCTCTGATTCCCGAAGTTGTTGCTCAAGATAATGGAAATCAGTCCGATGCATCTACTGTCACTATTGAACCAGATGCACCATCCCCCAACAATTCTCAAACTACACCCGAATCATCACCTCCACTCGTTCCTAATGATGGTGAAGAGGATTACTATGATCCCTATCTGGAACTTGCTCACCTATAAGAGCTTCCATTCTTTGGTTCACAAATACCCGAAAACCCTAACGGTGCGTCTACCTCAGAGGAAGCTCCTGCAATCGTTTACACCAGACCACCACGGATTGAAAATCACAATACCAAATGGACAAAGGATCACCCAACTCGCAATATTATTGGTAACATCGATTGACCAGTCTTGACACGTCATCAACTACAAGAGCATGCATTATATTGCTTCTTTGATGCGTTTCTCTACGAGAAAGAACCTACATCTTGGAAACAAGCCATGAAACAATCATCTTGGATTGAAGCCATGAAAGAGGAACTTAATGAATTTCAATGCCTTGAATTATGGGAATTAATTCATCTACCCAACAACGTTGACATCCTTACATTGTTGTGGGTATATAAGGTTAAACTCGATGAGTTAAGTGGAGTGTTAAAGAACAAAGCTAGATTGGTTGCTAGAGGTTACAAACAAGCTTTGGGTATTGGCTTTGAAGAATCCTTTATTAGATTAGGTTTCAATCATTGTATAATTCAATAAGAAGATTACAATATATAGATTACAAAAGCGTAACCTCCAAGTAATGTGAATGGGCTAAAGCCTTATAACTAAATACATCGGGCCTAATCTTAACAACTAACACGCCCCCGCAGTTTGAGCGGGAGGCAATCGAACACTCAAACTGGTGCGAAATTCCTCGAATAAAGAAGAAGGAAGACCCTTTGTAAAGATATAGGCATACTGATAATGAGAAGGAACATGAAGAACACGAACTTGACCCATAGAAACCATGTCACGAACAAAATGTATGTCAATCTCGATATTTTTTGTACGTTGGTGTTGCACAGGATTAGCAGTCAAATAAATAGCACTAACGTTATCACAATAAACTATAGTAGCCGAACACAAAGGTGCATGTAACTCTCGAAGTAAGTTACGTATCCATGCAGTTTTAGCAACTGCATTGGCAACTCCACGATACTCTGCTTCAGCACTAGACCGAGAAAGTGTGTGTTGGCGCTTAGATGACCATGAAATTAGGTTATCTCCCTAGAAAACACAATAACCAGATGTGGAACGACGTGTAGCAGGGTAACCAGCCCAGTCAGCATCTTAATATTAGATTAGGTTTCAATCGTTGTATTATTCAATAAGAAGATTACAATATATAGATTACAAAAGAGTAACCTCCAAGTAATGTGAATGGGCTAAAGCCTTATAACTAAATACATCGGGCCTAATCTTAACAACTAACATCCTTTGCTCCTGTTGTACGATGGGAGGCGATTAGACTATTCGTTGCTTATGCTGCTCACCTGAATATGATTGTCTACAAATGGATGTTAAGACGGCATTTCACAATGGTGAATTAAGGGAAGATGTCTACGTAAGCCAACTGAATGGATTCGTCAACTCGGAGTATCCTAATCACGTGTACAAGCTCAAGAAGGATCTTTATGGGTTAAAACAAGCTCCACGTGCGTGGTACGATCTCCTGTCGTCTTATCTCATCCCGGAAGGCTTCTCCAAAGGCAAAGTGGACCCAACATTGTTCATTCTCAAGGAGGACAATGACATGATACTGGTACAAATTTATGTTGACGATATAATATTTGCTGCCACTACTCAAAGACTGTCTGACCATTTTGAGAAAATCATGTTCACACGCTTTAAGATGTCGATGATGGGAAAAATTTCATTTTTCTTAGGATTGAGAATTTCTTAAAATCTCAGAGGCATCTTTATTAATCAATCCAAATATGCTCTTGAATTGTTGAAAAAGTATCATTTTGAAAACTGTGACCCCGTGGATACTCCTATGGTGAAGAGATCCAAGTTAGATGAGGATAGGGATGGGATTGCTGTCGATCCTAAACTTTACCGTGGAATGATCGGCACCCTTATCTATCTGACTGCTAGCAGGCCTGATTTGCAATTTGCTATATGCATGTGTGCTCGGTATCAGGCTCGGCCTACCGAAAAGCAGTTACATGTTGTGAAAAGGATCTTTCGGTATCTTAAAGGAACACTTAATCATGGTCTGTGGTAACTAAAGGATTCCTCTATTGCACTAATATCATATGCAGATGCGGATTATGCTGGGTGTCAAGATACTCGACGTAGCACTTCTGGCAGTGTGCAACTTCTTGGAGATAGACTGATTAGCATCCAAAAGGCAGAAAAGCGTTGCGATATCAAGTACAGAGGCTGAATACATTGCTATGTTCGGTTGTTGTGCTCAAGTTCTTTGGATGAGATCACAATTAACTGACTACGATCTTGGATTCAACAAAATCCTGATGTACTGTGACAACAAAAGCACCATTGCCCTTTGCTGCAACTACGTGCAACACTCCCGGGCAAAGCATGTTGACATACGCTACCACTTTATCAAAGAGCAAGTGGAAAATGGAGTAATCGAGCTGTATTTTGTCAACATTGAGTATCAGCTGGCGGATATATTCACAAAGGCCTTAGATCGAGGACGTATCGAGTTTTTGATCGAAAAGCTGGGCATGAAATCATTTTCACCGGCAACTCTTAAGGAGTTGGCTGAAGAATCTGCAGAATAGTGGTGGTAAACTATTCTAGAGTATCCTTTTTATCGTAATTGTGTATATTATCGTATATATATAAACCACAAAAAGAAAAACACAAAAATATAAAACTTACAAAAACCATAAAAAATATAAAATCAAGAAAATCCAAAAATATTTTTCATTTTAAATCGGGCATGTCTTTTAGTACGGTAATATTTACGGCCTTAGAAATGTCGATTAATATTGACACGACGCCATAAATAGAGTCCGTATGAAAGTTGTAAATATTTTAAAACATGCCCATATGGCTTGTCGTTATTTCTGACTGCAACCCGCTTTTCGCATTAAAGTCACATATTTCTTTTGAAAACGTTGGCTCACAAAGGGAATTAATTTTCTCGGACAAGGTTTACTTTATAACCTTGTAAGGGATCAAGTTTACTTTATAACTTGGTCTAACACAAATTAGTGTACGCTTCAGTGCACTTATTTTGTTAAAATAAGAAAAATCTTATTGCCACCAGAATCGTTTCATAAAATCACTAAACAGAAAAGGTTTTTATGGATATTTGTCTCTTTAAAACAATGACTACAACTCTTTACATAGAAAACGGGTCAGCGTTTAAGGGGGAGCAAATATCAAATCATTTTGGAATTGAATTGGTCTTCAAAAAGTATTTTTAGAAAAATGCAACACGATGTGTGCCTTATGAGCAAATTGAATTGGCCTTAGGTTATATCATATGCCTTAAGTCATAACGATAGAAACTATTATGGTGTGTAAGTGTTTACATTTTAAGAGAATTCGGGGAACGAGGTGTTGTTAACTTGTTTTATTAAAAGGTTTATACATACTTCTCAAACAGGGGGGGGACCAAACTGCAATTTTTGCAAAATGGTTTGAGATTGACCAAAGTCAAATACCCCCCCCCCCTTCCCCTATTTTTTCCTTTCGTCTCATACACACACACACACACGTATACTCTTTGGCGCCATTAACACAGCTTTACCCACCTTCGTTTATTGTGCCAAATCTGCCGTAACATCTAGGTATTCATCAATCATTTGTTGCTTATATGTCTATCCAGTGTTTATCATAACAAACGAGACCTATGTCTCAATTACCTGTTTAGGGTTTCAATTTGACTTGTGCTTAAAAAGTGTAATTGATAGAGGGGAAATGATAGTATTGCTATTATGAACATTGGTCTTGGTCAGTTTTGCTTGAAGCATCGTCTATGTCCCGTAATCGTATGATCAAACGTTGCATCATAATCTACTTACCAGATTGCGATGACTTTCCCGCTCTTATATTGCGATGACCATATTCCGATGACAAGATTGCGATGAATTTATTAAGATGACATTGCGATGAGTTATTTCGATGACTCATTACGATGAGTTATTGCGATGACTTATTTCGATGAGTTATTGCGATGACATCATTGCGATGAGTTATTGCGATGACTCCATTGCGATGGGTTATTGCGATGACTTCATTACGATGACATTCTGATGATCTCATTAGGATGACATTCCGATGACCATATTGCAATGACATTCTGATGACCTCATTACGATGACATTTTGATGACCATATTGCGATGACATTCTGATGACATCACTTAGTATTCCGATAGACTTTAAGATTGCGATGGTTTCGTAGTATTGCGATAGGTGGAACTTATTGCTAGATTAAGAGTTGTGAAACATAAAAAATGCTAAGTGTAGTTTCTTCTCAATGTGTTACAATAACAAATACAGCACTTCGAATAAAATGTCTGTGGTATACTGTCATGTATTTAGGTGATAATCTAAATGTCTGATTATATTTCCTATGAACTATGTCTGTAATATTGTGTCACATTTAATAATATGTGGTGGAATTTGTTGTGATATTTACATGGATTATGAGATATATATATGTGTGTATATATCAATTATGTATGTGTTATCTAAGCAGGAATATGTCGATCATCGAAGAACAACAACTACAACTTGATCTTACACTTGTTCCACTCAGTGCCCGGCTGCCACCTGCAGAGAACAATTAGCGTCTGAAAGACGAATTTGATCCATCTCTTGCAGCCTTCAAAGTCGCAATGGATATACTAGCCATGTCACCGATAAAGGATGCCTTATGAGCTACTGCATCAGTTCCTGAAGTTTATATGCACGAGTTTTGGTCAACTGTGACAATCTCACAAGACATACAACTCTCAAAGAAGAATACCACCTTTATGCTCAACAACAGGGAAATGATGCTTGATTTAAGTCACTTTCGACAATTGTTCAAGTTTCCTAAGTTAGCAAAAGGAGAAAAATATGTGCCTAACCCAGAGACAGATGAACTGTTTAGAGTAATTAGAGCTCTGAACTATGAGGGTGAAATTGTTAATTTATCTGAGTTTAACACTAATAAGTGTGAAAACACTTATCCTTTTACCACTTATTTCCAATATTAACAAGACCAAAACGTGTATTTTATGTCGTAAAAGTCGGAATTATGCATGGTTTGTGTTTTTATTGTGTTTTAGGACCAAAAGATGAAAAAGGAAGAAAACACGGGCTTTCACGGGCTTTTATCGAAGAAAACGAGAAAAGACGAAGTCAAAAGATCAAGAGTGCTTAAAGAACGGATGTCCAAGACCTATTTTGAAGATTTATCGAAGAAAAAGTCTAAAGACGGAAGTTTAATGAAGTCGAAGAACTCAAGTCTAAATTAAAGAAGAAAATTATTAAGACAAGTTCAAATCCCGAGACGACGTCGAGAAAAGACAAAGAATTAAATCGAGTCAAGAAGTAAAGAAAGAAGGAAGCACACCACACATGCACTTCCCATTTTTCCCTATAAATACCCTCCTAATCACATTAGGAGGCGAGTTAGCTAGTTTTAATTTTCATTTTTCCTTTCTAGTTTTTAGAGAGAGAAAGTTCCAAACTTTCTCTCACTAAGTTTTCATCTTTTCTTTCTTTTAATCTTTCAAGATTAAGCTTTTTGTATTTTTGATTTCATTAATCAAATTCAAGTTAAGCTTTTTGTTCATTAATCTCTTTCTACCTTTCTTGATTTTAGTTTACTTTTGGTGCGAAATATTTATGATCCGTGTTGATCTTGATGTTTTCGTTCTTAAAAAGTTAATCTTTTTATTCCTACATAAGCTTTCAAACGGTTAAGCTTTAAGATCTTTGTGCTTATTGGCTTATTTGTATGTTTAGCTTATTTACTTTTCGAAAGTTTTCTTAAAAAGTTTCATCTTTTTATGGTTTGATTTAAAAGATTGCTTATTTGAAGATTGGATAAGTTGTTATGGTAGAAAGTGCGACTCAATTGTTCTTGGTAGAAAATTAAATGGTTTGGTTGATTATCTATTTTTAAACTAATAGCAAATATGAAAGTGTCGTTGAGTAGAATAAAATCTTTAAAGGTTAAACTAAAATGAAGAGTTAAAAATAAATGCTCGAAAACTTAAAGACAAGATTAAAAAAGCACTTGAACACTTAATGAATCTAAAACTTGAAAACTTTGTAAAAACAAGAAATTAAACCATTCAGAATGTTGCTAATCGGAATCTGATCGGAATGCATAATAGGAATATTGGTCGGAATATACCCTAGTCGGAATGTCTCATCGAAATATAGGTAGGAATCCCAATCGGAATAATGGGAATTAGAAGCTATCGGAATGATTAAAAACAAGTCCAATCGGAATGTCAAAGAATCAAGCTATCGGAATAAGACAAGTGAATAACCATCGGAATCCAAAAAGTGAAATGATCGGAATACCAAAGGGGTCCAAATCGGAATGTTTAAAACCCTATTCCGATCCAATGATCGGAATACACATGATGCAATCGGAATGAGAAACCCTAATCCGATCGGAGTGATCGGAATAATGGAGCAATAGTCGGAATAACTGATCGGAAATGGGTTTACCCTTTCCGATGGTATGAATTCGTAAATAAGCTAAGTATTAGGCTATTTTCAATAAGCCAAATCCAAAACTTGATCGAATCTATAATGAAAAAGACTAAATAAGCACGAATCAATTCGAAGAGATCGGACGATAACATTTTATACTTAGCCAAAAGCTTCGTATTAAATGGCGCCGCTGCCGGCTCTTTTCGTTAAGATTAACGGTTTTTAGTGAGAGACGCGTTGGATTTTGGGATCCGTTCATCTGTGAACGTTATTTTCCTTGCTTTAAAATTTTCATAAATACAAAAAAAAAATTAAAAAACATAAAAAACCAAAAATATTTCTTGCTTTGTTAGTTCTTTTTTAGGTGTATGCGCACTCGATCAACGTCTTATCAAGAGCCCGAGACTCTCGATAACTTAGACATGGCCGGTGTACACAACAACAATAATAATCCACCTCAAAACAACATGAATAATAACAACAATGAACCTCTACCGGACAATCGTCCAATGATCGAGCTTTTGCAAGCACATGTAGAGGGCAACCACGATGCTATTGTCATACCCGCGATTGGAGCCAACAACTTTGAGCTCAAATCCGGCTTTATTCAAATGGTCTCTGCTCAACCATTCTTGGGACGTACCATTGATGATCCTCATGACCACATCAAAAGGTTCCTTCAACTCACGAATACGGTCAAATTCAATGGGGTTTCACAAGAGGTAATTCGCTTGCAACTTTTTCCTTTCTCCTTAGAGGGACAAGCCCGGCATTGGCTTGATAAGGAACCGCCACAAAGTATTCTTACGTGGATGGACTTAGAGACCAAATTCATAAACTACTTTTTCCCACCCTCTCGTACTACCGCTTTGTGGAATGAAATCATTACTTTTGAACAAAAGTACGATGAGACTTTTAGTGAATCTTGGGACCGTTTTAAAGAACTTTTAAGAAAGTGCCCACAACATGGTTTTACCAAAGTGCACCAAATTAATACTTTTTACAATGGTTTAAGCATGAATGACCAAGATTCACTAAATAGTGCCTCGGGGGGTAATCTTTTGGTTAAGTCTGCTAATGCCGCTTGGGATATTATTGAGAACAAGTATAGAGTGCAAACCAAGAGTGTTCGGACCAATGTGGCTAGTGCTAGCACTAATGAGAGCGACAAGAGACTTGATAAGCTTACTTCGCTTGTTGAATCACTTGCTCTCCAAGCCGCCAATAATACCAAAGCTATCACTGCCCAAGCCAATGCTATGACTCAATCATGCGATCTATGCGGGGTATCTCACTCATACACCGATTGTCCTTCAACTCATGACAATCCGAAAAATGTGTATGCCGCCAACGGTACCTATTCTACGGGAGGCTATCAAGCACGTCCTCAAGGTGACCACAACTTGCTCAGCTATCGCTCAAACAACTTTCTTTCACCTCCCGGTATTCCCACACAAAACCCAAACAACCTCAATCGCAACAATCAAAACCAACCACGTACTCCAACTCCATATCAAAACCAAAGAAACCCATATCCACCTCAAAGAAACAACCAAGTTTACCAACAACCTGCTTATCAACCACCCGCTTACCATGCTCCTCCTCCCAACCAACCCACCGCATTACACCAAGATGTTGAAACCTACATGAGGACTAATGATGTGATCGTGCAAAATCTTCAGCGAGAAATGGCCAACATGAAAAACAGATATGGTGAAGCAAGGGAATGATCTTCGAGCTGATATGCGAAACACTTTGGCAAGTCAAACGAATGACTTGAGAAACATGATGGCTAGTTTCTTCCCTAGTAATCAAGCCTCTGGATCGGGTTCTCTTCTGAGTAACACCGTTGCTAATCCAAGAGGGGAGATGAAAGAAATCACCACTCGCAGTGGAAAAGGTTTAAAGGAACCCAAGCTTCCTACACCTACACCGGTGATTGTGACAAAGGAACACGAGTCTCCTTCTCCGAATCCTCCATTTTCTATTCCTACAACTTCTACTTCTCCAATTCCACCACCTTCTACTTCTACCCCTCCACCACCCACGGATGTGAGTACGAATTCTATCACAAAGCCTTCATCTCAACCCAATATACCTTATCCTTCGAGGTTGAGGAAAGAGAAATTGAAGAACAAGGATGATATTCAGGTTTCGAACTTTCTTAAAATGTTTAAACAACTAAATTTCAATATCTCCTTTGCTGAGGCTCTCGCTCACATGCCTAAATATGCGAAGATGTTTAAAGATCTTCTTAGTGACAAAGAGAAGCTTCTTGACATTTCTCAGACCCAACTTAATGAGAATTGCTCCGCGGTTATCTTAAGGAAATTGCCCACCAAACTTGGTGATTCGGGTCGCTTCTTGATTCCTTGCAACTTCCCGGGAGTAGAGAATTGCATGGCCCTAGCCGATCTAGGTGCTAGTATTAACTTAATGCCATTAAGTGTTTGGAAGCAATTATCTCTCCCCGAGCTAGTCCCCACACGAATGACTTTGAAATTAGCTAACCGTACGGTTGCTTATCTAGTGGGGATAGCCGAAGATGTCTTCGTTGGTGTCGACAAATTCACCTTTCCGGCGGATTTTGTTGTCGTTGACTACGAGATGGACCCCCGTGTTCCATTAATCGTTGGACGTCCATTCTTGAGGACCAGTCGCACTCTCATTGATGTAGCCGCGGGCGAATTAATCATGAGAGTTGGTGACGATAAAATCGTCTTCAACATGGGTAAACTTTCTAAGCAGCCTTCGGAAAACGAGAGTGTTAATTTTATTGACGTTCTTGATAGGCTTGTGAAGAACATTTCAAAGACGCTTGTAAAAGTGGTTCTTCTTCTCTACCCACTGTTGAGACCGTTGCCTCTATTGCTCTATCACTGACTCCGTTTGGAGAAAGTGATTTCATCTTGAAAGAATTTGAAACAACTTTGGGAGATGTTGACTTAAAATATGACGATTCTCCCTCCAATTGGGATGAAGACATTCGTACCATTGAGAAACTTCTCAATGAGGACCATATTTCTCCACCATCTCCTAAGGACATCTCTATCGATGAACCGAATTTGACTACGCCTTCCATCGAAAATCCTCCGGATTTAGAGCTTAAGGACCTACCGTCTCATCACGAGTACGTTTTCCTAGAAGACAACAAAAAGTCACCCGTGATCATCGCTAAGGACTTGAAAGAAGAAGAAAAATCCCGACTTATCGCCGTGTTGAAGAATCACAAGAAAGCTATTGCTTGGAAGATCTCCGATATTCGTGGAATTGATCCTTACTTTTGCACACATAAAATTATCATGGAGGACGACTTTAAACCCACTATTCAAAGCCAACGAAGGGTGAATCCTAAGATCCATGACGTCATCAAAAAAGAGGTTATCAAACTTCTTGATGCGGGCATGATCTATCCTATCTCGGATTCACCGTGGGTTAGTCCCGTCCATTGTGTGCCTAAGAAAGGCGGAATCACCGTTGTTCCCAATGAAAACAATGAGTTGATTCCTACTCGTCTCGTTACAGGGTGGAGAGTTTGTATAGACTATCGCAAACTCAATGATGCTACAAGAAAGGATCATTTTCCCCTTCCTTTCATGGACCAAATGCTTGAACGTCTAGCGGGTAATGACTATTACTGCTTTTTAGACGGTTTCTACGGGTATTTTCAAAATCCCATCGATCCCAAAGACCAAGAGAAAACCACATTCACTTGTCCTTATGGAACATTTGCCTACACAAGAATGCCTTTCGGCTTATGCAATGCTCCTGGGACTTTCCAAAGGTGTATGATGGCTATCTTCCATGACATGGTTGAAGAAACTATGGAAGTCTTCATAGATGATTTCTCGGTTTATGGCGATTCTTTCTCTGCTTGCCTTGCCAATTTAGAACGTATGCTTAAGCGGTGTGAAGACACTCGCCTTGTTCTAAATTGGGAAAAATGCCATTTCATGGTAAAAGAAGGCATCGTGCTAGGACACAAAATCTCCAAATCCGGTCTTGAAGTGGACCATGCTAAAGTCGATTTTATTGCAAAATTGCCTCCACCTTCAACCGTGAAGGGTGTGAGAAGTTTCCTCGGTCATGCGGGCTTCTATCCCCGATTCATTCAAGATTTTTCTAAAATCGCTTGCCCGATGACCCACCTCTTGGAAAAAGATACTCCTTTCATCTTTTCCAAAGAGTGTCTTGAATCCTTCAATCTTCTTAAGGATAAGCTAACTAAGGCACCGGTCTTGGTTACCCCTAATTGGGAGCTACCTTTTGAGTTGATGTGCGATGCTAGCGACTTTGCTATTGGAGCGGTTTTGGGCCAAAGAGTGAACAAACACTTCCAACCGATCCATTATGCTAGCAAGACAATGACAGGGGCTCAATTACATTACACGACAACCGAAAAAGAGCTTTTAGCTGTTGTCTATGCTTTTGAAAAATTTCGCCCCTATCTTGTCCTTTCTACCACCATCGTGTATACTGATCATTCCGCGTTGAAGTACTTGATGACTAAGCAAGATTCTAAGCCAAGACTTCTTCGTTGGGTTTTGCTCCTTCAAGAATTCAACATTGAAATTCGTGACAAAAAGGGAGCGGAAAACCTAGTCGCGGATCATCTAAGTAGAATTGAGGATCCTTATCAAGGGGCTCATCCGAATCAAGAGATCAATGACTCTTTTCCCCTTGATGCCTTAATGTCTATCAACTCCAATCTTGATGACACCCCGTGGTTTGCGGACATTGCAAACTACTTAGCGGATGGAATTCTCAAGGAAGGGTTAACATCCCAACAAAAGAAAAAGTTCTTTAAAGATATTGAACATTATTTCTGGGACGACCCTTACCTTTTCAAACAATGTGTTGATCTGATTATTCGTCGATGTGTTGATGGGCCGACAGCGGTATAAATCCTTGTTGCTTTCCATAAAGGACCCACCGGTGGTCACTTTGGTCTCAATTACACCGCGAAGAAAGTATTCGACTCTGGATTCTATTGGCCCACCATTTATCGTGACGCTCACGACATAGTTAAACATTATGATGCTTGCCAAAGACAAGGCAAGATCACACATAAAGATGAGATGCCTCAAAATTTCATCCAAGAGTGTGAAATCTTTGACGTATGGGGCATCGACTTTATGGGACCATTTCCATCATCTAAAGGGAACAAGTAAATCCTCGTAGCCGTTGACTACGTTTCTAAATGGGTGGAAGCTAAGGCTCTCCCCACGAAGGATGCGAGGGTGGTTGTGAACTTTTTGAAGCAGCTGTTTGCTCGATTCGGTGTTCCTCGTGCTATTATCAGCGACCGCGGGACTCATTTTTGCAATGATCAATTTGCAAGAGTCATGGCTAAGTACGGTGTTAATCATCGTCTTTCCACAGCCTATCATCCCCAAACCAATGGTCAAGCCGAGATTTCCAACCACGGACTGAAGAGAATTCTGGAGCGTACTGTGGGAGAGCACCGTGCCGCGTGGGCCGATAAGTTAGATGATGCTTTGTGGGCTTTCCGTACCGCCTATAAGACGCCGATCGGTTGTACACCTTATCGTCTTGTGTACGGGAAAGCATGCCACCTCCTTATTGAGCTGGAACATAAGGCATACTGGGCCTTGAAGTGGGCTAACTTCGACATCAACAAAACCGGTGATCTTTGGAAGATTCAACTCAACGAGCTTAATGAACTAAGAAATGAAGCTTACGAGAACTCACTGATCTACAAGGAGAAGACCAAGATCATCCATGATGCAAGGATTAAGAACCGAGAGTTCCACATTGGTGATCAAGTCTTACTTTTTAACTCTCGGTTGAAGATCTTCTCGGGCAAGTTGAAGAGCCGCTGGTCTGGTCCATTCACCGTCGCCAAAGTCTTTCCATATGGCACCATTGAGCTTTCTCAGCCAAATGGGCCGAATTTCAAGGTGAATGGCCAGTGTTTGAAGCTTTACTTTGGTGAGGACATCTCTCATGAGATGATTCCATCCCTCACCACGTTTCCCATGAACTAGTTTTGGGTCGAGTCAGGCTCGTGACTCGGTGAACAAAAACAAGCGCTTCTCGGGAGGCAACCCGTGATCTATCCTTTACTGCTTTCATAATAAGTGTAGGGGAGCCCCGTATGTGTTTGTTGTCTTGTTTCTTGTGCTGTGTAGGGGTTAAACCTTCAAAGATCCACTCTTGATGACATTTGACGAACCGTGATCCCATGTTCCCATCTTCCCGGTTCTATCCTAAACTCTCGTGATTCAATATTTCATATCTTATATGTTCACATTGAAATCACTATAGTTGTCCTTTCCTTAGCAAAATTTAAACAAAGTGCACAATGTCATAAGTGTAGGGGAGTTTACTCCCACATGCTTAAACATTGAGGACAATGTTTATATCAAGTGTAGGGGGGACTTCTATCGAAGTAAGTGGTCTTTTCCATGAATTTGCCCTCATTTTAACCGGAAAATTTGATTTTTCGACATTTTTCAAAATTATTAATCTATTTTGGCCTAGTTGTATAGTTGTATTTTCCTTTGTTATGGTTATTTTCTTTCCATTGCTAGAATAAATTTTCAATAAAGTGGTTTTAAAATTTTTCAAAGTCGTGAATATTTTGACTCAACCCGAGTTTACTTATCTAAGTTTACTCTAGCTAGTATCCTTAACGTGTTTAAGTCAAGTTTTGCTAGGATTTTATATAGGGAACTTTATAACGCGAAAGTCTTAACTCTCACGGGTTAAGAACAAGAACTTTTCGCAAGTTCCTATAATTGATCCTAGGGAGTCGTTTATCAAGGGAATTATAAAATGCGATTTCTAAGCTTGAAAAAGTCTAAGAATTTGCAAGATCCTATAGGCGACTCGAAAACCCAAAACTTTGATTTAATTGGCTAAGCATCCACGAGTCTCATTCCTTGAGATTTAAAATTGTGGAGGACGAGAGATGATAGAGTCAATTATAAGTTTGGTATTCTTTCGTGAGTTTATGTGAGTTAATTATGAGCCTATTCTCCCATCGCTTGTTAATAAATTTATCTGCAATAAATAAGGTTGTACGATTTGAAAAGTTACTTAGCTTTTAGCCCAAGATCGTTTAAAAGTTGCTCGGTATTAATTAGAGTTCATAGCCAAGGCATAACTTATTGAAGCGGGATGCGAAGATTGGCGAGTCCGAAAAGGCCCTAACAAGGCATGAAGGCTACATTTTGTTGCTAAAGATCCAAAAGTGATGTGAAGAATCATTTATTGAAAATCAATATGAAGGATCGAGACACACGCCGAAAATCAAATACTCCCCTAAAGATCATGGGGAATATAACACCCCCAACAAATGCTATGCGCAGCGGAACAACAACATTTGGGTGCTACATAGTTATCATCACACATAAGCTATATTAAACAACTCAAAGAGACGTAAAAGTTTAAACATAAATTTAAACATTATTAAAATCATACAAGTCTACAGTTTTCTAAATCCCAAGATAATACTAAACAGAGTTTGCGTTAGGTCCCCACTGAATCTCAACCCAAAAGTACATTTTTGCTCACATGACAGAATAATAAAAGAGTTTTAAGTTAAATAAGGGTGGAAAAACAAGTAGACCGCCAAGCCACAACAACTTCCATCCTCGCATGCTCCGCTGCTATCAATCTTGGTTACCTGAAACACATGCTTAAAACTGTCAACACAAAGGTTGAGCGAATCTATAGGTTTATCAAATCATAAGTTGAACATAAGTATTAAAAACCAATCATGATCATTCAATAGCATTGTCGCGCAAACAATCTATTATTCAAGGATATGACAATTGTGTTTAAGCTCATGACACTAATCCGTTAACTCAATCACCCGCGTAATAATTACCGGCGTGATTCAGATGAAACCAGTGCCACTACTAAAGGCATCAGTTGCAATTATACCTTATCTCTTATCACAAATTATTCGTCCGCAGGGGGTACCCAACGTACTAGCCCTCGTCTCGGATAGGGTCGTCAACCCCATAGTACTATCACTTTGTATACGCGGCTATTTCCCCCTTCGCAAGGTCAAGACAATAGTTAATAGTTCATGAAATTAGGGCCTTTTGCAACTAGGTACTCAACACAATTTCTAAGGCAACATTCGGGTCCAACAATCATTCATGACTTATGTTCATTTTCATTTAAATAGCATGTATCCCCCTCGCGGGTAAAAAAATTTGAAATAAGTAAAGAGCGAGGCTATATACTCACCTTAAGTAGTAGTGGTAGTATTAGTAACTAAGGAGTAAACGAAATCGATCACCGACGATGAGGATGCCCCGGGGAAGTCAAACACAACACCTAACGAATAAACACGTAATGAATCAACACATTCAAGTACCTTCAAGTATTGTATGTACATAATTAAGAACACTCAAGGTACATATAAACTCACGCCAAAAATCCATACAAGTGATATTTACTAGACACGTCCAAATTTATACTTTATTAGAACTATTGAGCATTTTACAATTTTGTCGGTACATACCAAATGTACGGGCTGTTTTCTACGACTTAAGCACTTGTATAAAATTCAAGAAAATTCACAAAAATACCTCATGACCTATATAAAACCCATATTTATTCCCATGAAAAGTTTTCACTTCTATGACTCGTTACACATCACATTTCTAAACATACACTTTTAGGACTGATTTTGCACGTTGACCATGTTGGACTTGTTTGACTCATTTAAAATACATCATCGACCCATACAACACCTAAGTCCAAAAATAGACTCACAAGTGCAGGTTTGAGACCAAAAATCAACTTTCAATCATTTACCTAACTCTATCTATGGTCCCCGGGATTTGACCCAAAACCAAACACAAATTCGGATTGTGTTGATTCTCATCTCCCGGTACACGAACTTTCAAAATATCATAACTTTTGACTCGTTTGGAGTCGTAAGCTCTACCTTATACCAAAACGAAGCTAAGAAAAAGCTCTACAACAATATCTAATCATCTAGACCTGTACTTAGACTTAAACCCACGAAAATACCCCTAAAGTTTCTGATCTAAAAATACCTCTTTCAAAACCGTAAAAATCATCATTCCAACCCTTTTCCTTACATCCTAGACCTATTATAACATCTTATAATCTATCTAATACAACCTAACTACCCTTAATCACTTGTATGAACATCAACTTCAAAAACCCATTTGATGAAAACAACATGCAATATAACTAAATTAATTAAAAATGATAATAACATGGAAATGGAACCATACCATACATTAATTTGGATCAAATGATCAAGAACACCATAAGCCCCAAAAATTTCGTGGCTTATATGGTCAAGAACACCAAGATAAGACCTTTTTCAAGCTTCAATATTACAAATCATTGTTCCTAAGCACAATTAAACACAAATTCACGTATTTAATTAGATCCAAACATAATATTTTTCAAAATCTATAAAAATTAAATCTTGAAAAAAATGTTGTTGAATGTTGTATATTTTTGGTGGGATTTACTTATCTTGATAATACAAAGGTGGGTCTTTGATTAGATTTTCCAAAAATCAAATTTTGGTGGTGGTTCATGGTGGTGGTGTGGTGGCCGTAGGTTAGAGAGAGAGGGGAGGAGAGTGTGTGAAATTTTTGAGTGTAAAAATGAGAAGAATGTGTGTGAATATTCTTTTTATATGGTGGGGAGGGTAGATTGTGTAATATTAGTTTTATTTTGGCCTTAGTTGTAAGATAACTTTTTAAAAAGGCAAAAATGGTACCTAGTAAGTTTTTATAAATTTACGAGAGTCGGGTTTCGTCCCGGCTACCTCAAAATACTTTTAAATGGTTCAAACGCACACAAAAACGAATATACATATGGTTCCGACTTGACTTAAAATGTAATAAAAATAAAATCTCGAAAAACTCAAATATCGATCAACCGACAACAAAAGATAAATTTTGGGCATCCGTCGGTATCGTAGTCGTTATCGGTTCTTCTTAAATCGTCAAACGTTAAATTACGAACGTAAACGGTGGTTTCAACTTAAACCGTCAAATCTATAACAAACGAAATTTCTTAAAAATTTCAAAAATATTCGTAAAATAGGATTAAATAAATGACGTTGGGCTCGGGATATCACATCCACAAGTGAGTCGCAACTTAAGAGAGATGCTCATACTGAACAGATCTTGAGACAATAACTTAGCATCATACGGCACTTTCACTGGTATTACATCCTCCCCTCCTTAAGGGAGCGACGTCCCGGCGCTCTCCGGTTCTTATACTCGCATTTTGTACTACTAGAAAGATGAGGGTACTACTTCCTAAAGAGGTCTTCACATTCCAATGTGGACGTCGGTTCACGTCTCGGATTCCATCACACCTTCACGATGAGTATTATACCTTGCTTCAATCTCTTAACATCTCGATCCATGGTCTCCACTTCAATTTCCTAATTTCTTCCTACGGTTATCAACACGTCTTTTCTCACAGCTCCTCGCGGTTAACAAGTGATTCTTAATTTACACCATCTCTTCCGTAGCCTCTCGAATCCTTCCAAGTCCATTCAACTGACTTTTCCTTACTTCATTCTATCCAACTGGCGATTCACATTTTCATCAACATATTTCTTCAAATGTTGCATCTTCATTGTTAACTTGGTAAATGTCGTTGTACAAAGGTACTACCAACGGCAAGTGTCGATCTCAACAACTATCAAAATCAATCACACACGTTCGGAGCATGTCTTCCAACTTTCGAATCGTCCTTTCACTTGGTTCATCATCTCATAAAAACATTTACTCACAAAATAAAATCGCACGGGTCACACATAACCCCATCGAAAACGTGCAGAATATACAAGACGAAGTAATTAATACTAATCATACAAAATCACCTTAATCGCAATATTATGTACATACAAATCTATTTCGTCAAAAACGAATTCATCGATACGGTAATCATTCGACGTATACATAACTCTCCCGAGGACATCACAATCCAGTCAAACACAAAAGCCATAATGAAGCATATACAACCGCATCACGACATGTTTACAAACTAGCCAAACCATTCCAAGTAAACAAGTTCAATCAAGTTAACTCATGCTTGCTAATCAGCCAAGCCATGATAAAATAAGGATAATTAAGATGATTCTCAGATGAGTCCAGTCAAAAAGAAAATTGCTAGTTAGAGAAGACTCACGAGCTTGCTAGCTAGATGCATATCCAAAAAGAAAGAAAATTCATACATATGTCATCGCAGGGTGCTCACCCACGGATTCATACCCAAAAGATATTACAAGAACACCATCTCACTTCCGTCTCAAACGTGGTCAAAATCTCAATAAGCATCATCGTTCACAGTATATAAAAAAGATATACATATATATTACATGGCACGTGTTCTCCATGATCGGACGTCATTGGACAATGTCGTCTCAAGTTCTCACAACTTTCGATCACTCGACTAGATCACATACAACATAAACACATAAAAGACAAGGGTTTTCCACACAAAAAAAAATCAACTATGGATACCTATCGTTTAACCATCGATGATCAAGGATGGTTGAGTCGAGCAAAGAGGATTCCTCACTTAAACGAACGAAGACGGCAATGGAATTGTCTTCCAACTACCGATGCACAGTTGGTAAACTTCAACAGTTTATCGTGTGTCGTTAAACATATCAAAAGAACGAGAAAAGAAAATAAATAAGGTACGATACGTTTGATGTAGGAGAAGTCTTCGTCATTCCCCTCAGAGTCACTTGAACTCTGATTTCCTCTACTTTGGCAGTCTTCTATTCTTGTTTAAAATTTCTTCTCAGTGTCGGTACGAGTCCCTTTGTTATTTCATCAACACCCTCGTGATTCAGATGAAATTCGCACGTTACACACACACATAAAAACATTTTTCCAAAATTACTCGGTCACAGTGACTTACTAAGTCAACGCCAAACAAAAAGAAAAGATTTCAAAGAACACAAGAAAATTCAAAAATTTTCTTTAAGAATCAAAGAAGAATATGATTACTTGCATAAGGATCCACCATTTTTTTTAAACGTTCTCATCCAAACATTTATCAAAACACTACAAGTTTCAAGATGACGAATTTGTTTGACACGATCGTGCCCTTCCTAAACTATGCATAATTAGCTAGATCATGCATACTTAAGGATCAAGCAACAACAACCAACAAAACAGGACTCTTCCCGAATTATGCATAGTTAGCTAAGCTGTGCATAATTGAGGATCGAGTGACGACACAAACATTATTAATTACATACCAAATATGACTACGAAAGTTTTCGACCTAATCTTCAAAATAATTAAACCATTTGAAATGGAATTTGAAATGGGAAAATATTGTTACCATCGCTTTAAGAAACACATCAAACTTTTTTCATACACTTTGAAAACATATTTTTGCTTTGCCTTTTTATGAGAAAATAAATAAATAATTAAGTAAATAAATTGACACCATTTACATTTGGTTAAAGGAAATATTTCACACGCATACATATTTTCAAAATAGACTATTCACCAAATAATGGTAAGGTGGTTCAAGATTAAAGATCATTGTAAACACAACAAGTAATAAAATCAAAAAATCAATGAGATCGAACTAGGTAAACGAGCAATATAATTGCCAACTGAAATTAACTATATTAGAAATGAAGATACTTTGAAGATATGACAAGAGTTTCAGAATAATCAACGGCAATCTACGAATACATAGAGTAAAATTTGAATATCAACGCAAGCGTCAAAAATAAAACAACGATCATAATTCACATCATCTCGAGTTGCACACACATTCCACCAAGGGCAAACGGGGAGAGGAGAATAATCACTTGGTCGAATAGAAACAATTTCACCAGGAAGGTCGAGTTCTTTCACCTCTATAATTTGGTAAAGCGGCTTCGCCTCCTCGCTTTTGTTCAATATAAATAAATAACCAATTTAATGAAGATTTATAGCATCATTCAAGTAAATACAGAATTTTAGATTCCATTAACCGAAAGAAGAAAAGTCACAACGTCCATGAACAGGACAAAATATACCGGGTGACATACCCTCATCATCAAGTACTAGCGAAATAGTAGTTTTAAAATAAATATAATAATAATGGTTTCATACCATAGACAATATTAAAATAAACAATCGCATGAATACTCAAGTTCAGATATAGACTCGCAAAGTCGAAGAAGAGATGTCGTACGATCGAATCATCGTGACTCAAAACATTATATATACATCTTTATTAGATAATATACAAGTAGGCGTGTGTTGTATAATCCAGTTGCGTATAATAATTAGCGTTACCTTGTACATTGTAAAACCGAACATTTACACATTTTTAATTTGTGTTACACCATTAAAGAATTTATACCTTTCATTTTCCAATCTTTACAAAGTTTTTATTTCTGGAAAAATTTCAATCTCTCAGAAATTATTAACATTAGTAGATGCGGTGACTCGGTTATTATAACTGGTAAAATCATTAGTTTTGAAAATCTCGATACTTGCGTCAAAATCTCATTAATCTTCATATCTTAAGTACCAAAAACGTTTATAGTAAGAATTTTCAAAGTTTCACGTTATTACGACATATCTTATTACGTATATACAAATATCCAAAATAACTCAATCTAGTCGAATTAACTCTTAAAAATCACCCTTTGACTTTTTATTATACACATGTGTTCCTTAATACTGATTTGTATGCTATATATTATTCACGCGACTCGAGTCAGGCGTCAAAGACGTTTCACGTAGTATTATCTCGGATAAATTACTGATTTTAGTCGAGACTTGAATATCAAAAATACTAATAATATAATAATATAATAATTAATCAGAAATGCTTATTTCAATAATTCCAAAATGTGGAAAATTCAACTTTTAAATCTTTACCCAATTATCGAACGATTTTAAAATAACACATCTCGCAGTATAGTAAAATGACGTTCCATCAACATTTAAAATTTTGTTTCAAGCGTTAGAATTTCTCACTTAAAGTGTATATTCCGATTTTATCCCAGTTTATTCACTACAACCAGTAACGCGTTCTAGTTTACACCAATGCATACGTAAACATAACCTTATGTTTAAAATAAAACCAATTTTACAAAGTTTTTTTTTAGCTCCAAAATACATGACCAATTCTTCTACTCATGTTTTATATTACAAGATACGCCAAAAGTTTGCTACATTGACCCGAAAATTAATTCATACTAAATCCAAGTTACATATACTCAACAGTCATATCGTAAATTTTATTATAAACTCCCTTTTCAAATTATATTAAACAAATTCTTGACAATTCCATCACAAGCTTCTAGTATTAATTATTAATATATGAAAACAAGGGTTTTACGAGTAATAATAATTACTTATCATGATCTACCAACCAAAGTTAAAAGAAAAAAAATAATTTCACTTTGTCCATTTACTCTCTATAAGAGTTTTACTTGTTACAAGACATATCATAAATCATTTTTATCCAAAAGTTTCATCCGCCAAGTATTAAATATATAAAACACTTTATGTTTAAACCATTCAATCAACAAAGTTTAGTGCTTACTTAACTCACCCAATTGCTGGACCCCGTCATATATACTATCAAATTTAAAATAATAAGACAACAAGAACAAAAATGAAATAAACGAAGCGAGAATACGTATGTCAACTATATGTTGTTATCGGTCTCGGATGAGTCTCAAAATCGTACTCCACAAAATTAACACAAAAACCAACCAAATTCCAAGTTATCGCGATTGATCACAACGCTAGTCTATTTTAAAAAACATCTTAAAATTCAAGTAGAATAGTAAACAACGATTAAATGGCAACACGCCTCAACCACGTTTTATAACACACACATGTGATTCGTCGCTACGATGTACGCATCGTTGATTATATTTCGTCTATATTATAGTTACGCCAATTAACATATCAAACCCATAAGGAATAAAGGAAAATAAACTAATACGTAAGTAAATTACGTTTCAAAAGAAAATGTCCAAAATGACACATCACGGTGCGATAACGACAATCGAGATCAATCTAGTCAGTATACAATATGTTACGAAGCGTTATTTACGTATCTAGAGTATCAAACGAGGTTCATAATCGGTTATCCGAACAACAAATTAATTATCAAGATTGATAGTTTGCGGTGAGGCCGAATTCTCAACAAAACCGCATTTTAATGTACGATGATTACCCAAGGACCATTGCTTCGCGTGCAATGCCTTTAAATACCATAGTATATACATATTTATACATACAACCATTCCTACATACACGTACAATTACAACGCGGTGTTGCCATGTAATGCAATGTAGCCCGTATGCCAATTACATGCAACATATACGATAATCTTTACAAGAATTTGCAAATTACGATGATAAGTACTCAACGTACACAACAATATATCTCAATATATATCATAGTATTTACTTACTAAATACTAGAGAATTTATGTCAGTTTTGAGGGATACATCTAAAATATAAAGCAATGCTAAAGAAATCTTACCGGAGCCATGCAGGATAGTTGTGTGCTTGGACAATTTCTTACGACACCAAAAGTTATAGTTTAGGATTTTTCAAAATGACCTAGTTCTCTATAACTCATGGCTCTGATACCAATCTATAACACCCCCAACAAATGCTATGCGCAATGGAACTACAACATTTGGGTGCTACGTAGTTATCATCACACATAAGCTATATTAAACAACTCAAAGAGACGTAAAAGTTTAAACATAAATTTAAACATTATTAAAATCATACAAGTCTACAGTTTTCCAAATCCCAAGATAATACTAAACAGAGTTTGCGTTAGGTCCCCACTGAATCTCAACCCAAAAGTACATTTTTGCTCACATGACAGAATAATAAAAGAGTTTTAAGTTAAATAAGGGTGAAAAAACAAGTAGACCGCCAAGCCACAACAACTTCCATCCTCGCATGCTCCGCTGCTATCAATCTTGGTTACCTGAAACACATGCTTAAAACTGTCAACACAAAGGTTGAGCGAATCTATAGGTTTATCAAATCATAAGTTGAACATAAGTATTAAAAACCAATCATGATCATTCAATAGCATTGTCGCGCAAACAATCTATTATTCAAGGATATGACAATTGTGTTTAAGCTCATGACACTAATCCGTTAACTCAATCACCCGCGTAATAATTATCAGCGTGATTCAGATGAAACCAGTGCCCCTACTAAAGGCATCAGTTGCAATTATACCTTATCTCTTATCACAAATTATCCGTCCGCAGGGGGCACCCAACGTACTAGCCCTCGTCTCGGATAGGGTCGTCAAGCCCATAGTACTATCACTTTGTATAAGCGGCTATTTCCCCCTTCGCAAGGGCAAGAAAATAGTTAATAGTTCATGAAATTAGGGCCTTTTGCAACTAGGTACTCAACACAATTTCTAAGGCAACATTCGGGTCCAACAATCATTCATGACTTGTGTTCATTTTCATTTAAGTAGCATGTATCCCGCTCGCGGGTAAAAACATTTGAAATATGTAAAGAGCGAGGCTATAGACTCACCTTAAGTAGTAGTGGTAGTATTAGTAACTACGGAGTAAACGAAATCGATCACCGACGATGAGGATGCCCCGGGGAAGTTAAACACAACACCTAACGAATAAACACGTAATGAATCAACACATTCAAGTACCTTCAAGTACTGTATGTACATAATTAAGAACACTCAAGGTTCATATAAACTCACGCCAAAAATCCATACAAGTGATATTTACTAGACACGTCCAATTTTATACTTTATTAGAACTATTGCGCATTTTACAATTTTGTCGGTACATACCAAATGTACGGGCTGTTTTCTACGACTTAAGCACTTGTATAAAATTCAAGAAAATTCATAAAAATACCTCATGAACTGTATAAAACCCATATTTATTCCCATGAAAAGTTTTCACTTCTATGACTCGTTACACATCACATTTCTAAACATACACTTTTAGGACTGATTTTGCACGTTGACCATGTTGGACTTGTTTGACCCATTTAAAATACATCATCGACCCATACAACACCTAAGTCCAAAAACAGACTCACAAGTGCAGGTTTGAGACCAAAAATCAACTTTCAATCATTTACCTAACTCTATCTATGGTCCCCGGGATTTGACCCAAAACCTAACACAAGTTCGGATTGTGTTGATTCTCATCTCCCGGTACACGAACTTTCAAAATATCATAACTTTTGACTCGTTTGGAGTCGTAAGCTCTACCTTATACCAAAACGAAGCTAAGACAAAGCTCTACAACAATATCTCATCATATAGACCTGGACTTGGACTTAAACCCACGAAAATACCCCTATAGTTTCTGATCTAAAAATACCTCTTTCAAAACCGTAAAAATCATCATTCTAACCTTTTTCCTTACATCCTAGACCTATTATAACATCTTATAATCAATCTAATACAACCTAACTACCCTTAATCACTTGTATGAACATCAACTTCAAAAACCCATTTGATGAAAACAACATGCAATATAAATTAATTAAAAATGATAATAACATGGAAATGGAACCATACCATACATTAATTTGGATCAAATGATCAAGAACACCATAAGACCCAAAAATTTCGTGGCTTATATGGTCAAGAACACCAAGATAAGACCTTTTTCAAGCTTCAATATTACAAATCATTGTTCCTAAGCACAATTAAACACAAATTCACGTATTTAATTAGATCAAAACATAATATTTTTCAAAATCTATAAAAATTAAATCTTGAAAAAAATGTTGTTGCATGTTGAATATTTTTGGTGGGATTTACTTATCTTGATATTACAAAGGTGGGTCTTTGATTAGATTTTCCAAAAATCAAATTTTGGTGGTGGTTCATGGTGGTGGTGTGGTGGCCGTAGGTTAGAGAGAGAGGGGAGGAGAGTGTGTGAAATTTTTGAGTGTAAAAATGAGAAGAATGTGTGTGAATATTCTTTTTATATGGTGGGGAGGGTAGATTGTGTAATATTAGTTTTATTTTGGCCTTAGTTGTAAGATAACTTTTTAAAAAGGCAAAAATGGTACCTAGTAAGTTTTTATAAATTTACGAGAGTCGGGTTTCGTCCCGGCTACCTCAAAATACTTTTAAATGGTTCAAACACACACAAAAACGAATATACATATGGTTCCGACTTGACTTAAAATGTAATAAAAATAAAATCTCGAAAAACTCAAATATCGATCAACCGACAACAAAAGATCAATTTTGGGCATCCGTCGGTATCGTAGTCGTTATCGGTTCTTCTTAAATCGTCAAACGTTAAATTACGAACGTAAACGGTGGTTTCAAATTAAACCGTCAAATCTATAACAAACGAAATTTCTTAAAAATTTCAAAAATATTCGTAAAATAGGATTAAATAAATGACGTTGGGCTCGGGATATCACATCCACAAGTGAGTCGCAACTTAAGAGATATGCTCATACTGAACAGCTCTTGAGACAATAACTTAGCATCATACGGCACTTTCACTGGTATTACAGGGAAGTCTATCCGAAAAGACCCTAACAAGGTATGAGGATAAATAGATCTAAGTCCTAAAAGGAGGCGGATCGTTGTATATCAAAGTCCAAAATAAAGATTGGAGAAAAATGAAGAAGTCGTGGTCCAAATATGAAGAATCTCTCAAAACATCAAGTGAATAAATTCCCAATATGAAGAGAAGACCATAATTTCAAGAACGTCTATCAAAGATTTGAAGTATAAAGTCGCTGCCAAATATCGGTCCGAGAAAGGTCTCAAATCGTGAAACGAGTTATGCCAAGATATGAACTTTAAGAGGTCCCGAGAAGCAGTTTTAAAAGATTTTGTCCTTTAGCTAACTATTGATTAAATCGTCCGCTTTATTTTCGGCCTAAATAACTATAAAAATAAGTCAAACAATGCATCCTCGTGATCATTCAAGACAAAAATAAAATATAAGAGATACACCTAGGAATAAGGGAGTCTAAGTAAATAATTGGCCCACATGAATTCGTGTTAGTTTGCTAACTTATAATAACAATGATCACGTTTTTAAGCTTGGTATGGGGAACATGAAACTTGAGGATGATAAACGTTCATGGCAGCCAAAACCCAGTGTAAGTCTTTGATTTCTTTACTTGTTTCTATCTTTTTATGTTTAGTATTTAATAAAGGCCAAGGTGGGTTATTTATGATGGAAAATGTGAACCGTGCTTTAAAATTAATGCATTGCATGAGGGCATTGCAATGGTCAAGTGTAGGGGATTTAATAAGTGTGGAAACACTTATCCTTTTACCACTTATTTCCAATATTAACAAGACCAAAACGTGTATTTTATGTCGTAAAAGTCGGAATTATGCGTGGTTTGTGTTTTTATTGTGTTTTAGGACCAAAAGATGAAAAAGGAAGAAAACACGGGCTTTCACGGGCTTTTATCGAAGAAAACGAGAAAAGACGAAGTCAAAAGATCAAGAGTGCTTAAAGAACGGATGTTCAAGACCTATTCTGAAGATTTATCGAAGAAAAAGTCTAAAGACGGAAGTTTAATGAAGTCGAAGAACTCAAGTCTAAATTAAAGAAGAAAATTATTAAGACAAGTTCAAATCACGAGACGACGTCGAGAAAAGACAAAGAATTAAATCGAGTCGAGAAGTAAAGAAAGAAGGAAGAACACCACACATACACTTCCAATTTTTCCCTATAAATACCCTCCTAATCACATTAGGAGGGGAGTTAGCTAGTTTTAATTTTCATTTTTCCTTTCTAGTTTTTAGAGAGAGAAAGTTCCAAACTTTCTCTCACTAAGTTTTCATCTTTTCTTTCTTTTAATCTTTCAAGATTAAGCTTTTTGTATTTTGATTTCATTAATCAAATTCAAGTTAACTTTTTGTTCATTAATCTCTTTCTACCTTTCTTGATTTTAGTTTACTTTTTGTGCGAAATATTTATGATCCGTGTTGATCTTGATGTTTTCGTGCTTAAAAAGTTAATATTTTTATTCCTACATAATCTTTCAAACGGTTAAGCTTTAAGATCTTTGTGCTTATTGGCTTATTTGTATGTTTAGCTTATTTACTTTTTGAAAGTTTTCTTAAAAAGTTTCATCTTTTTATGGTTTGATTTAAAAGATTGCTTATCTGAAGATTGGATAAGTTGTTATTCGTGCTTATTTAGTCTTTTTCGTTATAGATTCGATCAAGTTTTGGATTTGCCTTATTGAAAATAGCCTAATACTTAGCTTATTTGCGAATTCATACCATCGGAAAGGGTAAACCCCTTTCCGATCAGTTATTCCGACTATTGCTCCATTATTCCGATCACTCCGATCGGATTAGGGTTTCTCATTCCGATTGCATCATTTTTATTCCGATCATTGGATCGGAATAGGGTTTTAAACATTCCAATTTGGACTCCTTTCGTATTCCGATCATTTTACTTTTTGGATTCCGATGGTTATTCACTTGTCTTATTCTGATAGCTTGATTCTTTGACATTCCGATTGGACTTGTTTTTAATCATTCCGATAGCTTCTAATTCCCATTATTCCGATTGGGATTCCTACCTATATTCCGATGAGACATTCCGACTAGGGTGTATTCCGACCAATATTCCTATTATGCATTCCGATCAGATTCCGATTAGCAACATTCCGAATGGTTTAATTTCTTGTTTTTACAAAGTTTTCAAGTTTTAGATTCATTAAGTGTTCAAGTGTTTTTTTTAATCTTGTCTTTAAGTTTTCGAGCATTTATTTTTAACTCTTCATTTTAGTTTAACCTTTAAAGATTTTATTCTACTCAACGACACTTTCATATTTGCTATTAGTTTAAAAATAGATAATCAACCAAACCATTTAATTTTCCACCAAGAACAATTGAGTCGCACTTTCTACCAATAATCAATTCGAAGAGATCGGACGATAAGATTTTATACTTAGCCAAAAGCTTCGTATTAAACACCTCACAAATCGGGCAACCATGGAAAGAAATTGTTACTATCATCGTCAAGTGCCTCACTTCAAAGGTTCGTGGATCAGACGCAATGAGACCCCCTCAGGCTCATGTATTTTGGGGACTTAACACTGGAGCTAAAGTGGATTACGCACTATTACTTTGAGAAGAATTCTGCTATCAATTCACAGGCACTAAGAAGAAGTCTTCGCATCTTCCATTTCCACGGTTCACAAAGCTCATAATCAATCATTTCATGAAGAGTGACACAGCCATTGGTACTCATGGGAATTTCTTCTACCATACCCAAGATAGAGACTATGTGCTGGACACTATGTCTGCTGATAATCATTCTACAAAGTACTCACCCCCTCCAGCTCTAATGCCCAATGTACTAATCAATGAAGGGATTAAGGACAGTGAACCATACAAAAGGATGCTCAGAGACATTGAAGCACAAATGAAAAGAGCAAATGCCGATCCTTCTGATCAGTAAACCGGTAAACAGAAGAAACGGATTGCCAAGCGTCAAAAGACTTCTTCATCCAAAGTAAAAAGAAAAGGGAAAGAGCACCTCAATGGTAAAGATGACGAAGAAGTAGATGAGATGATCAGAACTGATGACGAAGAAGAAGAGCAACAGTCGAGAAAAAAGGCAAAGAAGCCAAAGAAAAACAAAGGTAAAGAAAAACGTGTTGATGAAGATGAACCACTTCAAGAAAATATCTCTCAAGAGCTGCGTCTCACACTTAGGCAGAGCAGAGAGGAGGCTTTCACGAAATCCAAAGGTTCAGGCTCCACACCAGCTGATGACTTAGATGAATTTGGTGAACCTGATGAAGACATTTACCTTTATGATGAAGATGTTGGTACATTCAACTTTGAAAGTCTTGAGCATAGTGAGGAGGGTGGTGGAAGTGACAACATAGAAATAGACGCACTGTACCATGATGTTAATATCTACTTCTAGTTCTGATGATGTTATGAAATATCTTAATCTTGAAGGGGAAGGTGTCGAAGTTACGAATACTGATCCCTCGACGAATGAGAATATGATGGACGTTCCTATCACTTCAATGACAACAACTACCATTCCACCATTTACCCCCCGGTAATCACCAATGTCATCATACCAACTCCCACACCTGAACTCGATGAACAATCAGTACCAACCACCGCCCAAATGACTGTTCCTACACCGCCATCGCTCATCCTACAACAAGTACCAACCACCACCCAAGTAACTACACTAACACCGCCACCAATCCTCGAACAACTCGTATCATCCACAACCCCTCTAACACTTATGGTTACACCTCCTCCATCAACTGTAGTACAACAAGTACCATCCATCTCCAATCCATTTCTTTTGGTCAAGGATCCACTAATCAGCATCTCTAAAAACAATTGTAGGATTAGGCAAAACAAATTGAAATGCTGAATGTAAGTATACCTAATCCTACACAAGCCCTCAGAGAACAACAAAGTGACGAGTCTAAACTCAAGAAGATATCCGACACCGTCTCAAAACTTAAAAGTCAGCATTAAAAGATTCTTAAAGAAAAGGACACACGTGACAAAGAAAATGATGCTTTTATCAATTCCATTGATGAACACATGACCAACATCATTCAACGTGAAGTGGAGTCATATGTCGATCAAGAGATACCAACTCTATTCACCACAGGTTTATCTGATCTTCAATTAATGCAATTATTGGAAACCCGATTAATCAATATATGCTCTGAGACAACGAAGAAAAAACGTAAACTTTTGCATTATCTCAAAAGGGCCATCATTGAAGATACACCTGTAGATGATGAAGAGTCTGAGAATGAAGATGAAGACGAAGACGATGTCGAAAACACAGAAAATGAAGGTAACGGTAATGAGGATAAAGATGGAGATGATGGTAAAAATGATGATGATGAGGATAAAAATGAGGATGATGGGGATGAGGATGATGATAATAATAGTGATGGGAACAGTATTGGAAAGGGTGATAAGGGCGAGAATACGAGTAAAACTGGCAAAGAGTCAAAACAGGGTGAAGATGATAAGGAATCTGAAAAGGGTGATGAGGAAGAAGAAGAAAGTGTTACTGGAACCAAAGAAAAGGATGTGGATCCAGAACTAACGGAGAGTGAACAAGAAGAAGTCGAAAGAGATGATGAAACCACTGACAGACCGGATTCTCCATGCATATCACTAACCAGTGATGATGGCAATAGAGAAAATCGTCAAAAGAACCTCCATGGTACATTCATCTCTAGAGAATCTCAAATTAAAGACATAGGTATGTCCACTGAACTGGTTACTACTACTGTTTCTCCTATAGAACATGTAGAGCCTATGCATGAAGACGAACCCCAAGTGTCGATGCATGAAGACGATCCATAGTGTCTATGCATGAAGATGATTCTTCTATACCCCACTCTCTACCTCCTACAACGGATCAGCATTACTCTGACATGGAAGTCGAAGACTTAAATATACCCGAACCGACTTTTGCTGAATCTCTTGTCATAGACGAGACTGTACAGGAGCAACAATAGATTACTAATGTAGCACCACAACATCCTTTCTCAATGGCAACAGATATCGAGCTTACTCAATTCCTCAACAATCCAATCGACTTTTCGGCTTTCCTTATGTATACTCACGGGAAACCCACTATGACTCCATATCTTCTAAAAATGTCAGCCGCAAATGTGGATTTCTTTGACACCATGAAGATCAGCAACAATGAGGCTGAATATCACATCAATGAGCCTGCAAAGGCCATGAAAGCGACGACTTCTGGGATTCAGACTCCAGTGTTACAGCCTCTCACACCTACAGTCATTGTCGGTTCTAAAACTATTCCAATGGAATATTTCTGTCATGATCTCGAGTATCTAGAAAACGGCACGAAAAAATATGCTACATCACTCACCATGGTCAAGGCTATAAATATGGAGAATGTACCTTGGATTGAAGACAAAGTACCTGATGCTCTATGGCGAAGGAAGTTGCTAAAATTTTACGACCCTTACGCAGCACTTGTAACTTCTCACTGGAATACAAAGAAGAGGTTAGCTTACAACCACTTCCACCGTGCACAACCAAGTTCTCCTATTATATCAGATCGTAGAATTAGAAGCATACAAGGAGCCACCACTCATACGGTATTTGGTTATGACTATTTGAATGTCATTCGTTTCAAACGAACCGATGAAAAAAAATACAGAATCGATGAAAGTGACCTCCAGTACATTCGCCTTTAAGACATTGAAGATCTTTTACTGATATTGGTTCAAGAAAAAGTCGATCACTTATCTCCTGACATGGTAATTGCATTAAGTTCAAATTTTCGCCAGTTCACTTGAAGGATCGTCATCAAAAGTCAAACTGAAGACTTACAACTTGGTGTGGAGAGTTTCCAACAGAAGCTAAATCTGCAACGTCCCCACACGACTCCGCTCAGTAACTACCACAGAGACAAATTGCCATACATGGGGACTATGAAACCGGAAGCAGGGATATTTTATCATAACGAGACAGGAGTCACGTAATTTATGAGATTTTTCAAACTACATAAATTCAGTGATGGCACACTCAAACACGTTCGTGACGACCTGACTGTTCTCAATGCCGGACTACCGCTTCCAGCAGTTAAGTACAGATGGACAAACCAATGCAAGAAAAGTGCTAAGTACGTGATTAAATATGCGAATATGTGAATATATTGTATTTATATTGGTCAACTCCATATGTATTTATATTGTGAATATGTGAATATATTTATAGTAGGCTTTTGTGGCATAGTGTAGTGCAAGAGTATGAAATTTTTCAAGAATTTCTCACGAGATTTCAAATCTTTCAAACATATCATACTTAAGCACAACAACTAACCCTTATTAATTTGAGGGGGAGCATTAATATGTTCTACGACCATCAACCAATTTCATTTTTAACTCGAAGACCGGTTAATCCATTAATATCCAAAAGATTAATGGTTAACATTTTGGATAAGGGGAGAAAATTGGATTAAGAAGACATGTAAAACATATGTGGATAAAAATGAAAAAGTGCTGAATAGAAAATCCTTGATATATGCTACGCATATGTTAAGGGGGGCATATTGTTGACAAAAGCACTGAAGGTATAAAAACTCTTGATATTTATATCACAAGTACCTCAGTGATTTTAAGGAATTTTTCATGAAGACGAATACTTACCCACAACACACTTAACTCACGACAAATGTGGGAACAAAAGGGTGGTAGGATTAGGTACTACTCCAATGATTCTTCCAGAACCGAAGGAATCTTCCCAAGGATAATTCCATAGTTAGAAAATAGAAGTCCTTAGGAAAGATGGGGAATGGATTGTGAATGAAGCTGAATGCCGAACAAGTACTGATGCTAGCACTGGAACAATAACAACAAGGTGCTAGTGATGATGTATATTAAAGGGGTCGAAGAATGAAAAAGAAATGTAAATATAAAGTGTGTAAAGAAAGAAGCCCTCCTTACAACTTAGGCAGAAACCGGGTCAATTCATATTAAAGACAAAAGTATCATGGACCTAGTGATGCGACGCACAACCCTTCCCAGCCAACTCAAATATCACTCAAAAGATATTTGTTTTAATGTCACGGAGCTCAATACGTTATCTATTGGTTTATTCACTCCGAATAAATTGATATTGAAAAGGTGGCAATCCTCTCCAGCCTCCGATCACCAAAACAAAATGCACTATACGAGATCATTAAAAGTCTCATTAGGACACAACTTTGAAACAAGAAAGAATTTTATGAGTCCTACGCAGTATTCTTGCAATATTGCTAGAACATCTGAGTGATACGAAAGTATTACAATGAAGATGGAAATCCTGCTTGAGCCAACATCAAACAAGCTCATGGTAGGTGACACGTGCGGTTCTTTAAGAACTAATCTTGTGATAACTGGAAAGAAACGATGGTTTAACTCTTAATTGAGATTAAACTTGTTCCAGGTCCTCTACGCATTATCCAAGTGATCTTACCTGAACACTCAGAGTGACACTCTTTAGTGTTCATAGTGAAGAGTGGAAATCCTTCCAGTGTAAACCTCAAACAGCACTGCGGTAGGTGACAAGTAAGATTCTATCAGAATCAAGCTCGTGAGAACTGGAAAGCAATGATGGTGAATATCTTAATTAAAATTCACTTGTTCCAGGATCATGAATTGACGGCTTCAACCATAAGGATATTTTTTTTATCCAAATGATTCACTCTTTACGTTCGTAGTCAGCTTTGGACGGTCGAATAAAGAGAACGGGTTTACCCGCGAAATCTTGTCAAGAAGATCTTTAATTAGAGCTACCTGTCACAAGTACGATATTTATTATCGTCCAACGGTCTTCACCGACCAGAGGTAAAATGCTACCGAATTAGAATAAAATGTCAAAGCCATTTTATTCGTGTCTTATTATGTTGCTGCATTTGAAGACGGTGGCGTTGCGAAGTACCAGCTGAAGTCGTCCTCACATACTTATTCATTCTACATCAAATAATAAAGTCTGACCTAAAAGTCTTCCGCTGTATCAACTCTAAAACTTTCAAGAATTCAACAAAGGATAGGTATGTGGGACATGAAGTCACGAAGAGGCGAACATCACAAGAAGGCAAACACTGCACGTGAAAGGCCAAAAGAATATGTTCTAAGCTAAAGCCTGATGATATTCAACACATATTCACAAGAATGAATAAAAGTAAAAGAAGAAAAGAGAAAGTGGACTACGAGCACGAGAACGAAGATCTAACATACTAGATTAGGACTTTGTAATTTGGAGTTACCTCCCTTTGGGGAGATTGTTGGAAATATATTTTTCGTATTTAGAAAGTCTCGGTCACTCCAACAATATAGTTAAGGGATCGTAGTATAGTTTAATTAAAGTTTATATTAGCCCGACCCATGAGCATGTTCATGGGCCGGAGGCCCAAGTCCACCAAGGGAGTTAGGTATATAAACCCCTTTCCACCATGGAAAGGGGTGTTGGTTGTTTCATTTATCAAATAACACATTTACATTTTCTCTCATCTCTCTCTCTACTTTCTCTCTCTAGAAACAACAACCCTCTTGATAAATCAAAGATTATCATACTTCAACAGTGTTCCTTATAAAACTTTTCTCTATAAAATAATTGGTACATTTAAATGTATGTGTGTTGACATTTTTACTCTTAATTATTGTGTTAAAAGTTGTACACACTATTTAATGGAAAAGTACAAATGTCAACACACGCACACACATTTTGAATGTATTAATCATTTTATATAGTGTGTGTTTGGTTACACTAGCAGTTAGCAGTAGCAGTTAGCAGTAGCAGTTAGCAGAAGCAATAATAGTTAGCAGTAGCAGTAAGCAGGAGCAGTTAGCAGTAGCAGTTAGCAATAGCATATAATTTATAAAAGTGTTTGGTAGATTAAAAGTAGTTGTAATTTAAATATGTGAAAAGATATAAAAGGACATAAGTATATAAATTGGTTACTCTTTAAAATTAAATATGTTACTCCCTCAGTCCCAAAATTATTGTCCCTTGACAAAAAACACAATTTAAGAAGAGTACATTAGTTATAGCTTTCTTTTTCATACTTTTTAGCACAATGACAATTTTATCCTTAGCTAATTAATTAAATCTTCTTTAGAGTTTGTAATAATATTTTCAAGTTAGGGTAATACCTTAAACTTTACCAAACATCCATATCTATTTTTAGTAGTGCACAATTAAATTGGGACGAACTAAAAAGGAAAGAAGGACTACTATTTTGGGACGCATGAAGTATATTGGGTATTTAAATAATTTATTAAGCTTAAACCTCTTCACTAACAATGCTCATCTAAGAATGTTATTTGAAAGAGCATATATAAAAGAGCATTTTTACGATAAATGATAACACTCATTGTTCTTATCAAAAAAAATTTAACGATTATGCTAAATGTTAATTCTAATTGATAAAAACGCTTTTAAAAAGCTATTACCAAACACAGCCATAGTGTGCAAATCACCTAACAAAAATAATACATATGGCATTTATTTTTTTTCATGGGCTATCACTCATATTAAGAGAAAGAAAAAACTCTCATCATCGTAAATGTATATAATTAAGTGTCATAAATGTATATTAACCTATCTATTATTAAGGGGAATCACGCTTCCCTAGGAGCAGTGATTCCCCTCATAACATTATTAAAAAGGAATTCTTTCTCCCCTCAAATAGAGTCGCTTCTCTCATAACATTTACACACACAAAACACGCACAAAACACTGACACCTTCCATTATCTTTCTCCGTTTTAGCTTCGTTCTTCATTTACATAATCCGTTGCCCCGTTCTTCATTAATGGAGGTTTGGCCTTTCGTGTGGTTGCCCCTTTCCCCTTTCCCCTTTCTGCATTAATTGAGTTCTCCTCACAATCCCAACTGTTTTTCATTTCCCACACATAAACCCTCTCCCATAAAGGGAGCCCCTCAAATGATTTGTGTTGTGTGTATATTATCCCAGCCATATCTCTCTCTCTCAAAACAATATATGCGACAACTACTCTCTCCCTCAATCCGATCTAATGTTGATCGAATTTTTCATCGTTGATAAGAGAAAGTGGGTGGGTTGTGCATCTAACTGTTAGATCTATCATGGATCGTCTTGATCGTTGCTATATACCACCAGCAATTTATCCTATTCGGTTTGGATCTATATTCATGATTTTGATGTTTGGTGCTACAAATTGTTGCTTCTATGGTATAATTGTTTGAAAAATCCCTGGTTTGGGGGTTTGGTGGAAACCCTAATTTTTTATGGGCTTTGGTGTTTTAATCATGTTCTTTACTTCTGGGTAAGAAACATTTTGTTTTTTATTTAATGAGGCAGTAACTGAAAACAAAATCTATGTCAGGTGTTCACATATTCTGAATTTTCTGTTTTTTTATGATAAAGATTGGAGTTTTTGTTTGTCCAAAATTTGGGTTATTAGAAGTAGTAGGCATACAATTCATGAATATGAATCAGGTTAAGTTTGGTGGTTGCAGTCACTCCGTTTGTTTGGTGTTGCTTATAAATTAAAGTTGTAGTCACTCTATTTATTTGTTTCATTTGGAATTACTGTGATGAACATTTGAACATGTTATGTTATTGTGGGAAGTGGAAAGATGGCAGAATGCGAGACCTACTCGATTAAGCAACCTTCACGAACCCTGAACTCGACCACGACATCATATACTATGAGCCATGGCAGGTAACATGTGTTTGCTAGGTTTGGTTAGAAATTGCGAAAAACAATACCGCGAGCAAAAAACGTCTTGGTCATGTCTTTCGTTGTCGCTGTTAATGCTGGGCGACGATAGTGACATACCTTATCCTCATTGCTTATATTACAAGCGCGGGTGATAAAGTTACCGATGTTGATTGTGGTGCTCAGTTGATTATAATACAGACTTCTCTTATATAGGTCGTTACCTTTGGATCTGGGAGTCCTCATGGATTACGAATTGAAAATAACAAGGCTAGCTAGAATGTGCAATTATATGGGCGATGATGAAATTTATATGTATGGAATGTTTTGGCAAAGGTCGTTTGCCAGGGCCTGTATCTTGGCGGGGCGACCATTTGGTCGCAGCCATGGCGGGTATCTGGGTACGCCTTCCATACCTCCATATCTGAGACTCTAATGGTATGGGTTACCTCATTGTTTCTACCCGTTGATCTGCTCTATTTCATTACCTAATCTCATTGGTCACCACCGGTTGGCGGGCTTTCTGGTACTACACAATTTAGAAGCTTATTCTCATTACATAGCGGTTAGATATTAGTTCAAGCATTGATAATTGCCTTCTTTAAAACCATCTCTTTTGGGGTATTAAGCATTTTCTGACATACATTTCATTTTCAGGTTTTGGATTTAGAAATTAAAAATCTGTTATGAGAAGCAGGAGAATGGTTACCATTCCGGGTTCTGATATTCATTTAAGGTATCATATGTTACCCACAAAAATAATACAAATTTCTTTTTGTCTTTGGTGAATTAAGTCTAAAAGAATAAGACGATTTATAGGCAGGTGTACGGATTTTAGGAAGAACACACGAGTTAGGATTTTATTAATACCTTTTAGATTCCTATTTTTTTGTAATTGCTTGAGAAAGCCAGTGCTTAAACTAATTGTTAGGGAATTTTTTTGTCATTGTAACTCTTGTTGGATATTTCCATTATAGAAGAAATAGGAATGTCAGCTTGCAAATGAGGTGGGTATTTGAAATCTGATATGTGTTTGTTTTACAAATGAAGGTAAGTTTTGCTCATCGAATGTGTTTGGACTTTTGACCATTCATTTAGCGGATTATGAGGAAGGGGCGTTTGGCTGTTTTGGTCAATGTGTATATATGTATGTCTACATATATACAGTTGTAAAGTCAGTTGTGATGGGTTCATTTTACAAAAAAATCCGAACTTTTTTTCCCTTTTTGCGGGCGATGATGAAAACTGTTTTCCTACCGTGAGTGGTTTACCGGCATGCATCTTGGCACGGCGACCACATCCTGATTATGGTCGGAGCCATGGCAGGTGTTCGCCACTCTATCGATACTTACGAAGGTGTTCGCCACTTCTTCGTTGCCACCAGCGTCTTCGTTACCGCCGTTCATGATGTGCGATGTTGATGGTCGATAGGTGATGTTGGTTGGCTAAGGTTAGTGGTTTCTTTTGTGGTTTATCTTCGTTTATATTTTAGTAGCTTTTTAACTCTAATAATAGAGGAGAATCTGAGAAACCAACAGATTAATAAAATATGCATTCCCTCTCACAGACTTTATGTGCCTGTGCATCCGTTTGTGTGTGACTAGAGGGTTCTGGCTTTTCAGCCATTGATCCCATATGATGTTCATTTAGTATTGCTTAGAAGCACCAACTAACATTGTTGTTGTGCTGAGTGTTTTTGCTTAGGAAATATATGCAGCGGTGTCAGCTTTAATACGAAAATTGTTTTAACAATAGTGAACAGGCTGTGATGATAATATGTGAGCATGTCGGTGCGGGTTCGATTAGATTTGGATTGTGTGCATCTTGGCAGGGCAAGCTTCTACGTTTGCAGACATGTCGACCTTATCCTCATACCGACTCAACATAATAAATTCTTGCTTTATGTTATGTTGTTAAAGAAAGCAGAAGGATGGCAAAAGTCGAGATCTGCTCGCTTCAGCAACCTCCATGACCCGGGCACGATGCCATGACCATGAAGGCGATGGCGATATTTTTCTGCATTTATATTTTTATGTACATACCATTGCGTGGTAACCAGACGGGTAATGTGGTTGTAGCCATGGCGTTGTGTGATTATGTTTCTATATTTGCAGATCTGAGCCTCACTTCACACTAATTACCTACGTTTCGAACTCTTTGTGTTGGGTGTTCGTATGGGGGATAAAATGTATTTGCTTTTCTAGATTTGTAATCATGACATGGATAACTAGCTATGATGATATTTTTCTGAGCCTTCAACATCTGGTTCGATTCCTATTTTTTGAATATACAAATGAGCATACATAAATAGATAATTAGCTTAACACTTCTGAAAACCGAATGTTATCGATTTCCGTTGTAAGTTTTGGTTACTGAGCTTGGACGTAAGAAGCGTCAGGTGCGTACCCTTATTGTTATAAAAGGGGTGTTTGCCTGCTGCTAAATTAGTTGACAAACACCTGTTTTTGTTTTCTCGCGCAGATATCAGCCACGGGTGTGTGATGATGTGTTTGCCGCCACGACGGGTCAAAGTCCTGTTGTTTGCTCATCTTTTCATTCGAATTCTTTGTTGTTTCATGGATCCGGTTAGCTAATAATAACTTTTCTAGGGGGAAGATCCTTGAGATCTTAAAGAATTGGCCTCAAAAGAAAATTCAAGTTATAGTTATCATTGATGGTGAGCGAATTTTAGGCCTAGGAGACCTCGGCTGCCAGGTAATTGACTTCCCTTTTATGTCATGTGGTTAAGTTATATTTTTAGTGACATGATTAAATAAGTAGGTTTGCCATTTTGCAACTGTTGGTCATATATGACAGAGCTGAAAAATGGCAGTTAGGCTAATAAACTAAAAGAATCTCAGTTCAAAATGGGTCTGATTTTATTTAAACGACTCAACACCACTATTTAATTATCTATTTATGCTCTATAAATTTATGAGTAATAAATTGGATTAAAATTTGACTGTGACTTCAACATTTTACTAATATACTCCAACTTTTTCTGACAAAATGATTTTGGAGGTTATATATGTTGTGAATACACGAGTTTATACCACTTAATACACATATCGCATAGTTTTACCAATTTTGACCACAAGAGATAAAGCGTATCCCAAATTGGGTTGACATTGCCACCTTTGATATGTGTGCGTGTATGCTTCTGCTCGATATCTTTTTTGTGCTGATTTATTAATATTCTTTATGCAAATACGTTACAGGGAATGGGCATACCTGTAGGAAAGCTATCTCTCTACATAGCTCTTGGAGGAATTCGTCCTTCAGCTATAAGTATTCAATCAATAGTTGAACTGCTGTTAGTTTCATTCAAATATGTAGGAGCCTGTTAGCTGGACTGTGCTTCTCTATTCATAGCTGACTGATGGGTAATTCTGATTTAATCAGTGGTGCTGGGCCAACAACTGCTCTGCCTGACATGTTCGTGATCATGGGTGTCAGTAAAAACAATGTTTCTTCCACACGACCTGTTCAAGGTATATTTTTATCTCCGGAACCACTAATTATTTGTATTCACAATTTTTAATTCTTATTGTAGTGATATTGTTTTTGACAATCACAATATGACTCGGTAATACATTAGTTAGTTAGAAACAAATCCCATCAGCCAAATACATTAACTAAGTTGGATCAGTTGTTGCAAGCACATGTAAGATTATAGCTTTATTAAAGAAATTATATGAATAAGATTTGGGATGACATACCTACACACAAAACACCTAGAACACCACTAAGCTACATCCCATGTCATTGAAACTTATTAAATCATAATATTAGAAGAAATGAGTATCGATTTTAAGGCCGTGTCGAAAAGGGTATGTGCCATTTGTAATACTTCTGCATATCTGCTAGCACTTTTGTTTCAGCCCCGTCACAAGCTTATTTTTCATGAGATGAATGAGTACTGATGCACAAAATTAAACACTGTTATTTCAAGACCCTAGGATTGTCAAAGTTATCTTTTTTTTACAAGACGTTTGGTTTTTGAGCAATTGTTTTGGTCTAATTATTGTTCCAATTCTAGACAATAAAGAAGAAACAAAAGGTGGTATTGTGAGTGATGGGAAGAGACGTTGAGATACATATACAAGGCATAGGTGCGCACATTTTCTAAAAAACAACATTAAAAGCTGCTTATTGTAAAATATCAAGTCTAAAAAACTTGATTTTTTTTACTATTTAGACCCAATATATTTTGTTGTGTAGGAACCGAGCTACTAAAAGACTTATATGGTTGATAAAGTGGGTGTGATGAATCCAACTGACCTTTTAGTATCCATGATTTGCAATGTTGATGTGTTGAGGATGGTCATCAGGTACAAACCACAAATTCATAATTACTAAATGAATTTTATCATTTTAGCATATCAAAACATTACTTTCCAATGTAACACATTTTCCTTAACTGCCATTCATTGTCGTTCCACGTTTGTACACTTCAAATAATACAATCACTAAACATTTTTCTGTGCACCTATCTAAACATTGTTTTGTGCACCTATTACAGTAATAAAATCATATGTGTCTTGAGAAACACACTCTCAAGTCGTTTGGTCAGTTTCAGCATCTCCTCTAAAGCTAATATATCCCAAGCCTTGAAAACCTGTATGTACTTGACGTCCTTGATGATATAAATAGTGTAAATCACATACAACCCTTCAACGTTGAACTGTTTTAAAAATTAAGATGAAGTTCCCAACATAAGTCCACATTTCTGTTCTTGGGCCGCCAACCACCATATAACCTGAGAGACATAATTTCAACAGACTTAAGGAACAAAAGCAGGACACATAATGCCTTTTATATATTTTGTCAATTACTAATAAGCATGCTATCTACCGTTAATTAGTTTGTGTTTTATCTGTTATGTACTTATGTTAACAAAAACCTTATGTTGCAGGTGAAGAAAATGCATAGTACAAGACTCATCAAAGGGGATTCTTCAAGAATGTTGTTTCAGGTGGAGATGCTATGCACAATGATTTCTTTTCAAGCATTAAAGGATTTCATTGTTGGCCAACGTTTATACCAGACACATGTTCCTAAAAGCTGAACCCAAAACACCGCGGCGAAGCGCGGGCACCCCTCCTAGTCTCTACAAAAGTGTAGTCAATAATATTTGTATAACACTTTTAATTCAATTAGATGAGTGAACATAATTTATTTTCAATTTTTTCAAGGCATGTTTAGCAAGCAAATTTATTTAAACATGAGAAAAATTTTAAAATTTAGCCATTTTTAGCCTTATTTTGCAACAAAACGATAAGCAAGGCAAGTATCTATTCACCCCCCCCCCCTCCATACTAAAGTTAAACATTGTCCTCAATGTTTCGAGTCTAAGGGTAGGATACCCCCATACTAGAGACGAAGTTGAATGCCTAATCTAGCATAGAAAAGGCGAAACCATTAAATCAATAGCCGTTTATGAAGTGTGCTAAAAAGACCTAAGGTTAGAACAATCAAGGATATATCAATTGGATATCGAGAAATTCTTCAAAGAAAACGATCGAGTGCTCATATAAAACGAACACGAAAGGCTCTAATCATGAAGATGATGATCTAAATAACCATAATTCACAAACAACCACAGAACAAAGGTTGAAAGGGCACAAATCCCCTCACATATGCTACATTAGAAAGCGATAATATGTACATGGATAAGCATGGGATCTCCCCCACAAGGCACCTCGTTTTTTATTACCGAGTCGTGAGCTCGACTCGATCCCCTCAATACTAATTGTCATTGGGGAAGGTGACTTGGTCGAGGTCGTCCAAAGAAGGAATTCCCGACCAAAGTAGTGCTTAACCCTATGACCATTCACCTTAAAGTTAGGACCATCATTTTGAGCTAGCTCGATGGTCCCATAAGGAAACACTTGGGTGATGGTGAACGATCCGGACCAACGTGATTTCAACTTGCCGGAAAATATTTTCAATCTTGAGTTAAAAAGAAACACTTGATCTCCAATGTTAAAAACTCGGTTGTTAATTTTAGAATCATGAAACTTTTTAGTTTTCTCTTTGTAAATTAATGAATTTTCTTAAGTAATGTCTCTCAATTCATCTAATTCATTCAATTGCATTTTCTGGTGTTTTCTAGCGGTCTCAATGTCATCATTACAATGCTTTAGGGACCAATAAGCTTTGTGTTCGAATTCAATTGACAAGTGACAATTCTTCCCATACACGAGCTTATGAGGAGGGCACCCAATAGGCGTCTTATAGGCGGTACGAAAGGCCCATAAAGCATCGTCTAACTTATCTGACCAAGATTGTCGGTTTTCTTCTATCGACCTCTCCAAAATTCTCTTCAAAGCTTGGTTTGAAAACTCGACTTGCCCACTCATTTGTGGGTGATAAGCCGTAGAAAGCCGATGTGTAACCCCATATTTCTTTAGAACCTTTTCAAATTGGTCGTTACAAAAATGGGTTCCACGATCGCTTATGATAGCACGAGGGGTTCCAAACCGAGAGAACAATTGTTTCAAAAACTTAACTACCACACGAGCATCGTTCGTGGGTAAAGCCTTAGCTTCCACCCACTTGGATAGGTAGTCAATAGCGACAAGGATGTACTTATTACCACGAGATGATGGGAACGACCCCATAAAATTAATGCCCCACACGTAAAAGATCTCACACACTTGGATGATATTTTGTGGCATTTCATCGTTTTATGAGGCTTTGCCTTGACGCTGGCATGATTCACACGACTTGACAAGTGCGTGCGCATCTCGGTAAATAGTAGGCCAAAAGAAACCGGCATCAAAGACCTTCTTCGCCGTGAGATTAACACCATGGTGACCACCCATGGGTCGCTCGTGACAAGCTCTAAGGTTATTAGTAGCTTCGGTACCAAACACACAACATCGAATAATTTGATCCGTGATAGGTGTGTAAACACCCATCCTTTTACCACTTAATTCGGGCTAAAACGAGACCAAAACACGTATTTAATATCATTTGTTTGGAATTATGCGTGGTTTTTGTGTTTATTGTGTTTTCAGAGCCATCCGGATGATTATAGAAGAAAACATGGGGTTGCACGGGTTTTACTGAAGAAAAGGACTCAAGATAAAGTCTATTGTCCAAGAGATGCAAAAGATTTGAAGTCACTGGGCCTATTCGAAGATTTATCGAAGAAAAGGACCAAAGATGGAAGATTTACACAAGTCGAAGAAACTCAAGTCTATTAAACGAAGAAATTAAAAGACGAGTTAAATTTAATCGACGACAAATCCCGAATCAGAATCGAAAACGGAAACTTTTCTGAAAAGACGAAAAGACAAGAAGAACGGGAGAAAGCCCACTCACCAACCAAAAGACAAGCCTATAAATAGGCCACCCCTCACACATTTTAGGAGTTAGTTTTAGTTTTCTTCTCCTCCTTCTTTTTCTCCCTTTTAGTTTTGGTGTTTGGTGATTTTGATCTTTGATTTTCTAATCTTGTAAATGTCATCTTTGTTTAATCTTGTTAAAACATTAATCATCAATACAAAGTCTTGTTTAATCTTTCCATTTCATCTTGTTCATCATCATCTTTATCCTCAAGTTCTTAAGTTTTTATTTTCTTGATTTGATCTTCAAAAGTTGTTGGGATTTGTGTTTTTGTTGATGGGATTTGTAGCTTATAGTTAATAGATGCTTTGTGTTTAGTTTTATTTAAGATTTGGTCAAAAATTTGGTGATTTTTGGTTTAAAATTAGTTTTCCTTGTTCTTCGGGTATATTACTGTATCTGGGTTTCTGAAAGTTCCGGATGAACATTAAGTTCCGGATGAACACCTGAAGTTCCGAATAAAGCTGTTTTCCAAAACTTCCGAACGAAGCAAAAGTTCCGAACGAATAAAAAAGTTCCGAATGAGTTTGTCTTTAAAAAAGTTCCGAATGAGTTTGTCTTTAAAAAGTTCCGAATCAGAAGAAACTTCCAAATGAACAGTAACTTCCGAATGAAACTTCCGAATGAACAGTAAGTTCCGAATGAACAGTAACTTCCGAATGAACCTAAGTTCCGAATCAAAGACTTCCGAGTGAAAAGTTCCGGATGAACAAAAAAACTTCCGAATCAGTAAAAAGTTCCGAATGAAGGTTTATTTTCCAAAAAGTTCCGAATCAGTCCTAAGTTCCGAATGAAGCTAAACTTCCGAATGAAGTCTTCCGGGTGAAAACTTCCGAACCAAGGACAATCTTCCGAATCAAGGGTAAAAAGTTCCGAATCAATTTTCTTTTAGTGTTATTGTTTTACTGTTTTATTGTTTCTTTACGTTTATTTCATAATTTATATTTGATTTCAATTTTAATTTTAATCTTAATTTCAATTTTAATTCACGTTTTTTTTATTAATTGTCATTAAAGTAATTGTCTTTGATTTAAGTTTTAATTTTAAGTATGTTTTTACATTTAGTATATCAGAAAACCAAACCCTTTTATTTGGTAACCAAGAACAATCATTCCACTTAAGGCTGAGATCAATTCAAGAGGACTGTGAGAGAATTAGAACACATACAAAAAAAATGCTAATATCAATTGGCGCCGCTGCCGGCTCTTCTCGTTAAGATCAAAAGTTTTTTGTGAGAACTTGGATTTTGGGATCCGTTCCCCGTGAACGTTACTTTTTCATAAAAACTTTCAAAAACACTAAAAAATATAAAATTTTCAAAAATACAAAAAAATTAAAAAACATAAAAACCAAAAATATTTTTGTTTTGTTTTTCTTTGTTCGTTCTTTTGTAGGTGTATGCGCACTCGATCCACGTCTTATCAAGAGCCCGAGCCTCTCGATAACCTAGACATGGCTGATGTACAAAACAACAATAACATACCACCTCCGAACAACAATAATAACAACAACAACCCACCTTTCAACAACATGAACAATAACAACCACAATGAGCCCCTTCCGGATAATCGCCCGATGATTGAATTGCTGCAAGCTCATGTAGATGGCAACACGGATCCAATTGTTATACCACCAATTGCCGCCAACAATTTCGAGCTAAAATCAGGCTTTATCCAGATGGTCTCCGCTCAACCATTCTTGGGACGAACCATTGATTATCCACACGACCACATCAAGAGATTCTTGCAACTCACCAACACGGTCAAATTCAATGGCGTTCCACAAGAGGTTATAAGGTTACAACTTTTTCCCTTTTCTTTAGAGGGACAAGCCCGGCATTGGCTTGCTAATGAAAAGCCACAGAGTATTCTCTCGTGGACGGATTTGGAAACAAAGTTTATCAATTACTTTTTTCCACCCTCTCGTACTACCGCATTGCGGAATGAAATCATAAATTTTGAACAAAAGTACGATGAGTCGTTCAGTGAATCTTGGGATCGTTTCAAAGATCTTTTAAGAAAATGCCCACAACATGGTTTTACCAAAGTACATCAAATTAATACTTTTTACAATGGTTTAAGCATGAGTGACCAAGATTCACTGAACAGTGCCTCGGGGTGTAATCTATTGGCTAAGACTTCCAATGCTGCTTGGGACATCATTGAGAATAAATCTCGTGTGCAAACCAAGAGTGTTCGGACCAATGTCGCTAGTGCTAGCACAAGTGACAGCGACAAGCGATTGGACAAAATCACTACGCTTCTTGAATCGCTTGTCACCCACACCGTCAGCAACAACAACAGCAACAACGCAAAAAACGCTCAAGTGAACGCTGTCAGCCAACCTTGTGAGATATGCGGTGGTCCTCACTCTTACACAACTTGTACCGCCACCCAAGACTACCCTGCTGAAAATGTGAATGCGGCATATGGCACCTATCCTCAACCTGCTTATCAAGCTAGACCTCAAGGTGACCGTAATTTGCTTAGCTACCGCTCCAACAATTATCTTTCACCACCTGGTTTTCCTCCTACCAACCCAAACCAACAACAAAACCTTAATCGACCTCCTCAACAACAACAACAACCTCGACAACCATACATACCTCCTCACAAGCAACAACAACCACCTCAACGTAACAACCAAGTTTACCAACAACCTGCTTATCAACCACCCGCATACAATGCTCCTCCCAACCAAACCACCACTGCATTACACCAAGAGGTTGCAACCTACATGAGGACCAATGATGTGATTGTGGAAAATCTCCATCAGGAAGTGCGAAACTTGAAAGCCGACTTGGTCAAGCAAGGAAACGATTTGAGAGCCGACATGAGAAACACGTTGGATAGCCAAACTAATGATCTGAGGAACATGATGGCTAGTTTCTTCAATGGTAATCAACCCTCTTCTTCGGGTACTCTTCTGAGTAACACCGTTGCGAACCCAAGAGGGGAGATGAAAGCAATCACCACTCGAAGTGGTAAAGGTACCAAGGAACCCGAGCTTCCTATACCTCCACCGGTGGTTGTGACTAAGGAGAACGAGTCACCTGCTCCTATTCCTCATCCTTCTCCTTCCCCAATTTCTCCACCTCTTCCTTCTACCCCTCCTCCACCCGTGGTTGTGAGTGATCCTATTCTCCCAAAGCCTTCCTCTTCTTCCAATATACCTTATCCATCTAGGTTGAGGAAAGAGAAGCAAAAGAGCAAGGATGATATTCAGGTTTCGAACTTCCTTAAAATGTTCAAACAATTGAATTTCAATATCTCCTTCGTTGAGGCTCTCGCTCACATGCCCAAATACGCGAAAATGTTTAAAGATCTTCTGAGTGACAAGGAAAAGCTCCTCGATATTGCCAACACCCAACTTAATGAGAATTGCTCTGCAGTGCTCTTAAGGAAATTGCCAACCAAGCTTGGTGATCCGGGTCGTTTTCTTATCCCTTGCAATTTCCCGGGAGTAGAGAATTGCATGGCCCTAGCCGATCTAGGTGCCAGTATTAATCTCATGCCTCTAAGTGTTTGGACGCAATTATCTCTCCCAGAGCTAGTCCCCACCAAAATGACTTTGGAATTAGCTAACCGTACGGTTGCTTATCCAGTGGGGATAGCCGAAGACGTCATTGTAGGAGTCGACAAATTCACCTTCCCTGCTGATTTCGTTGTCGTCGACTACGAGATGGACCCCCGTGTGCCACTAATTGTTGGTCGTCCATTCTTGAGGACCGGTCGCACTCTCATCGATGTTGAAGCTGGTGAGCTTATTATGAGAGTGGGTGACGATAAAGTAGTCTTCAACATGGGAAAGCTTTCTAAACAGCCTTATTCATACGAGAGTGTTAATTGTATTGACGTTCTTGATGAGGCTTGTGAAGAACACTTCAAAGATGCTTGTAAAAGTATTCCTACCTCTCTTCCCAATGTTGAGACCGTTTCCTCTATCGACTCATCACTATCTCTATTTGGAGAAAGTGATTTCCTTTGGAAAGATTTGGAAGCCACCATGGGAGATGTGCATTTAGACAATGACGATTCTACTACCAATTGGGATGAAGATCTCAGCTTCATTAAAAACCTTCTCAAAGAAGACAATCCTTCTCCTCCATCTCCCACGGTTATTGATATCGATACTCCGACTTCGAATACGCCTCCCGTCGACAATCCTCCGGATCTAGAACTTAAGGAGTTGCCGCCCCATCTTGAGTATGTATTCCTTGAAGAAGAGAAGAAGTCGCCAGTCATCATTGCTAAGGATTTTAAGGATGAAGAGAAAGCCCGACTTGTCGCCGTTTTGAAAAATCATAAGAAGGCTATCGCTTGAAAGATTTCGGATATTCGTGTAATTGATCCTCACTTATGCACACACAAAATTCTCATGGAGGACGACTTTAAGCCCACAATTCAAAGCCAACGAAGGGTGAATCCAAAAATCCATGAAGTCATCAAAACAGAGGTTCTAAAACTTCTTGATGCGGGTATGATTTACCCTATTTCGGATTCCCCATGGGTTAGTCCAATCCATTGTGTGCCCAAGAAGGGCGGAATAACCGTTGTTCCCAATGAACACAACGAGTTGATTTCCACTCGTCTCGTTACTGGGTGGAGAGTTTGTATAGACTACCGCAAACTCAATGATGCCACGAGAAAGGATCATTTCCCTCTACCTTTTATGGACCAAATGCTTGAACGTTTAGCCGGTAATGAATATTACTGCTTTCTTGATGGTTTCTCGGGTTATTTCCAAATACCCATCGATCCCCAAGATCAAGAGAAGACGACATTCACTTGTCCCTATGGCACATTTGCTTACAAAAGAACGCCTTTTGGCTTATGTAATGCGCCCGGGACTTTCCAAAGGTGCATGTTAGCTATCTTCCATGACATGGTTGAACAAACCATGGAAGTCTTCATGGATGATTTCTCGGTCTTTGGGGATTCCTTCTCTTCTTGCCTTGCCAATTTGGAATGTATGCTCAAGCGGTGCGAAGACACTCGCCTAGTTCTGAATTGGGAAAAATGCCATTTTATGGTAAAAGAAGGCATCGTGCTTGGACATAAGATCTCGAAAGCCGGTCTTGAAGTAGACCGTGCTAAAGTCGATGTTATCGCAAAGTTGTCTCCACCTTCAACCGTGAAGGGTGTGAGAAGTTTCCTGGCTCATGCGGGCTTCTACCGTCGATTCATCAAAGATTTTTCTCAAATCGCTCGCCCGATGACCCACCTCTTGGAAAAAGATACTCCTTTTCTCTTTTCCAAAGAGTGCCTTGAAGCCTTCAACTCGCTTAAGGATAAGCTTACTAAGGCACCCGTCTTGGTTACCCCTAATTGGGAGTTGGCCTTTGAGTTGATGTGTGATGCTAGTGATTTTGCTATTGGAGCGGTTCTAGGACAAAGAGTGAATAAACACTTCCAACCGATCCATTACGCTAGCAAGACAATGACGGGGGCACAATTGCATTATACGACAACCAAAAAAGAGCTTTTAGCTGTTGTCTATGCTTTTGAAAAATTCTGCCCCTATCTTGTCCTTTCTACCACCATTGTGTATACCGATCATTCCGCGCTGAAGTACTTGTTGACAAAGCAAGATTCCAAACCAAGACTTCTTCGCTGGGTTTTGCTGCTTCAGGAATTTAAAATCGAAATTCGCGATAAAAAAGGAGCAGAAAACCTAGCCGCGGACCATCTTAGCAGACTTGAGGATCCTTACCAAGGGGATCATCCGACCAAAGAAATCAATGATTCTTTTCCCTTGGAGACCTTAATGTCTATAAACTCGAAGCCGAATGAAACCCCGTGGTTTGCGGACTTTGCAAACTACTTGGCGGGTGGCATTCTCAAGGAAGGTTTGACGTCCCAACAAAAGAAGAAGTTCTTCACCGACATCAAGACTTACTTTTGGGACGACCCTTACCTATTCAAACAATGTGCCGACCTGATTATTCGCCGATGTGTTGACGGACCGGCAGCGTCAGAAATCCTTGATGCTTGCCACAAAGGACCCACCGGTGGTCACTTTGGTCCCAACTACACCGCTAAAAAAGTGTTTGATTCGGGATTTTATTGGCCCTCCATATATCATGACGCTCATGATATGGTTAAAAGATGTGATGTTTGCCAAAAACAAGGCACGATCACACATAAAGACGAGATGCCTCAGAATTTTATTCAAGAGTGTGAAATTTTTGATGTTTGGGGTATCGACTTTATGGGGCCATTCCCTTCTTCTAAAGGAAACAAATACATCCTTGTAGCCGTTGACTACGTCTCCAAATGGGTTGAAGCCAAAGCTTTACCTACTAATGACGCAAGGGTGGTTTATAACTTTTTGAAAGCTCTATTCGCTAGATTCGGTGTGCCTCGTGCCATTATTAGTGATCGTGGGACTCATTTTTGCAATGACCAATTCGCAAGAGTCATGGCTAAGTACGGTGTAAATCATCGTCTTTCCACAGCTTACCACCCACAAACTAATGGCCATGCTGAAATATCCAACCGAGGACTTAAGCGAATTCTGGAAAGAACCGTGGGAGAGCATCGTGCCTCATGGGCTGATAAACTTGATGATGCTTTGTGGGCTTTCCGTACTGCTTACAAGACCCCGATCGGCTGTACGCCTTATCGTCTTGTGTACGGGAAAGCGTGCCACCTCCCCATTGAGTTGGAGCACAAGGCTTACTGGGCCTTGAAGTGGGCCAATTTTGATATTAACAAAGCCGGTGACCTACGCAAGATCCAACTCAATGAGCTCAATGAACTCCGTAATGAGGCTTATGAAAATTCTTTAATCTATAAGGAAAGGACTAAGGTCATTCACGACTCTAAGATTAAGAACCGAGAGTTCCATGTTGGAGACAAAGTCTTACTTTTTAACTCTCGGTTGAAAATCTTCTCGGGAAAGCTCAAATCTCGTTGGTCCGGCCCATTCACCATTGCCCAAATTTTTCCATATGGTACTCTCGAGCTCGCTCAACCTAATGGACCTAATTTTAAGGTGAATGGCCAACGAGTGAAGTTGTACTTTGGTGAGGACACCTCTCAGGAGGTGATTCCATCCCTCACCACGTTCCCCATGAACTAATTTTGGGTCGAGTCAGGCTCGTGACTCGGTTATCAAAAACAAGCGCTCCTCGGGAGGCAGCCCGAGTATCTATCCTTTATGTTTTAATCCCCTAAGTGTAGGGGGGACTTCTATACGTGTTTGTCTTTGTGTGGTGACGTGATTACAGGGATAAGTGCACTCTTGGGATCTTTGAAGAACCGTGCTCCCGTGTTATCCAAAATCCGGTTCTATCTCTCAACTATCGTGATTCAATTTTCTTCATACTCACATTTGAAATTGATCACTTTAGTCGTCTCTTCCTTAACTTGAGTTAACCAACGTGCACAATGTCATAAGTGTAGGGGAGACTTTTCCCACATGCTTAAACATTGAGGACAATGTTTATCTTAAGTGTAGGGGGGACTTCTATCGAAGTTTTAAGTGGACTTTTCCATGAAAATGCCTTCATTTAACCGGAAAATCATATTTTTCAACATTTTTCAAATTTTTAATTAACTTTGGCCATTTAGTTGTAATTTTTAAATTTTTATCGTTGCTTTCATATGTATATATCCCGCAATAAAGTCAAAAATATTAATAAAGTGGTGTAGCTAGTTTAGAAATCTTTGACATATTAGGCCCGTTGCGTTTATTTTGACTCAACCCGAATAAACTTATCCAAGTTTATTCTAGCTAGTATCCTTAACTATGTAGACCTTAATTGGTTTATTAGGCTAAGTGTCCACGAGTCTCATTACTTGAGATTTTAAACTGTGGAGGACGAGAAATGATAGAGTCAATTATAAGTCGGTATTCTTGCACAAGCTCACTTGGTGTAATTATTTGCCTATTCTCCCATCACTTGCTAATAAATTATCTGCAATAAGTAAGGTCGTACGATTTGAAAAGTTACTTAGCTTCTAGCCCAAGATCGTTTAAAAGTTGCTCGGTAATGATAAGAGTTCATAGCCAAGGCATAACTTATGAAGCGGGGCGCGAAGATTGGCGAGTCCGAAAAGGCCCTAACAAGGCATGAGGATTCAATTTTATTGCTGAAGATCCAAAGTGATGTGAAAAGCATTATTCCTAAAATCAATATGAAGGATCAAGACTCACGACGAAAAGCAATCAACTCCCATAAAGATCATGGAGAAGTCTATCCGAAAAGACCCTAACAAGGTATGAGGATAAATAGATCCAAGTCCGAAAAGGAGGCGGATAGTTGTATCTCAAAATCCCAATTAGAGATTGAAGAAATAATCATGAAGTCGTGGTCAACAAAGTTGGAGTACCCCTCAAAAGTCTCCAAGTGAAGAAACTCTATTATGATGAGAAGACCATTATTCAAGAACGTCTCTCGAAGATATGAAGTATGAAGTACATGCCAAATATCGGCCCGAGAAAGGTCTCAAATCGTGAACCAAGTTATGCCAAGATATGAACTTTTTGATATCCCGAGAAGAAGTTTTAAGAGATTTTGTCCTTTAGCTAACTATTGATCAAATCGTCCTACTTTGCTTTCGGCCTTAATAAACTATCGAAATAAGTCCAAAAAAGCATCTTCATGATCGTTCTAAGACAAAAATAAAATATAAGAGATACACCTAGGAATAAGGGAGTTTAAGCATTTAATTAAGCCATGTGTGTAAGTGTTTGAATTGCTAACTTATAATAACAATGATCTCGTTTTTAAGCTTAGTTTGGGGAACGTGAAACTTGAGGGTGATAAATCTTCGCAGCACAAAAGCCCTAATGTAAGTCATTGATCTCTTTGCAAGTTATTTCCATGTAGCTATTTTCAAGTGAAAATGTTTTTCTATCCTTTTAAATTTTAATTTCTTTTAGTACTTTAATTTTTGTTTAGTAGTATTTTAATAAGGCCAAGGTTGATTAATTATGAGAAAAGTGTAAACTTTCTTTATCACTAAGCATTGCATGAGGGCATGGCAATGGTTAAGTGTAGGGGATTTGATAGGTGTGTAAACACCCATCCTTTTACCACTTAATTCGGGCTAAAACGAGACTAAAACACGTATTTAATATCATTTGTTTGGAATTATGCGTGGTTTTTGTGTTTATTGTGTTTTTAGAGCCATCCGGATGATTATTGAAGAAAACATGGGGTTGCACGAGTTTTACTGAAGAAAAGGACTCAAGATAAAGTCTATTGTCCAAGAGATACAAAAGATTTGAAGTCACTGGGCCTATTCGAAGATTTATCGAAGAAAAGGACCAAAGATGGAAGATTTACACAAGTCGAAGAAACTCAAGTCTATTAAACGAAGAAATTAAAAGACGAGTTAAATTTAATCGACGACAAATCCCGAATCAGAATCGAAAACGGAAACTTTTCTGAAAAGACGAAAAGACAAGAAGAACGGGAGAAAGCCCACTCACCAACCAAAAGACAAGCCTATAAATAGGCCACCCCTCACACATTTTAGGAGTTAGTTTTAGTTTTCTTCTCCTCCTTCTTTTTCTCCCTTTTAGTTCGTCCCATCACCAACATCATTAGGGTGTTTGGTGATTTTGATCTTTGATTTACTAATCTTGTAATTTTCATCTTTGTTTAATCTTGTTAAAACATTAATCATCAATACAAAGTCTTGTTTAATCTTTCCATTTCATCTTGTTCATCATCATCTTTATCCTCAAGTTCTTAAGTTTTTTATTTTCTTGATTTGATCTTCAAAAGTTGTTGGGATTTGTGTTTTTGTTGATGGGATTTGTAGCTTATGGTTAATAGATGCTTTGTGTTTAGTTTTATTTAAGATTTGGTGAAAAATTTGGTGATTTTTGGTTTAAAATTAGTTTTCCTTGTTCTTCGGGTATATTACTGTATCTGGGTTTCTGAAAGTTCCGGATGAACAGTATGTTCCGGATGAACACCTGAAGTTCCGAATAAAGCTGTTTTCCAAAACTTCCGAACGAAGCAAAAGTTCCGAACGAATAAAAAAGTTCCGAATGAGTTTGTCTTTAAAAAAGTTCCGAATGAGTTTGTCTTTAAAAAGTTCCGAATCAGAAGAAACTTCCGAATGAACAGTAACTTCCGAATGAACAGTAAGTTCCGAATGAACAGTAACTTCCGAATGAACCTAATTTCCGAATCAAAGACTTCCGAGTGAAAAGTTCCGGATGAACAAAAAAACTTCCGAATCAGTAAAAAGTTCCGAATGAAGGTTTATTTTCCAAAAAGTTCCGAATCAGTCCTAAGTTCCGAATGAAGCTAAACTTCCGAATGAAGTCTTCCGGGTGAAAACTTCTGAACCAAGGACAATCTTCCGAATCAAGGGTAAAAAGTTCCGAATCAATTTTCTTTTAGTGTTATTGTTTTACTGTTTTACTGTTTCTTTACGTTTATTTCACAATTTATATTTGATTTCAATTTTAATTTTAATCTTAATTTCAATTTTAATTCATGTTTTTTTTATTAATTTTCATTAAAGTAATTGTCTTTGATTTAAGTTTTAATTTTAAGTACATTTTTACATTTAGTATATCAGAAAACCAAACCCTTTTATTTGGTAACCAATAACAATCATTCCACTTAAGGCTGAGATCAATTCGAGAGGACTGTGAGAGAATTAGAACACATAGAAAAACCGAATATCAATCCGCACAAATCCGAAATAGATAAGGGTCGTCCCAAAAGTAGAACTTGACGTCACGAAAAAATTTCAGCTTTTGTTGTGTCGTCATACCCTTAACGATGAAGTTTCCCGCATGGTAATTTGTGATGTCCGCAAAACATGGCGTGGTAGAATCTTCCTTGGAATTCACTACACCAAATGTCTCGAGAACTAATATGTCGGTGATTTCCTTGTTCTCATACACACTTTGGTGAGGATCCTCCAAACGAGAGAGGTGATCGGCCGCAATATTCTCGGCTCCTTTTTTGTCTTTTATGGTGACATGAAATTCTTGTAGGAGGAGAATCCAACGAAGCAATCTCGGCTTTGCATCAAGCTTAGAAAAGAGGTACTTGATAGCCGAATGATCCGTATACACTATGCTTTTGGTCAAGACGAGATAAGGTCGGAATTTCTCAAATGGATACACCACGACAAGTAATTCCTTATCCGTTGTGGTGTATTTAAGTTGAGCCTCGGTCTTCGTCTTACTAGCATAGTGAATAGGCAAGAAATACTTATCATTACGTTGCCCAAAAACGGCCCCTATAGCGTAATCACTTGCATCACATATTAGCTCAAAGGGGAGGTTCCAATTGGGATCAACAAGAATGGGAGCTTCAGTTAGTTTCCTTTTAAGAATTTCAAAGGCTCGAACACAATCTTCGTTAAAGACGAAAGGAGCATCTTTTTCGAGGAGGTGTGTAATGGGTCGAGATATCTTTGTAAAATCTTTGATGAAGCAACGATAAAAGTCCGTGTGGCCTAGTAAACTCCTAACTCCCTTGAAGGTTTTGGGATGAGGTAATTTGGCGATGACGTCTATCTTAGCTTTGTCTACCTCAATTCCCACTTTCGAGACCTTGTGCCCTAAGACGATTCCTTCTTTACACATAAAATGACATTTTTCCCAATTGAGCACAAGGTTGGTTTCCTCACAACGTTTCAACATTTTCTCCAAATTTCCTAAACACGAAGTGAACGAACTACCAAACACGGAAAAGTCATCCATGAAGACTTCCATCGTCTTCTCGATCATTTCATGAAAAATAGTCATCATGTACGTTTGAAAGGTTCCTGGTGCATTACAAAGTCCGAATGGCATTCTACGATAGGCAAACGTTCCATATGAACACGTAAACGTAGTTTTTTCTTGATCACGAGGGTCGATGGGGATTTGAAAGTAACCGGAAAAACCATCTAAAAAGAAATAGAAATCATTTCCTGCAAGACGCTCCAACATTTGATCCATGAAGGGCAAGGGAAAATGGTCTTTACGAGTGGCGTAATTTAACTTACGATAGTCAATACACACCCTCCAACCCGTCACGAGTCGAGTTGGATATAGCTCGTTGTCATCGTTTGGCACAACGTTCATTCCTCCCTTTTTAGGGACACAATGAATGGGGCTCACCCAAGGGCAATCGGATATAGGGTAAATCATTCCCGCGTCAAGGAGTTTAAGGACTTCCTTTTTGATGACATCGTGAATTTTGGGGTTTACCCTTCTTTGACATTGGATTGCGGGTTTGTAGTCCTCCTCCATTAAAATTTTTTGGGTACAAAATTTTGGGTCGATACCCTTAATCTCGGATAATTTCCACGCAATTGCCCCTTTGTGAGCCTTCAAGACGTCGATAAGTGCGGTTTTTTCATCATCCGAAAGATCTTTCGCAATAATAACCAAAAACTTATCATTTTCTTCCAAGAATACGTATTCAAGATGAAGAGGAAGATCTTTCAACTCGAGGATTGGTGGTTCCTCGATTGAAGGTTTGGGTTCAATACTCATAACCTCCACCGGTAGAGGAAATGGGAAATCGTATAGAAAATCCTTGATAATTGAAAAATCCTCATCGTCATCGAGGTCTTTGTTAGAAGTTTGAGGTACATCAAACTCTTCCAAAGGAAAACCACCTCCTTCAAATGGAATGAAAGATGGTGTCGAATTGTCAAGAATTGGATCGAGCCTAGTGGGATTGCCACTATTTGCTTTATCGGTAAAACCTAAAATTTCTTGTGAAAATTCTTTGCAAACAACATCGATTAAATAACCATGGTTCATAGTCGCGATAGAATAAACATGAGAAAGTTTGGAGTTTTGAGTTACGTTTATAACAAGTTCCTCGTCGTTGAAGCGTAAGGTGATTTTCCTAGCATGCACATCAATAAACGCTTTCGACGTATCTAAAAACGAAGGACCTAAAATAAGAGGAACTTGAGGATCCGTGGGAATATAGGCTATGATAAATTTTACCGGATAATAGAACTTTCCCACTTACACAAAAACGTCTTCCTCCGTTCCACATGCGGGAATTGTAGAATGATCAGCCATCTCGATAGACATCTTTGTAGGAATAAGATTAGGAAGATTGAGCGACTTAAATATGTCAAGAGGCATCAAATTGATACTAGCACCAAGATCGGACAAGGCATAGCATTCTTCCATATCTTGAATACCACACGGAATTAAAAATTTACCGGGATCAACGACTTTTTGAGGTATGCGGTTGAGATAAACCGATGAACAACTAGACAATTCTTGCAATTTCTCTTTATCGTTCAACATACTTTTAAAGTTGGCGGCAAATTGAGGCATCATGATTAAAGCGTCGGCAAAACTTATGTTAAAATGCATATCACGAAACATCTTTATAAAAAGCTCAAATTGGTAATTGTCTCGTTCTTGCAATTTTTCCTTGTGACGTCTCGATGTGTAAGGTAAGGGTGGTGTTGGGTGGGGCATAGACATAGACTTTGGAATCTCAGGTTCCAATGTTGGTAAAGGGTCGACCGTAGGTGTGGTTTGAGCGGTACTTCGTGGTAATGAAACGTGCTCCTTTTCGACCACCACCTCGGGTTCTTCCTCAATTTCCTCCTCCGTAGGAGTAATTGGTTGAGGAATCGATTCCTTAAAGGTCTTACCACTACGTGTGGTAATCACTTTCATCTCTCCCTTCGGGTTTGACACGGTGTTGCTAGGAAGACCACCCGAACTAGAGGCTCTACTCATCATGATAGCATCTAAAAGTTTATTTTCCGATTTTTGACGTTCTTTCCTATCTTGCTCTTTTTCGGCCTTTTGATTTTGCTCCCACCTAAGCAAGGTTTGTTCAATCTTATGTTGACCTTGTTCCATTTTTTGTAGGTTTTGTTGGAGACTAACCACATTTCCTTCCATCTTGTTACTATGAGTTTCAAACTTAGTCCTTAGGTTAATCACATCATTTGCCATGTTTGTGTACCTATCGTCATTAGCTTTAAAGTAGTTCAAAATCTCATTTGGAATATCTTTTGAAAATGCATTTGAAAGCCCTTGATTGATATTTTAGAAATCACGATTATTGATACAAAAGTTGGATAGACAGAGCTTGACCCAAATTAGGCTAATTTGGGCCTTGTGGACTCCGGTTCTTGCACCAAGTAAAACTTGTTTTGAGGACCCTGCGCACTAAACAGACACCGTTAGGCTTACCGTGGGTTTGTTACCCACGATTAGACTCCCGCGTGAGAGTAAGTAATCGATTTGAGTATGTAGTGTCTAGGGTATTATGTGTATCCTACCTTTGTGGAACCTATGGGGTTCCTTTTATACCCGAGAGAGTCCTGGCTGGGCTCTCCTACTCTTGCGGCCAAAGGAAGAGATAAAGACCCAAAATAGTTTGATCCTTATCACATAACCAAGTCAAGTGTATATCTCTTCCCTTTTAGCGAATATATCTATATGATAGATTATATTCTTGTATGATCCTGTCGCGCTGCGACAAGGACCTGGCTAAGTAATCAGCCGTATGTGCGACAACGGCTTATCGGGCCTCCTGGGCTGCGCACTCACTTCGCACAAGCATTCAATCCATTCCTGATGGATGCGGGTAGTACCTATGAGTCGGACTATCCAATCCGACTAGGGACTATACGTCATCACGTTCCCCCCAGTCTAGTCGTCGCGTGTTCCAATCGTGGCTACTAGACTATAAATCAACCAGAACACTCACATAGTCTACATATGAACAAAGATTTCAAACATTCCCGCCAAGAAGACATTCATCAGCAGATCTCTAGGAAGTTAATCTGCACGACCACCTTATTATACATATAATACCATGGTAAAACAATTATCCGACATCACGTCAAACTTGACCATAGAGGAGCTAGACCAATTCACCACTGAGTTCTACATACCTAATTACCTGAACCCAGAAGTCCCTAACCCTCGACATAATATAAGCCAGGCCCCAGCGGGAAAGATGTAACACCCTCAATTTCACAAGGCAGCGGAATATCAACATTGGGTGTTACTTCATAGTACATCACACACAGTCATAGAAAACGACCTTAAAAGAGACGTTTTATAAAATAAACCATTCGATAATTTTATTAAATCAGAGTTAACTAAAAAAGAGGTCCCACCAATTTATACAAACCTTAAGAAATAGTAAATATTTGTCAAATGTATCGAATGGAAATTGTTTGTTTTGCCTTTACTTTATCCTGCGCGGCTCCATGCTCTAGCTGCTCTTAAACCTATACACCAGAGAATACATGCTAACATGTCAACACAACGGTTGAGTGAATTCATACGTTTTTAATAAACAATAATGGGTTTTTAAATAAACCATAAAGCTTTTGAACACAAGAATATCATCCACTGTCAATATTGTAACACATACAATACTCAAAGTCCGCGCTATTCTACTAAGCCATGACTCCGAAGCCTTAAGTATAAATGATGCCCTAGTCAGGTATCTTGCCTAATACCCCCTTACTTCTCATACAACACACCTGGCTGAGCCTCTAACCCACAGGTGCGACCTGCCCAGGTGGGGGCCATCCCCGATGGATCCATCCGTCTGTACCAGCGCCTACCCATCATAGGTAGTTAACGGTTCATGGGTTTATAGGGACTTTCCAAATTTTGGCAATACAGCACTTAGCAAATAGCGGTTCACAATCAATACAATCAACGCTTGTGTCCATCATTCAAAAGCATATAATCAACCATCTTACATTCATTTACAACAACATGTATTTGTTCAAAGCATATAGCAAACCACATGTTTATTCATAAACATGTATTCTCTCAAAACCATATATATAAACATCATATAATTTTTCATCAAGAGCATGTATTCCCCCTCGCGGGTTTATAAACACATATAAAACGGTAAAAGCGAGGCTATGAACTCACCGTATATAGCTATCACACATAGATCAAGGAACAACGAACAATAGTCGATACACAACTTCACGAGATATCAATCGCTCGTTGATAAGATGCCCAACGGTCAACATATGACCAAACGAAACCTAAAATGACGAGGCGCGTCTTAGGTTCTAGATTATATATAAGTCATAGATATATGTAAATAGTTCACTTTAGTAAGTTTGGACATTGTATAAGTTTCATAAAACGTTTCGTAAAACTTTTGGTGACAGTCTACCATATAAAGTCTCGTTATGACCGTTAAGCCCAATTAAAGCCCAATTAAAGCCCATTATTGGCCCATTAAAAGTTACTGTGACTTTAGTCCATTTAAATCTCAGTATTAAACTCTAAAAATATTATAAGTCTATTATAAGTCTCAAGCCCAACAATGGCCCTACACTATAAGTGTATTTTGAGCTTTTATGGCCCAAATCCACTTTATATGCATTACGGGTTCTAAAACGCATCCAGACGTTGACGACTTAATATTTCACATTGTCCGGGTCTTGGGTTCTCTAAATATCAGATAAAACTGAATCTACAACTCGCGACAAGTGGGTCATACCACTTCGGTTTTTATAAAAATCGTCACGTTAAACGTTAGTTTAATATAGTCCAATTCTTACAATTTCACGACATGCCTCGTAGATTAATTCATTTCTCCTAAACCGTAAATAATATAGATGAGTTATTATTACCAAAGTCATTATTAACTTATGTAGTTTACTTATTATAAGTTCAATTACCACTAATGCATACTAATCATAGCTCATTTGCCAATTTTCTCACTTAGCAGAGTTGGCTGTTTTTGGCTCCCAATCTCGTTCTTACCGTTTCGACCGTCATTTCTAAACCGTAAATAATTGGTGGACTATCCAATTGATTCTAGTTGTTCATGATTTTATCTACAACCCATAGTTTTACCTTTTTCACTGGTTGTGACTTCTTATAGGAGTTTTCTGTCCGTTTACACAGCATGTTCAGATTTTACACTTTTTATCGTTTCAGCCATATCTAATTCATTGGGTATCGTCACGGGACGGGTCACCCAACCAAATTGCCACAAATTACAGGCCTATCACTCTATATTGTTTCCAAGGTTCAAAACCTACTGATTTTTAACATATAACACGTTTTTCCCTGTTGATCTAAATATTTCAATCATCATGTGTCATAAGGCTTCTTCTTCTAACTTGTTTTTATGATTTCAGTTTCATATACAATATCCAATATTACTCAAATCAACTATTACATCACTAATATACAATAATAAATATATATATATATATATACAAAATAAATGTCAATAATACAAATAAAATAGTAACCTTACAAAGGAAATGATGAACATACAATAATAAGTCAACAAGACTTCAAGAGATCTTCAACTCTTACTCCAACCATCAATTTAACCAACCTAAAGATATTTTTATCCAAGATTAATACATAAAATCATTTCTTAATATCAGCTCCAAAAGCCATATAAAATAATATTGATTTAGCTTTTATTGTGAAATGAAACCAAGAATCATTTACTAGTATCTCAAGCTTTCATTATATGTTACATAACAAGTTAGTAGTATTGTATGGAATTGACGTTTTCTTTTAATGGAGGAGACGGAAAGAAAAACAGCTCCAAATGTGTGGATCTTTTATTTGGCAAGTGAATTGATATTAACAATAAGTGCCAAATTTACTAGCATGTATCTATTGCGTATGTGCAGAAAGTGAAGGCACACGTGTCCTTATTTCTCTACTTCACTATGACACCAATGTATAGGTGTGTTACGATGAGCACAAAATAAATGGGTATCTTTGTTTATTAAAATTTGTCTCGTAACTTATAAAAGCGGATATTATCGAGATCCGATATTTTAAATGTTACACGATTTGAAAAATATGCGTTAAACACGAAAAATAAACGCTCAATATAAAATAAAAACGTTAACATTCGGAGAACATTTATATTTTGATATATAAATGAGGGCTTATGATTTAATAAAGGTTAACACGTCGTATAATCGAATGATGCTTAAAGCCTTATCGTAAATTACGAAGAATGCTTGTAAAATTATAAATTAAAACGACGACAATAGAAAATATTTCTATGTCATAATGAAAATGTTCACGGTCGATGACGGACATAAAATTTATCGATAAATAATAAATGACATGTATTCGATACTTTAACTTCTTAACCTCGCCGGTTAGCCGAGAAATCAATATTATTCGTCGAACGAACATGACAAAGAAAAGTCGAGTAATAAATATGGATCCAAATACTAGAAATAATATTAGATCTCGGTCTAAATGTTGATTTTAGAGTTCGGTTTACTACATTAGCTACCCCTTTAGGAAGCGACGTCCCGGCGCTTAATTCGTATCAATAGTCTTCGATATAATGGCGAAGAGGTGAGGAATAGACAAGTCATCGTCGACGTTTCTAACAAATGTTGAATGAACAAAAGTCGAAGCAACGATTATACATAATGGGAAAAAATGAGCAGTTTGAACGATGCTTCAATCCTTATAAGGAGAGATGGATACATAACTCGAAGGAGGAGCCACTAGAAGTGAAAAATTAACAAATCGTCAATTTTTGGAAGTGGTTCAAGGTACAACACTACTAGCTTATTAAACTTGTGGCGGTCAATATAAGCTTGAAAAATTCCACTTGACAAGTGAAGAATCAAAATACGTGGGCGCAATTGAAATATTTTCAATGAGATAATCAATTCAAAAGATCGTTGATCACATCAACCAAATCAAAATAGATATCGTCCAAGGGTCTCATAAAAAAAGTTTCGTAAGAGAATCGCATGAATCGCACAAACCTCCATCGAAAAGTTACAAAATAATCAAGACAAGGTAATTAGTACTAGTCATACAAAATCACCTAATAGCATTGATCTCGAACATGGAAACTTATTTCGTCAAAAGTGAATTCATCGACACGGAAATCGTTCGAAGTATACATTACTCGATCGGAGGAACTATGATCCAAATCAAATTTAAAAGCCATCATTAGGCACATATAATCACATTACGACATGCTTACAAAATAGCCTAGCCATGCCAAACCAAATAAGTGCAATCAAGTTAAATCATGCTTGCTAAGTAGCCAAGTCATGATAAATAAGAATATTTGATAGGATTTTCAGATAAGTCCAGTCAAGGAAAGTTTGCAAGTTAAAGGATGTTCACGATGTTCATTGCATAGATACATATAGAACAATATTTTCATCATCGTAGGGTGCTCTCACACGAATCCATACCCGGATGACATTGTAGGGTGCTCACAAACGAATCCATACCCAAAAGATATTACAGGGTGCTCACAAATGGATCCATACCCAAAATATTTTCGCGTTACATTTAAAATTCTTCGATGAACCATCCATAATAACAAGAAAGAATCTCGAGATCTTTTCATTCACGATGAGTTGTGTTGATAACTTAATCCTCATTCAATCCACAAGTACACAACTAGTGTTGATTAAACAAGTCATCTGTTCTCGGAACAGGTAATGGTTCTTAACGATTAGCTTATAATGCTCGTGATAGTTAGGACACACTATAAATGGTCCATAGAAACAAATTCTAACTCGAGAGAAGACTAACGGGTTACTCGTACATAGACGATAATCAATAATAACCATAATGACGACGAAAACGAAGGACTCGTACCAACGAAACATGAGTCGAAGAATTACATCTGTATACCAAATAATCACAAACCAACTCAGGCACACTTGAGCCCACTCATTTATAATTCGTTGTTTACATCCAAAGGCGTCCCAATCCATGTAAACAAGAAATATAAATTTATGGTTCGGTAACTTATAACTTTCTTGTTCAAATAAAAAGGCGTCCCAATTTATTTCAACAAGATGATTATAAGTCATCCTACTCAGGTAATACCGTCACATAACACGATATCATAACCAAATTAAATGCCAAGAAAAGTATAGGGTGTCAAACTTACTCCATGATTTCTGTATTCAAACGTCCCATACCATTTGAATAAAGAAACCATCGACAATCTAAGGTCCAGTGGTTTAATACTTTCTTATTCAAATGTCCCAATCCATTTCAATAAGAGAACCTTAAACGACACATAGTTGTGCGATTTAAAATCTTTATATTTGAATGTCCCATTCCATTTAAATATAAATTTTTAAGTTGTTCAACTAATGACTACTATGAGCATATCTTTGTTGTACCCAAATTATATATAGTTGATTGGGTATATATATATTTTAAGTCCAACACTGGCATCCTCCTTTTCGCCAACAAAACGTAATCAAACAATAAATTAAACGTCTTATTACGTAGAAGATGTCACCTTGAAGAAATGATTCTTCAAAATCATAAGGAGTACACAAATAAAATAATATGTTTATCAATTACGTTTCAAAAGGAGATGTCCTAAAATGGCACATCACGATGCGATGACAACAATCGCGCTTAAATTAGTCGATATTCGATATATTATGAAACAATATATATGTACTCAATATATCAAACGAGTTTCATTCTCATATTCGGATAACAAATTAATTATCAAAAAAAGTGATTGGCGACGAGGCCAAACTCTCTATAAAGCCGTATCATAAAATGTACGATAATCACGCAAGAATCATTGATTCATGCGCAATACACTTAAATACCATAGTATATACATTCATATACATACAACCATTTATACATATACATAGGATCACATTATCACAACCAAGCATTGTTTCTAGGAGCCATGAGCGCGCGGATACTTTGTAAGGCAATGAAACAATTTTACGAAAGAGCAGTTATAGTCTAGGTTTTAAAAATGACCTAGTTCGCTATAACTAGTGCTCTGATACCAATCTGTAACACCCCCAATTTCACAAGGCATCGGAATATCAACATTGGGCGTTACTTCATAGTACATCACACACAGTCATAGAAAACGACCTCAAAAGAGACGTTTTATAAAATAAACCATTCGATAATTTTATTAAATAAGAGTTAACTAAAAAAGAGGTCCCACCAATTTATACAAACCTTAAGAAATAATAAAGATTTGTCAAATGTATCGAATGGAAATTGTTTGTTTTGCCTTTACTATATCCTGCGCGGCTCCATGCTCTAGCTGCTCTTAAACTTACACACCTGAGAATACATGCTAACATGTCAACACAACGGTTGAGTGAATTCATAGGTTTTTAATAAACAATAATGGGTTTTTAAATAAACCATAAAGCTTTTGAACACAAGAATATCATCCACTGTCAATATTGTAACACATACAATACTCAAAGTCCGCGCTATTCTACTAAGCCATGACTCCGAAGCCTTAAGTATAAATGATGCCCTAGTCAGGTATCTTGCCTAATACCCCCTTACTTCTCATACAACACACCTGGCTGAGCCTCCAACCCACAAGTGCGACCTACCCAGGTGGGGGCCATCCCCGATGGATCCATCCGTCTGTACCAGCGCCTACCCATCATAGGTAGTTAACGGTTCATGGGTTTATAGGGACTTTCCAAATTTTGGCAATACATCACTTAGCAAATAGCGGTTCACAATCAATACAATCAACGCTTGTGTCCATCTTTCAAAAGCATATAATTAACCATCTTACATTCATTTACAACAACATGTATTTGTTCAAAGCATATAGCAAACCACATGTTTATTAATAAACATGTATTCTCTCAAAACCATATATATAAACATCATATAATTTTTCATCAAGAGCATGTATTCCCCCTCGCGGGTTTATAAACACATATAAAACGGTAAAATCGAGGCTATGAACTCACCGTATATAGCTATCACACATAGATCAAGGAACAACGAACAATAGTCGATACACAACTTCACGAGATATCAATCGCTCGTTGATAAGATGCCCAACGGTCAACATATGACCGAACGAAACCTATAATGACGAGGCGCGTCTTAGGTTCTAGATTATACATAAGTCATAAATATATGTAAATAGTTCACTTTAGTAAGTTTGGACATTGTATAAGTTTCATAAAACGTTTCATAAAACTTTTGGTGACAGTCTACCATATAAAGTCTCGTTATGACCGTTTAGCCCAATTAAAGCCCATTATTGGCCCATTAAAAGTTACTGTGACTTTAGTCCATTTAAATCTCAGTATTAAAATCTAAAAATATTATAAGTCTCAAGCCCAACAATGGCCCTATAGACACTATAAGTGTATTTTGAGCTTTATGGCCCAAATCCACTTTATATGCATTACGGGTTCTAAAACGCATCCAGACGTTGACGACTTAATATTTCACATTGTCCGGGTCTTGGGTTCTCTAAATATCAGCATAAAACTGAATCTACAACTCCCGACAAGTGGGTCATACCACTTCGGTTTTTATAAAAATCGTCACGTTAAACGTTAGTTTAATATAGTCCAATTCTTACAATTTCACGACATGCCTCGTAGATTAATTCATTTCTCCTAAACCGTAAATAATATAGATGAGTTATTATTACCAAAGTCATTATTAACTTATGTAGTTTACTTATTATAAGTTCAATTACCACTATGCATACTAATCATAGCTCATTTGCCCATTTTCTCACTTAGCAGAGTTGGCTGTTTTTGGCTGCCAATCTTGTTCTTACCGTTCCGACCGTCATTTCTAAACCGTAAATAATTGGTGGACTATCCAATTGATTCTAGTTTTTCATGATTTTATCTACAGCCCATAGTTTTACCTTTTTCACTGGTTGTGACTTCTTATAGAAGTTTTCTGTCCGTTTACACAGCATGTTCAGATTTTACACTTTTTATCGTTCGGCCATATCTAATTCATTGGGTGTCGTCGCGGGACGGGTCACTCAACCAAATTGCCACAAATTACAGGCCTATCACTCTATATTGTTTCCAAGGTTCAAAACCTACTGATTTTTAACATATAACACGTTTTTCCCTGTTGATCTAAATATTTCAATCATCATGTGTCATAAGGCTTCTTCTTCTAACTTGTTTTTATGATTTCAGTTTCATATACAATATCCAATATTACTCAAATCAACTATTACATCACTAATATACAATAATAAATATACATATATATATATATATATATATATATATATATATATATATATATATATATATATATATATATATATATATATATATATATATATATATATATATATATATATATATATATATATATATATATATATATATATATATATATATATATATATATATATATATATATATATATATATATATATATATATATATATATATATATATATATATATATATATATATATATATATATATATATATATATATATATATATATATATATATATATATATATATATATATATATATATATATATATATATATATATATATATATATATACAAAATAAATGTCAATAATACAAATAAAATAGTAACCTTACAAAGGAAATGATGAACATACAACAATAAGTCAACAAGACTTCAAGAGATCTTCAACTCTTACTCCAACCATCAATTTAACCAACCCAAAGATATTTTTATCCAAGATTAATACATGAAATCATTTCTTAATATCAGCTCCAAAAGCCATATAAAATAATGTTGATTAAGCTTTTATTGTGAAATGAAACCAAGAATCATTTACTAGTATCTCAAGCTTTCATTATATGTTACATAACAAGTTAGTAGTATTGTATGGAATTGACGTTTTCTTTTAATGGAGGAGACGGAAAGAAAAACAGCTCCAAATGTGTGGATCTTTTATTTGGCAAGTGAATTGATATTAACAATAAGTGCCAAATTTACTAGCATGTATCTATTGCGTATGTGCAGAAAGTGAAGGCACACGTGTCCTTATTTCTCTACTTCACTATGACACCAATGTATAGGTGTGTTACGATGAGCACAAAATAAATGGGTATCTTTGTTTATTAAAATTTGTCTCGTAACTTATAAAAGCGGATATTATCGAGATCCGATATTTTAAATGTTACACGATTTGAAAAATATGCGTTAAACACGAAAAATAAACGCTCAATATAAAATAAAAACGTTAACATTCGGAGAACATTTATATTTTGATATATAAATGAGGGCTTATGATTTAATAAAGGTTAACACGTCGTATAAACGAATGATGCTTAAAGCCTTATCGTAAATTACGAAGAATGCTTGTAAAATTATAAATTAAAACGACGACAATAGAAAATATTTCTATGTCATAATGAAAATGTTCACGGTCGATGACGGACATAAAATTTATCGATAAATAATAAATGACATGTATTCGATACTTTAACTTCTTAACCTCGCCGGTTAGCCGAGAAATCAATATTATTCGTCGAACGAACATGACAAAGAAAAGTCGAGTAATAAATATGGATCCAAATACTAGAAATAATATTAGATCTCGGTCTAAATGTTGATTTTAGAGTTCGGTTTACTACAAAAGATAGGGTGTACACCCGGTTCTTCGACTATTCAAACCAGCGTATACCCATGTCACGCTTCCTTCTTAGTGTGTTGATGCACTATGAGACCCACGTCTCTCAATTTCATTATATAGGGGCGGCTAAAATTTCAAATTTCGAAATAAACTGCCGCACCCTAGACATATAGCCCACCATAGACCTTTTTCGCGTTCTCTACCAACGGAAATTAGCCAATGGCTGGGTATCCTTCGCTTAGTGAAAAGGCGGGATGCAATTTTATGACGGAAAAGTAGACTCCCTAAGGGTCTGGAATGACAGATTCTTCTGGCTTGACGACGCCGCCTTCCCTTTTCACTTCCCTTTTTTGACCCCTGGAATGGTGGGGAAGGACCCCTTACCTGGCCGCAACTCCTATCACCCCGAAGACGCGGGGACTCTAAACAACAATCGTATCCCCGTACAACCGTATCCGGAGATTGTGCTAGTCACCCTTAGACTAAGTCGCGCAGCGATCTGTGGCGCGCACACGATACCCGTCTTCTGCACCCAGGATGGCCAGGGTTAGTGGTTCTTCCCCCCATCCACCGTAGCATTCTGTAAGTACCTTCCTGTGCCAAGAAACTAAATTTTATCTTTCTGTTTGTATGTTTGCTTGCTGCGCAGTTATGGATCTTCTTGAACTCGTTCGTGGTGCTTTCCCAGAAGATTTGATGGTCTACTCGCGCTCTGAGAGGGAAAACGAAGAGCCCCTCGAAGTTCGTACACAAAAGAACACCATGGACCTAGAAGTCGGGGAGCCATCCGCCGCCCAAGAGAATGACGACACAGGCATGGACCAGACACTGCCCCCATTACTAGCACAATAGTAACAACAGCCATAACTAGCACAACTGCCACCAGTAGTACAACAGGCACCGCCGCCCTTCCTCAGCTCCTCGTTGTCTTCGGATAATCTTACTAAAGATGCTAAGAAAGGTGCGGAAGGATTTGACGAAGAGGACACTTCTGCCTTGGGGAAAAGACAAAGGAGCCCCTCATCATCTTCACGCAAATCTGCGCGCACTGGGGCCGGTCCCTCCTGGACAGAGGTGCACTCAACCGAGGAAGAACTCAAGGAGAACCTTGCGTAGACTCCCCCACGCACTCCTCCAGTCACCATCAACCTAAGGTAACTACTTTCCCACACATGGTAGCTCTTTTTACATGTTGTTTGTTGTTTTTTTACGTCCACCTCACCACCATTCTTATGTATCAGTGACGACCCAGTGAAGTCCTCTGCGAAAGTTGAGACCAGGCCTTCCCCTCACAAGGAGACTTCATCAGCAGGGGAAAGTGCGTTTCTCCAAGACCCTGTCTTTGCTCCCAACTGGGAACTGCCTGCATCTTCTGATTTGACAAGTGTGTTTGACTGCTCAAGTTTTCTGGATAATATTGTGCCCCCTGGCCGAGCGGAAATTCTGAGGGGAATGAGCGACGCCGTCCTGGCCGATGAAGCCATCTATCTAGCAGCACAACATCTGACATTGATGTCACATCTTAAGAAGAGATACATAGAGTTGTCTACAAAAGTCCGCATGACGGAGGAAAGACTTAGGCAGGCCACTGAAGAGAAATCTATCGCTCTGGGAGATATGCAAGAAAATATCGACCAAGAGATTGAGAGAGGGAGAAAAGATGCAGCCCTTCTCCATTCTTTGACAGATGAGAGGAACAAGCTATCCTCCGCTCTTGACGAAGAGCGCGCCCAACTCAACCAGCTAAAGGCCTCTAACCAAGTTGCTATGAGGGATTTTGAGGAGGGAAATAATAAGTTTGTGGCTAATGTTGACGCGTTGGGCGCCAGGGTGAAGGAGGATGTAAGCAACCTCAGTGGTCAATTAAAGAGGCTGAGCATAGAGCTTGATGAAGACTTGTATCCTCGCTTAATGAAGGAAGTAGCCGAGAAGCGGTGGCTAGTGCGCCATGGTTTGCGCTTAGCTACGATGGGTGCTTTGGAAGACCCCAACTTGCGAACTTCTTTCTCCAAGTCTGTGATAGATGCGGTTAACGAGGGTACTTACAGGGGTTTGGTGACAACACACAAGGCAAAGTTACTGAATAAAGAATTAGCAGAGGTTTGCTTTTATGATCCGAAGGCCGATTCCAAACTTACAACAGCCTTGCAAGATATGAAATCTTGTCCACTGCCATCCTTTCTTTTAGAGGATAAGGACCATGAGGTGCCCTATGTAAATTGTGATGGAGGGCCTTACGCTGGCGCGCCACAAGGCCGAGGGCGCAGAAGCATTACCGGACTTCCACCTGAAACCGTCCATGGAGCAGCTGACAATACCCATATTTGCGCATCCTAGGGACGCACTTGATCCATTCAGAATTGAGAAGGAAGTTCCATTGTCCGAGGTGCTTGTAGCCATGAGAGCCGCGTTGCTGCCAAAAAGGCCCTTTTGAACATAGAGGCTGCACCATCTGTTGACGCGGCCCACCTTGCACCCTCCATTCCTGTGCTGCCATTATCACTACTAGAGAGGGACTCGCGCATGTTGGACCGAATAGAGAAGATCTTGAAGGATCATCGCGCCACTGCTTACTGCCCACCGTTGCTGAAATTGAAGAGGTCCTCATCCGAGACCCATTTGCTCACCAACCACTCTACTGACTTGTAAATATGTTGCTTATTTTGTTATGCTCAAATGTTCGCTCTCGTTTGTAATAAACACTATTTTTATTTATGATAAGTGTGTTTAATGTTTGCAACACAATTTCGCATAATGAGTTAATGTAAACTCATAAATGGTCCATATGGGTTTGAGAAGCTCATTACGTGCGGTATACCGCTAATACCATAAGGACGGCCAGGTGAGGCTGACCAATTGTTAGGTGCGCACGATTGTGTCTTAACAGTCTCAGAGTTTACTAGCTGCATAACTTACTATGACATCATAAATAGCAAGGGGCCAAACAAGGATACACGGTCCATGGTCGATGGGGTTGCATCCCACTTACTTGACGAGTCTAATTAGTAGGGTAGGCTCATTCCTCTTATTTCTCTTGGAAACGTTGTGTACGCGTGCACCAACAGGAAATATATAATACATAAAAAAGAAAATATGTATGACCAAAAGAAATGTTTTTAGAATGCACCGTAGAACTAGCTAGGTACCACGACAGTTTTATTAATACTTGCAAGATTTAACACATAAAATAAAAGAAAAAACAATACATTTATTTAAGAAGTCCGCCGCTAAAGGTAGCACTTCTTTAGATGGCATATGTTCCAAGGTCTTTGTAGGTCGCGGCCATCCATGTCATGCAGCCGATACGCGCCATTCCCCAGTGCATCTGTTACTATATAAGGTCCCTCCCACTTAGGTCCAAGTTTTCAAGTATTCTCAGCACGTCTGGCCGCGTTTAAGCGATACACGAAGTCACCTGGCGCACCCTAGCATCGTAGTAGCCTTTCATTTTTGCTTTAGATTTAGCTTTGCGGATTGCTGCCAACTCTCTCCGCTCCTCGATTATGTCTAGGTTCAATCGTAGCTCCTCGTCATTAGTGACCATGTCTACCTCCGTTGTGCGGAGTTTTTGCAATCCAATCTCAACTGGGATGACTGCCTTTGTACTATATTTTAGGGCAAAAAGGGTATCACCCGTAGCTGTCTTGATCATCGTGTGATGCGCCCATAAGACATGCGACAACTCATCGACCCACTTCCTTTTGTGTTCCCCCAATCGTGATTTTATGTCATCTCCCAGACTCCTGTTTTCTCTTTCCACAAGTCCATTCATTTTCGGATGGGCTACCGATGTGAACCGTTGGTGTATTCCATTTTTTGCACACCAATCCTTGAATGGGTTCTCCGCGAATTGTTTTCCATTATCAGAAACTATTTCACCGGGTAGTCTGAAACGACATACTATGTTGTCCCATACGAACCTCTTCACCTGGTTCCCCGTGATTGTTGCGACTGCCTTCGCTTCAATCCATCTCGTGAAGTAATCCATCGCGACTATGAGGAACTTAATCCCACCTATGGCTATGGGAAAAGGTCCCGCGATATCTATTCCTCACTTGAAGAATGTCCAAGGGGATGTGATCGGCGTGAGCTCCTCCTGGGGTTGTCGAGGTATTGGCATGTGCATCTGGCAGTCATTGCATTTATTAATGAGCGTTCGCGCGTCCGTATGCATGGTTGGCCAGTAGTACCCGATGCGCAACGCTGTTGCTACCATGGACCTTGGTCCTGCGTACATGCCGCATGACCCCTCGTGGATTTCGCTAATGATGTACTGCGTCTAGCGCGACCCTATGCATCTTAGCAATGGCTAAAGAAATGATCGTTTGTAAAGAACCCCATCTCTGACTTCAAATTGCCCTCGAACGTCTTCGTATTTGTCGTGACTCGGTTTTGTCATGTGGGGGTGAATCATTCGTCAAATAACCCACAATCGTTGTCATCCATGTAGGGCCTTCTTCCTCTACGATCGATGTCACCTCTTGCTCTTTTATTGACTTGTCCTTGAGAATCTCCACCAGGACCTGTTTTGATAGGTGCGTAAAGCTGGTAGATGTTATTTTACTAAGTGAATCTGCTTTCTTGTTCTCCCCCCTGGGTACTTGGCGTATTCGAAACTTATTGAATCCTTCAATCAACGTTTTGGTTTTTTCTAAGTATTGAACCATGTTATCTTCTTTCGCCTCGTATTCACCAAGTATGTGGTTTGCTACGAGCCGAGAGTCTCCGTTTGCTTCAAGATTGCGCACACCCATTCGTGCTGCAATTCTCAGCCCTGCTATTAGCGCTTCATACTCTGCCTCATTATTTGTCGCTGTGAACTCAAAACGCAATGCGTATGTGAATTCCATTCCTTCGGGGTTGGTATGTATGAGCCCTGCGCCTAATCTGTCAGTGCAAGAGGACCCATCAGTGAACAAGACCCACGGGGTTGGGTCTTCTTCCTTTTGATCTAGCTCTTGAACGTCTTCTTCTGGTTTTTCGATGATGACATCTGCCAAAATTTGCCCCTTTATGGAATTGCGCGGTCTGTAAGTAATGTTGTGTTCCCCTAGTAGAACACTCTATTTTTGGAACCTACCTGCGACCTCTGGTTTTGATATTACCTGCTTTATAGGCTGATCAGTTATCACCACTATTAGGTGCGCTTGGAAGTATCGACGCAACCTCTTTGTCGTAAACACTAGTGCGAGTACTAATTTTTCCATTGGGGTATAATTTAGCTCCGATCTTTGCAACGCTCTACTTATGAAGTATACTGGAGTTTGCACATTTTCTCTATCCGTCATTAGCATTGCACTGATCACTCCATGTGTAGCTGACAAATACATTATCAGCTCCTCGTTAGGTCGTGGCGCGACTAACATAGGGAGCGAAGCCAAATGTGTTTTCAATTCCTCGAAGGCCTTTTCCGCTTCCTTCGTCCAATTGAAGTCCCCTTTCTTAATGCACCTTTTGAGCGTTTTAAATAAAGGGAGCGACTTCTCCGCTGAATTGGACAGGAACCTGTTCAGCCCTGCGAGTTTTCCATTTAGCGATTGTACTTCCTTTTTTGTCTTTGGGCTTTGGAGTTGAATGACCGCATCTGTTTTTTCCGGACAAGGTTTGATGCCATTGGGGTTAATCATGTAACCTAGTAACATTCCTTCTCTTGCCCCAAAAGTGCACTTCTTGGGATTTAACTTCATGTTTATTCTCCTGAGTGTTGAGAACGTTTCCTCTATATCCCGGATAAGCTCGCTCTTTGTGTGACTTTTGATTACCAAATCGTCGATATACACCTCCAAATTTCGCCCTATTTAGCTTTCAAACGCTTTATCAACCAGCCGTTGATACGTGGCCCCTGTGTTTTTTAGTCCAAATGGCATTTTTGTGTAGCAGTACACACCCTGGCTGGTATGGAATGCTGTTTTTTCTTTGTCCTCTTCTGCCGTTTGTATCTGGTGGTATCCCTTGTACGCGTCTAAGAATCATTTGAAGGGGTACCCACACAACGATTCTACCTTCCAATCTATAGCTGGGAGTGGATAGCAATCTTGGGGACAAGCTTTATTGAGGTCTGTGAAATCAACGCACATGCGCGAGCTACCATAATGTTTCTTCGTCATTACTGGGTTAGCGAGCCAGTCATGATAGTAAACTTTCCTCATGATTCCTGCGTCTACTAGCTTTTTCACCTCCTCGGGTATCACCTTATAGCGTTCTAGGGCCTGTCCTCTTTTCTTTTGGCTAATCGGAGGGTACCCTTCGTGGATTTGGAGCTTGTGTTCGACTATTGACCTTGGTACCCCTATCATATCTTTGGGTTCCCATGCGAAGATGTCTAGGTTGTTCTGTAAAAGGTGACACATGTCCGTCTTTCTTTTGTCAGACAATGTTCCTCTGATTGTTATCTCTTGATCCAGATACTGCGGATGCACTGCTACCTTTAGATTTGGCGGTGAGTTTACCTTCGGTTCCATTGTGACCCGTGGAGGTTCTGTGATCGTGTTACACTCCGGGGGAGTTATCGTTGTGTTGAAGATCGTTACGATCCCTCCATCCACTGGGAATTTGATCATGCCATGAGCTGTGGAAGGTACTGCTCGCATTGCTAGTATAGTTGGTCGCCCTATAATCCCGTTATATTGCGATGGCGACCGTATGATCAGGAAGTTCATTGAGACTTTTGTTGAGTGTTCATCGTCTCATACTTTCACTAATAGCTTTAGTTGGCCCAAAGGCCACACCGCTTCTCCACTAAACCCGATGAGCGGGGAGGTTGCAGGCATCATTTGGATCTGTACTTCTACACTAAGCTTTAGGAAGCAATGCTCATACATTATTTCTGTTGATGAACCTCCATTCACATACATGCGATGTATGTTGTGCTGACCAGTGCTTACTTCTATAACTAACGGGCCCTCTGCGACGTTCCTCTTGCAGGGTGGGGGAAAGAAATGTCTTTTCCCTTCGAGAATTTCTGGCTCACCTTTTGTCTGGTCTTCGCTGCCATGATTCCACCATGTAAATATTCGCGCTAGTGATTTTTTTGTCTTTCGTCTTTCGTGGTTTCCTTGAAAAAGGTGTTTCAGCTCGCCTTTCTTTACCATATTTTCGATATATTTTTGCAGTTCAATACATTCGTTCGTAGCATGCCCCCTCTCATCATGGTATTCGTAATATTTATCGCCGACGCGCTCTTCGACCGGGGTGGTCATTGGTGTTGGCCTTGGGAAATTGGCACCTTCTGATATGAGGATTTCTCTTGGGGTTAACTTAAGGGGAGTAAACATAAAGTTATTAGCTCGTCCCCCTCTTTTCCCTCCTAAGTAATCAAGACCTAGAGGTCTGCCTTGCCTGCTGGGACCTTTACTGGGCGCGTGGACAGATCTGTAGTCATAAGTGTTTCGTGTTACTTCGGAAGCAGTTGATTCTCCCTGTATGAAGGATATTACCCGCCTTAGTACTCCATCGAAGGTTTCGGGCGTTTTTTTATTCATCTTCTTTATTAGATCACTGTTTCGTATACCCGTCATGAAGCAAGATATTTTAGAATTTCTGGGCAGTCTTTTATCTGAACACACTCGCTCTTGAAACGTTCCAGAAAGTCTTCCAAGTATTCGCCCTAGTTCTATTTTACCCTGGCATTTGAATGCTTTCCGCAACACTTCGTACCCGTTGATTGTTCGTGGCGGAAGCCTGTTGAACCACATCCGTTGATTGCTTTCGGCTTAATGGGCCAAAAAACCCATTAAGAATAAGCTGAGTGTTTGATAAGCTGTGATAAGCTCACTTTCAGCTTTTGGGCCTTTATAGTTTTTTGTTTAAAATCCAATCTTAAGCTAGAATGGAACTTTTGGGCTTATTTGGTTGACTTTTGTCTTATTGGGCCAAAAAGCCCATTTAACTTGGACTGTTTTCAATTTTGGCCCATTTGGAGGCCCAATAGGGGTATTTAGGTCATTTCACTTTCATTTTTGGTTTTATTAAGTTAATATAAGTTAGTTTGCAAGTTTTTAGAAGTTTTTATAAATTTTGAATTTTTAATATTATTTTAATATTTATTTTTAGTTTTTAATCATATTAAATAGTTTTAATTGGTTTTAAATTTTACAAAAATACTTTTTAGTTTAATTAAGTTATTTTGGAGGTTTAGGAATTTATTGTGATTTTCTAGAAATTTTTAGAGTAATTTTTAAATTTCGTCAAGTTTTTACGTTTTACGTCTTATCATTCGTCGTAGTTTAATTTTTAATCGTAACCGTCATCATTTTCCTTTCATCTTTTCTTTCTTAATATTAATCTCAAATACCATAAGTGTTTACGTTTTCCTAAATGTACGCTTAATACTTACCGCTTTTACCTTGTTTTCCTAAACAAGTGTATTTATACTACTATCATTTTGGCGCCGCTACCGGGGAGGCATGTTGTGTTAAGTTTGAAAAATTTTGTTTTTGATATTAGCCATAAATAGTAATTGTGTTATTAGCACTCTAATCATACGTATTATCGGTTTTCGTTGTTTTTGTGAATATTATTACTGTATTGTATTACGTATCACAATAAATCCACAATACTCTAAAAGCGTGAAAATGCAACCTTAATTGGGATTTCATCACTCACTTATTGTATTCGAATGTAAAGCAAAAGAAAAAGGCAAAATAGATAATTACTTTCGAGAAGCTTGATTTTAATTAACACAAACTATAAGGTGGGTATAAGGCGGTTGTATTTCACGACCAAAGGGAAAAAGACTCTTAAGTGCTTCGCGCCGCCTTGTTTCCCCCGCTTGCTTGTGTGTGTTAAGAGAAAAAGGGCTAATCGAGGGTTTGCCGACCAAAGTATTATCTATGTATCATATATATTTTCTTGGTTTCAAAGATTAAACCCTCTTGAACGTTTTAGTGTTCCACCAACGTTCTAAAGTCATCGAAGGAGTTCGCTCAACGTGATCGTTTTCATTCCTTGAGGCTCTTTTAATCGATAAATCGATTCAAGGAGAGATTTGTAGATTTGTGTCTATGTAATTCACGAGAAAAATCCCCAAAAAAGTTAAAAACAATCAAAAGCACAAAAAAATTTGGAAAAAGTAAAAACACCAAAAAGAATCTTCTTTGCTCATCCCCACGTTGTACGTGACGTTTATGCAATCTCGTAACCAAGCAAACCGTGCACGTAAACATCGAAACCGAAAGGAAGGAACACCAACCCCTTCTAGTTGAGAATCTCCCATTGACGAACCCATTGTAGAACAAGAAGTCACCATGGCTAATCGTACTATGATGGAGTTGCTTCAAGCACACACCGAGGGTTATGGAGAAGCGATTGTGATTCCCACTATCCTTATGGAGAATGTTGAGGTTAAGAAGGGTTTATTATCCATGATCCAAAACAACAAGTTTCATGGTGACGAAAAGGACAACCCTCATAACCACATTCACAATTTCAATCGTCTTACGTCGACTTGCAAGTTTAAGGACGTCTCGAATGACGTGATTAAAATGATGCTTTTTCCGTATTCCTTAGCAGGGCCCGCTAAAATTTGGTTAGAGAAAGAGCCACCCAATTCTATATTGACGTGGAAGGATCTCGTTTCAAAGTTCGTGAACCGATTTTTCCTGCCCTCTAAGACTATGCATTTAAAAAACGATATTTCAAAGTTTTGATAAGAATATAATGAGAGTTTTTCAGCGGCTTGGAATAGGTTTAAGGAAATGTTGCACGAATATCCTCATCACGGTTTTTCCGAATTACATTAAATCGACACGTTTTACAATGGATTGAACGATCATGAACTAGATTATCTCAATGCCGTCGCGGGTGGTAATTTTTTGTGTAAAACGGTCGAGGAAGCATGGTTGATCATTGAGAATAGGTCCAAGGTTTATAGCCCTCGTAGCACATCGAGTGTTAACAAGGCTTCGTCTTCGCCTTCATTGTCACATACCATTGATGCTTGCCAAATAGAGGCTAATTTGGAAAACAAGATTTTTGATAAGCTTAAGGAACTATTGATAGAGTTTAAAGTTGGTGAACAACCCACTCCTGCTACGGCTAAAGCGGTTGAGGTTTCTTGTGTTTATTATGGTGGAGCTCATGATTTCTCCGAGTACATTACCGTCGGTGGTAACACTTCGAGTGCCTACGCGGCCATGGGAACTTATAACAAAAACGGTCAAGTTACCCGCACTAATCAAACAACTCCACCGGGTTTTCCACCAAATCAAAATGCTAACAATTATCGCAACAATCAAGGTGGTTACCAAGGAAATCAAAGGAACAATTATAAGGGTAACAATTACAACAATGGGTATCAAGGGACTAGTAGTCAATTGCAAAATCAAAACCAAAATCGTTGATGACATATAGTCCCTAGTCGGGCTGGATAGTCCGAATCACGGGTACTACCCGCATCCATCAGGAATGGATTGAATGCTTGTGCGAAGTGAGCACGCATCCCAGGAGGCCTGATAAGACGTTGTCGCACATACGGCTGATTACTTAGCCAGGTCCTTGTCGCAGCCCGACAGGATCAGACAAGAATATACTCTATCATATATATATATTCGCCTAAAGGGAAGAGATATACACTTGCCTTGGTTATGCGATAAGGATCAAACTATTTTGAGTCATTATCTATTACTTTGGCCGCAAGAGTAGGAGAGCCCAGCCAGGACTCTCTTGGGTAAAAAAGGAACCCCATAGGTTCCACAAAGGTAGGATACACATAATACCCTAAACACTACATACTCAAATCGATTACCTACTCTCACGCTGGAGTCTAATTGTGGGTAACAAACCCATGGTAAGCCTAACGGTGTATGTTTAGTGCGTAGGTTCCTCAAAACAAGTTTCACTTGGTGCAAGAGTCAGGGTCCACAAGGCCCCAAATTAAGCCTAATTTGGTTCAAGCTTGGTCTATCCAACTTTTGTATCAACAAGTTGGCGCCATCCGTGGGACCCACACTAAGCTCTAGCCAATAACGAAAAGCGGCATGAATGAAGGCCGTCAAGGATCCTCATCGGTAGATGGCCGTATCACATCCGTGAATGTTCTCCTGGATCTACCAGTGAAGCAAACACCCAGGATGTAAATAACCCCCCAATCATAAGAACAGGCGGACTGTTCTCAACTCCCCTACCCGTTGTGGAGGAAAAAGGCGAAGAACGAGAGTCAACTCAGCCTCCTCCCAATAAACAAAAAAAGAAGGGCGCTCCAAGAGGAGGGCGGGGAAGTCGTTGTATGGAGGAACGCATAATGGAGGAGTACGTAGCTAATAACCTACAAACCCTCAACCCTTTGGTTGCTAAACACGAGAAGATAATAAAAGAAGCAAAGCGTGCGAAACACGCTGAATCCTCCGAAAGCAATATACAGGTTAATTTGGCGTGTTGATACAAAAGTTGGATAGATCGAGATTACCAAATTAGGCTTAATTTGGGGCCTTGTGGACTCCGGCTCTTGCACCAAGTAAAACTTGTTTTGAGGACCATGCGCATTAAACAGACACAGTTAGGCTTACTGTGGGTTTGTGACCCACGATTAGACTCTGGCATGAGAGTAAGTAATCGATTTGAGTATGTAGTGTTTAGGGTATTATGTGTATTGTACCTTTGTGGAACCTATGGGGTTCCTTTTATACCCAAGAGAGTCCTGGCTGGGCTCTCATACTCTTGCGGCCAAAGGAAGAGATAATGACCTAAAATAGTTTGATCCTTATCGCATAACCAAAGCAAGTGTATATCTCTTCCCTTTAGGTGAATATATATCTGATAGATTATATTCTTGTCTGATCCCGTCGCGCTGCGACAAGGACCTGGCTAAGTAATTAGTCATATGCGCGACAATGGCTTACCAGGCCTCCTGGGTTGCGCGCGCACATCGCACAAGCATTCAATCCATTCCTGATGTATGCGGGTAGTACCCGTGAGTCGGACTATCCAGCCCGACTAGGGACTATACGTCATCATGTCCCCCCAGTCTAGTGGTCGTAGGTTCCAACCGCGGCTACTAGACTATAAACCATTCAGGCCCTTATGCATACATCTTCGAAAGAAATACCACGCACAACCCACATGAAATGAGTTTGAATAAGTATCCACGTCAGACTCTAGTATCACAACCCTGCATCGAGAATTGGGAAAGACACTAACCACATCAGAGAAGCCAACTGGCGAACACCGTAGGATGAAGAAAGCATTTTAGACACGTGTCGCAAGATCCCATGCATCTATAATGTATATAAATGCAGTCTGACAGACATTCAATCTTCTTCTTTGCCTATCCAAAAAACCCTCCCACCATTGTTGAAAATAGCAGGAAACAACACTTTTGATCAAATACCCCCGTCTTAAAATTTTGGTAAGGAAAAAATGGTAGCATAGATGTTTGATGTGACGTCCCGTATATCTAAACAAGAACTCTCCCGTTTTGACACTAAATACCATATATCTTCATATCTCCATCCAACTGTGCCAGATCCACAGGCACATATTGGAAGTTTCCCTCATGGAAAAATTGGTATATACACCAGGTTCATCGAGTTTTCCAACAATCTCATACCCCTAAGGCGTTTTCTGATGGATATACCAAGCTACTACAGCATACACCTTTCACAGCTACATTATATAGGTGCCGCCAAAATCTCAAATTTTGAAATAAATTGCTTACTTAAGAATGTCGACCCAACAATAAACCTGTTCCGCGCCTTCTACCGACCATCGTGGATAAACGGGTGGATATCTTTTGCAAAACGCCCTGGTCAATTAAAATGTTACTCGGTAAAGATAGATTCTCTAAATAAGTGGAAAGATAAATTCCTTTGGGTAGATAAGGTTGTATTTCCTCTCGATTACAATTTCATCACCCCCGAGACAATGATGAAAGATGACCGCCCCATTGTTGGTTCGTACAATGAAGCAGACGCACAGATAATACCACCGATCGGATACCAATGCAGGAATACCCAGAGGCCCTACTATACGCCCTAGGACTGAGCCATACATCGATCCTGCCAGCAAACCACCTTCCCCAATACTTTGATGAATTCGACCATGGTAAGGACCTTGTACTCCCAAAAAATCAAAAAATCAAATGACTTATGAGCATATACTCACATATTCCTCATAATTTTGTAGAACTAACTTATACACAGCTCGTGAAGCGCGAGAATCCGTGCGCGGTGACTATGCACGCTCGACCTATCACACCATTCGAGCTATCTCATGGATGGTGCGCTGGTCAACGCACTGTGGCCCTGGAGTTTCCTTCCCCAACACCTGGAGGGAGCACCGAGAGGATAACCGCAGTAAATGCTACTCCCATCCGAAGTGTACCATGTACCATAGAGTCTTCGTTAGAAGAAACGAACTTGGGAGATGAAGAAGACTATGGTTTCGAAAGGGACTCCCACACAGGTCCATCAGAAGAGAGCATACCTGTTCCTAGCTACAAACAATTACCGGGCTCCCCTACATAGCAAATTCCTAAAAGGGTAAGAACACTATAGACTAGACCTCACGCCGATGTGACTTCGTGGGGAATACTCTACATCCAGGTACGTCACCACGCCATTCCTTACCATCAGTTCGTAACCAACAATGCGTGCACTTCTTTAACACTCGTAGAATATCAAATTTGCAGCTCCCTGTGGAAACCTTGGTTTCCTCGAATCTTTTAGCTACTAGGCATAGCCATTGTTCATATGAATAACAATCAAAGCAGAAAAGAACAATAACTATGTAACAAGGTGTTTAGGCACAATAACACATGAATTAATCAAAAGGGTTACTCATTATATTAATAATAAACAACCACTAGACGTGTATACATTTAATCCCACATCTAGTGCAACACACGCTTTAGGTTTACATTTTGTATGAATGATATTAATAAAACATAAGACCCTTGTTCCTTTTATAGACTAAGGATTAAGGTTTACAAGAGATAATGATGAATAAATATGTAAATCTTCTATTTAAATAACTAATACAGAATAATATTCTACATACTTATCCTAAATAGAATCTTCCAACAGCGTTTGACTTTTGTTGACTTCTGTCAACGCCTAAGTTACTCTTGACAACGCCTGGATTACAATTGTTAATTCTTAGACAAATGCCTTCATGTTTTCTTCGTTTTTGGGTTTCTGGCACATCAACTTTCTGACCCAACAATCTTCCCCTAGTTGATGTCGGCAAAACTTTTTGTGTATCTCTTATAAGTTGTACATCATCTTCAAATTGCTTCCCCTCAATTGTAGTATGTATGTCTTCCCCTTTTTGTCACATCAACATGAAGTAAACAATGTATGCAATCTTGAAGATTCTCCAAATGTAGGCTCTATGTAATGATTTTGAAGAAAAATAAATATAATATTCTTGATGTAGAAGTAGAATAACCCAATCTTATGTTCCATGTCTTGTACTATTCACGTGACGTCGAACTTATATGATGAGAGTAAATATAAGAAGACCTCAATCCCTTGTCAATATTCTCATCCTTTTTGAGACATTGAGCACGATAATGTAACTCCTTCAAGTGTTATGACAAGTCTTCGTCACCAACCATTAAAAGCACAAACAAGTTATCTTAAAAGTTAATTGTAATGCTGATTACTTTTAAGATATGATAGAACATAACCTCGCGAAAATCTTCTTCAAACATCAAACTTACCATAAGAATTCTTCCCCTTAAGCCAACACCTCTTCATGACGAATTTTAATGAAATAACATCTTCATACCATATGTAAAAGGACTTGAACGGATAACTCTTTCACAAGGCTACCCCGATTACATAATCTAATATCCATCAAATTCTTCATGAATTGTTGCTAACTTTCGTAAAAATCATTAATCCCTTTTAAATAAATATCCGAGCCATAAATATCAACTTGATATTTTGTATAAAACGGAGATTCCATGTACCTTAGCGTGTAAATACCTCTTTTTGTATGCCAAAATCGTATCAATTTTCTCAACAGCAGTTATTCCTTTTGTTGTCCAATATCCTCCTTCATCCAATATATCACCACTGTGTGTTGTCTAATATCAGAAAACACTTGTCAGCGTTTGAAAATGTATATATCGGACAACAAGTGTCAGCACTCCCCAACAGTGCTTAACTTATTCTTGTCAGCGTCGAACCAAAAACTTTGTCAACGTCTAAAAATATAAGAGTGGGTAAATTAAAAAATACATCCGTTTCTCACACATCTCGTTTGTCCCACTTCTTTAACCACACGTGAACACTTTGAACAATTTGACCATATCAAACTTCAACCAATCGGATTAAATGAACCATGTATATTCTACTGTCTTGATCTACCAAAATAATATACTATCAAATTGGTCCATCTTGTTTTCTAAACAAGAACCATACAAACTTTCAGAACCTTTGTACTTCACGTATGAACATCTTTTATTTTGGACAGGGACCAAAAAGAACCTTTGATTTAATAATAAACAAACTGTTGCGTATCCATGATGCTGCTAATAGCCAGGACCACCAATCCATGACCTTGAGTTGCTTGTTGATTAACTATGGTTTGTATCCCTGCGCCACTTGCTTCTCCATCTCATAAGTATTCTAGGGTTTGTATAAACCCTAATAATTTGCTACAGCAGCCACAAAAACACATCCGATGGTTGAATTCAATGTCGCAAGATCTACCACCATTAAACATTAATTACCATCGTTCACTAACCTGTTGTTGTTCCGATGGCAGCTTTGAACCCAAAACATCAAAACAACCTTCTGCTTGTTTATATTATGAACGAATGAACAGCAAACCATAGTGCAAACAATAATAGAATTTCAAGATAACCCCTTCTGGAACATATTTTCTGTTTATAATGATCTAGGGCTTGGAAGAAACCCTAGATTTGACTTGAATAGCAAAAAAAGAAAATAGAAAAATCACCTTCTACAGCCAACTTCGACTGCCTGTATCTCTTTCATGAGAGCTCCGATCGAATATCCCTTCGGTCGGATTCTAGACACAAGTGCCAAGAATCTACAGTTCAAAAATCACGATGATCCAACGGTTAACGAAGGAGAAATCGTGTTTTGAATATGGTTGTTCACAGAAAAACTCCATATGATAACTGCTGATTTCGACGCTTAATAAATTTTTCTTGGGGATAAAACTTGACAATCCCTCCGGTAGATGTCTAGATATATGTGTATAAAACACACACAAGAAACGTCGTGACGATCCAACGGTCCAATAAAAATGTATGACATTCTGAATACTGCTGCGCACACAAAAACGTCCAGAAAAACCCTAGACGGATTTTTATTCTTCTCACCATTACGAACACCTTGTTGGTCCTAGCATCTTGAGCCACCCGCTCTGATACCAATTGTGGAAACCTTGGTTTCCTCGAATCTTTTAGCTACTAGGCATAGCCATTGTTCATATGATTAACAATCAAAGCAGAAAAGAACAATAACTATGTAACAAGGTGTTTAGGCACAATAACACATGAATTAATCAAAAGGGTTGCTCATTATATTAATAATAAACAACCACTAGACGTGTATATATTTAATCCCACGTCTAGTGCAACACACGCTTTAGGTTTACATTTTGTATGAATGATATTAATAAAACCTAAGACCCTTGTTCCTTTTATAGACTAAGGATTAGGGTTTACAAGAGATAATGATGAATAAACATGTAAATCTTCTATTTAAATAACTAATACAGAATAATATTCTGCATACTTATCCTAAATAGAACCTTCCAACAGCGTTTGACTTTTGTTGACTTCTGTCAACGCCTAAGTTACTCTTGACAACGCCTGGATTACACTTGTCAATGCTTAGACAAATGCCTTCATGTTTTCTTCGTTTTTAGGTTTCTGCCACATCAACTTTTTGACCCAACACTCCCATGGTGCAACGACCAAAGCTGGTGTCTGCACCCCTAAGTCTACCAGATTCCTTCCTCCCTGGAACTGCACCCGCTCATGCGCACTGGATAGCGCAGCTGTATGTGAGGATTTCCTCCAACATCTAACTCCCCTGGCCGCATCCAACTTTTTCACGAAATGCCCGACAAAATACTAATAAGAGAGTTGGATACAGTTGCCTCACAGGAAATAACAATAGTCTCTTATTTGAAAAAGAAGGTATCACATCTGTCTGAGCATCTAGCACAAGCAAACCAAAAAGTCAACCAAGCAACAGAACAAAAAGACTGTGAACTCTTAATCATCCAGTGCGAGCTTGCACGTTTACGCGTTGTGTCCAGCATAAATGCCGAATCAATCCAATATCTAGAGGACGAAAAGGCATCACTATTTGAACTCATAGATCGCGAGCGTCGCTTGCGCGTGAAGCAAGAGGATGAAAACCGATGGGCTATGTCCAAGCTAGAAGAAGGTATGAGTGCCTTACTTCGAATTGTGACAACTTTGTTGACAATTAAGATATGGCTAAGAAATCTGAGATGTTGAAGTATATGAACACTGATTTTGATGAAGAGCTCTATCGGCACCTCACCGCCGTGCGCGCGAAGAATCATTGGTTAATAAAGCATGGTCTGTCATTAGCTACGAAAGGTGCCATGGACCCAACCTCAATAAAGCGATTAAGGACATTTTTGATGCCGCGCGGCTACTGGCACAAAGCCTTGCCATGGAGCGCGCCTTGAAGGAGATTTTACTAACCGGACGCCTAGAGGGTAATGAAATTTATTCCAGGTACGCACAAGAGATCTTCGACGCTACATTCCACAGACTAGAAGACCTCCCACTGCCCATCATAGACCGTATTAAGAAAGATCAAGATTTTCCTATAAGTGTGATCATGGCCGGCCTTACCTTAGAAAGCCCCTGCGAAGAAAAAACGGAAGAAGGTCCCCATGGCATGGCTAAACCGGATATTTCCCAACTACATGTCCCTCTCTATATCTCTGGTGTACCAATAATGATTTAGTTGGAAAGTAAGTTGAAGCAGCATGTGAGACGTTTTGCGAAGAAGAACCAGATGTCAACTAAAGGTGTCGCTATTGGTTTAGGTTTAGCGCACCCTAGTCGATCCGATGGTGTACCAGTTAGCCTGCCTTCCATCGATGTATATCACGCACCCGTGTTGTAGTGCATGAAGGAGGCATGGGTACAGCACCGCGCATCATTGAACCCAGCACACTGCAGGTTGAAGAGGTCACTGTCAGCGAGCGACCTGTTATAGAAGGCACCTTCCTTACTACCCTCCTTGTACTAACTACGCACAATAACTTTGTAAATTAAGGAATTTGTATTATATTTATAGAAACCCATATGTTTGCCTGCACGTAGCGTCCTGCGCTACGCTCACGTTCATTGTTACATATGTGTTTCCAGGTTTCTGCATTCACGCCTGAGTTTGTGAGACAGAACGCCTGTTTATGAGTACACTTATTGGAGTGTGACTCTGTACTTATGGGTGATCCGAACGTTCATTACGTGTGGGCCTACCACTACTACCATAAGCAATGCCATAGAGAATGACATGTTAGTTAGGCGTGCACACTGTGTCTTTTGTGCATATCCGTCATAAAGTATGCAGACTGCTACACTTACCATAACGTCTTGTGGGAAGCTGCCTAACAAAGGATACCTGATCCGGCTCCGCTGGGGGTGCATCTCTCTTATACGAAAAGTTTAATTGGTAGGGTAAACTTATTCCTCTTATTTCACCTGGAAACGTTTTATTGTACATGTACACCGGAAGGCCAAATTTTTATAATTCAGAAAAGAAACAATACCCTTATGCACAAAAGATAAAAAAGAAAAAGATCATTTGGGCTGTAGAGCTAGCTAGGAACCGCAGCGTTTTATTCATACTTTTTGCAAATGCTGAAACAAATAACAAAAATAAAACCCTAAAAAACTATAATAAAGAAAAATACATGGATCCTTATTGGGGCTATCAGTAGCCAAGACAATGGTCCATGCAAACTATGCGATATCTCAGGGAGAATATCATCCAAAATTATGGCTGCCTCTTAAGTAACTTCTCACAGGGCTGGATACTAGCTCCACATAGCTACGCGCACTCATCCTAGTCCGCGAGAGTCCGCGCCGCTGCGTGCTTCGCGCTGCTGGTAGTATGCCCGTGCGATCCCGCTGCCGCATAGTGCGAACAGTTATCCTGGCTGCGGGAGCGACTGCTCCCCTACGTTGTTGCTGGTGGTTACCTTTGGATGAGAGTAGTGTTGCTGCCTACCGCACCATATTTCCTATTGATGTTGCTAGGGAGCCAACTATACTCCCTAGCTTTGAGAGCATTCCTCCTCCCCCTGCGCCTTTGGTTGAGAGTGGACCAGTAACCATGTTAGAATTTATCCTTCGTTTTGAGCCCGCCTGGCATCTCTGACAACGCACCACTCTTTTATGAGCATCCTTATGCATAAATGGCCAAAAGTATCATGAGCGAGTAATTTCCTTAATACTAAATGATTTTGGTAGAAAGGATGGGTGTTTTCACACCTATCATTCCTCAACCACAGCTATCGGGCCACGAGGACAAACTCTTCCGTGCGCGGCTTTCACCACTGCCCGCGCTTGATTTGGTGCTAGGCATTGCAACATCCGACCACTGCCTGATTGTCTGTACAACGTTTCTTTGACAACTTTAAAGTGCCTAGCTCTCACCTGTATTTTCTTAGCCTTCCTTCTGCTGCTTGACAACTTGTTATGCGACAAAAACTTTCTAATATGTGTCATCCATGTTGGTGACTCCATGTCCGCGCTCACATTTTTGTGCAAGATAAAATCGACTAGAACGTGACTAGGAGGTTTATCCATGTCCACAATTGAAAGTTGGTCCATGTCCATCGAGATTTCGCCCTTCTTTCCTACAACCCGTCGTATAGCAAATTCTACGAACTGTGATGTCATGTCCCGTTTCTTTTCTGTATATTGTATTAGCACCTGCCCTCATGGCTCGCACGACCCCTCGACCCTACTTGCTACCAAAGGGTTGTATGCGTAGTACACTAGGCTCTTCATGCCCATTCTAAGTGCCAATCTTAGACCTGCTATGAGGGCTTCAAAATCTGCTTCCATGCTAGTTGTAGGGAAGTCAAACAGCAATACGTAGGTGATTTTTATGTCACCCTGATTCGTGAGGATGAACCATGCATCCGGTCCTCCGTTTCCTGCAAAACCTGTCGAGAAGAGGACCCATGGGAGCTCTGACAGCGAGCCCTCGCGTACGAATGTGCTCTTTGCATGGGACTCTTTCAAGATACGCCTCCTTGTTTTCATCTGTGAGCTGGGATCCTCGTGTTGACACCTGTATACGTGCTTCCTTTTGGCGTTGGCGCTAGAAGTGTTGTTACCCCTTCGAGCTTGTCTATGTTACGGATGGTGACTACTCCATCTTGCACTGGAAATTTGAACATACCATGTGTTGTGGAAGGTACTGTATGATGATTGAGATCGCACAACCATGAAGTCCATCCACTCCGTCATCGAGTGTTATGCGTTTCCAATGGTTACCTGTGTGTAGAGGTGTCCTAGTGGTCGAGTTTTATCACCGCTAAAACCTGTGAGGATCTGTGCTGTTTCTTCCAGCTCCTTCCTTATTTCACATGGTAGTCGCGCGAAACAATGTTCGTTCAATATGTTCGCTGTAGACCCCCCGTCAACGCACATGCCTTCTATAGTGTGGTCCCCCAGGGCTATGTCAATTGTCAGCGACCCGACTCTATAGTCCATATCTAAAAGAATAGGGAATGCTATTTCTTTATCGTGCGAAAATTCTGCGACCACCCTTCTTTGCATGAAAGATTTTTCCCTTTCTACCATGTATATGGTTATGGGTTTATCCTTCTGTTTTTTCGCTTCACCCTTTTTCGTATCCGTGCTCTTTCTCTAGTCTCTTAACAAGTGGTTTAGCTTCCATGCTTTGACCAGGCTCTCAATGTGCCTTTTCAATTGAATGCACTCATCAGTAGCATGCCCTTTATCATCAGGGTATTCGCAATGTTTGGTATTATCCCATTTATCTGCAGGTCCCATCATTGGGCTAGGCTTTGGAAAACTTGCTCCTTCTGATAGGAATATCTCCCTGGAGGTCCAACGTCCGACTGATGTTTTGCCCATATGATTGTTTCTTGGGCCGGTCTTGGTACTTGTAACGTGATGGCATCTGCCTGCTATCTGCTGCTGCGGTTTCTCCTTAGATAAATGCTCGGACCTTTTTCATTACCCCGTCAAATGTTGTCGGGGTTCTGTCGTTCAACTTTTTTATTAGGTCCGGGTTGGTGATTCCTGCGAGGAATCCAGAAACTTTAAGAATCCTCGGGCAATCCTTAATCTGGTTACATTCATATTTGAAAGGCTCCATGAAGTCATCGAGGCTTTCGTTGTGCCTCTGCTTCACTCTCACAAGTGAAACGGGGCTTTTGTCGTACTTCTTCTTCTGCACATAAGTTCTTTGGAACGCTCTCCTAAGTTCTTCGAACCCATGAATACTCCTTCGTGGGAGACGGTCTAACCATGTCCGAGCGTTCCCGATGAGCGTTGAGTTGAACATGTGACACCACACGGCTTCTGGCCATTGTTCTATCCCCGCTTGAGATTCAAACACTTTTAGGTGATTATCTGGATCCGTCATACCGTCGTAGGTCTTGACATTGGACGACATGTGTCTTTTTTTGTTATCCCTGAAAGTAGTTATGCGCTATGAAAATGCACTTCTTTTCTCACGATGCCATGGCAAGGTCCATTGATCTTCACCTTCTATCCTTGGTTTTTCGAGTGCCCTGTGGTGTTTTCTGTCGTAGTCAGAGGAATCAGAATCCGCAGTGGATGAAGGGGAGACCCTTTTATGGCGAGGGTGACGGTCGCTATCATTAGAGTCCGAGGAATCTTCACGTGAAGAGCTCCTCTTGCGCATCCTTCTAGTGCTCTTATTCCTTCCCTGAACTTGCAGATCCTGAGATGAATCTCCTTCTAAGGGCCCAGTCTTTTAAGGACTCTTCGTCTACCAGTAGGGTCGGGCCCTAATCTGTCCTTCACGCTTGTGCACTGATGATTATTGACTTGTGTAATGAAACCTTCCTCTTCTCTTGGGTTCTCAGAACTGTCTGAGGACGATGCGTCTTCAATGAGAGGCGCATCCTAAGGATATGTTGGGATCTCAGTCGTTCTTTCCTTCTTCCTTTTCTCCTTTCTAGCTTCCTTGCTAGGTCTTTACCCTTCCCTGGCCTTAAATTATTTATCGAAGTCTAGACTGATTCGAAGATCTCTTGTTGGATTCGCCCTCATCTGCGCCCTCATGAGTGGGATCAAGGCCTCATTGTTTTCCGCGACATAGTCGCTCATACTTTGCTTTGCCGAGGGGGGAATTTTCGTCTCAGCTTGCGGATCTATCACAGCCTTTGTGCCCAGAGCATCCTTGTAGACTTGATCAAGGATCTCTTGAGAGGATGATGCATCCCCGACTGTCTGTGGGGTAGAAGTGACTAGTGGAGAGAAAGATACTTGCAGTCCCTTCCCTCCACGACCTAGGTTATTAGGTTCAAAGCTTGAGTATGGACCTGTTGGCTTCTTGGATCCCCCTTTTCGTGGGGGTGGGTTTGCGACGCTTTTCGTCATCACTTTAGAGCTTAGTGTGAGCCCCACGGATGGCGCCAACTTGTTGATACAAAAGTTGGATAGACCGAGCTTGACCCAAATTAGGCTTAATTTTGGGCCTTGTGGACTCCAGTTCTTGCACCAAGTGAAACTTGTTTTGAGGACCCTTGATGAGACTATATTTATACATAGTCTCATCGTCTAAATCGGGCTTAAAATGCTTAAAATATCATCAAAATACCCATATATGTGCTTGTATTTGTTCATTGTGTATTTCAGGTACGGATATCGTGAATTCACCAAAAGATCAAAGGAATCAAGCAAAAACGAACACGGGAAACGAAGCCGCACAAAGAACCGGACCCGAATCATGATTTTCCATTGAAGTCCTTGAAGTTTGAAGATTTGGCAACTTTGGTCCCTCTACTTTGGAAGACTTGTCATATTATACCCTTGTGAACACTTTATTTACACATTGGGTCCCTAATATTTCAAGTATTTACATTATTGGCCCTTGGAATGAAGTCAAATTGCATCAAAGGTCCTTGTTATAAAGTTTGTGCCATTTTCAGCAAGATGAGCAAAGTTGTTTACAAAGGAAAGGGGTTTTGGCTGTTTAAAATGGAAAGTAGCAAGTTATTAAGAATGGGAGGACTTAAAATGACCAGACAACAAAACCTTATTCCACCTATCATCACTGGCCACGTCACCCACTACACTCCTTCCACCACTTACATCCCTACACCTCACCACAGCCTCTACATCACCAACACCACGTCACCCCTGATTATTAAAACTTGTTTAACTTTTCAAATCCGGTTTTAATAATAAAATTAGGGGGAAAACATTTCCTGTTCACCCATCTTCCCCTAATTCTCCCTAATCACCCAACAAGAACCCTAATTTCTACTTAATCCAAATCAAAGGGGTATTGTTCTATTACTTCCAGATCATAAATTAACCTTAACCAAAACCCAACCCCACCTTTTATTCATCCACTCGTGACCCCATGTACCCCATCTAAAGGTCCCCTGACCCATCACCATCCACAAAACCCCAAAAAAAACAGCATATCAACGTTCACATTTGATTCCTTTCTCCCAAAGGAACTTTCAAGGGCCTAGATTGGTCTTCCCAACCTGGCAATCACATGGTATTGATCAAGACCTTTGACCAACTTTTGATCCAAGGGCATTACTAGAAAACCATCATCTAGGGTTTTAGCTTTATAATATTTTATTTATTGTATCTAGAATCGTCTATTAAGCACTATATAAGGAGCCAGCAGAATGTGCTTGAGCCCTTGTTCTAGATTTTATATCTCCTTGTAATTTTTTAAATTGAATATTTAAAGTAATTTTTAACATTCCATTTGAGATATATATCTGAGTTCCCATTTTATTGCTTTGTTAGTTTAATGTGTTTCATTATTTTACAAAATAGTTAAGTTATTAAAAGTTTTCATATTTCAAATTTTTCAGAAAATCGTGTTTGCTTTTAGGTTCTTTGAAAAAGCCTTACAAGCTGGAATCTATCTTTCACATAAAGTGAAAGTGGAGTGTGAAGCAGTTTTCAGTCTGTGCTTAAGCTTTCATCAAGAATCTTTCAAATTCAAAAGTTTTTTTTTTAGAATTGGATTTTTCAAAAATTTGTTTATTGCTCTTCATCACTTACTGCTCACATAAGCTATCTAATAAGCTGCCTGACACCAGCTTATTAGCATCTTATGTGAGCTTGATTTGTTCTCTTGGTTTGATTTGTGAGTTGTGCAGGTTCAAAAGACTAAACCACTCCCATCACTCCTTGCATTTATTTCAGTATTGAAGATATAAACACCCTGGTTCAGTTGTTGAACCCCAACAGGGTTTCTCTACTCTTTCATAAGAAGTCCAACTTCCACTTGTTGAAGGCATCAACCAACCAAGGTGAGGCTTGAACCCATCAGTAGACTTTGGTCTTTCTTTTGAATTTTGGATTTTGTGTTAAGTGATGAATGCCTGTTTTTAGGATTAGTTCATGTTTGTTTAAGGTTAGGATATATGTTGGCTACATGTTGTTCACATTTGAATAGATTGGTTAGGATTTGCTTGGTTAAATTTAGTTCACAGCTTGTAAGGGGGTGTTTGGATCTGCTTGTTAGGTCAAGTATTTGACCAGTAATTGTCTTTATTAAGATCTTCATAAACTCTTATAGGTTGGTTGAGGGTTAAAGTACCATTTGTTTCATGTTTTGGTAGGAAGAAAATAGGATTGTATGCTTAAAATTTGGTAGATATAGTCTAAATTCAGTAAGTCTCTTTAACTGCCATGTTTTAGTAATTTAGGCTATATATTCTTGCTCATTGTTAAGTAATAGGGTATTCTAGGGTTTTAGATCAATTGTATGTGATTTGGTTGGGTTGTATGCAAGAATTTGGCATCTAAAATTCATTTTCTTACCATTTGCATCAGCAAACAGTCCCCAAACCATTTTTCTGTATTACATTAACTGTTTAGGGCAAAGTGTGTGTGATTTTGTGTTGTTAGTTGTGGTTTTTCTTGTTTGAATAGACTCCCTACACTCCACTGAGTGTAGGGGTGCCCCATTGTCCAACTAAAATCAACCACAAGAGCTCTCCTAAGCTCTAAAAGCACCAGACCCGTTTTTTGTTCAGTCAGTGGGAACAAGGTTCCCACTGCTAGCATTTGTGTTTCCCCTGCTTAGCTAAAAGACAGAAAGTGGGCAAGTGTCACCATCAGAGTTCTTAATTTTTTGTCTTTAGTGAAGAAATATAGGAGTTAGGATTTGAAACTTTTTTCTATATTTTTCTTATTTTAATCTTGATTTTTCTGATTAATTAGTTTTTATTCTACTGTTCATTTGATAATTTTTGGATTTATTGCATTTTTAATTAACTTTTAATTAGGCTGTTTTTGTCTTTTAGTGTAGAAAATCAGTATTTTTCAGTTTTAAAATTTTTCTTATATTTAGAAAAGTATTTTAAGATTTTTGGTTTAAAAGTTTTTCACTATTCACTTTTTAATTATTTTTTATAATTAATTTAAGTTAATTAGGGTTTTGATATTAAACTGTTATGTCTTTTATTGAAACATTTTACATTTTTCAAACTTTTTCAATTTTCTACTGTTCATTAGGGTAATTTAGGATTTTTAAAATTGTCAAATTAATTTTGGCATTATTTTATTATTTTTTATGATTATTTTAGTTTAAAAATAGTTTTTAGTCATTTAAAAATAGAAAAATAGTTTTAAAAATTTAGGAGAAATACTTTTTAGTCTTTAAATAATATAAGTGACTTATTAGTTCAATAAAATAATATTTTGGACATTTTGTTAATTATATTTAATTTTAGGGCTTTAATTAGCATTTAAAATTAAATATTTAATTAATAAAAGGTTTTAAAATATATTTGTTGGATTTTTATTCTTATTTATATTATTTAAGACTTAGTTTTAACTTTTAATTAATTTTTAGGTTTTATTTTTAATTTTGTCGCGTTTTACGTATTTACGTTCGCGTTTTACGTCAACGTCGTAGTTTAAATCGTAGTCGTAGCTCGTCTTTAGTTTTTCTCTTCTCAACCAAAAACGTCACTAATCCAAACATTGTTATTTTATATTTTGGCACATTAATACACACACCTCCTTCGAGAACGAACCCGCATTTATTCGGTTTTACGTTTTTCCTAAAGCGTATAACTTAATACTTGCCACTCATACGCGTTTTTCCTAAAATGTGTACGAAAACTACAACATCAATTTTTGGCGCCGCTGCCGGGGAGGTGTTTAGTGCGCCATTATTATTAGTATCGTGTTTGTGTGAGTAGTGCATTTTTGCTTTTCAATTTTTGGAAAGCGTGAATATCGTACATACTCATTTTTGTTATTTTTCTCTATTATATTATAGTATCCAAATAAATCGTGTTTAGTTTTCCTAAATTAAACACACAACAATCTTTACTATATTGTAGATATATTGGTTTTCGTTTTTCTTGTGAATATATTATTACTATATTGTATCTACGTAAGAACAATAAAAATACAAGTACTCCAAAAGCGTGAAAACGCAACCTTGATTCGGGATTTCATCACTCGATCATTGTATTCGAATCTAAAGCAAAAGTTTAAAGGCAAAATAGATAAATACTTTAGTGAGGCTTAATTTTGATTAACATAAACTATAAGGTGGTTATAAGGCGGTTGTATTTCACGACCTAAAGGAAAAAGGCTCTTAAGTGCTTCGCGCCGCCTCGTTTCCTCCGCTTGCTTGTGCGTGTTTTGAGAAAGAGAGCTAATCGAGGTTTGCCGCCCAAGTATTATCTACGTATATTATATTTGCTTGTGTTTTCAAGATTAAACCCTCTTGAACGTTTTGGTGTTCCACCAACGTTCTAAAGTCATCGAGAACGTTCACTCCACGTGATCGTTTTCATTCTTTGAGGATCCTTTAATCGAGAAAGTCGATTCGAGGAGAGATTTGTAGATTTGTGTCTACGTTATACATTCAAAAATCTAAAAAAAATAAAAAACAATCAAAAACCAAAAAAATTGAAAAATCAAAAAAACCGCAAAAAGAATCTTCTTTGCTACCACCCATTCTACGCTTAGTGCATGCGCACTCGATCGAAGGATTATTCCAATTCTAGTGAAGCTTCGAATCGACGCAATCGTAATCGAAGGAATCGACGACGTAGACGAGAATTAGAAACCGACGTTCCTAATATCGTTGTTGAAGAAACCGTAGAGGAGATGGCCGACAATCGTTCGATGATGGAATTACTCCAAGCGCCCACCGAGGGTTATGGAGACGCGATCGTAATTCCCGCTATCGGGGCGGAGAATTTTGAGATAAAGAGCGGAATGCTTTCGTTGATCCAAGCTACGAAGTTTCGAGGTCGTGAAGCCGATAATCCTCACGACCATATTCGGAATTTTGATCGTCTTTTGGCCACGAGCAAGTTTAAGAACGTCGACACCGATGTCGTCAAGCTTATGCTTTTTCCGTACTCGCTCGATGGTGCCGCCAAGGATTGGTACGAGAAAGAGCCACCTAATTCCATTACTACGTGGAAGGATCTCGTTTCCAAGTTCGTTAATTATTTTTTCCCACCGTCTAAGACGACGTTTTTCAAAAACGAGATTACAAAATTTGAGCAAAAACCGAATGAATCTTTTAGAGACGTGTGGGATCGCTTTAAGGAATTGCTTAGGCAATGTCCTCACCATGGTTTTTCCGAGTTGCACCAAATCGATACGTTTTACAACGGTCTTAATTTTCACGAACAAGACTCGTTGAATTCCGTCGCCGGTGGCAACTTTTTGTGTAAAACTCCGAAAGATGCATTGATAATTATCGAAAACCAATCCAAGGTTTACCAACTCCGCAACGCACCGAGTGTTGCCAATGTCGCCAATGTTAGTAGTTCTAATCGCGACATTGAGAGAGTTGATGCGAAAGTCGACAAGTTGACGAATGTGTTCACGTCTTTTCTCGTTGAAATGCAAAAGAAAGACGCTCCCGCTACGGTGAAAGCGGTTGAGGTTTCGTGTACGTTTTGTGGTGGACCTCATAATTATTACGAGTGTGCGGCTACGGATGGCCAAACGTCGAATGTGAGTGCGTTAAATGGAAACAACAATTTTCAAAATCAAAATAACGCGGGTCCATCACAACAAGGCAATTATAACCAAGGAAACAGTTTTCAAAACCGAAACAATTTTCAAGGAAATAATCAACAAGGAAATTTTTCGAATCAAAATCAAGGAGGTTATAATCAAGGTCGTAATATAACTTGGCAAAATCGAGACAATAACCAAAACTCGAATTTTTCAAACAACAACAATCAAGGTAACAATTTTTCAAGTGGTAATCAAGGAAATTTTCAAAGAAACAATCCAAACCAAGGGAACTTTAATTCAAATCAAATAGTTCGTCAAACGATTTTCAAAATTACATGAAAACGAATGAGGCTAATATGAGACGATTATAGGGAGAAATTGGTACTTTGAAAAACGACTTTTCTAATACATTGAAATTGCAAAACACGAAGATTGAGCAAGGGCAAATTGATATAAAAAAGATGTTTTCGGCCATTATGAACAAAGCCTCGGGTTCGTCATCAAGTTCGTTACCTAGTGACACCGTTGCTAATCCGAAAGAACAATGTAAAGCCGCCTCGTCTCGTGAGAAAGGTCGTGTGATTACCCCTAACCATGAAGGATTCCGTGTTGTTTATCCCTCTCAACCCTCGACTTCTAAGACGTCTTCTTGTTCTAAAGTCGATGGGGTGAACGTGGCGACCAAGGAAAAGAGTGCACACCCTCGTGTACCTCAAATTCCATCCACGGTTCAAAAAGAGAGCTTTGTCGACCTTACCAAAGTAACCCTTGAAGAAACTTGTGCATCGATCCTTCTTAAAAAACCCAAAAGGCGTATGCCGAGAAAGGAAAAGGATCCGGGCCAATTTCTACTACCTTGTGATTTTTCCGAGATTGAGGGATGTTTAGCCCTTGCCGATTTAGGTGCTAGCATCAATCTCATGCCTCATTCTTTATGGAAATTGATGAGATTGCCTTCGCTGACCCCCACAAACATGACTATCGAGCTTGCAAATTGTACACCGTTAATACCAATTGGAATAGCGGAGGATGTCTATGTTAGGATTGGAAAGTTTGTTTTTCCCGCGGATTTCGTTATATCCGATTACGAGTGTGACCCTAAATGTCCCATTATTTTAGGCCGACCATTCTTATCGACGGCTCGAACCGTAATCGACGTTCACGAGGGGAGACTTACTATGAGATATGGGGATGACAAAATGGACTTTTTCGCTAGAAAATCCCGAGGGTTTAATGAGAATGAAAAAACCGAGGTGTCAAAACCTAATGATTCAAATCCTAATAATTTCAAAATGTTCACTTTAGCGAAACAAATGAGGCTTGATGCATGTTTTGAAAGAATTAAGAAAAACGGTTTTAAAGATGATGATTTTAATGATAAAGAATACGTGTACCTAATTCAAAAGGGTATGTGTAAATTTATGGATGAAAACTCACTTTCGGATGTTTTTAGCGAAACAAGTGAACCACCAATTCCGAAGGGCGACGTTAGTGCCATCACGACTAAGACCAATATGGGCTCGCCTTCACCACCTTCGAAGGACCATGACTTTGAGGCCTATACTTCTAAACCCATTGAAGTGCCTCCCACTCCTAGCCCCAAATCCATTAAGGCTAAGGAAGTGGCCCAACCCAATGCAATCTCACCCATCATAGAAATGTCACCTAAACATAGTCATTCGACTTGTAAGTCCATGGTTGTGACTCTCGAGAAATCCACTCGAGAACTTGCTCACATCAACACTTTCTTTGATGGCGATGGTGATTTTGCCGAGATCGAGCATATACTTGCTAATCCGCCAACCATCTTCAAGGATTTACCCTTTGATAAATCTTCAAATGAAGAGGACGATCTCATGTCGGAAATTTCTTATGATGATGAGATTGACGACACTTTCACAACGTACTCGAATCCGTATACGAACCTATTTTTCATCATAATCCCATTTTTGATGATGAATTCGAGAACGTTGATGACCATATCATCGATCCTCCTTCGTTTCACAATTGTGATGATGAAGAATTCTTTAAGGAGGTCGATGATTTTCTTGCTATAGACACAAGTCCCATTCTCGAGGAGTTACCTAATCAACACTCCTCATTCGAGAATGACGTTTACCACATTCGTGAGGATCTAACTTATCAACGATCCCCACAAAAGAATGATGGTTTCGTGCTTGATCGTGATCTTTTCGAGAGAGTTTCTAAGATACTCAAGGAGGGGAATGACAAACCTTGGTTTGACAAGCCTATCTTTGATGAAGAAATCGATGAGATCGACGTTCATGAGGATGACGAGTATGTTGACCCCGAGGGGGCGGTGTTCTTTATTGACAAACGTTTTGAGAACTTATACAATCCGCCACCCCCTCCCACCAAAGACTTAAATGTGAGGATTTTTAGCGCGACTAATTTTGAATTTGACACGCCAAATATTTTCGACATTATTCAATTGGGTTTTCATAAAGAGTTTTTGAACGATGAAAAAGGAAAAGATTTTAAAAATATTTTAAAAGATTTTTCTACAAGTTTAACTCCGTCATCACCGCGTTTTATGAGTGCTACCACCTCGTCTACTCCTTTTGACGACGGTTGGTGTGGTTTTAGTGTGGGGGAAGCCCCAAATGTTCCCTCCCATTTCTCCACCGAGGACGAGATTTACGATCCCGGAATTGCTTGTAAAGGGAAATCTCGGTCTTCCACCGATGCAATAAATGGAAAATCTTTTTATTTGCTTGGTGTGAGTCTACCTCGAGTAGCTCATGTTGTTGACTTACCCATTGCCCCACCTTTCTACCTCTTATCTCTTTTCTTCTACCCCATTGGGGTTTGTGTTGGAGTGGCGTTGTTTCGTCTTTCATCCGAAAACGAGGACGCTATCTTTGACCCTGGTATACGTTTATCGGGTTTTTAAAGTACTCCACGTACTTTTGGGACCTGTTTATCATGTAAGCCCCACCAAAAATGACCAAACCATGATTATCCCTAAATGATCACATTTATGGGGATTCGAGTCGAGCTTTTGACTTGGTTATCAAAAACAAGGTGCCTCGTGGGGGATTCTCATGCTTATCCTTGTACATATTATCGCTTTCTTAGTTTAATGTAACGAGGGGACTTGTGCTCTTCCTACCTTTGTTTCGTGGTTGTTTGTGATTGTGATTCATTAGGTTCATCGTCATCATTGAAGCCTCTCGTGTTCGTTTTATGGATCACTCGAGCTTCGATCGTTGCCTTTGGAGATTCCGATATCCGATGATATCCTTTTATGTTCTAATGTTTATCCTATTAGCATAATTCATAAACGGCTTTTAGGTTATTCGTTTTACCCTTTCCATGCTCGAGATTAAGCATTCGACTTCGTCTCTAGTATGGGGGTGTTTTCACCCCTAGACTCGAAACATTGAGGACAATGTTTAGTTTTAGTATGGGGGGTGAGTAGATACTTCACCTTGCTTACGTCACCACGCAATCCAATATTCATCTTTTTGTTATCGTTTTATGCAAAATAAGGCTAAAAATGGCCAAATTTTAATTTTTTTTTTAGTTTTTCATAAGTGTTTAAGACACGAATGTAGGTTTTCCGATGGTGAGAACGAGAGTAATTTTTGACTCGACCGTGCGTGTTGAGCACTTAGCTTCGATTCCTTAACTTTTTAGGCTAAGTCTCTTAAATGAGGACGAGAAATGATAGAGTTATTTATAAGTCTCGTAATCGTCACGATCTTATGTGTAGTAATTATTAGCTTATTCTCCCAACGCCTTTGCATAAATAATTGTTAAATAATATTGATTTGGCGGTTTAGTCACTATTGTTGGTTTCTAATTAGTTTTGGTAGCTTCCATGTAATTAAATTGGGAAAACATTAAGGTATCGCCAGCGTCACGGTTTTGAAGTATTGGCACCCGAATAATCGAAAGCTTCACCTAATAATAAGATTTCAAGTGCTCACGTAAATTAAGCAAAAATTTGAAGCTCACAAGGCCGAAAAATCTATGCCCAAATTGAAAGTGAATCAAGCCTTAATCTTCGAAGCTTTAAAGATCCAAAATTCGCTTTAGCGTGAGGATATACGTCTTTGGCTAATAAAACCACCGATGAGGCGGATAATAAAAGGCAAGGCAAGACCGAAGTCATAATAAAAGCTTCATGGCGAAGTTGAATAAAAGATGGAGGTAAACCAAAGATAATAAGGCCCTTCCGTTAGGGGGCGTATAAAAGTCTTGGTAATAAGTCTCATGTTCAAAACCGTTATAAAATCGTGTTTATCGATCCTTCTTGTTGACTTAATTATTTCACATTGTTGTCTATTAGGGTGAATTATTAATTTAATGATTTTGGTTACACCGTTAAAACTCTATTTTTAGACTTAATCTCTATTCACGCATAAGTCAATGATGTATCCTCGTGATCACTAAGACAAAAATAAAATATAAGAGATACCAAGTAGGAATAAGGGAGTTTAGGTTCGTAATTAACACTCATGAGATGTGTTCGTGTTGCTAACTTATAATAACAATGATCTCGTTACACGCTTAGCATGGAATTGGGTGAAAATCGAGGACGACGAAATTATTTCTAACGAAGCATTCACGTGTTCTTGTTCTATGATCCCAAAAGTCACTTTCTCGTGATGAAAACAATACATTATGTCTAAAACACGTGTAGTAGTTTATTTAAATTTATGTCTTGAATAAAAGTCATCATAAAATGAATTTTGGAAGTGCTATGATACTTAATTCTAGCATTGCGTGGGGACACGACAATGGTTTAGTATGGGGGAGTGATGAGACTGTATTTATACATAGTCTCATCGTCTAAATCGGGCTTAAAATGCTTAAAATATCATCAAAATACCCATAAATGTGCTTGTATTTGTTCATTGTGTATTTCAGGTACGGATATCGTGAATTCACCAAAAGATCAAAGGAATCAAGCAAAAACGAACACGGGAAACGAAGCCGCACAAAGAACCGGGCCCGAATCATGAATTTCTATTGAAGTCCTTGAAGTTTGAAGATTTGGCAACTTTGGTCCCTCTACTTTGGAAGACTTGTCATATTATACCCTTGTGAACACTTTATTTACACACTGGGTCCCTAATATTTCAAGTATTTACATTATTGGCCCTTGGAATGAAGTCAAATTGCATCAAAGGTCCTTGTTATAAAGTTTGTGCCATTTTCAGCAAGATGAGCAAAGTTGTTTACAAAGGAAAGGGGTTTTGGCTGTTTAAAATGGGAAGTAGCAAGTTATTAAGAATGGGAGGACTTAAAATGACCAGACAACAAAACCTTATTCCACCTATCATCACTGGCCACGTCACCCACTACACTCCTTCCACCACTTACATCCCTACACCTCACCACAGCCTCCACATCACCAACACCACGTCACCCCTGATTATTAAAACTTATTTAACTTTTCAAATCCGGTTTTTAATAATAAAATTAGGGGGAAAACATTTCCTGTTCACCCATCTTCCCCTAATTCTCCCTAATCACCCAACAAGAACCCTAATTTCTACTTAATCCAAATCAAAGGGGTATTGTTCTATTACTTCCAGATCATAAATTAACCTTAACCAAAACCCAACCCCACCTTTTATTCATCCACCCGTGACCCCATGTACCCCATCTAAAGGTCCCCTGACCCATCACCATCCACAAAACCCCAAAAAAAACAGCATATCAACGTTCACATTTGATTCCTTTCTCCCAAAGGAACTTTCAAGGGCCTAGATTGGTCTTTCCAACCTGGCAATCACATGGTATTGATCAAGACCTTTGACCAACTTTTGATCCAAGGGCATTACTGGAAAACCATCATCTAGGGTTTTAGCTTTATAATATTTTATTTATTGTATCTAGAATCGTCTATTAAGCACTATATAAGGAGCCAGCAGAATGTGCTTGAGCCCTTGTTCCAGATTTTATATCTCCTTGTAATTTTTTAAATTGAATATTGATATTGTAGTTTTTAGTGAAATACAAGTCTTAGGAAAGACGAGTATAAATGCGGTAAGTATTAATCGACACGATTTAGGAAAACCGTGAAGACGAATAAATTCCAAGTTCGTTCTCGAAGGAGGTGTGTGTATTAATGTGCCAAAATATAAAATAACAATGTTTGGATTAGTGACGTTTTTGGTTTAGAAGGAGAAAAATTAAAGACGAGCTACGACTACGATTTAAACTACGACGTTGACGTAAAACGCGAACGTAAATACGAAAAACGTGACGAAATCAAAAATTAAACCTAAAAATTAATTAAAAATTAAAACTAAGTCTTAAATAATATAAATAAGAATAAAAATCCAACAAATATATTTTAAAACCTTTTATTAATTTAATATTCAATTTTTAATGCTAATTAAAGCCCTAAAATCAAAAATAATTAACAAAATGTCCAAAATATAATTTTATTGAACTAATAAGTTACTTATATTATTTAAAGACTAAAAATTATTTTTCCTAAATTTATAAAACTATTTTTCTATTTTTAAATGACTAAAAACTATTTTTAAACTAAAATAATCATAAAAATAATAAAATAATGCCAAAATTAATTTGACAATTCTAAAAATCCTAAATTACACTAATTAACAGTAGAAAATTGAAAAAGTTTGAAAAAAGTAAAATTTTGCACTAAAAGACAAAACTGATTAATAATTAAACCCTAATTAAACTAATTTAATTATAAAAATTAATTAAAAAGTGAACAGTAATATCTTTTTAAACTAAAATTCTTAAATTACTTTTCTAAATCTAAGAAAAATTTTAAAACTAAAAAATACTGAATTTTACCACTAAAAGACAAAAATAGAATAATTAAAAGTAATTAAAAATGCAAAAAATATAAAATGAACAGTAATATAAAAACTAATTAAACAGAAAAATTAAGAATTAAAAAAGAAAAATAATGGAAAAAGAATGAAGTCCTAATTCCTAAAAAAGTTCACAAAAGACAAATTTTCAAGTTTCTGAAAGTGACATATACTCACTTTCTGTCTTTTAGCTAAGCAGGGGAAACACAAGTGCTAGTAGTGGGAACCTTGTTCCCACTGACTGAACAAAAAAACAGGTCTGTGGGGTTTTTGATCAATAACTTGAGCCTGGATTGGTTTTGATGGACAAGAGGGGCATCCCCACACTCATGGAAGTGTGGGGAGTCAGATTATGCACAAAAAAACACAACCACAATACAAATATCACATAAACATCCACAATTATAGTAACTGAATAACAGAAAGATATAGCAGGCTGTTTTGCTGATGTGTTATGCACAATTCCGAATTTCCAATGGCCAAATCTTGTTTAAAAGCTTATCAAATCATACTCAACCAATTAATACTCCTAACTTAACCCTAACCCTAACAGATTACAAAAATTGGTGGGCCAAATTTACCAAATCCAACAGTAAATGGCTACTGATTTTTAGGCAGATTTTTACCACAACTTGCAACAAGCAAACCTCCACTTCTACCTTAAACTTTAAGCACAAATATACCAAATTAAGTCAAATAAAGCATGTTCAAACAGGTTATAAACTAAGAACTTGTCAAACCCTAAGTCTAATAGACAGATCCAAACACCCCTTTATTTTGACTGAAATAGGATTTTACCAAGTTTTGCATACAATATTAAGCCAAGTCTGCTTAGTCTAACCTATACTAACATGAAGCATAAGAACAACACAAATCACACAAACTCATATAAAATACTCAGTTACTCAAGAGTTTCCACAAATCACAAATAACCAAAACTCAAAATCCTAACTATTGGGTTTAAGCCAAGTGTACCTAGCTGACGCCTTCAAAAGGAGGAATGAGAGATTGCTATTTAGTTTGTAGAGAAACCCTGCTGGTAGGTCTACAACAGACCCAGGGTGCACATGTCTTCAATATGAAAAAAAAATGGAATGGTAAGACTACTTGTTACTTGTTCCTGCACAGTCACCACAAACCAAGCAACAAACTCCAAGTTTGCATAAGCTTAATACCAAAAGCTGGTAAGGCTTATTGGCAAGAGCTTAATTAAACAGTAAGGGTAAAAAAAAGGACAAAAGATTTTGCTAAAATCTTTAAAAAATGATTTTGGAACCAATAAAAGTTTGACAAAAAGTTAACAAAAACCTGAAATCGCTATCTTGAATCCACTATCACTTCATCAAGATATTAATTTCATACTTTGGAAAAACCTTTTTCAAGAATTTTAAAAATACAAATTTTCTGAAAATATTTGCTAAATGGAAATTCTTTGAAACCTTAAACTAAATTACCATCAAGAAAATCATTAACCTACATAGACTAAACTATGGAACTCAGAAATGTAATATTTAAAAAAGTTCATTTTCATTAATAATTTTTAAAAGATACAAATTCTGGAACAAAGAAAAAGGGGTACAAGCCACCCCTTTTTATACTAGCTAGGAAGATTCTAGATACACTAAAATATAATAAAAACCCTAGTTCATAAACTTCCAGGAATGCCCTCAAGTTTGAATATGCTTCTTGGTCAAAATCTTGAATCTGTGACCTTTGTATCTTCATGTGGGTGTGCCAGGTTGTTAGACTTAATCTTGAACGTCTATTAAGCCTTTGGGGCCAAGGAGATTCATCCAGCCGTTGGTTTGGTCGGGTTTGGGAAAAAAAGGGGACAATGACGGGTCAGGGGACCAATGGGGAGTCACATGGGGTTGTCTGGTGAGGGGGGTTTAGGTTGGGATGGGGTTGTATAACTGTTAATCACTTTTTCTGGAAATGGGTAGAGTTTAATTTAGGGGATTAAGGATGGAGGTGATTAGGGTTCGTGGCTGGGATTAAGGGTGGTTTAGGATGGGATGATGCACAGTATTTGTTTCCCACTCAATTTTAATATTAAAAAACCGGTTTAAAATTTAGTTAATATAACTGAGTGAGTGGTTTGTGACGTGGAGGGTTTGATGAGGTGTGGAGTGTAGATTGGTTGATGGGGCTGAGGTGGCAAGGTGATAGGATGGGGGTAGTTTGCTTGTCTTGGCAAAAATAGTCCTTGGATTCTCAAAGTGTTGTCACTCAAGTTAAAACAGCCAACAAACCAATATCCTTTGTTATGCAAGTTTAATTTTTCCTACTTTTGCCACCAAACTTTTATCAAGAGTATTCCAAGGGCATTTTATGCATTTAATGCATACTTCAAGGGCTATATTGGTATTTTCTTGAAACTTAAGGACCAATCTTGTAATAATGGAGATTTACAAGGGTCAAAAGTGACAAGTCTTCAAAAGTTGAGGGACCATTCTTGCCAATTCTTCAAACTTCAAGGACTTGAATAGAAATTCATGATTCGGGCCCGGTTCTTTGTGCGGCTTCGTTTCCCGTGTTCGTTTTTGCTTGATTCCTTTGATCTTTTGGTGAATTCACGATATCCGTACCTGAAATACACAATGAACAAATACAAGCACATTTTTGGGTATTTTGATGATATTTTAAGCGTTTTAAGCCCGATTTGGACGATGAGACTATGTATAAATACAGTCTCATCACTCCCCCATACTAAACCATTGCCGTGTCCCCACGCAATGCTAGAATTAAGTATCGTATCACTTCCAAAATTCATTTTATGATGACTTTTATTGAAGACATAAACTCAAATAAACTACTACACGTGTTTTAGACATAATGTATTGTTTTCATCACGAGAAAGTGACTTTTGGGATCATAGAACAAGAACACGTGAATGCTTCGTTAGAAATAATTTCGCCGTCCTCGATTTTTACCCAATTCCATGCTAAGCGTTTAACGAGATCATTGTTATTATAAGTTAGCAACACGATCACATCTCATGAGTGTTAATTACGAACCTAAACTCCCTTATTCCTACTTGGTATCTCTTATGTTTTATTTTTTCTTAATGATCACGAGGATACATCATTGACTTATGCGTGAATAGAGATTAAGTCTAAAAATAGAAACTTAACAGTGTAACCAAAATCATTAAATTAATAATTCATCCCAATAGACAACGATGTCAAAAAATTAAGTCAACAAGAAGGATCGATAAACACGGTTTTATAACGGTTTTGAACATGAGACTTATTACCAAGACTTTTATACGCCCCCTAACGGAAGGGCCTTATTATCTTTGGTTTACCTCCATCTTTTATTCAACTTCGCCATGAAGCTTTTATTATGACTTCGGTCTTGCCTTGCCTTTTATTATCCGCCTCATCGGTGGTTTTATTAGCCAAAGACGTATATCCTCACGCTAAAGCGAATTTTGGATCTTTAAAGCTTCGAAGATTAAGGCTTGATTCACTTTCAATTTGGGCATAGATTTTTCGGCCTTGTGAGCTTCAAATTTTTGCTTAATTTAGGTGAGCACTTGAAATCTTATTATTAGGTGAAGCTTTCGATTATTCGGGTGCCAATACTTCAAAACCGTGACGCTGGCGATACCTTAATGTTTTCCCAATTTAATTACATGGAAGCTACCAAAACAAATTAGAAACCAACAATAGTGACTAAACCGCCAAATCACTATTTATTAACAATTTATTATGCAAAAGCGTTGGGAGAATAAGCTAATAATTACTACACATAAGATCGTGACGATTAACAGACTTATAAATAACTCTATCATTTCTCGTCCTCATTTAAGAGACTTAGCCTAAAAAGTTAAGGAATCGAAGCTAAGTGCTCAACACGCACGGTCGAGTCAAAAATTACTCTCGTTCTCACCATCGGAAAACCTACATTCGTGTCTTAAACACTTATGAATAATAAGAAAAATTTTAAAATTTGGCCATTTTTAGCCTTATTTTGCATAAAGACGATAACAAAAAGATGAATATTGGATTGCGTGTTGACGTAAGCAAGGTGAAGTATCTACTCACCCCCCCATACTAAAACTAAACATTGTCCTCAATGTTTCGAGTCTAGGGGTGTAAACACCCCCATACTAGAGACGAAGTCGAATGCTTAATCTCGAGCATGGAAAGGGTAAACGAATAACCTAAAAGCCGTTTATGAATTATGCTAATAAGATAAACGTTAGAACATAAAAGGATATCATCGGATATCGGAATCTCCAAAGGCAACGATCGAAGCTCGAGTAATCCGTAAAACGAACACGAGAGGCTTCAATGGTGTCGATGAACCTGATAAATCACAATCACAAACAGCCACGAAACAAAGGTTGGAAGAGCACAAGTCCCCTCACATTACACTAATTAGAAAAATAAAACGAAAATGATAAAAAGGATAGGCATGAGATTCCCCCACGAGGCACCTCGTTTTTGATAACCGAGTCAAGAGCTCGACTCGAATCCCCATAAATGTGATCATTTAGGGATTATCATGGGATGGTCAACAAACGTGGGTCTTACATGTAAACAAGGCCCAAAGAAACCGATAATAAAGGCAAAGCATTTATACCGGGGTGAAAGATCGTATCCTCACATTTGGTGGAAAATGATAAAGGCAAAGCTGGAGGATACGTTTTGTAAGGAAGAAAACTCCTTACTACGTACTCGAAGTACGTGTAGTCATGAGAACCGAGAGGGTGGGTAGGATTACTTTGAGATGAAGGAAAATTTGAAAGAGAATCAATAAAAATGGGGGTCTCAAAGTCTCCTCCCGGTTTAAAGGCAAAGGCCTCATTAAAATCCTCATTCTCATCGAGAGGCGGTCCATCGGTGAACCCCTCGAGAATGGAGGCATCACAAGTCAAAAGAGAAGGCTCATCCAAATGAGACTTAGGGAGGGTGACTAGTAAATCCGGCTCATCAAGTTTTGGATCCTTAGAATCCTCACTCTCGATGTCCTCGAACGTCTCATCAAAGAGAGGATTTACGTCACCAAAAACGAACTCGTCATTAAATTCAAAAAGGGAATTCGAGTAGATTTTAAATTCGTCGACACGAACTTCCTCATTGAGTAGTGACTCGTCATCACTAGTGGAAAAATCATCATCGAAAAGCGGGTTCGAAAAAGTCAATGATTCTCTACCCGAAGTGTCGTTGGGAGAGACATCATCACATGAAATCGTATCATACTCACTATCGTAATTTGCCTCGTTAGAATCTTCGTGTAAAAATTCATCGAGAGCAAAATCACTTAACTCCTTATCGAAGACAACCGTAGGCTCACTTTGGATTGGAATAAGGATCTCAACACTAGGATTAGTGCTAAGATTCTTCTCCCCCATACTTAGAGAGGCATCGGGTTTCGTTGGGAGCGTGAGAGTTATGGTTTCACAAGACGAGTTGAGATTAAAAATGTCGCAATCGTCGTCGTCATCATAAATAGGAGGCGTGAGATCACATCTAGCTAGATGCTCCTCTCTTTCTAGTTCTTGTTTTTTATGACGAATATCGATGCTTAAACCATTGTAATCTTGTAAAAGTTGTTTAGTATTAATCTCACACTCTCTTTTAAACTCGTCACTTATTTCTTCTCTACGATATCTCCTAATGCCGAGTTCATTAGAGATATCGTTTTTTTCTTGATTGATTCGTCGTTTCTCCTCTTCCATATCTTTGATCCTTTCTTCGATCACTTCGACGGTTTAAAGTTCCTTTTTCTCCATAATTTGTTGAAAAAGCAATTTAATTTCTTCAAATCCCTTGTCGACGCGACTTGCACCGAGATCATCATCGAAAGAATTTTGTGGAGGTGATTGGTCAAAACAGGAGAATTGATTGTCGAAAGACGTATTGTAGTTCATCGGTTGACAATCGCACCCATAATGAGGTGCATTTCCACAAGACTCGCATGAATACGACGATGGATATTGCGATGATTGGTCAAAGAAATTAGGATTCGGTGTGGGGTCATTATAATTCGTACAACAAAATCCGAAGTCGTGCTCCAAACCGCAAAAATCACACGAATAAGACGAAGGCGGTTGTGGAGTTTGGTCATAGGATTGAAATCCGTAACCATGGTCGTTTTGAGGAGAGTTGTATATATACCCCTCCCTTCCTCCATAAATCTCGCAATTGAAGCAATTACCACCGTCGGGCGGACCTCCACAATAGGGACAAGAGTAATATCCCTCGTTGGACATGACGAAACGCGAATGGTGTTACGAGAATTAAACACTAGAGGGTTAGAGAAAGAATTAATTGATTAGGGGTAAGAAGAATATTTTTCATTTTTGATTGTTTTTTAATTTTTTTGTATTTTTGAATGTATTACGTAGACACAAATCTACAAATCTCTCCTCGAATCGACTTTTTCGATTAAAGGAGCCTCAAGGAATGAAAACGATCACGTGGAGTGAACGCCTTCGATGACTTTAGAACGTTGGTGGAACACCAAAACGTTCAAGAGGGTTTAATCTTGAAAACACAAGCAAATATAATATACGTAGATAATACTTGGGTGGCAAACCCTCGATTAGCCCTCTTTCTCAAAACACGCACAAGCAAGCGGAGGAAACGAGGCGGCACGAAGCACTTAAGAGCCTTTTTCCCTTAGGTCGTGAAATACAACCGCCTTATACCCACCTTATAGTTTGTGTTAATTGAAATTAAGCCTCACGAAAGTATTTATCTATTTTGCCTTTAAACTTTTGCTTTGGATTCGAATACAATGATCGAGTGATGAAATCCCGAATCAAGGTTGCGTTTTCACGCTTTTGGAGTACTTGTATATTTATTGTTCTTACGTAAATACAATATATTAATAATATATTCAAAAAAAAAAACGAAAACCAATATATCTACAATATAGTAAAAGATTGTTGTGTGTTTAATTTAGGAAAACTAAACACGATTTATTTGGATATTATAATATAATAGATAAAAATAACAAAAATGAGTATATACGTTTATGTACGCTTTCCAAAAATGAAAAGCAAAAACGCACTACTCACACAAACACGATACTAATAATAATGGCACACTAAACACCTCCCCGGCAGCGGTGCCAAAATGATGTAGTAGTTTTTAGTGAAATACAAGTCTTAGGAAAGACGAGTATAAATGCGGTAAGTATTAATCGACACGATTTAGGAAAACCGTGAAGACGAATAAATTCCAAGTTCGTTCTCGAAGGAGGTGTGTGTATTAATGTGCCAAAATATAAAATAACAATGTTTGGATTAGTGACGTTTTTGGCTTAGAAAAAGAAAAATTAAAGACGAGCTACGACTACGATTTAAATTACGACGTTGACGTAAAACGCGAACGTAAATACGAAAAACGTGACGAAATAAAAAATTAAACCTAAAAATTAATTAAAAATTAAAACTAAGTCTTAAATAATATAAATAAGAATAAAAATCCAACAAATATATTTTAAAACCTTTTATTAATTTAATATTCAATTTTTAATGCTAATTAAAGCCCTAAAATCAAATATAATTAACAAAATGTCCAAAATATAATTTTATTGAACTAATAAGTTACTTATATTATTTAAAGACTAAAAAGTATTTTTCCTAAATTTTTAAAACTATTTTTTCAATTTTTAAATGACTAAAAACTATTTTTAAACTAAAATAATCATAAAAAATAATAAAATAATGCCAAAATTAATTTAACAATTCTAAAAATCCTAAATTACACTAATGAACAGTAGAAAATTGAAAAAGTTTGAAAAAAGTAAAATTTTGCACTAAAAGACAAAACTGATTAATAATTAAACCCTAATTAAACTAATTTAATTATAAAAATTAATTAAAAAGTGAATAGTAATATCTTTTTAAACTAAAATTCTTAAATAACTTTTCTAAATCTAAGAAAAATTTTAAAACTAAAAAATACTGAATTTTACCACTAAAAGACAAAAACAGAATAATTAAAAGTAATTAAAAATGCAAAAAATATAAAATGAACAGTAATATAAAAAATAATTAAACAGAAAAATTAAGAATTAAAAAAGAAAAGTAATGGAAAAAGAATGAAGTCCTAATTCCTAAAAAAGTTCACAAAAGACAAATTTGCAAGTTTCTGAAAGTGACATATACTCACTTTCTGTCTTTTATCTAAGCAGGGGAAACACAAGTACTAGCAGTGGGAACCTTGTTCCCACTGACTGAACAAAAAAACAGGTCTGTGGGGTTTTTGATCAATAACTTGAGCCTGGATTGGTTTTGTTGGACAAGAGGGGCACCCCCACACTCATGGAAGTGTGGGGAGTCAGATTATGCACAAAAAAACACAACCACAATACAAATATCACACAAACATCCACAATTATAGTAACTGAATAACAGAAAGATATAGCAGGCTGTTTTGCTGATGTGTTATGCACAATTCTGAATTTCCAATGGCCAAATCTTGTTTAAAAGCTTATCAAATCACACTCAACCAATTAATACTCCTAACTTAACCCTAACCCTAACAGATTACAAAAATTGGTGGGCCAAATTTACTAAATCCAACAGTAAATGGCAACTGATTTTTAGGCAGATTTTTACCACAACTTGCAACAAGCAAACCTCCACTTCTACCTTAAACTTTAAGCACAAATATACCAAATTAAGTCAAATAAAGCATGTTCAAACAGGTTATATACTAAGAACTTGTCAACCCCTAAGTCTAATAGACAGATCCAAACACCCCTTTATTTTGACTGAAATAGGATTTTACCAAGTTTTGCATACAATATTAAGCCAAGTCTGCTTAGTCTAACCTATACTAACATGAAGCATAAGAACAACACAAATCACACAAACTCATATAAAATACTCAGTTACTCAAGAGTTTCCACAAATCACAAATAACCAAAACTCAAAATCCTAACTTTTGGGTTCAAGCCAAGTGTACCTAGCTGACGCCTTGAAAAGGAGGAATGAGAGATTGCTATTTAGTTTGTAGAGAAACCCTGCTGGTACGCCTTCAAAAGGACAAAAGATTTTGCTAAAATCTTTAAAAAATGATTTTGGAACCAATAAAATTTTGACAAAAAGTTAACAAAAACCTGAAATCACTATCTTGAATCCACTATCACTTCATCAAGATATTAATTTCATACTTTGGAAAAACCTTTTTCAAGAATTTTAAAAATACAAATTTTCTGAAAATCTTTGCTAAATGGAAATTCTTTGAAACCTTAAACTAAATTACCATCAAGAAAATCATTAACCTACATAGACTAAACTATGGAACTCAGAAATGTAATATTTAAAAAAGTTCATTTTCATTAATAATTTTTAAAAGATACAAATTCTGGAACAAAGAAAAAGGGGTACAAGCCACCCCTTTTTATACTAGCTAGGAAGATTCTAGATACACTAAAATATAATAAAAACCCTAGTTCATAAACTTCCGGGAATTCCCTCAAGTTTGAATATGCTTCTTGGTCAAAATCTTGAATCCGTGACCTTTGTATCTTCATGTGGGTGTGCCAGGCTGTTAGACTTAATCTTGAACGTCTATTAAGCCTTTGGGGCCAAGGAGATTCATCCAGCCATTGGTTTGGTCGGGTTTGGGAAAAAGGGGGACAATGACGGGTCAGGGGACCAATGGGGAGTCGCATGGGGTTGTCTGGTGAGGGGGGTTTAGGTTGGGATGGGGTTGTATAACTGTTAATCACTTTTCTGGAAATGGGTAGAGTTTAATTTAGGGGATTAAGGATGGAGGTGATTAGGGTTCGTGGCTGGGATTAGGGGTGGTTTAGGATGGGATGATGCACAGTATTTGTTTCCCACTCAATTTTAATATTAAAAAACCGGTTTAAAATTTAGTTAATATAACTGAGTGAGTGGTTTGTGACGTGGAGGGTTTGATGAGGTGTGGAGTGTAGATTGGTTGGTGGGGCTGAGGTGGCAAGGTGATAGGCTGGGGGTAGTTTGCTTGTCTTGGCAAAAATAGTCCTTGGATTCTCAAAGTGTTGTCACTCAAGTTAAACAGCCAACAAACCAATATCCTTTGTTATGCAAGTTTAATTTTTCCTACTTTTGCCACCAAACTTTTATCAAGAGTATTCCAAGGGCATTTTATGCATTTAATGCATACTTCAAGGGATATACTGGTATTTTCTTGAAACTTAAGGACCAATCTTGTAATAATGGAGATTTACAAGGGTCAAAAGTGACAAGTCTTCAAAAGTTGAGGGATCATTCTTGCCAATTCTTCAAACTTCAAGGACTTGAATAGAAATTCATGATTCGGGCCCGGTTCTTTGTGCGGCTTCGTTTCCCGTGTTCGTTTTTGCTTAATTCCTTTGATCTTTTGGTGAATTCACGATATCCGTACCTGAAATACACAATGAACAAATACAAGCACATTTTTGGGTATTTTGATGATATTTTAAGCGTTTTAAGCCCGATTTGGACGATGAGACTATGTATAAATACAGTCTTATCAAATATTTAAAGTAATTTTTAACATTCCATTTGAGATATATATCTGAGTTCCCATTTTATTGCTTTGTTAGTTTAATGTGTTTCATTATTTTACAAAATAGTTAAGTTATTAAAAGTTTTCATATTTCAAATTTTTCAGAAAATCGTGTTTGCTTTTAGGTTCTTTGAAAAAGCCTTACAAGCTGGAATCTATCTTTCACATAAAGTGAAAGTGGAGTGTGAAGGAGTTTTCAGTCTGTGCTTAAGCTTTCATCAAGAATCTTTCAAATTCAAAAGTTTTTTTTTTAGAATTGGATTTTTCAAAAATTTGTTTATTGCTCTTGATCACTTACTGCTCACATAAGCTATCTAATAAGCTGCCTGACAACAGCTTATTAGCCTCTTATGTGAGCTTGATTTGTTCTCTTGGTTTGATTTGTGAGTTGTGCAGGTTCAAAAGACTAAACCACTCCCATCACTCCTTGCATTTATTTCAGTATTGAAGATATAAACACCCTGGTTCAGTTGTTGAACCCCAACAGGGTTTCTCTACTCTTTCATAAGAAGTCCAACTTCCACTTGTTGAAGGCATCAGCCAACCAAGGTGAGGCTTGAACCCATCAGTAGACTTTGGTCTTTCTTTTGAATTTTGGATTTTGTGTTAAGTGTTGAATGCCTGTTTTTAGGATTAGTTCATGTTTGTTTAAGGTTAGGATATATGTTGGCTGCATGCTGTTCAAATTTGAATAGATTGGTTAGGATTTGCTTGGTTAAATTTAGTTCACAGCTTGTAAAGGGGTGTTTGGATCTGCTTGTTAGGTCAAGTATTTGACCAGTAATTGTCTTTATTATGATCTTCACAAACTCTTATAGGTTGGTTGCGGGTTAAAGTACCATTTGTTTCATGTTTTGGTAGGAAGAAAATAGGATTGTATGCTTAAAATTTGGTAGATATAGTCTAAATTCAGTAAGTCTCTTTAATTGCCATGTTTTAGTAATTTAGGCTATATATTCTTGCTCATTGTTAAGTAATAGGGTATTCTAGGGTTTTAGATCAATTGTATGTGATTTGGTTGGGTTGTATGCAAGAATTTGGCATCTAAAATTCATTTTCTTACCATTTGCATCAGCAAATAGTCCCCAAACCATTTTTCTGTATTACAGTAACTGTTTAGGGCAAAGTGTGTGTGATTTTGTGTTGTTAGTTGTGGTTTTTCTTGTTTGAATAGACTCCCTACACTCCACTGAGTGTAGGGGTGCCCCATTGTCCAACTAAAATCAACCACAAGAGCTCTCCTAAGCTCCAAAAGCACCAGACCCGTTTTTTGTTCAGTAGTGGGAACAAGGTTCCCACTGCTAGCATTTGTGTTTCCCCTGCTTAGCTAAAATACAGAAAGTGGGCAAGTGTCACCATCAGAGTTCTTAATTTTTTGTCTTTAGTGAAGAAAAATAGGAGTTAGGATTTGAAACTTTTTTCTATATTTTTCTTATTTTAATCTTGATTTTTCTGATTAATTAGTTTTTATTCTACTGTTCATTTGATAATTTTTGGATTTTATTGCATTTTTAATTAACTTTTAATTAGGTTGTTTTTGTCTTTTAGTGTAGAAAATCAGTATTTTTCAGTTTTAAAAATTTTCTTATATTTAGAAAAGTATTTTAAGATTTTTAGTTTAAAAGTTTTTCACTGTTCACTTTTTAATTATTTTTTATAATTAATTTAAGTTAATTAGGGTTTTAATATTAAACTATTTTGTCTTTTAGTGAAAAATTTTACATTTTTCAAACTTTTTCAATTTTCTACTGTTCATTAGGGTAATTTAGGATTTTTAAAATTGTTAAATTAATTTTGGCATTATTTTATTATTTTTTATGATTATTTTAGTTTAAAAATAGTTTTTAGTCATTTAAAAATAGAAAAATAGTTTTTAAAATTTAGGAAAAATACTTTTTAGTCTTTAAATAATATAAGTGACTTATTAGTTCAATAAAATAATATTTTGGACATTTTGTTAATTATATTTAAATTTAGGGCTTTAATTAGCTTTTAAAATTGAATATTTAATTAATAAAAGGTTTTAAAATATATTTGTTGGATTTTTATTCTTATTTATATTATTTAAGACTTAGTTTTAACTTTTAATTAATTTTTAGGTTTTATTTTTAATTTTGTCGCGTTTTACGTATTTACGTTCGCGTTTTACGTCAACGTCGTAGTTTAAATCGTAGTCGTAGCTCGTCTTTAATTTTTCTCTTCTCAACCAAAAACGTCACTAATCCAAACATTGTTATTTTATATTTTGGCACATTAATACACACACCTCCTTCGAGAACGAACCCGCATTTATTCGGTTTTACGTTTTTCCTAAAGCGTATAACTTAATACTTGCCACTCATACGCGTTTTTCCTAAAACGTGTACGAAAACTACAACATCAACCCTGCGCGCTAAACAGACACCGTTAGGCTTACCGTGGGTTTGTGACCCACGATTAGACTCCGGCGTGAGAGTAAGTAATCGATTTAAGTATGTAGTGTTCAGGATATTATGTGTATCGTACCTTTGTGGAACCTATGGGGTTCCTTTTATACCCGAGAGAGTCCTGGCTCGGCTCTCCTACTTTTGCGGCCAAAGGAAGAGATAATGACACAAAATAGTTTGATCCTTATCGCATAACCAAGTAAAGTGTATATCTATTCCCTTTAGACGAATATATCTATATGATAGATTATATTCTTGTCTGATCATGTCGCGCTGCGACAAGGACCTGGCTAAGTAGTCAGTTGTATGTGCGACAACAGCTTACCGGGCCTCCTGGGTTGCGCGCTCGCTTCACACAAGCATTCAATCCATTCCTGATGGATGTGGGTAGTACCCGTGACTCGGACTATCCAAACCGACTAGGGACTATACGTCATCAACAATTTTGTTTTTAATTTTGCAATTGACTACTAGTCCCTTGATTCCCATTGTTGTAATTGTTACCCTTGTAATTGTTCCTTTGATTTCCTTGGTAACCACCTTGATTGTTGCGATAATTGTTAGCATTTTGATTTGGTGGAAAACCCGGTGGATTCGTTTGATTAGTGCGGGTAACTTGACCGTTTTGGTTATAACTTCTCGTGGCCGCGTAGGCACTCGAAATGTTACCGGTGACGGTAATGCACTCGGAGAAATCATGAGCTCCACCACAATAAACACAAGAAACCTCATTCGCAATAGCCGTAGCGGGAGTGGGTTGTTCACCAACTTTAAACTCTATCAATAGTCCCTTAAGCTTATCAAAAATCTTGTTTTCCAAATTAGCCTCTATTTGGCAAGCATCAATGGTATGTGAAAATGAAGGCGAAGACGAAGCCTTGTTAACACTCGGTGTGCTACGAGGGCTATAAACCTTGGACCTATTCTCAATGATCAACAATGCTTCCTCAACTGTTTTACACAAAAAATTACCACCCGCGGCGGCATTGAGATAATCTCGTTCATGATCGTTCAGTCCATTGTAAAACGTGTCGATTTGATGTAAGTCGGAAAACCGTGATGAGGACCTTCATGCAACATTTCCTTAAACCTATTCCAAGCCGTTGAAAAACTCTCATTATATTCTTGTGAAAACTTTGAAATCTCGTTTTTCAAATGCGTAGTCTTAGAGGGCGGGAAAAACTGGTTCAAGAACTTTGAAACGAGATCCTTCCACGTCAATATAGAATTGGGTGGCTCTTTCTCTAACCAAATTTTAGCAGGCCCTGCTAAGGAATACGGAAAAAGCATCATCTTAATCACGTCATTCGAGACGTCCTTAAACTTGAAGTCGCCGTAAGACGATTGAAATGGCGAATGTGGTTATGAGGGTTGTCCTTTTCGTCACCATGAAACTTGTTGTTTTGGATCATGGACAATAAACTTGTCTTAGCCTCAAAATTCTCCGCAAGGATAGCGAGAATCACAATCGCTTCTCCATAACCCTCGGTGGGTGCTTGAAGCAACTCTATCATAGTACGATTAGCCATGGTGACTTCTTGTTCTACAATGGGTTCATCAATGGGAGATTTTTAACTAGAAGGGGTTTGTGTTCCTTCCTTTCGGTTTCGACGTTTACGTGCATGTTTTGCATGGTTACGAGTTTGCATAAACGTCACGTACAACGTGGGGATGACCAAAGAAGATTCTTTTTGGTGTTTTTACTTTTTCCTTTTTTTTTTGTACTTTTGACTGTTTTTAACTTTTTTGGGATTTTTCTCGTGAAATACATAGACACAAATCTACAAATCTCTCCTCGAATTGATTTCTCGATTAAAAGAGCCTCAAGGAATGAAAACGATCACGTTGAGTGAACGCCTTCGATGACTTTAGAACGTTGGTGGAACACCAAAACGTTTAAGAGGGTTTAATCTTAGAAACCAAGCAAATATATATGATACGTAGATAATACTTTGGTCGGAAAACCCTCGATTAGCCCTTTTTCTCTTAACACGCACAAGCAAGCGAGGGAAACGAGGCGGCGCGAAGCACTTAAGAGCCTTTTTCCCTTAGGTCGTGAAATACAACCGCCTTATACCCACCTTATAGTTTGTGTTAATTAAAATCAAGCTTCTCGAAAGTAATTATCTATTTTGCCTTTTTCTTTTGCTTTACATTCGAATACAATAATTGAGTGATGAAATCCCAATTAAGGTTGCGTTTTCACGCTTTTGGAGTATTGTGGATTTATTATGATACGTAATACAATACAGTAATAATATTCATAAAAACAACGAAAACCGATAATACGTATTATTAGAGTGCTAATCACACAATTACTATTTATGGCTAATATCAAAAACAAAACTGTTCAAACTTAACACAACACGCCTCCCCGACAGTGGCGCCAAAATGATTGTAGTATAAATGCACTTGTTTAGGAAAACAAAGTAAAAGCGGTAAGTATTAAGCGTACGTTTAGGAAAACGTAAACACTTATGACCCTTTTGTGAGTTCGTTCTCGAGGAGGATTAATGTGCGTGTTAAACTTGGTGGTATTTGAGATTAATATTAAGAAAGAAAAGAGGAAAGGAAAATGATGACGGTTACGATTAAAAATTAAACTACGACGAATGATAAGACGTAAAACGTAAAAACTTGACGAAATTTAAAAATTACTCTAAAAATTCCTAGAAAATCACAATAAATTCCTAAAAATTCAATTAGAGTATACAAATAATCAAAACTTTTTCAAACCTTTTATTTAATTAATGATTAATTTTTTAATGCTAATTAAAGCCCTAAAAATCAATTAAATTTATAAAAAGCCCAAATAAATATTTTTCAATTTGTATACCTCCAAAATAATTTAATTAAACTAAAAAGTATTTTAGTAAAATTTGAAACCAATTAAAACTTTTTAAAATGATTGAAAACTAAAAATAAATATTAAAATAATATTAAAAATTCAAAATTTATAAAAAATTCTAACAAATTGCAAACTAAATACCCCTATTGGGCCTCCAAATGGGCCTCCAAATGAAATGAAAGTGAAATGACCAGAAATACCCCTATTGGGCCTCCAAATGGACCAAAATTAAAAACAGTGCAAGTTAAATGGGCTTTTTGGCCCAATAAGACAAAAATCAACCAAATAAGCCCAAAATTTCTAGTCTAGCTTAAAATTGGATTTTAAACAAAAAACTCTAAAGGCCCAAAAGCTGAAAGTGAGCTTATCACAGCTTATCAAACACTCAGCTTATTCTTAATGGGTTTTTTGGCCCATTACGCCATAAGCTAATGCTATAAGCTGAAATTTCACACACATCCTTCTCTTGTGCTTATAAAGCTGTTTGTAAAAAGAAATTTCAAGTAAGCTCAATAAATAAGCTTGAAAGAAGCAAAAGCTCTCTACACAAACCGATAAAATAGTTTTTTTCGAGTTCTAGACTGATTCAAGAGCTGATTCAAGTTGCAAAACGTTTGAAATGACTTAATTAAGATAAATAATCAAAAATATTTTCAATAAGCACAATTAAGAAGCTGAAATGATAAATAAGCACTTTATGAAAAAGACAAAAGACTTTGTTTTCTAGTAAAATGCTAAAGCCAAAAGCTGTAAATTACAAGACTAGCTTATAAGATGAAAATATTAAGATCTAACACAAAAATAAAGTTGTTGCATAGAGAAATAAGCTAGAAATGCTTACTGATAAGCTGAACACAAATTATAACTGTCAGTGGCAAGAAGCAATGGGAAAGGAGTTCCCACTGATTGAAATGAAAATCTTGTTTTGAGCCTGTTTTAATGGGTATTCTTGGACAATAATGGCACCCCTACAACCAGTGAGTTGTAGGGAGTCAAGAACAAGCAAATAAACAACAATCCAACTAGCCAATTAGTATAGTTTAATCAAATAGTGCACAGAGATGAGAATAAGCTAGGTCTGATGATTAATCAGTTGTTTAAGCAAGATTAAGCCAATGAAACTTTACCAAATGCATACAAAAGCAATAATTAACTTAATCAAGCACAATTAAACAGGTTACATGCATTGGTACATGAATTAGATCTAGTATTAAGCCTAAGTGAGTTACTGATGAACTTGGTAAACAGAAAAAGCAGCTTGCTGATGCACTTGACCAAATATTGAACTTCAAAAGATCAAAATAGGTTAACAGGTTGCACAATCTCAAATTTATCACTTATCAATCCTAGTTAAGCATGACATCTAGGTTGTGATCAAATTTCAACTCACAATCACCTAAAACACACTAGTTCTTAGCCATGATTCAGATTAAGGTTTTAAAACTCAAGATATGCAGATTTTTATGTCTTATCTTCACAAAACGAGTACCAAACACAATATGACCTTAAAAACCTACTTAGTTTCTATCAAAACTTTAAACAGCATGCAATCCCAAACACCCTTTCAAACTTGAACTCAGATTTTTTAACAAAGCTAAAACGTTTTAAATAACAAAAAACTTTGTAAGATCACTCAAAACATACATGAAACGTGAAAGCAACAGAGATTCATCAACAATTCCTAACATAGCATGAAACATAAGCAAACCAAATAAAGTTCATAAACTTTGAAAGAAAATGGATTTTTGAGCAAAACCTCAGAGACATACATCCATGCCCCCGTTTGTTTGAGCTTATGTGATGGCTAAACAATCACAAGCTTCTACTAAACCACCCTGCTAAGATTGAACAAACCAGAGTATGGCCTTATCCTTGGTGACTTTTTAGGCAATCCCACAAGATTTGCAGCCCACACTTATGTACCCACTACACCCAGATTTCTTCAATCTTGGTGCTATGGTCATCCATATGCATCAACTACAAAGCAAGGGCCCCTTTTCTTTCAACCAAAGACTTAGCAAAGATTAAAACAGAACTTACAGAAACCAAAATGAAACACTAAAAACTTTTTGAAGCAAACTTAAATAAACAGATTTAGAAAGCAAGTAACTTAAACAAACACAAACAATAATTGGGACTTGGTTTTCTTGTCATAAAAACAATACTTACTTTTCATTCACTAGAAAAAGCAAATTTACAAGTTTGTGACCAAAATATGAAAAACCAAGAACAAGAGTAAAAGTAAAGCCCTAAACCCTTTATATAGAGGGTATACAAGTTCTAGAATGCTAAAAAGGAACTAAAACCCTAATTCTTGAAATTCCTTGAATGCCCTTGGGAGTTTGAATATGTTTGACTGATCTTGGTGCAACATGTAACGCCAGTTGTTGTGAAATGATCTTGGGCGTTTATCTTGAGCTTGGGATGAAAGAAACTTTGTGAGGCGTTGATTCTCTGGCCATTCTTGTCTTCTTCCCAAAAGTTGTAGCAGGGGAGGGTCCATGTGACAATATGGGTGAGGTGGCAGCAAAGTAGTGGGTGGGGCTTTGTTTTGGTTAAGGTTAATTATCATTCTGGAGCTAATTAGCTTAAACCCCTTTGGTTTGAATGGATAATTATAGTTAGGGTTTATGTGTTCTTAGCTTGTGAATAGTGGGGAGTTTAATCTAATTAGGGGTTTAAATATGTGTTAGGCGCCAAATTTAAAAACTTAACTAATTAATTCGTTAAGAACGGTAGTGGGGTGTGAGGTGGATGAAAGGTGAGTTGTGATTGGTTGAGAAAGATAGTGGGGTGAGGTGTCGTGTTGTGGTTGGTCTAGGTTAGTTTGTTTGTCTCCCAGCTTTGGCCCCTCACTTTCCAACTTTGTTTCATTTGAAGTTTTTAGCAACTTAAACTCAAATCCTTTGTTAATAAAGTTTTTGTTTTTGCATTTTGACCACAAAAACTTTCCCAAGGTATGTTAAAGGACTTGATTTGTAATTTCTTGATTTTTGAAGGGATATTCTTGACATGTCTTCATACTTTAACGTCTTCACTTGTATCTTTGACTTTATGGAAGACTAAAAGTGACAAGTCTTCAATTTGTAGGGACCAATCTTACCAATTCTTCAAAGTTAAGGGTCCTTTTTTGGAAATTTGACAAACTTTAGGGACCAGACTTGTAATTATGAATATACAAGGATATAAAGTGTCAATTCTTCAATGATGAAGGACCCTTCTTGTACAATCTTCAACTCTTCAAGGACTTTTCTTAGAAATTAAACACTTGGGTCCGGTTTATTGTGCGACTTCTTTTCCCGTGTTCGTTTTTGATTGATTTATGTGATCTTTTGTCATTTTCTCGATATTCGTACCTAAAATACACATTGAACAAACACAAGCATATAGTTGGCACTTTTATGATATTTTTACCATTTTAAGCCCGTTTTAGACTATGAGACTATGTATAAAAGCAGTCTCATCAGGAACCTCAGTAGTCGTGTCATAAATGATAACTAGAAAATCTTTACAGCCATGGGCTAATAAAACACGTGCTTATGAAGCAGAAAATTTTGTACAGATTTTCCTGATGGAAAACCATGTGGATGTATTCAGGATCCTGAACTTTATTGTACATAATGTACATAATCTGATATAAATGGTGAACATTCGTAGCATGTTGTGCTGTTCATAGTCCATAATCAAAATCACATTTAACTCGCATCTGTCCGAGGTAAGTGCGTTAGCAGATTGGATCTTATCATTAGACTGAAGGAAAAACCTTCGTATACATGGGTGATACGAATGGCGTCCTTTATGGTCATGGATATATGAAATACGAAATCAAGAAATGAAAGTGTCATGAAGCAAACAGGACAGATCTCACTGAATGTGTTTTGCCTGTCTCACATAGAACGAAGCCTATGTATCCAAACGCGAATAATACGCCAGTGATGGTACTGATATTCTTACGGCCTGATTAATACATGGCACAACAAAATGGATATACCCCTTGGAGGGTACCCTAAATTTCTTAGGGCTGTTTCAGAAAATGGACGTGAGTCATGTGTCTTGACTCGTGTCTTGAGAAATATGCGTATGACATGTGTCTTGATATATGTCTTGACATAGGTCTTGACATATGTCTTGATATATGTCTTGACATATGTCTTGACATATGTCTTGACATGTGTCTCGAGGTGTGAAACGAACAAAATAGAAAATCTTAGGTTATCATGCCAGAATTGGCGGATCGGTTGGACTGCTGACCCCCTTTGTATTTCTGATCACGTCCGTGACCGGTGTTCTGTTGTGATTGCTAGAATAATTGCTGTCACAGTAGTGGTTACTATCATCTTGTCTGTCAGTTCCATGATGGTCATTCTTATGACGGTGATTCATGTAACTATTCAGCTGAGTGGCCGGCTGGTACTAGTCCCTACTCATATGACTGAAAAGACAACTGAATAACGCGTGACATATAACTAAAAGGTAGGGACATGGATTGTGATGGAAATCGCCTGGTGGTGAAGCATCTTCTAATCAGGTCGCTTTGATCTAACGCTTTAGTCTTCGTCTTGTAGGATCTTCAGGTTGTAAACAGCATCATCATCTCGTAGCGTCTCCAAATAATCAGCAGCATCAACATTTAGTAACATTTCCAAGCTATGAGCTGCATCAGCATCTTTTAGAATATCAACAAGTGGAGTACGCATGAGATGATTTAGAATCGACTAGAGAATACTCATGGAGTATTGTAAGTGACATATACATGGATTACGGTACGTGTAATACACATGGGATACGGTACATGGAGTACACATGGAATGCGGTACATGGAGTACACATGGAATGCACATGAAATGATCGGTCTGGGTCGATCATCTGACATGATTTTAAAGGAAAATAATTGGTTAAACAGTTAGAAAACCGAACTGGAATGAGCATCATTATAGCCTAGCAACTCCAGCATAGACATCATTCTGGTTGCATAGAGAAAACGCTAAAAGTATGGTTAAACGAAATTCAACGATGATTTGCATGAAAGCATGATTAATGAAAACCAACCATGTTTATCATGAAAGCAGGATTAAATGAAATCCATCAATGTCTTGCATGAAATCATAATCAACATGATGAAAGCATAATCAACATTAGAGACGTAAGACATAATCAACATGAAGACGAAATTAACATGAAGAAACATGGAATAAAACTAACACGAAGAAGCATAAAACATAATCAGAATAAAAACAAAGTTAACCATGATAGTATGAAAACATACTTGACATAAAGATACATAGCAATTAATGAGGGGACATGAAAGAAATATAACTGTAATGAAATGGAATCTGAAAAATCACTGGTGTGGACGACCATAGGTCGGTTCACTAAATAAAACTAACATGTGTAAGGATGAAAGCCTATGGGTCGGTTCACCAAAACAAAATTGACATGGCAAGGGTGAACGCCTATGGGTCGGTTCACCAAAATAAAATTCGAATAAAAAGCACATGCGACTAAATATGGTCAGTCCTATACCAACCATTACTTAGTCAAAATACCTGCAACAATAATACATGAAAATAAATAAGTGAAACTCAACTGTCAAAACTTAACAGAAAACGTATGACCAAGTATGAACTACGGTGGTTCAGTCCATATTAGCCAAAGTTCTCAAGGAACATCATGAAATGACATGTAAGTAAGTATGGATGACGGTTGTTCAATCCATATTAGTAAAAAAAATTCCGAGGAAAACATAATGGTTAAAGCATCAAGGTGCTAAAAAATATCAATACGTAGAATAACAAGCGTCAGCTTAGGAAGCTCCTGGTGACTACCCACTAGTCACAGGTCGAGTTTTAGAGCCTACAGGTCTACACCTTGGCTCTGATACCATAAATGTAACACCCCATTTGTATAAATGGACCGTTACAGGATAATTATGGCGTGACATCAAAGCATACAAGGTAAATGTCCTAAAACATTACATGACCATAGGGATAACTGGAATCAAACATCGGCTCCCAAACATAAACTCATAAACAAAGCGTAAAGTAAATGAAATGCAAAAGAACGAAAACATAAAATAGCTTCCATCCTATGCACAACCTCTCCATGCTCTTGTCTGACCCTTGGGTACATGCTGTTTGGGGACATGAAAAGAGAAAACGGCTGAGCGATGCGCTCAGTGTGCGGATATATGACATAATATGGAATGGAATAAACATAAGTGACGACTGAAATGAAAGCATGACAATGAAAATGCAGCAAAATAATGTAAGTCCTGGAAAACCTGGTGACATGTAATAAACTGGTTTATTCCGAAAAGATTAGGTTTATATCATAAAAACTGTATTTTAAATGCCCAAGAGTCCATATAGGTCATGAATATAACAACATGCATAAATACATAGAGGGGTGATCTCGTCATGCAATTAGAGGGGTTGCCTCTAATTATAATAGTCTGGCCCACTCAGGTCTTTCACAATAAAATGATAGACGAAACTGCCATGAAACGACTTATTAGTCGATTTATTGATCACTATGGAATAGGATATACATCACATATCCTGGATCAAGTAAAGACTCTGGGTTTCCGACAAGCTACCGCCGCATCCATTTCATTAGGAATTGATGATCTTTTAACAATACCTTCTAAAAGATGATCAACTCCTTGTGAAGGATACAAGACACACACCACATTCACCATGAAAATCTTGTCTAAAAACATGTAACTAGGATGCACCCATTCGCCCCCACATGATAATAGTAATATAGGCCAAAATACTGTAAAGGAACGCTGCGAGCAATCACTCTCACCGCAAAAGAGTCATAACACCGGTGCCTCCAGTGCTATGGTTATGGAACCCCCATAACTAGGTGAAACTGGCATGCATGTATATAACTCAGACAATCTAAAATAATCATAACATATACTGATGTGTTTAAGACACTTAAACTATTGGGGAAAACAGATAGCATAGTAGACGGGAAAAACCTAATCTGCAAAGGCAGTTGTCCATACTGAAGGACGGAATATCCGTACCTTGTGTCCAGTAATGTGAACGAAGAAGACACGAAGAATCCTACTCCGACTCTATAAGTGCTATATAATAAAGAGGAACGTGTATGAGTAATATGACAATTTTGATATGTGTACTCGTTCGTTATCGGTATCTAATCGAATTGATCACGGTGTAGGGTGGACTTATCGTTTTTGGTAACTAAAAGAGGGAGCTTTTGATTATCTATTTCTACTCGTAAAATAGACGCTGAAATTATTGAACATAAATATAAAAACAAAAGAGAGAAATCTAACCTTGATTGGCGGGAAAAGAAAATGTAATCTGGAATGTAATTTCTACACCTTATCCTGAATATGAGTTCTAGACCTTATCTTGAATATGAGTTCTACACCTTATCCTGAATATGAGTTCTACACCTTATCCTGAATATGAGTTCTACACCTTATCCTGAATATGAGTTCTAGACCTTATCCTGAATATGATTTCTACACCTTATCCTGAATATGAGTTCTAGACCTTATCTTGAATATGAGTTCTACACCTTATCCTGAATATGAGTTCTACACCTTATCCTGAATATGATTTCTACACCTTATCCTGAATATGAGTTCTACACAAAAGTCGGAATATAACAAACAGTAAACAAGTCGGGATAAGGGTTTCATATAATTCGAGAAAAGATGTTTTTAAACATAAGTCGGAATAACAGGTACAAAGATTTAATTCGGAATGCTAGGGTTTTAAAAACCCGGATTACATAAAATAAGCTAAAATCTAAATAAGCACTTATCAAAACTTTAACCAAATAGATTTTTAGAAAAAGCAAATAAGCCACAACTTAAAAACTATGAAAATACTAAATAAGCAAAATACTTAAAATGAACTTTTTATAAAAATGTTAATCTACCAAATCAACTTATTAAAAAACTAGAAAAACATAAAAATAAGCAATAAGCACAATAATTTAAAAACATCAAACACACCAAATCAATAAGCACAATCTAATAAGCAAATCAATCACACAATCAACAAGATTAAGCCAACTACATGATTAATAAAGCAAAATAATAGATTATGATTAAGAAAGGTAGAATGAGAATTAACTAAAAAGCTTGATTAAATTGAAGATTAAGATCTAAAATTACAAGATTAAGATGAAAGATTAATAAACTTGAAAGAAAAGCTAGAGAGAGAAAGTAAAACACATACTCCTAATTACCTCTAAAAACTAAAAATAAAAACTACTCTCTTCCTAATGAAGATTAGGACACTGTCTATAGGGGAAGGGAGGGTGTTGTTTCTTTTCTTCTTTCTTCTTGTCTTCTCGTCTTTTAAATAACTCATCTTTCTCGACTTTGTCTCGGGATTAGTCGAATGATAAAATGAACTCGTCTTCTAATTTTCTTCTTTTAGTAGACTTGGTTCTTAGATTTCATTAAACTTCCATCTTTAGACTTTTTCTTCTATAAATCTTCATAATAGGCCTTTGACTTCCGTTCTTCTTGCACTCTTGATCTTTTGACTTCGTCTTTTATCTTTTTCTTCGATAAAAGCCCGTGAAAGCCCGTGTTTTTTTCCTTTTTCATATTTTTGTCCTAAAACACAATAAAAACACAAACCACGCATAATTCCGCCTTTTACGACATTAAATACACGTTTTGGTCTTGTTATTATTAGAAATAAGTGGTAAAAGGATAAGTGTTTTCACACTTATTAAATCCCCTACACTTGACCATTGCAATGCCCTCATGCAATGCATTAATTTCAAAGCACGGTTTACATTTTTCATCATAATTAACCCACCTTAGCCTTTATTAAATACTAAACACTAAGGAAACTAAAAAGATAGAAATATATACAAAATGCATGAAGGAAGAACAAGTAAAGAGATCGAAGACTTACATTAGGGCTTTGGTTTTCATGAATGTTTATCACCCTCAAGTTTCACGTTCCCCATACTAAGCTTAAAAACGAGATCATTGTTATTATAAGTTAGTAAAGCTAACACAAACTCACGTGACCCAGTTATTTACTTAGACTGTAAAACCCGCATGCTTTTACCATGAATAGTACCCTTATGATCGTACATACATGATTAGAACTTTCCTTTTATAGCACGTTTACGATTCACGAACAAGATTTACAAGTATTACGTACGTGATATATCACGATAAGTATTTAATACGTATTAAGACACGATAATTATTTCGATAATAATTATAATCACGAACATACGAACATGAAATCATGAACGTAAATATTCACGAGCTCAGTATTACGTATTTATGTATATTTATTACGATCATGAATAAATATAATAAAACACGAACGATAACTATTTAAATCATGTAAAAACGAACACGAGAACACACTTAATATTAGACACGAGAAAACTATGGGTTACCCTTGTGGGCCCCATCATACCCACGGCTAGAAAACAAGACAAGGGCCAAGCCCATTTTAATTTTCACTAAACAAGGAAAAAGGGAAAACTTATTTTCATAATAACAAAAATTAGAAAACAAGAAAAACCCTAATCTCTCTTTTGGTTCTCTCTTGGCCGCCGGGTATAGAACACACACAAGGGATGTTGGTTGATTTTGGTGATTGATTTCTCGCAAGGTTGTTAGTGTGTTCATCTTCCTTTGTTTCGCGTAATCGGTAAATCCTTAAACCCCTTTTTCTTTATGTTTTTTATTTAAATCAAGAACACATGAAATTATGAGTGATATTAAAACAAGTAAATACATGTTAATAAATCATGGGGGTAAAATTAATTAGGGTTTAAGGGGTGTTTGTTTTTTGCCGACGCATGGAACCGAGACCAAGGGGGTCTCGGCTTGCTTTTGTTTCACACCAACCGAGACCTCAAGGTCTTGGTGTGTGTTGTGTGTCTCGGCCGCAGGAACAAAGGGAACCCCGACCTCGGTCAGGGTGTGTTTTTTAGCTTGGTGGGTCTCGGCTAAGAACAAGGAACCACCACCAACCTAAGCCGGTGGCTAAATAAGGAAAGCAGGCGGAACTTAGGCCGTGGCAGCAGGGGGAACACCGGCTAGCCGGTGGGAACTCTTGCTAGCCGGCGGTTAGCCATGACAAAGGACATCACCGGCACAGCCGGTGGCTGTTTTACACAAACAGTGGCAACCGGCTAAGCTGGTTAGCCACTGTTAAGGGTGCGTTTGTCGACCGGTTCACTGGGTTCACGAATCCGGTTCACGACATGTTTAGATTAAAACACGGGTTCGGCTCATGGGTTATTTTGCAAGTTAATTATTTTACAAGGTTAATTATTTTAACAAGATTTAAATTAACTTAATTAAAACATGTACATGGTTAATATAATTTATGCATGACTTAGGTTAAAAATATTATTATTAATACATGAATTTTAACCTAAGTAATTACCATTTTATTTAGACTATGTAATTAATTAATTATTAAAATCATGACTTATAATTAATTAATTTACATGACTTAGGTTATATTATTAATAGATAATAATATATGTTTTAACCTAAGTATCTTTACCTTTATTTAATTAAATCATGTTATATTTAATTAAATACTTTAACCTATAGTTTATTTAAATTACATGAAATAATTAATAAACTATACTATTTAATTACAAGACTTAAAATATTAATCAGTAAACACTTAATCTTATATAATTAGCTTAATAATCCAGCTTATTTCTATTTATGGATAACTTTCTATTTTTAGAAACTTATTTAATTAAGGCAGCTAATCTATTTATGGAAACTTTCTATTTTTAGAAACTTATCTATTTTAAGCAGTAAATCTATTTTGGAAACTTTCTATTTTTGGAAACTTTCTATTTTGGGAAACTTTCTATTTTAGGAAACCTGCTATTTTTAAAAAGTTACTTATTATTACACAACAAGTATAATAATACATGAAATACAAGTAATACTTAAACAGAATAGACAGGATACATGATAAACGCAGTATAAAGCTTAAATCAGTAAAATATGACATGAACATATAAAACAAGTTAAGACATGATATAAAACCAGTCACGTACTCAGTAATCAGATACTTATACACGTATATATTTATGTAGCATTAGTGATACCGAAGTAGGACTCTCTTCCGTTCGTCTTCTTCGTTCACTGGACACAAGGTACGGATTCTCCGTCCTTTCAGTATGGACATTCTTCCTACTTAGGATTCCCCGTATGCAGCCAACTGTTTTCCCAGTATATATTTTATATGTTTTTGAAATGCTTATGTTTAATTAGATACCTAAAGCCATATACATGCATGACCAGTTTCACCTAGTTATGGAGGTACCATAACTATAACACTGGAGGCATCAGTGTTATGACTCCACCATGACGGAGTGATAGCTCGTGGCGTCCCTTCAGCTTTTGGCCATATTATTATTATCAGGTGGGGCGTATGGGTGCATCCTAGTTTACATGTTTTCAGCAGATTATTCAGGTGAATGTGGTGTGTGCCTTGCATCCTTCACAATGAGCTGATCCCTCCTACCCAAACCAGTATATTAAATTAGAGGCAGCCCCTCTAATTTTCCTGACGAGGTCACCCCTCCAAGTATTCATGCACGTTGATAATTCATGACCTATATTGGCTAATGGTAAACATGTTAAACAGATTTTATAATATAAACATAAGGCTTTTCAAACTATAAAACCAGTTTTACTAAGATATACTAGGTTATCCAGGACTTAGTCTTTTCCACTACTTCATGCTTATATGCTTATATTTTTCATGCTTTACTTGTACATCCGTGCACTGAGCGTTATGCTCAACCGTTTTCCTTTTCATGTTCCCAAAACGGCAGGTACTCAGGGACGCTCGTAGACTTTAAGCGTACGTGCATATGGATTGGAAGCTTCCTAGCCTTCTTTACTTTATGCATTTCTTTATGCTTTGATACTCATTTCCATGGACATTGTTTAGTCCTTTTCATTTACAGTACTTATGTTTGTGTGTGATGAGTTCTACTTTTGGGGTACCGATGTTTGATTTCGGTATTTCCTTTATGGTCATGTGATGTTTAATAAATTATCCTTGTATGCTTTGATGACACGCCATAATCACGCGTGACATTCCATTTACCATAATGGGGTGTTACAATTATGGTATCAAAGACAAGGCATCGACCTGTAGGCTCTCAAAACACGACCTGTGATTAGTGGGTAGTCACTATGGTCTTCCTAGAACTGATAGTAGGTTTTCATGCATTCATCATTTTCATGCATACATATATATGTCATTGTCGCAGGTTTATGACTAAGTAATGGTTGGTACAGGACTGACCCTATTTAGTCGCATGTGTTTTATCGAAACTTTTAATTTTGGGACCGACCCATTGGCGTCCCCTCGCCATGTCTTTTGTTTTGAGTGAACTGACCATAGGCGTCCACTCTCGCGCATACAAAAGTTTTCATAAAACTGCATCATGCATTCATGTATAAATTTTCTTGCATAAAATTTTTCTCATGATTTATTGCCATAAATTTTTTTCATGTATATAGTTTATGTTTTAATCAGTTTAATCATGTATTTTATGTTATACTGTCAGATGGTTCTCACACGCGAGCAAGAACAACTCAATGCAAAAATCCAAGTTGCAATGCAAGCTATGCTTCCTCAGTTGAGGAACGAAATCAGGGCTGAGGTTCAGGCTGCCAACAACCAGCAGCAACACCCAGTACCTCCTCCTCCTCCTCCTCCAGCAACATTGGTCACATGGCTGGAGAGATTCAATAAGCTCCTCCCTTGAGCTTTCGAGATAACAGATAGCCCCAGTGAAGCTGAAAGCTGGTTGGCTCACATTGAGAAGATCTTCGATGCTATGGGTTGTGACCCTGTCTTCAAGTCGAGGTTGGCCTGCTACAGGTGTCATACCCCACCATGGCGGAATATGGGGCGCGACGTATGGATATCATCACAACATGGCGTGTCTATAGAGATAACTATATGATATAAAAAATGTCATAAAAATGGTGACACGAAGGTCATGACAATATCTCAAAAAATGCAAGGGGTCTAGGTAAGTAAGTAACAGTCCTACTTCTTACCCAAGACAACAAATAACATACCAAAACAATCATATGCGTGCCACAGTATCACTTATTAAAATGAACAAACAAATAAAACTAAGAAGGAAACGGGGATTCTCCTTCTATATGCATTCCTAAGCTTCTCCAATCCTAGCCACTTATGTTCTCATGCTTAACCATAGTATCACCTGAAGGAGAAACTAAAACACGTCAACATAAAGTTGGTGAGAGTCATAGGTTTAGACTCCAACGCTAAATCAATTACAAGCTGTGAATAACGAACACAAATACAATAACATATGGACAATGTGTTACATGTATGCATCAACAACTATCAATTCAAGATCAAACATTTCAAACCAAAACCAAGGCTCCTACCTTGCCAAACAACATGGTACCATAGATGATCACACTATGTACCTATCCCAAGGCCACTACCTTGTCAAACCACAAGGCCACTACCTTGTCAAAACACAAGGCCACTACCTTGTCAAACCACAATAACTGAGACGGCACGTGTCCCCTGATCCAAATCATACACAATCAAAAATCACATAGCAGTTAATCACATAATGTACACACAAGTCCATCTCAAGTCACAAACACTTTCACAGCATCAATTTAGAAAATAACTCAACACATTGTCTCTTCCATCCCATCTGGAAGTTAAAATCAATAGTAAACATGGGACTATGAAACTCACCTGATAGCTTCTTCACAAGTCCTCGCACTAGCAACAAGCTAACAAACCAAAAACACGAAATCAATACACGAACCAATCACTAAGATGGCTCATCAACCTATGATGGACATCTAGTCTATTCCCGTATAATTACCTCATTTTTAAGCTCTAATCACCCCATTACCCTTCCTTAACAAGTCCCTAACTTGGTTAAGTTTAATAGCTATCCCGTTCATAATTTTACACAAAATAGTCCCAGTTTTAGGTCTCAAAACTTTAAGTCAAACGTCCACTTAAACATACCCATGGTTTCTGTAAAAGGAATATTCACACTTTTATACATGTTAGCTAAAACCTCCCACTTACCCTAACCTTAAAGCTACTGTTAAGGCTCAAATATATGTGTATATATTGCTACCTATCCAGAATTCACTGATTTTAAACGTATGAAAAGTTCATTACCATTAGAGGGTCTTACCCTAAACCACAATCTTAGCCCAAGTGCAGATCCTTACTACAATATATAAACCATCTCTCATGTTCGTGAGAAGATCCCAATGCAACCCTAAGTACCCCAAACAACCCAAAACTTAAAAAGAAAACAGGCTGAATTCAAAACTGTTTTGACCTCCGACTGTTGTAACCTGTTTTTGACCCATTCCCCACCTCCAATTTAGTTCTAGTTTCTTGAATTGGAAAGCCACTTCAAATACCTTTTCAGGGATACTTGGATCGTAAAATAAGAGTTTGTAGAACTCCCAATATGATCAAAACAATTGACTCAAAATTCTGCCTAGTTTTTAAAAACGGGTTTAACAAAATCAACCTCATTAATTAACCCTAATCCCTCTAATTACAAGCCCTAATTTATATGATCATCATATTATGATTATCACATCATTAATTTACTGATTTTATATGAACCCTAACCCTAATTCCATCATAAGAATGATTATAAAAACATAAAAACAATTAAATTAAAAATGGATTAAAGACTTTACCTTTGATTTATGAAAACGCCCAAAATTATGAAGAACCCTAAAAACCTTCTATGTAACCCGAGAATTTTTTAATATCTCCAGGGAATAATAATGAATTTGATTGTTATTAAAACAATATATAGGGTGGACATAAAATCCTAGTCCAAGAATAAGCCCACTTTCCTTTTTCTCCTCTTTTCCCTTTTTTTTTCTTTTCCAAACCGACCTAACCCCCTTAAATTCGTTTTTTTCTTTATTTTTTTTCTTTTTATTGTTAATTAATATCTTATTAATATTACCTTAATTTACCTTAATTTATTTCAGCCCCTAAAGCTTCCAAAACCCCAAAACCGTGAAACTAGTCAAAATTACGCGTTTTACCGTAAAAGACGTAAAATATACACTTTAAAAAAATCTCAAATTTTTAAATAAACTTTATAAGTAAGTCCTAAATGACTTAAAACCATCCCGAAAAATATTCATTTGACTAATTACCTCATTCGAGACCTCTAAATGCTAAACCGTAAATCCTAAAAAATACACTATTACTATAATACTTATACGTATACGTAAACACCACAATATCACCATTTTCATTTCACAGTCACCACTTGTGAGCTCATGAACATGAAATAACCGTTCCTCGATTTACTTATGAGTACTCTATACTCATAAACGATAACCACACCAACCTCGTTCACACAAAATAAACACGTAAACACACAATTCAAGTAAGCACACATAAAATAACCTAAAAGTAAGACCAAGTGACAAACCCAAAACCACGGTTGTCACATCCTTCCCTCCTAATATAAATCTCGTCACGAGATTCACTCCCAAACTCAAACTTATTCTTAGCAAACAAACGAGGATGCATATCCCTGATAAAACCTTCACGTTCAAACGTGAACTCAGTTTACACAAAAATAATCTCAACCAACAACACATGAGCCTTAACCGTCCGCGAGGAAACTTATCAAAACCATAAAGTTATGTAACCAACCTAACTAAATCTCGCCACTCATCAAACAAGAACTGTCTTGAAACCAAGTTAGGAGCCGTCACATAACTCAACGGGTTTAAAACTGTCACCCCGATTTCAGTCTTACTCATAAATACCATAAATCAAAACTCATCAAAATATAACCACGTATAATAAGGTCTAAATAACTCTCAAATTCCTTCCCAACTCATCTCTATGTTAACCCTCCAAGTGTTCATTACCGCAAATACCCAAAACACGAGTTTAAACCATGTTGTTCGAAAATTAACCTTGAACTCAACACTTGTACAATTAATTCGACCAAGCTACTGAATTCCAATTACGAAACTTTCTGAATATTTGAAAAGTATGTTCCGAGTACATAATTTTAGGCTTTTGAATCACCCAAAAACCTTTAAAAATGAATAAGTTATGACCAAAACGATTTTTCTCAAAATCTGCCTAGGCATTAGTGATAGTTTCTGACAGTTAGCGACATATTTTGACAGTTTAGCGACAGTTTCTGCCTACTCCGATTTATACAAAAAAAAACGATTTTTAAACCCTATAACCCCCCATTAATTACCAAAACTAGAACCTAATTTATTTTAATTCCAGAAAATTAAAACTCTATTAATTACATGATTTTAACATATTTCACTAAATAAGAACAAAATTTTTAACTTAAGAACAATAACTTTAGGTGATCAAAACTAAAATATTTTAAAATAACCGAGTCATGCTTATATGTTAAAGAATTTATATTCCACCTTATTTGAAACATGATCCCGACACTTCCTTATTTCATCGACTACCAACAACTATTTTTTTTCAATTTGCAAGTTCTATTTTTTTACCATGTATAACTCGAAACAAAAGACATCGTTACCCCAAAAAGAAATCTCCACCATCTCAAAATCCTTCACGCCAAAAGTACCGTACAAACAAACACGTGAAATGAGGACCCGAGATGCGCTACTACAGAAGTTGAACATCTCAAAGAGAAACGAGCTAGCAACCATCCCAAGAATACAACCGGTAAGTAGAAAATAATTTTACATACATAGGCATAAGCGTACATACACTCAAATCCATCCAACATATACTATACAAGCATGTATTAACTCTCTTTCATGCAATCATACTTGAAATTCCAGTGGTGTTGTGGCACATATATAATTATGTAGGCCTCCATAATTATACATGTTCCCTTTCACCAATGTACTACCTCCTATGATGACACTTATAAGAAATTAATACTACACATAACACATAATCCAACAACTCACAAGCACATAACCACACAAGATAAGATCCAAAACCCCATGTATTAAAATAACATAGCCAATGCACGAAACACATAAACTCGTAGCCCAGCTGAACCAGCGTAGAAAAAATTCAAAATGTATAAAGAACATGAAAACATAATTAAGCGAAATCCAACAATGACTAGCGTATACGACCATGGTTCCACCCGCACTAATCAAAACTCGTAAAGAAAATAACATGTAGTTAAGTATGAACCATAGTAGTTCATAACCTAACAAATACTGCAAAAATAATATTCAAACACATCAATTACTATAAAATGCACACATACTCCTATGACGCCTATATGCAGGGACCCTTAAGCTATAGACTAGGCTACACGACTAGGCAACCTAATTCTCTATAACCATTGTCTCTGATACCATTCTGTCACACCCCACCATGGCGGAATATGGGGCGCGACGTATGGATATCATCACAACATGGCGTGTCCATAGAGATAACTATATGATATAAGAAATGTCATAAAAATGGTGACACGAAGGTCATGACAATATCTCAACAAATGCAAGGGGTCTAGGTAAGTAAGTAACAGTCCTACTTCTTACCCAAGACAACAAATAACATACCAAAACAATCATATGTGTAACACATTATCACTTATTAAAATGAACAAACAAATAAAACTAAGGAAACGGGGATTCTCCTTCTATATGCATTCCTAAGCTTCTCCAATCCTAGCCACTTATGTTCTCATGCTTAACCATAGTATCACCTGAAAGAGACACTAAAACACGTCAACATAAAGTTGGTGAGAGTCATAGGTTTAGACTCCAACGCTAAATCAATTACAAGCTGTGAATAACGAACACAAATACAATAACATATGGACAATGTGTTACATGTATGCATCAACAACTAGCAATTCAAGATCAAACATTTCAAACCAAAACCAAGGCTCCTACCTTGCCAAAGAACATGGTACCATAGATGATCACACTATGTACCTATCCCAAGGCCCTACCTTGTCAAACCACAAGGCCACTACCTTGTCAAACCACAAGGCCACTACCTTGTCAAACCACAATAACTGAGACGGCACGTGTCCCCTGATCCAAATCATACACAATCAAAAATCATATAGCAGTTAATCACATAATGTACACACAAGTCCATCTCAAATCACAAACACTTTCATAGCATCAATTTAGAAAATAAACCAACACAGTGTCTCTTCCATCCCATCTGGAAGTCAAAATCAATAGTAAACATGGGACTATGAAACTCACCTGATAGCTTCTTCACAAGTCCTCGCACTAGCAACAAGCTAACAAACCAAAAACACGAAATCAATACACGAACCAATCACTAAGATGGCTCATCAACCTATGATGGACATCTAGTCTATTACCGTATAATTACCTCATTGTTAAGCTCTAATCACCCCATTACCCTTCCTTAACAAGTCCCTAACTTGGTTAAGTTTAATAGCTATCCCGTTCATAATTTTACACAAAATAGTCCCAGTTCTAGGTCTCAAAACTTTAAGTCAAACGTCCACTTAAACATACCCATGGTTTCTGTAAAAGGAATATTCAAACTTTTATACATGTTAGCTAAAACCTCCCACTTACCCTAACCTTAAAGCTACTGTTAAGGCTCAGATATATGTGTATATATTGCTACCTATCCAGAATTCACTGATTTTAAACGTATGAAAAGTTCATTACCATTAGAGGGTCTTACCCTAAACCACAATCTTAGCCCAAGTGCAGATCCTTACTACAATATATAAACCATCTCTCATGTTCGTGAGAAGATCCCAATGCAACCCTAAGTACCCCAAACAACCCAAAACTTAAAAAGAAAACATGCTGAATTCAAAACTGTTTTGACCTCCGACTGTTGTAACATGTTTTTGACCCACTTCCCGACCTCCAATTTAGTTCTAGTTTCTTGCATTGGAAAGCCACTTCAAGTACCTTTTCAGGGATACTTGGATCGTAAAATAAGAGTTTGTAGAACTCCCAATATGACAAAAACAATTGACTCAAAATTCTGCCCAGTTTTTAAAAACGGGTTTAACAAAATCAACCTCATTAATTAACCCTAATCCCTCTAATTACAAGCCCTAATTTATATGATCATCATATTATGATTATCACATCATTAATTTAATGATTTTATATGAACCCTAACCCTAATTCCATCATAAGAATGATTATAAAAATATAAAAACAATTAAATTAAAAAGGGATTAAAGACTTTACCTTTGATTTATGAAAACCCCCAAAATTATGAAGAACCCTAAAAACCTTCTATGTAACCCACGAATTTTTTAATATCTCCAGGAAATAATAATGAATTTGATTGTTATTAAAACAATATATAGGGTGTACATAAAATCCTAGTCCAAGAATAAGGCCACTTTCCTTTTTCTCCTCTTTTCCCTTTTTTTTCTTTTCCAAGCCGACCTACCCCCCTTAAATTCGTTTTTTTCTTTATTTTTTTTCTTTTTATTGTTAATTAACATATTATTAATATTACCTTAATTTACCTTAATTTATTTCAGCCCCTAAAGCTTCCAAAACCCCAAAACCGTGAAACTAGTCAAAATTACGCGTTTTACCGTAAAAGACGTAAAATATACACTTTAAAAAAAATCTCAAATTTTTAAATAAACTTTATAAGTAAGTCCTAAATGACTTAAAACCATCCCGAAAAATATTCATTTGACTAATTACCTCATTCGAGACCTCTAAATGCTAAACCGTAAATCCTAAAAAATACACTATTACTATAATACTTATACGTATACGTAAACACCACAATATCACCATTTTCATTTCACAGTCACCACTTGTGAGCTCATGAACATGAAATAACCGTTCCTCGATTTACTTATGAGTACTCTATACTCATAAACGATAACCACACCAACCTCGTTCACACAAAATAAACACGTAAACACACAATTCAAGTAAGCACACATAAAATAACCTAAAAGTAAGACCAAGTGACAAACCCAAAACCACGGTTGTCACAACAGGTTCGAAGGTGATGTACTATCATGGTGGATGGCACTGAAGCAGTCTGAGGGAGGTGATAATTAGGTGGCTGGCTTGACTTGGGCTCAGTTCAGGGATTTGGTGATGGGACAGTTCTTTCCCAAGGCTGAGCAAGACAAGTTGAAGAGAGAGTACCATGGAATCCGACAGAGAGCTAGGGAGAATAGCAACGAGTTCATGCAACGCTTTCTTCGCTTGGCTGGTTTTCTTGGTGCAGCAGCAGGTACTCCTGAATAGCAGGCACACCACTTCAGGTGGGCTCTTCGTACATCGGTCGCAAACAACTTTGTGTGTGCTACGTTCAACACGGTAGCACAAGTGGCCGATGCAGCACGTAATCTGGAGATTTTGCAGGAAAGAGATGAGTTTGGGGAAGCAGAGAGACCCGATAAGAGGTAAACATTCGTATTCAACGGTGACCAATCTGTATTCTTTCAGTGTATGTCAATATTTCATCTCTTTAAACTGTATCTTCCATGCAGAAGACTGGGGACCGGTCTCAGCCGGCTACTCAGCAAAAGCCTTCTTAGCCCAAGGGAAACGGTCAGATTCACGACCGTTCTGCTACGGATAGGCGTGGCGGTAATGATAATTACCGTAGCAACGCTGGACACTCCAACAGCAGCAGGTCCTTATACTTACTCATTTCCTATGATTACATGTTATAATTCTAAATTCTGACACATTAGAGAATCTTCTACCAGGAATCATGGTAACGGGAGGGACCAGAACCAGAGAGGTTCACAGCCTAACCGTCCAGCTATCACTGGTATTCCATCTTACGATTTATCCGCATTGTCCTTGTACATTTTACATGTCTCGTGTATATTGTTCTTATCAGGATCTCAGCCAGTCAGGACACCTGTTGGAGGATATACTCATCCTCTTTGCTCTACCTGCCACCGTAGGCACCCAGGGCCATGTCACCGCGACAGCGATGCATGCTACAAGTGTGGTCTTCCTGGCCATCGCATGAAGGATTGCCGCAAGGGCGAGATGGAGGGTACATCAGGACATGCTGATACCAGGCCGCCTCCTACTAGTGTACGCGTTTACACGACATCTCGCGATCAGGCCAACAAGTCTACAGGTACCATCACTGGAATCTTGTATATGTATGGTCAAGCTGCATGTGTTTTGTTTGATACGGGTGCTACTCACTCGGTCATTTCTACTGCTTATGCCAAGAATGTTAGGATACTCCCCATGCCACTAGAGAATATACTGAGTATTTCCACGCCTTTGAGAGACTCTGTATGCATAACCCGTGTGTACGAGAGCCTTCCCCTAGAGTTTGACGACAAGATTCGTCCTATTGACGCACTTCCGCTGGACATGAATGATTTTGACATGATTTTGGGCATGGATTGGCTATCCAAGCATCATGCTACCATAGACTGCCATTCATATCGAGTCATCTTCGGTGATGTTAATGCACCAGAGTACATTCACAACGAGTTCGTACTCGGAAGGTCTGTATAAATCATATCAACCCTGCAAGCACGTGCATTACTTTCACATGGTTGCGAGGGCTATCTAGCTACTGTTCATGACATGGATGCTGAATCCCCATCAAATCAGAATCAGCCGATAGTGTCAGAATTTCTAGACGTATTTTCAGAAGAACTTCTAGGCATACCACCTGCACGTGAACTAGAATTTAATATCGAGCTCATCCCAGGAGCTGAGCCGATTTCCAAGGCTCCTTATCGCATGGCTCCCATAGAGTTGAAGGAGCTGAAGGATCAAATACAAGAACTTCTGGAACGAGGCTTTATTCGACCGAGCGCATCTCCATGGGGAGCACTGGTCTTATTCGTTAAGAAGAAGGACGGTAGTATGCGTCTTTGCATAAATTACCGCGAGCTCAACAAGATTACCATCAGGAATAGGTATCCACTACCACGTATAGACGATCTGTTTGACCAACTCTAAGGGGCCAAAACATTTCTCCAAGATTGAACTAAGGTCGGGCTATCATCAGTTACGGGTTAAGAAGCAGGACATCGCCAATACTGCTTTCCGTACACGCTATGGCCACTACGAATTTGTAGTCATGCCATTCGGCCTTACCAATACTCCAGCAGTGTTCATGGATCTGATGAACCGAATCTTCCATGAATTTCTGGACAAGTTCGTCATTGTCTTCATAGACGACATCCTGATATTCTATATGTCCAAGGAGGAACACGAAGACCATCTTCGTATAGTACTGCAGATTCTTCGCCAGAAGCAGCTGTATGCTAAATTCTCCAAGTGTGAGTTCTGGTTAGACAAGGTGGCATTCTTAGGTCACATTGTATCATCAGAAGGAATCACGATGGATCCAGTGAAGGTTGAGGCTATTACCAAGTGGCCAAGACCGACATCAGCGACTGAAGTCCGCAGTTTCCTAGGCTTAGCTGGTTATTACCGTAGATTCGTGTAGAACTTTTCCCGTTTAGCACTACCATTGACCAAACTGATGCGGAAAGGGGAGAAATTCGTCTGGACTGAAGAAAGAGAGAAGAGCTTTGAAAACCTAAAGTAGAAGTTAGTATCTGCACCAATTCTTACTCTCCCATCTGGTACAAGTGCATTTCAAATCTACACTGATGCATCGGGGAAGGGACTTGGTTGTGTTCTCATGCAACATGGGAAAGTGATCGCGTATGCTTCACGGCAGCTTAAGCCTTATGAGGAAAATTACCCTACGCATGACTTGGAGCTTGCAGCAGTCGTGTTTGCATTGAAGATATGGAGGCACTACTTGTATGGAGAATCATGCGACATTTTCACGGACCACAAGAGCTTGAAGTATATCTTCACTCAATGTGAATAAAACATGAGACAGAGGAGATGGTTAGAGCTGTTGAAGGATTATGACATTAATCTGCAGTATCATCCCGGCAAGGCGAATGTAGTGGCAGATGCACTTAGCAGAAAGTCTGGAATGATAAACGACATTAAAATTGAGGAGGAAATTATAAGAGACTTGGAGCGACTAGACATAGAAATCATGGTACGTGGACAGCATGGTTACTGGGCTAATCTTAGAGTGGAACCCGAGTTACTCTCTAAGATCAAGGAAGCTCAGAAAGATGATGGAGAAATCTGGGCGATAATTCAGAATTTGGAGAAACAGACAGAATTTCGAGTAGACGCAGACGGTATCTTATGGCAGGGCATGAGACTTTGTTCCTGATGATCAAGAACTCCGGGAAGCATTGTTAGCTGAGGCGCATAGCTCCCCATTCTCTATTCATCCTGGTTCGACCAAGATGTACCATGACATCAAGCAATACTTTTGGTGGAGTGGTATGAAACAGGATGTTGCGACGTACGTCTCCAAATGTCTTACCTGCCAGCAGGTTAAGATCGAGCTTCGGCGATCTGGCGGTCTTCTACAACCATTAGATATTATAGAGTGGAAGTGGGACAAAATCACCATGGATTTTGTTATTGGTCTTCCGCCGACAAAGAAGAAGCATGATGCAATTTGGGTTATCTTGATCGACTTACCAAATCATCTCATTTCTTACCGATCCACAAGGAAGATTCGGTCAGTAAACTCGCCGATACTTATAGGAGGGAGATCCTGAGACTTCACGATGCTCCATCTAGCATCGTCTCAGACAGAGATCCTCGGTTCACTTCGCGATTTTGGAAAAGTCTGTAGAAAGCTTGGGGTACAAAACTTAAGCTTAGCACGGCTTTTCATCCTCAAACAGACGGGCAGTCAAAGCGAACGATTCAGACATTAGAAGACACGCTGAGGTCATGTGCGTTGGAATGGACGGGAGATTAGGACGATCACATCTATTTGGTAGAGTTTGCATACAACAACAGTTGATACGCAAGTATCAAGTGTGCTCTATTCGAGATGTTGTATGGCAAAAAGTGTCGCGCCCCAATCTGCTGGGATCAGGTTGGTGAGCGAACACTTGAAGGACCAGAAATGATAGAGTTGACTAATGAGAAGGTCGCAGTAGCTAAGCAGAAACTGCAAGAAGCACGGTCACGTCAGAAGAGTTATGCAGAAAAGCATCGTAGGGACTTACATTTTAACGTAGGAGATCACGTTTTCCTTAAGGTTTCATCGGCCCGTGGTGTTAGACGTTTTGGAATCAAAGGGAAGCTCAGTCCTCGATTCATCGGACCGTTTGATGTCATCGAACGAGTCGGTGAAGTATCTTACCGTTTAGCGTTACCTCCGCAGCTTTCTCATGTTCACGATGTTTTCCATGTGTCCTTACTCAAAGGGTATAAGTATCATCCCCTTCACATGGTTCAGTATCCACTGGAACAGATTAGTAAAGATCACACTTTCATAGAAGAACCCGAACGAGTTCTTGATAGACAAGAACGAGTCATGAGAAGGAAGACGATTCCATTCGTCAAAATCCTTTGGAGGGATCATACCGAGCGGGAAGCCACTTGGGAAATAGAGGAGTCTACCCGGGTTCCTTACCCTCATTTCATATTTTGAATTCGAGTATGTTCTTCTTTTCTAGTTTACTTTATCTATAATTCGGGGACGAATTATTCTTTTTAGGGGGGAAGAGTTGTAAAACCCGCATGCTTTTACCATGAATAGTACCCTTATGATCGTACGTACATGATTATAACTTTCCTTTTATAGCACGTTTACGATTCACGAACAAGATTTACATGTATTACGTACGTGATATATCACGATAAGTATTTAATACATATTAAGACACGATAATTATTTCGATAATAATTATAATCACGAACATACGAACATGAAATCATGAACGTAGATAATCACGAGCTTAGTATTACGTATTTATGTATATTTATTACGATCATGAATAAATATAATAAGACACGAACGATAACTATTTAAATCATGTAAACACGAACACGAGAACACACTTAATATTAGACACGAGAAAACTATGGGTTACACTTGTGGGCCCCATAATACCCGCGGCTAGAAAACAAGACAAGGGCCAATCCCATTTTAATTTTCACTAAACAAGGAAAAAGGGAAACCTTATTTTCATAATAACAAAAATTAGAAAACAAGAAAAACCCTAATCTCTCTTTTGGTTCTCTCTTGGTCGCCGGGTATAGAACACACACAAGGGGTTGTTGGTTGATTTTGGTGATTGATTTCTCGCAAGGTTGTTAGTGTGTTCATCTTCCTTTGTTTCACGTAATCGGTAAATCCTTAAACCCCTTTTTCTTTATGTTTTTATTTAAATCAAGAACGCATGAAATCATGAGTGATATTAAAACAAGTAAATACATGTTAATAAATCATGGGGGTAAAATTAATTAGGGTTTAAGGGGTGTTTGTTTTTGGCCGACGCATGGAACCGAGACCAAGGGGGTCTCGGCTTGCTTTCGTTTCACACCAATTAAGACCTCAAGGTCTCGGTGTGTGTTGTGTGTCTCGGTCGCAGGAACAAAGGGAACCCCGACCTCGGTCGGGGTGTGTTTTTTAGCTTGGTGGGTCTCGGCTAAGAACAAGGAACCACCACCGGCTTAAGCCGGTGGCTAAATACGGAAAGCAGGGGGAACTTAGGCCGCGGCAGCAGGGGGAACACCGGCTAGCCGGTGGGAACTCTTGCTAGCCGGCGGCTTGCCATGACCAAGGACACCACCGGCACAGCCGGTGGCTGTTTTACACAAACAGTGGCAACTGGCTAAGCCGGTTAGCCACTATTAAGGGTGCGTTTGTCGACCGGTTCACGGGTCCGGTTCACAGGGTTCACGAATCTGGTTCACGACATGTTTATATTAAAACACGGGTTCTGCTCATAGGTTATTTTGCAAGTTAATTATTTTACAAGGTTAATTATTTTAACAAGATTTAAATTAAATTAATTAAAACATGTACATGGTTAATTTAATTTATGCATGACTTAGGTTATAAATATTATTATTAATACATGAATTTTAACCTAAGTAATTACCATTTTATTTAGACTATGTAATTAATTAATTATTAAAATCATGACTTATAATTAATTAATTTACATGACTTAGGTTATATTATTAATAGATAATAATATATGTTTTAACCTAAGTATCTTTACCTTTATTTAATTAAATCATGTTATATTTAATTGAATACTTTAACCTATAGTTTATTTAAATTACATGAAATAATTAATAAACTATACTATTTAATTACAGGACTTAGAATATTAATCAGTAAACACTTAAGCTTATATAATTAACTTAATAATCCAGCTTATTTCTATTTATGGAAACTTTGTATTTTTAAAAACTTATTTAATTAAGGCAACTAATCTATTTATGGAAACTTTCTATTTTTAGAAACTTATCTATTTTAAGCAGTAAATCTATTTTGGAAACTTTCTATTTTTGGAAACTTTCTATTTTTGGAAACTTTCTATTTTAGGAAACCTGCTATTTTTAGAAAGTTACTTATTATTACACAACAAGTATAATAATACATGAAATATAAGTAACACTTAAACAGAATAGACAGGATACATGATAAATGCAGTATAAAGCTTAAATCAGTAAAACATGACATGAACATATAAAACAAGTTAAGACATAATATAAAACCAGTCACGTACTCAGTAATCAGATACTTATACACGTATGTATTTATGTAGCATTAGTGATACCGAAGTAGGACTCTCTTCCGTTCGTCTTCTTTGTTCACTGGATACAAGGTACGTATTCTCCGTCCTTTCAGTATGGACATTCTTCCTATTTAGGATTCCCCGTATGCAGCCAACTATTTTCCCAGTATATGTTTTATATGTTTTTGAATTGCTTATGTTTAATTAGATACCTAAAGCCATATATATGCATGACCAGATTCACCTAGTTATGGAGGTACCATAACCATAACACTGGAGGCACCAGTGTTAATACTCCACCATGACGGAGTGATAGCTCGTGGCGTCCCTTCTGCTTTTGGCCATATTATTATTATCAGGTGGGCGTATGGGTGCATCCTAGTTTACATGTTTTCAGCAGATTATTCAGGTTAATGTGGTATGTGTCTTGCATCCTTCACAAGGAGCTGATCCCTCCTACCCAAACCAGTATATTAAATTAGAGGCAGCCCCTCTAATTTGCATGACGAGGTCACCCCTCCAAGTATTCATGCACGTTGATAATGCATCACCTATATTGGCTAATGGTAAGCATGTTAAACAAATTTTATAATATAAACGTAAGGCTTTTCAAACTATAGAACTAGTTTTACTAAGATATACCATGTTATCCAGGACTTAGTCTTTTCCGCTGCTTCATGATTATATGCTTATATTATTCATGCTTTACTTGTACATCCGTGCACTGAGCGTTATGCTCAGCCATTTTCCTTTTCATGTTCCCAAAACGGCAGGTACTCAGGGACGCTCGTAGACTTTAAGCGTACGTGCATATGGATTGGAAGCTTCCTAGCCTTCTTTACTTTATGCATTTCTTTATACTTTGATATTCATTTCCATGGACATTGTTTAGTCCTTTTCATTTACAGTACTTAAGTTTGTGTGTGATGAGTTCTAATTTTGGGGTACCGATGTTTGATTCCGGTATTTCCTTTATGGTCATGTGATGTTTAATACATTATCCTTGTATGCTTTGATGATACGCCATAATCACGCGTTACATTCCATTTACCCAAATGGGGTGTTACATAGACTCCCTTATTCCTAGGTGTATCTCTTATATTTTAGTATTGTCTTGAATGATCACGAGGATACATTGTTGACTTATTTCGATAGTTTATTTAGGCTGAAAATAAAGTAGGACGATTTAATCAATAGTTAGCTAAAGGACAATATCTTTTAAAACTGCTTCTCGGGACCTCATAAAGTTCATCTATTGGCATAACTCGCTTCACGATTTGAGACCTTTCTCGGACCGATATTTGGCAGTGACTTCATACTTCGAATCTTCATAGACGTTCTTGAAATAATGGTCTTCTCTTCATAATAGGAATTTCTTCACTTGAAGTTTTTGAGATATTCTTCATAAATGGACCACGAGTTCTTCATTTTTCTCCAATATTTATTTTGGATTTTAATATACAACGATCCACCTCCTTTTAGGACTTGGATCTCTTTATCCTCATACCTTGCTAGCGTCTTTTCAGATAGACTTCTCCATGATCTATAGGGGAGTATTTGCTTTTCGTCGTGTGTCTTGATCCTTCATATTGATTTTTGATAAATGACTCTTCAAATCACTTTGGATCTTTAGCAACAAAATGTAGCCCTCATGCCTTGTTAGGGCCTTTTTGGACTCGCCAATCTTCACATCCCGCTTCAATAAGTTATGCCTTGGCTATGAACTCTAATTAATACCGAGAAACTTTTAAACGATCTTGTGCTAGAAGCTAAGTAACTTTTCAAATCGTACAACCTTACTTATTGCAATTAAATTTATTAACAAGCGATGGGAGAAAAAGCTCATAATTAACTCACATATATTCATGAAAGAATACCAAACTTATAATTGACTCTATCATCTCTCGTTCTCCACAATTTAAAATCTCAAAGAATGAGACTCATGGATGCTTAGCCTATTAAATCAAAGTTTTGGGTTTTCAAGTCATCTATAAGATCTTGCAACTTCTTAGACTTTTTCAAGTTTATAATTTTCATTTCAAAGTTCCCTTGATAAACGACTTTCTAGGATCAATTATAGGAACTTGCGAAAAGTTCTTGTTCTTAACCCGTAAGAGTTAAGACTTTCGCGTTTTAAAGTTCCCTATATAAAAGCCTAGCAAAACTTGACTTAAACACGGTAAGGATACTAGCTAGAGTAAACTTGGATAAGTAAACTCGGGTTGAGTCAAAAGATTCATGACGGGCCTAATGTGTCAAAGACATCAAAACTTGTTAAAACCATTTTATTCCTTTATTTTTCTTTTGACTTTATTTTTGAAATTAAATATATACATATGATGTGATAACAAAAGGAAAGAACATAAAGAGAATAAATGAAAAATAATACTAGGCCAAAATAGATCAAATTTTTTGAAAAATGTCGAAAAATTAAATGTTCCGGTTAAAATGAGGACAAATTAATGGAAAAGCCCACTTAACTTTGATAGAAGTCCCCCTACACTTGATATAAACATTTTCCTCAATGTTTAAGCATGTGGTAGTAAACTCCCCTACACTTAGGACATTGTGCACTTTGTTTAAATCTTGCTAAGGAAGAGACGACTATAGTGATTTCAACGTTAACATATAAGATCTGAAATATTGAATCACAAAAGTTTAGGATAGAACCGGGAAGACGGGAACACGGGATCACGGGTCGTCAAATATCATCAAAAGTGCTCTTTGAAAACTTTAATCCCTGCACATCACAAGAAACAAGACAACAAACACCTATGTAGCTCCCCCTACGCTTATTATGAAAACGGGTAAAAAGGATAGATCATCGGGTTGCCTCCCGAGAAGCGCTTGTTTTTGTTAACCGAGTAACGAGCCTGACTCGACCCAGAACTAATTCAAGGGAAACATGGTGAGGGATGGAATCATCTCATGAGATATGTCCTCACCAAAATACAACTTAACACGTTGGCCATTCACTTTAAAGTTTGACCCATTTGGTTGAGATAACTCAATGGTGCCATAAGGGAAGACTTTAGCGACGGTGAATGGACCGGACCAACGAGATTTAAGCTTGCCCGAAAAGATTTTCAACCGAGAGTTAAAGAGTAAAACTTGATCACCTATGTGAGACTCTCGGTTCTTAATCTTAGAATCATGAATGAGCTTGGTTTTCTCCTTGTAGATCAATGAATTCTCATAAGCTTCATTCCTAAGTTCATTAAGTTCATTGAGTTGGATTTTCCTAAGATCACCAGCTTTGTTGATATCAAAATTAGCCCATTTTAAGGCCAATAAGCCTTATGCTCAAACTCAATAGGGAGGTGGCATGCCTTTCCGTACACAAGACGATATGGAGTGCAACCAATAGGTGTCTTATAAGCGGGACGGAAAGCCCACAAAGCATCATCTAACTTATCGGCCCATGAGGCACGATGCTCTCCCACAGTACACTCTAAGATTCGCTTAATTCCACGGTTAGGGATATCGGCTTGACCATTAGTTTGTGGATGATACGTGGTGGAAAGTCGGTGATTGACACCATACTTAGCCATGACTCGAGCAAATTGATCATTGCAAAAATGAGTCCCGCGATCACTAATGATAGCATGAGGAACACTAAATCGAGTAAATAATTGTTTCAGAAAGTTCACAACCACCCTCGCATCCTCGTAGGTAAAGATTTTGCTTCAACCCATTTGGATACGTAGTCAACATCTACGAGGATGTACTTGTTCCCTTTGGATGATGGAAATGGCCCCATAAAGTCGATGCCCCATACGTCAAAGATTTCACATTCTTGGATGAAATTTTGAGGCATCTCATCTTTATGTTTGATCTTGTCTTGTCTTTGGAAAGCATCACAATGCTTAACCATTTCATGAGCGTCATGATAAATGGTGGGCCAATAAAATCCGGAGTCGAAAACTTTCTTCGCGGTATAGTTAGGACCAAAATGACCACCGGTGGGTCCTTAGTGGCAAGCTTCAAGGATTAGTAAAGCTGTCGACCTATCAACACACCGACGAATGACAAGATCCGCACATTTCTTGAAAAGGTAAGGTTCGTCCCAATAATAGTGTTTAATATCCTTAAAGAATTTTTTTTCTTTTGTTGGGACGTTAACCCTTCTATAAGAACACCACCCGCTAAATAGTTTGCAATGTCCGCAAACCATGGGGTATCGTCAAGATTGGAGTTAATTGACATTAAGGCCTCAAGGCGAAAAGATTCGTTAATCTCTTGATTTGGAAGTTTCCCTTGATAAGGATCCTCGAGTCTACTAAGATGATCCGCGGCTAGGTTTTCCGCTCCCTTTTTATCACGAATTTCGATTTTAAATTCTTGTAGGAACAAAACCCAACGAAGGAGTCTCGGTTTAGCACCTTGCTTGGTCAACAAGTATTTCAGGGCGGAATGATCGGTGTAAAAGATGGTGGTGGAAAGAACAAGATAGGGGCGAAATTTCTCAAAAGCATACACTACGACTAAAAGCTCTTTTTCGCTAGTAGTATAATGCAATTGAGCCCCCGTCATTGTCTTGCTAGCATAATGGATTGGTTGGAAGTGTTTGTTAACTCGTTGACCTAAAACAGCTCCTACCGCGAAATCACTAGCATCGTACATGAGCTCGAAAGGTAACTCCCAATTTGGGGAGACTAAGACCGGTGCCTTAGTTAATTTACCTTTAAGAAGTTCGAAAGAGTCGAGACATTCTTGCGAAAAGATGAAAGGAGCATCCTTTTCTAAGAGGTGAGTCATAGGACAGGCTATCTTAGAGAAATCTTGGATGAAACGACGATAAAATCCCACATGATCTAAAAAACTTCTAATTCATTTTACGGTGGTAGGTGGAGGCAACTTAGCAATGACGTCAACTTTAGCACGGTCGACTTTGATACCGGCTTTGGAAATTTTATGACCGAGAACAATGCCTTCTTTTACCATTAAATGGCATTTTTCCCAATTAAGAACGAGACGAGTGTCTTCACACCGTTTAAGCAAACGTTCTAAATTAGCAAGGCAAGAAGAGAAAGAATCACCATAGACCGAGAAATCGTCCATAAAGACTTCCATAGTTTCTTCAACCATGTCATGGAATATAGCCATCATACACCTTTGGAAAGTCCCGGGAGCATTGCATAAGCCAAAAGGCATTATTTTGTAAGCAAATGTTCCATAAGGACAAGTGAATGTGGTTTTCTCTTGGTCTTTTGGATCGATAGGAATTTGAAAATATCCGGAGAAATCGTCTAAGAAGCAATAGTAGTCATTACCCGGTAAACTCTCGAGCATTTGATCCATGAAAGGAAGAGGAAAATGATCCTTGCGAGTGGCATCATTAAGCTTGCGATAGTCTATGCAAACTCGCCAACCCGTGACAAGTCGAGTAGGAATCAACTCGTTGTTTTCATTAGGAACAACGGTTATTCCTCCTTTCTTAGGCACATAATGGACGGGACTAACCCATGGCGAATCCGAAATAGGGTAAATCATTTCGGCATCTAAGTTTGATAACTTCTTTGTTGATGACATCATGAATTTTTGGATTAACCCTTCTTTGGCTTTGGATTGCGGGTTTAAAGTCATCTTCCATGAGAATTTTATGAGTACAAAAGTTAGGATCAATTCCGCGGATGTCGGAAATTTTCCAAGCAATTGATTTCTTATGATTTTTTAGCACATCGATAAGTCGAGACTTTTCATCCTCTTTTAAGCCCTTTGCAATGATGACGGGTAACTTCTTATTATCTTCTAGGAAAACGTACTCAAGATGAGACGGTAAACCCTTAAGCTCTAAATCCGGAGGATTGTCGATGGAAGGCTTAGTCAAATTCGGATCATTGTTTTTAACTTCCTTAGGAGAAGGTGGAGAAATATGGTCCTCATTGAGAAGTCTCTCAATGGTACGAATGTCTTAATCCCAATCGGAGGGAGGATCGTCATATTTTAAGTTCACATCCCCTAAAGTTGCTTCAAATTCTTTCAAAAGAAAATCACTTTCTCCAAATGGAGTCAATGAGGGAGCAATAGAGGCAACGGTTTCAACAATGGGTAGGGAATAAAAACCACTTTTACAAGCGTCTTTGAAATGTTCTCTACAAGCCTCATCAAGTACGTCAATGAAATTAACGTTCTCGTGTTCAGAAGGTTGGTTAGAAAGTTTACCTATGTTAAATACGATTTTTTTGTCACTAACTCTCATGATTATTTCGCCCGCGACTACATCAATGAGAGTGCGACCGGTCCTCAAGAATGGACGTCCAACAATTAATGGAACACGGGGATCCATCTCGTAGTCAACGACAACAAAATCCGCAGGAAAGGTGAATTTGTCGACACCGACGAAGAAATCTTCGGCTATCCCCACCGGATAAGCAACCGTACGCTTAGCTAACTCCAATGTCATTTGTGTGGGGACTAGCTCGGGTAGAGATAATTGTTTCCAAACGCTTAATGGCATTAAGTTGATACTAGCACCTAGATCGGCTAGGGCCATACAATTCTCTATCCCGGGAAAGTTGCAAGGAATGAGAAAGCGACCCGGATCACCAAGTTTGGTTGGTAATTTCCTTAAGAGAGCCGTGGAGCAATTCTCATTAAGTTGGGTTTGAGCAATATCAAGGAGTTTTTCCTTATCACTTAGAAGATCTTTGAAAATTTTAGCATATTTAGGCATGTGAGCGAGAGCCTCAGCAAAGGAGATGTTGAAATTCAATTGTATAAACATTTTAAGAAAGTTTGAAACTTAAATATCATCCTTGTTCTTCAAGTTCTCTTTCCTCAACCTTGAAGGATAAGGTATGGCGGGTTGAGATGAAGGCTTGGAATAGGATTTTCACTCACATCCTTGGGTGGAGGAGGAGTGGAAGTAGAAGGTGGAGGAATTGGTGAAGGGTTCTCGTTATCCTTTGTCACAATTACCGGAGTAGGTTTAGGAAACTCGGGTTGCTTATAACCTTTTCCACTTCGGTTGGTGATTGCTTTTATCTCCCCTCTTGGATTAGCAATGGTGTTACTCGGAAGAGAACCCGAAGCAGAAGGTTGACTACTTGGGAAGAAACTAGCCATCATATCCCTTAAGTCATTCGTTTGACTGCTTAAAGAGTTTCGCATGTCATTCCTAAACTCGGCTCAAAGATCATTCCCTTGTTTTGCCATGTCACCTTTCAAGTTAATAATTTGACTCTTAAGATTCTTCACCAGCGCGTCATTAGTCCTCATGTAAGTTTCAATCTCGTGATTAAATGATGTGGGTTGGTTGGGAGGAGGAGCTTGGTAAGCGGGTGGTTGATAAGTGGGTTGTTGGTAAACTTGATTATTTCCTTGAGGTGGATATGGATTTCTTTGGGTTTGATATTGATTAAGAGCTCGAGGTTGGTTTTGATTGTTGCGATTGAAGTTATTTTGGTTTTGAGGAGGAAAACCGGGTGGTGAAAGAAAATTGTTTGAACGATAACTTAGCAAATTGCGGTCACCTTGAGGACGAGCTTGATAGCCTCCCGTAGAAAAATTACCGTTAGCCGCATACTCGTTTTCCGGATTTTCATGAGTAGAAGGACAACCGGTGTATGAATGAGAACCACCGCAAGTCTCACAAGAAGGTGTTACAGCTTTAACTTGTTGAAATTGGTTTGTAGCCATGGTTAAGAAATTTTTGTTCATCTCGGCTATTTGGCGGGTGAGTTCGGTTAACTTGGGGTTTGATGAAGTAGAAGAAACATTGGCCCTCGGGTTATTTCAAGAATATGCGGATAAATCCTAATTTTTTTGATGAGTGCTCATGTTCTCTATAAGTTCTCTACACTCCTCAGGTCTTCTTTTCATAAACGACCACCTGCGGCTGCATTAATTGTATCACGATCACGAAAAGTTAAACCATTGTAGAAAGTATCAAATAGAGTGACGGGAGCATATTATGGTTAGGACAACGGTCGATCAAGACATTATAACGTTCCCAAGCATCGAAAAGACACTCATCAGGTTCTTGAGTGAAACCACTGATTTGATTCCGAAGACTAGTTACCATGGATGGTGGAAAGTAGCGCGGCAAAAATCGTTAAGTCATCTCGTTCCAAGTATGAATTGAGTTTTTAGGAAGACGATCAAACCATTTTTCGGCATGATGGGATAAAGTGTGTGGAAAAAGATGAAGGCGGAGAAAATCCATGGAAACACCGGGCAATTTCATGCTTCGAGTGACAGTTATGAATTTATCGAGGTGTTTGTTGGCATCATCATCCGGTAATCTGCGAAATGGACAAGCATTTTGAACTTGTTGGATCATGTGATGCTTCAACGAAAATTTGGGAGCCGTGATTTGCATCGACGCAATCGGTCCTCCACGTCCATTCATAGTTGGTTGGCATAGCTCTTCCATCGTACGAAGGTCGGGTTGAGGGTCATGGTTGTTATTATTCACATTGGGGTGAGGTGGATTATTATTATTATTATGCACACCGGCCATATCTAAGTCTCTACGAGTATCGGGATCAAGATAAGACGAAGATCGAGTACGCATACACTAAAAATGAAATACAATATTTTTGACTTTTTATCTTATCTTTTTTTTTGGATTTTTGAAAATTTTATATTTTTTAGGATTTTTGAAAATTTTTATGCTTGAAAATAACGTTCCCAAAAGAACGGATCCCAAAATCCAATTTTTCTCACTAAAAACCGTTAATCTTTACGAAAAGAGCCGGCAACGGCGCCATTTTAATATGACAATTTTTATATGTGTGCTCGTTCGTTCTCGGTATCTAATCGAATTGATCACGGTTTAGGGTGGACTTATCGTTTTTGGTAACTAAAAGGGGGAGCTTTTGATTATCTATTTCCAAGCGTAAAATAAACGCTGAAATTATTAAAAATAAGTATAAAAATAAAAGAGAGAAATATAACCTTGATTGGCGGGAAAAGAAAATGTAATACAGAATGTAATTTCTCCACCTTATCCTGAATAGGAGTTCTAGACCTTATCCTGAATATGAGTTCTACACCTTATCCTGAATATGAGTTCTAGACCTTATCCTGAATATGAGTTCTACACCTTATCCTGAATATGAGTTCTAGACCTTATCCTGAATATGAGTTCTAGACCTTATCCTGAATATGAGTTCTACACCTTATCCTGAATATGAGTTCTACACCTTATCCTGTATATGAGTTCTACACCTTATCCTGAATATGAGTTCTACACCTTATCCTGAATATGAGTTCTACACCTTATCCTGAATATGAGTTCTTCACAAAAGTCGGAATACAATAAACAGTAAACAAGTCGGGATAAGGGTTTCATATAATTCGGGAAAAGATGTTTTTAAACATAAGTCGGAATAACAGGTACAAAGATATAATTCGGAATGCTAGGGTTTTAAAAACCTGGATTACATAAAATAAGATAAAATCTAAATAAGCACTTACCAAAACTTTAACCAAATAGATTTTTAGAAAAAGCAAATAAGCCACAATTTATAAACTATGAAAATACTAAATAAGCAAAATACTTAAAATGAACTTTTTATAAAAATGTTAATCTACCAAATCAACTTATTAAAAAACTAGAAAAACATAAAAATAAGCAATAAGCACAATAACCTAAAAACATCAAACACACTAAGCACAATCTAATAAGCAAATCAACAAGATTAAACCAACTACATGATTAATAAAGCAAAATAATAGATTATGATTAAGAAAGGTAGAATGAGAATTAACTAAAAAGCTTGATTAAATTGAAGATTAAGATCCAAAATTACAAGATTAAGATGAAAGATTAATAAACTTGAAAGAAAAGCTAGAGAGAGAAAGTAAAACACATACTCCTAATTACCTCTAAAAACTAAAAATAAAAACTACTCTCTTCCTAATGAAGATTAGGGCACTATATATAGGGGAAGGGAGGGTGTTGTTTCTTTTCTTCTTTTTTCTTGTCTTCTCGTCTTTTAAATAACTCGCCTTTCTCGACTTTGTCTCGGGATTAGTCGAATGATAAAATGAACTCGTCTTCTAATTTTCTTCTTTTAGTATACTTGGTTCTTCGACTTCGTTAAACTTCCGTCTTTAGACTTTTTCTTCGATAAATCTTCAGAATAGGCCTTTGACTTTCGTTCTTCTTGCACTTTTGATCTTTTGACTTCGTCTTTTGTCTTTTTCTTTGATAAAAGCCTGTGCAAGCCCGTGTTTTCTTCCTTTTTTATATTTTTGTCCTAAAACACAATAAAAACACAAACCACGCATAATTCCGTCTATTACAACGTTAAATACACGTTTTGGTCTTGTTATTATTAGAAATAAGTGGTAAAAGGATAAATGTTTTCACACTTATTAATGAGTTATCTGATTACCTTATACTTAATTGATTATTAGCTTACTTGACGTGTTACTTGTTTACTTGTTCCTGTCTTATTTTAAATGTTCTGAACTTGTTTTACTGATTCAAGTTTAATCCTGGGTTTTATTAATGTTTCATGTGTTCTGATTCATGAAATTCATGTTTCTATGTGTTAAAGTACTTGTAGTATCATAATGCGTAACTTTCTAAAAATAGCAGGTTTCTACATATTTAGCATGTTTCTATAAATAGCATGTTGCTATATTTAATATGTTTCCATAATTATTATGTTGCCATAATTAATATAATTCCATGTTTACATGTTTCCAAAAATAGTATATTACCGTAAATAATAATAGGTTTATTAAATAGTAAAAAATGACATAACATATAGTTTTAATAAGCTTATAATATGTCTTGTATAATTATATCGTAAAGTTTAATAATGACTACATACTTAGTCTAAACTCATAATTATTAATTAAAAATAATATTACATGAAATCATAAGTATTAATTAATTAATCATAATCCATGATTTGATAATTAAACTTTACCTTAACATAATATAAATTAATTAAGGTAAGTTTTAATTAATTTAATACACATGAATAATTAAATTAATAATTATTTAATCATAATTTTTATTTAAATAAAATGTACAAACATAAACCATGGTTTTATTTAAATAAAACTATATCCTAAGTCTTGCATATTAACTAATTTAATTAACATGATTTAATTAAACTAATTAAATTAAATAAATACATGTTTTTTATGCACTTAGCTAAACATCCCCTTTTGTCCAATATACAAGATTTATCAGTTCTGTCCGATATCTAAAATCCCAGTTCTGTCTGATATATAAAGCTATTAGTGATGTCCAACATCTGCAACTGCAGTGTTGTCCGATATGCTCCCAGACCCTTAACACTCGTTTCCTGCTGTTTGTTTATAACTACCCACTGTTTCAACTTAATTCCTGATGTTTGTTAATCGTAGCCACTGTTTGTTAATAATGTATCACCGAGAGCAATACAGCTCTCGGTTTCTGCTGATCTAACCAAACCACCCCTGTTGGGGGTGTTTGGGTTGCCACTGACAGAAAAAGGCTACCCCGCCTTTGCGGCTGGCGGAAAACAACTACCACCGAGACTCCCATGAGTCTCGGTTTGCTTGCAAACAGCCCCGAATGCAATATCAAAACCCGAGTTCCCTCTATCTTGTTAATATCCCACGTTTATTATCATGTTCTAAATCCCTTTTATGGATTCTTGATTAATTAAAACGTATAAAACAAATGATTAAAAAGGATTTAGAATCACTTACGTGTTTAGGGTTTAAGAAAACAAATGCGTGAATCAAACCTTGATTTGAATAGCAACCCACGTCCTTTTTTTCTTGTTTCTAGGGTAGGAAGACGACGGTGGAAAGATGGGGAAAAAACGATCGCTGGTGTTGTTGTGTTTTCTTTAGGTTTTTATGAAAATTGCCAAATACATATACTTCGCACGTCTTTTGTTTATGGTCGGCCTAGACCACCAAATGGGCCACGACCCATTTTTTTTTTAACTTTTTGGGCCCTTAATTGTCATAACAACACACACATATTTGGTTGTTTTAATTTTTGTGTCTAATAAAATACCTACGCGTGGTCATGTTTTCCAAAGTCATGTTTTATTTTCTTGGATTGCTTTATACACATTATACGTAACTACAATATTAGCATACGTAATTACTTATCGTGTTTATTTAATATACATAACTATCATGTTACATGTTCGTGTCGTGTGTCGTATATTAAATAATCGTAAAGTTTTAAATTTATACGTAATTTCATGTAGTAATGTTCTAGGAATTTTAAAGCGGGTTTTACAACTCTCCCCTCTAAAAAGAATAATTCATCCTCGAATTAAAGGTATGACAAACTGGAAAGATATGGACGTGACGTGACTGTAGAAAACATGGAATAGGACGTGTTTGAAGGGAATGGAACATGGAGTGGCTGAAAAGAACATATCTGAATTATGGAAGGAAAAGAGGATAAGAAATCCAGATGGACTCCTCCGTTTCCAAGTGGCTTCCTACTCGGAACGGTCTCTCATGACTCTGTCTTGACGGTATAACAAATTTCTGGTTTATCAACATAAGATAGATTCTTCTGGATCTGACCGAGTGGATAAAAAATAACATGTAAAGATACATGCAACGATAGGATACGAAATGACATATTTACTCGTATAAGCACACTCAGAGCATTGATACACGAGACATATTGAGACGTAGTACGTGAACAATTGTGAACGTGATACGTGAAAAACTGTGAACGTGATACGTGGAGATACGATAAACGTAATACAAGAACATATGGTGAATGAGAATACGTGCAACATATCGTGAACGTGAAATGAGAACGTGAGGTGAACATGATATGGGGAACATATCGTGAGCGTGCAATAACTGAGAAGGTAACGTCAAACGATACGATATGAGACGTGAAATGTGACGTGAAGCGTGTGTCTGACGATGGAAAGTCATACTAAGCTTGAGTCTGGTCTCCCAAGTTTTCTGCAATTCTTTCTAGAACGAAAAGTGAACGCAAACCGTGAGATATGATACGATTATGAACGTGAACCAATCATAAGATGAAAAATGGATATAAACGCGAACAAGGTCGTGAACACTAACGTGAGACGTAACTCGCGAACTGAAATAGTCTTACGGACGTGAACGTAAATAATGAAAGAGTGTCGTGTAATCGTACGATCATCGGCTGGAAGAAATATGATAATCTGCTACTACGTACTCCTTTCGGATGAAAAACAACGTGTAGGCTAGGTTAATTGGTCCAATGACGATTCAGAAATTCTAAAAGTTGAAATGACTGCAAACGTGCTGGCGTTCTATCTTAACCTGCTGGTAAGACAGGCATTTAAATATGAACGTAACTGCCCCTTGTTTCATAGAAACTAGATACATAGAAGTTTGGATTGAATTCTCTTAGCGTAGGATCCTCTTGAACCCATAATTTAGTGTAGGATTCTCTCTTTTACGCGTAAGCTGAGTCATGGTAAAATTAACCATGAGAATCAATGTGATTCAGCGTGTCACTGTAATCAACCATAAATTATACTAGAAAATTTCAGGGTGAAATTTCTTCTGTCGTAGAGTTTGTTACATAGAGTGAATATGGTCTTCATGCTCTTCTTGGCAAAACAGCAACTGTGTTGGAGACACAAATTCAAGCATCGGTATGGGTGGATTTTGACGAAGGCAACGACTCCAGAAGATCCTACAAACTTAAAATCCCGAACAAGACCGTCCCGTGGATTCTTCAGGCCTTGTACGACAATATAAAGTAGGCCCTATAATATCATAAACTTGTGTATATACAAATTACTAACTTATACCATATATCCTTGTAAGATACAGTATTAGATTTGCCCATTTAATAGATTGTTTTTGCTATATAATTGTTGTTGTTTTCTCCTAAAAATCAAATGTTGCTTTTTCTTTTCATGAAAGAGATTTTGAAACTACCCTTGACCTTCGTTTAAGATAAAAAGTAAACTAATAAACTGAAAAAAAAAATCAAATAATATTAAATGGTTAAAAAAGACTATTAAATTTGGGCTATTTTTAGTAAGAGCTGTTAGTTTTTTTGTAAAAAAATAATCCAATAGCTTTATTTTGTATAACATTTTTTTGAAGTTGTTAGTTTTTTTTTTAAATAAGTAGATCTTAAATAAAAAAACTGATTCATAAAGCTTTTTAAATTGTTAAAAGTTGTTAAAGCTTTTAATTACTGATATACCCTCTAACCATAATATAATTTATTTTACTATGTTCTTTTAAATTATTTTACATCTTAATTTTACAGTAAACAGTTAATATGTCAAACAATTTTATTAAAAACATACAACTTATATCTCATGTTAACAGCTTTTTAATAAACAGCTTACAGCTTACACTTAACAGATTAATTGTAGGAAACGGTGTACACTTTTATTATATAAAATCGAATTTACGATAAAATAACAGAAATTAATTTAACAGAATTTAAATGACAGAAAATAATTAACAATAAAAGAAAGCAATAAATGGTAAGACGAGGCACGTGTTTAACACGCTTCCCTTAAAACATATTCGCCGTCTATTTCCCAGGGTACAACGTCTAAAGCTGTTGTACAGCCGGACTAAACAAACTTGCCTGAAAGATCACGGAAGTCTTGCATGTTTCTAATAAACGAGCTGCTGGAAAACTGTCTGGTAATGGAGTTAGAAAAAGCTGCGTTTTTCTTATCTTGAAAACTGAATGAGAATGGTTTAATTTATAGCCAATTCAGGTGTTGGTCACCAAGACAGAATATATGCTCCTAAAATAATCTGACATACAAATCTGTTAAAAATAAACACGATTTGCATATATTTTTACATACACATGAAAATTCTGTCATGGCTTAATAAGAAAGTCTATATCTATTCCTTAAATAGATGTACAAAAATTTCTAGAAAAATCCTCGCAGCAAAAAAAAGATACCGAAATCTGCCCGCACCCAAGCCAGTTTTCAGAGCTGCATTCGTGTCCGCGGGTCGCGCGCTCGTGCGCAAGTTCAGTAGCTTCGAACCCGTTTTTGGCCTAGAAATCTCACTTTCTACACCCACCCACACCCCCGCGCGCGCGCGTAGGCGTGGGAGTAAAAACCCACAAATGAACATTGTAGGGTAGAAGTTAGGATTTCCTTATAAACATGTTTTCACTTCATGTTTCAAGCGATATGGGACAAAATATTTTCCAAATATTGTGTTTCACGTGACTCACGTTGAGACACGATATCTCATTCATATTAACTCCATATTGGACATACTTTAGCTCGTTATGAAGCTCTCTTCGAGGAGAACGCAAAGTTACTAAGTACTACGAATATATAACATATACATATACAAAATTATGTCCAAAGTATTGCAAAAACAATATTTTGCAAAACATTTTCCAACAATCCCCCACATGAATGGAATCGGTCGAAAACACATGAAAGTTTCGGCAAATATTCTGCGGTTAAGTCCTCCATAGGATAGGTAGGTGTAACCCTTTGAACCTTCCCTTGTGAGATGCACTTAGTCTTCTAGATCTAAGTAGACGTGATTTCCTTAAACTCAGCCTCTGTTTACGTAGACGAAAATTCACACTCACACAAGACTCTCCCTGACCTTGTCAAGTCCTCATAGTCGTGTTCGTTATGGTCATGAACACTCGCCTGGTTCTCGCAAGAGCTCTTAAAAATTTCGCCACCGCAATTTCCTTCGAAGCGACCCCACTTCTCTCTCACATAGGTGATTTCATCTTGAATCATTAAAAACATATGTTTTATGATTTCATCTTGAATCATTATGATTTATTATTTCATCTTGAATCATTAAGACATATGTTTAACCTCTCAACAAGTCACATTATTATAGGAATGGACTAGGAAAGTTCTTGTATTAAGTAACTCCCCCACATTGACGTGACTTCCCCCACAATTCTATGATTAGGTTGTCCAATTGAACCCAAATCTTGGGATCTCCAGTCAACTGGGTTAGGTTTTTCTTCATAGAAAATCATTCCTTCAAGGGCTTTAGTCCCATTCCTTTAGACGACTTACTAACTAACTCTCTGCTTAACCCTTTCGTAAGCGGATCCGCAATGTTATCCTTTGACTTCACATAGTCAATTGAGATAACTCATGTTGAGAGTAGTTGTCGTACCAAATTATGTCAACGACGGATATGTCTAGACTTTCCATTATACATTGTGCTATGAGCTTTGCCAATTTCCGATTGACTATCACAATGTATACTAATGGTCGTTACCGGTTTAGGCCACCGGGTATGTCCTCTACGAACTGACGTAGCCATTCTGCCACTTCTCCACATTTATCTAGCGCGATAAATTCTTATTCCATCGTGGACTTAGCTATTACAGTTTGCTTGGAATACTTCCAAGATATAGCGGCCCCTCCCAGTGTAAACACATATCTACTGGTCGATCCAGAATCCTTTATGTCAGATATCCAATTTGCATCACTGTATCCTTTAATAACAGATGGATATCTAGCATACTTCAGTCCATAATCATGACTGTATCTCAAATAATGAAGTACCCTAGTCATAGCTTTCCAATGTACATCACTTGGATTACTAGTATATCTACTTAGCCTGCTAACAACATATGCTAAGTCAGGTCGGGTACATGTCATCAAATATATCAACATGCCAATAATTCTTGAATACTCTAATTGGGCAACACATGCGCCTCTATTTTTAGATAGATGCAAACTGGTGTCAATTGGAGTTCTAGCTAGGCCGGAATCCCCCGCATTATGAGTATTGAGAATTTTATCCACGTAATGTGCTTGACTTAATGCAATTACACTCTGAGTTCGTATGATCTTTATTCCAAGGATCACATCAGCCAAACCCATATCTTTCATGTCGGACTTTGATTTCAACATGTATTTAGTAGACTTGATCATCTTGGCGTTACTACCAACGATAAGCATATCATCAACATAAAGACACAAGATTACATATCCGATATTCGTGTCTTTGACATAAACACACTTCTCGCATTCATTAATTTTGAATCCACCCTCTAGGATGGCGTGATCAAACTTTTGATGCCATTGTTTTGGAGCTTGCTTTAAGTCGTACAATGACTTAACAAGCCTACAAACTTTGCTCTCTTGTCTAGGAGCCATGAAACCCTCGGGCTGGTTCATGTATATTTCTTTTTAAATCTCCATTTAGAAAATCTGTTTTCACATCCATTTGGTGAACTTCTAAATTTCTTAATGCGTCAATAGTAAGAATAATCCTAATAGAAGTTATTCGCGTAACAAGCGAATAAGTATAAAAGTAATCTAGACCTTCGCGTTGTCTAAAACCTTTGATCACCAATCTTGCTTTGTACTTATCAATGGTGTCATCGGCTTGCATCTTCTTCTTGAAAATCCATTTATAGGCTAGTGGTTTACAACCAGGAGGTAAATCCACGAGTTCCCAAGTATGATTTTGTAAAATAGACTCTATTTCATTGTTAATCGCTTCTTTCCATCGAGGCCCTTCCGAGGAATTTACAGCTTCTTGATAAGAAGTGGGTTCATTTTCTACCATAAAAGAGACAAAATCGGGTCCAAATGATTTCTCGGTTCTCGCCCGTTTGCTTCTTCTAGGTTCAACCTCTTCTTCCTCGGGTAGATCTTGTCTCTCATCTTGGAGATCATTATCATCTCGTTGTCTCGTATCTTTGACAACTGCATCATCTATTCTAGATGTGCTTCCAATTTCCTTCTTTAAACAAGGAAATATGTTTTCAAAGAAGGACGCATTCCTTGATTCCATAACTGTGTTCTTGTGTATATCTAGATTTTTCTAATCATGTACAATGAAACGATACGCACTGCTATTCTTAGCATATCCAATAAATATACAATCCACAGATTTAGGTCCAATCGTTTGGGCCTTAAGTACTGGTATGATGGTTTTCTTACCATCCACAGTTCATATGGGGTTTCCTCTTTATCCTTACGAGGTATCTTGTTTAAAAGATAAGCAGTCGTTAGAATGACTTACCCCCACATGTCCCGGCTCAAACTAGAACTTAACAACATGGCATTAACCATTTCTTTCAAGGTACGGTTCTTCCTTTCGGCAATACCGTTTTGCTGAGGTGAATAAGGAGGAGGAAACTCGTGTCTAATTCCATGTTTCGCACATAGATCAACAAAACGAGACACATATTCACCTCCTTTATCACTTCGTACAACCTTGATTTTCCTACCATGTTGATTCTCAACTTCGGTTTTGTATAGAACAAACTTGTCTATAGCTTCATCGCTACTTTTCAACAAGTAAACGTAGCAGTACTTTGTGCAATCATCAATAAACGTGATGAAGTACTTATTGCCACCTTTAGTGTGTAGTGATTTCAAATCACATATGTCTGTGTGTATCATATCAAGTGGCTCGGTTTTTCGTTCTACCGATTTGAAAGATGATCTTGTAAGTTTGGCTTCGACACAAGTTTCACACTTATAATTTGAATCAATATGAAAATTTGGTATGCCATTAAATTTAATCAAACGACGCATTGAATTAAAATTAACATGTCCAAGACGGCCATGCACACATTAGAAGACTCAATCAATTAAGTAGAAGAATTCATTTTATTGATAACATTCTTAACAACTATTACATTGAGCTTAAACATACCATTCAGGACATACCCCTTACCAACATACATTTGATTCTTAGAAAGTACAACTTTATCATACTAAAAAACAAGACGAAAACCAAACTTATTCAAAAGCCATCTGGACACAAGATTCTTGCGAATCTCCAGAACATACAAGACTTTAGTCAACTTGAGCTCTTTCACGGATGTCATCTTCAAACTAACATCTCCTTCGCCCTTGATATCAGCAGTTGCAGAGTTTCCCATGTACAGCTTCTCTCCACTTTCAACCACATTGAAAGAGTGAAACATACTCTTGTCAGCAGACACATGACGAGTTGCCCTCAACCCACCAATCATTATTATTAGAACCTACCAGGTTAACTTCAGAGATCATGGTAGCGACATCAAACACCATAACAATCATGTCCACATTATCATTCACCATATTAGCCTCGTGTGGAGTCACCCATTTTGGCGCTTTGCAATAAGAGATACGATGACCTGGCTTGTCACAGTTGAAGCAATTTCCTTGGAACTTCTACTTTGTAATTCCACCTTTAGGAGCAAAGTACTCAGACTTCCCTTTGCTCTTCTTGTCATTCTTCCCTTTGCCAAAGCTCTTGCCTTTAGACTTTGAAGAAGATGAACCATGCTCAACCATATTTTCCTTGGCAGAATCAGGTGTATAAGTGTTTTTCTGAGCCAGCTTGTTGTCCTCTTCAATACGAAGACGAACAACCAAGTCTTCAACAGTCATCTCCTTTCGCTTATGCTTCAAGTAGTTTTTAAATTCTACCCATCTTGGAGGTAACTTTTCAATTATAGTAGCAACTTGAAAAGTTTCACTCAAAGTCATACCCTCAGCATGAATGTCGTGTAGCAAAACCTGCAGATCTTGAACCTGAGTTATCATACTCTTTGAATCAACCATCTTGTACTTGCGTTCCAACGACTCCCATAATTCTTTGGCATCTTTCAGTACACATTGTACAAAGAGTCCACCAAACCATTTAGAATATAGTTGTGACATAAGAAGTCTGAATGTTTCCATGCTTCAACAGCTTGCACGACTTGTTGATTTTCGGGTACACCTTCTTTAGGAGGTTCCACCTGAGGTACAGTCTCTTTTAAGAACATCGCAAGGTTCAAAGTAGTGAGATATCTTCTGCGCCACCTCTTAAAATTATGCCCATTGAATTTTTCTGGTTTTTCAGCATGATTAGCAACTGTGGTAACTGGCGCACCAGTTACATTCACAGTAGTAGTTGCAGGAGTTGCAGGAGTGCTGGTAGACATTCTGAAAGACCAAAAAAGATCAAAACACAAACAGTTAGACAACTGTTATAAATATGTATATAAGAAATTTAGTCGTGATCTCTATATACTTATAGTGGACCTGCTTCAAAGAAACTCAATCTTGGTTTCAATGAATCAGATGCAATTATCAAATATATCAGTTTAACAGAAACACAATCTTGGTTTCAGTAAATTGATTAGAACAACTGCAAAAAAAACGTTAACTGTTAATTAAAATCTGTAAGTTTAAAACTGATTTCTAATGAAACTCAATCTTGGTTTCGACAGAAAACAGTTTATAAAAATCTGTTAAAGACGTTAATCTGATTTAATAAAAGGTTTTAATTCTGTTAAACAGAATCTGTTTTATGATTGTAGGAAACGGTGTACACTTTTATTATATAAAATCGCATCTACAGTAAAATAACAGGAATTAAATTAACAGAATTTAAATGCCAGAAAGTAATTAACAAAAAAAGAAAGCAGTAAATGGTAAGACGAGGCACGTGTTTAACACGCTTCCCTTAAAACATATTCGCCATCTGTTTCCTAGGGTACAACGTCTAAAGCTGTTGTACAGTCGGACTATACAAACTTTCCTGAAAGATCACGGAAGCCTTGCGTGTTTCTGATCGACAAGCTGCTAGAAAATTTTCTGGTGATGGAGTTAGAAAAAGCTGTGTTTTTCTTATCTTGAAAACTGAATGAGAATAGTTTATTTTATAGCCAATTCATGTCTTGGTCACCAAGACAGAATATATACTCCTAAAATAATCTGACATACAAATCTGTTAAAAAAAACACGAATTGCATATATTTTTACATACACAGGAAAATTTTGTCATTACTTAATAAGAAAGTCTATATCTTTTCCTTAAATAGATGTACAAAATTTTCTGGAAAAATTTGAATTGGCAGCAAAAAAAAGATACCGAAATCTGCCCGCAACCAAGCCAGTTTTCGGAGCTGCATTCGTGTCCGCAGGTCGCGCGCTCGTGCACAAGTTCAGTTGCTTCGAACCCATTTTTTGCCTAGAAATCGCACTTTCTGCACATCCCCCCCTGCGCGCGTAGGCGTGGGAGTAAAAACCCACAAATGAATATTGTAGGGTAGAAACTAGGATTTCCTTATAAATATGTTTTCACTTCATGTTTCAAGCGACGTGGGACGAAATATTTCTAAGTTGTCAGTTTTTTATTTTAAATAAGTAGATCTTAAATAAAAAAACTGATTCATAAAGCTTTTTAAATTGTTAAAAGTTGTTAAAGCTTTTAATTACTGATATACCCTCTAACCATATTATAATTTATTTTAATATGTTCTTTTAAATTATTTTACATATTAATTTTACAGTAAACAGTTAATATGTCAAACACTTTTATTAAAAACATACAACTTATATCTCATGTTAACAACTTTTTAATAAACAGCTTACAGCTTACACTTAACAGATTAATTTAGGAAACGGTGTACACTTTTATTATATAAAATCGAATTTACAATAAAATAATAGAATTTAAATTAACAGAAGGTCTCAAGTTCAATTCCTACTAGGTGCAAACAACCTTGAAGTGGCCACGCCAACCTCCTGAAAAGGGAGGGCTTTACCTGGTTTGAGTCTATGTGGCGGTGGGCTCAAACCCCGTGGATTAGTCGGCTAATGAGTCGGAAATCACGGTTACCCAAATAAAAAGCAATAAATGGTAAGACAAGGCACGTGTTTAACACGCTTCCCTTAAAACATATTCGCCGTCTGTTTCCCAGGGTACAACGTCTAAAGCTGTTGTACAACCGAACTAAACAAACTTGCCTTAAAGATCACGGAAGCCTTGCGTGTTTCTGATCAACGAGCTGCTGGAAAACTGTGTGGTAATGGAGTTAGGAAAAGCTGCGTTTTTCTTATCTTGAAAACTGAATGAGAATGGTTTAATTTATAGCCAATTCATGTCTTGGTCACCAAGACAGAATATATGCTCCTAAAATAATCTGACATACAAATCTGTTAAAAATAAACACGATTTGCATATATTTTTACATACACAGGAAAATTCTGTCATGACTTAATAAGAAAGTCTATATCTATTCCTTAAATAGATGTACAGAATTTTCTAGAAAAATCATCGCAGCAAAAAAAAGATACCGAAATCTGTCCGCACTCAAGCCAGTTTTCGGAGCTGCATTCGTGTCCGCAGGTCGCGCGCTCGTGTACAAGTTCAGTAGCTTCGAACCCGTTTTTGGCCTAGAAATCTCACTTTCTACACCCCCACCCCCTGCGCGCGCGTAGGCGTGGGAGTAAAAACCCACAAATGAATATTGTAGGGTAGAAGCTAGGATTTCCTTATAAATATGTTTTCACTTCATGTTTCAAGCGATATGGGACAAAATATTTTCCAAATATTGTGTTTCACGTGACTCACTTTGAGACACGATATCTCATTCATATTAACTCCATATTGGACATACTTTAGCTCTTTGTGAAGATCTCTTCGAGGAGAACGCAAAGCTACTAAGTACTACGAATATATATAACATATACATATATAAAATTATGTCCAAAGTATTGCAAAAACCATATTTTGAAAAAACATTTTCCAACAATCCCCCACATGAATAGAATCGGTCGAAAACACATGAAAGCTTCGGCAAAATTTCTGCGGGTAAGTCCTGCATAGGATAGGTAGGTGTAACCCTTTAACCTTCCCTTGTGAGATGCACTTAGTCTCCTAGATCTAAGTAGATGTGATGTCCTTAAACTCAGCCTCTATTTACGTAGACGACAATACACACTCACAAAAGACTCTCCCTGACCTTGTCAAGTCCTCATAGTCGTGTTCGTTATGGTCATGAACACTCGCCTGGTTCTCGCAAGAGCTCTTAGAAATTGCGCCCCCACAATTTCCTTCGAAGCGACCCCACTTCTCTCTCACATAGGTGATTTCATCTTGAATCATTAAAAATATATGTTTTATGATTTCACCTTGAATCATTATGATTTATGATTTCATCCTGAATCATTAAGCCATATGTTTAACCTCTCAACAAGTCACATTATTCTAGGAATGGACTAAGAAAGTTCTTGTATTAAGTAACTCCCCCACATTGACGTGACTTCCCCCACATTTCTATGATTAGGTTGTCCAATTGAACCCAAATCTTGAGATCTCCAATCAACTAGGTTAGGTTTTCCTTCATAGAAACTCATTCCTTCAAGGGTTTTAGTCCCATTCCTTTAGACGACTTACTAACTAACTCTGTGCTTAAGCCTTTCGTAAGCGGATCCGCAATGTTATCCTTTGACTTCACATAGTCAATTGAGATAACTCCTGTTGAGAGTAGTTGTGGTACCGAATTATGTCGACGACGGATATGTCTAGACTTTCCATTATACATTATGCTATGAGCTCTGCCAATTGCCGATTGACTATCACAATGTATACTAATGGCCGTTACCGGTTTAGGCCACCTGGGTATGTCCTCTATGAATTGACGTAGCCATTCCACCTCTTCTCCGCATTTATCTAACGCGATCAATTCTGATTCCATCGTCGACTTAGCTATTACAGTTTGGTTGGAAGACTTCCAAGATATAGCGGCCCCTGCCAGTGTAAACACATATCTACTGGTGGATCTAGAATCCTTTATGTCAGATATCCAATTTGCATCATTGTATCCTTCAATAACAGATGGATATCTAGCATAACTCAGTCCATAATCATGACTGTATCTCAAATAATGAAGTACCCTAGTCATAGCTTTCCAATGTGCATCACTTGGATTACTAGTATATCTACTTAGCCTGCTAACAGCATATGCTAAGTCAGGTCGAGTACATGTCATCAAATACATCAACATGCCAATAATTCTTGAATACTCTAATTGGGCAACACGTGCGCCTCTATTTTTAGATAGATGCAAACTGGTGTCAATTGGAGTTCTAGCTAGGCCGGAATCCCCCGCATTATGAGTATTGAGAATTTTATCCACGTAATGTGCTTGACTTAATGCAATTACACTCTGAGTTCGTATGATCTTTATTCCAAGGATCACATCAGCCAAACCCATATCTTTCATGTCGGACTTTGATTTCAACATGTCTTTAGTAGACTTGATCATCTTGTCGTTACTGTCAACGATAAGCATATCATCAACATAAAGACACAAGATTACATATCCGCTATTCGTGTCTTTGACATAAACACACTTGTCGCATTCATTAATTTTGAATCCACCCTCTAGGATGGCGTGATCAAACTTTTGATGCCATTGTTTTAGAGCTTGCTTTAAGCCGTACAATGACTTAACAAGCCTACAAACTTTACTCTCTTCTCATGGAGCCATGTAACCCTCGGGTTGGTTTCATGTATATTTCTTCTTCTAAATCTCCATTTAGAAAATCCGTTTTCACATCCATTTGGTGAACTTCTAAATTTCTTAATGCGGCAATAGCAAGAATAATCACCAATCTTGCTTTGCACTTATCAATGGTGCCATCAGCTTGCATCTTCTTCTTGAAGATCCATTTATAGGCTAGTGGTTTACAACCAGGAGGTAAATCCACGAGCTCCCAAGTATAATTTTGTAAAATAGACTCTATTTCACTGTTAATCGCTTCTTTCCATTGAGGCCCTTCCGAGGAATTTACAGCTTCTTGATAAGAAGTGGGTTCATTTTCAACCATAAAAGAGACAAAATCGGGTCCAAATGATTTCTCGGTTCTCGCCCGTTTGCTTCTTCTAGGTTCAACCTCTTCTTCCTCGGGTTGATCTTGTCTCTCATCTTGGAGATCATTATCATCTCATTGTCTCTTATCTTGGACAACTGCATCATCTATTCTAGATGTGCTTCCATTTTCCTTCTTTAAACAAGGAAATATGTTTTCAAAGAAGGACGCATTCCTTGATTCCATAATTGTGTTCTTGTGTATATCTGGATTTTCCGAATCATATACAATGAAACGATACGCACTGCTATTCTTAGCATATCCAATAAATATACAATCCACAGATTTAGGTCCAATCGTTTGGGCCTTAGGTGTCGGCATAGCTACCTTAGCTAGACACCCCCACACTCTTAAGTACTGGTATGATGGTTTTCTTCCCATCCACAGTTCATATGGGGTTTCCTCTTTATCCTTACGAGGTATCTTGTTTAAAAGATAAGTAGTCGTTAGAATGGATTCCCCCCACACGTCCCTGCTCAAACTAGAACTTAACAACATGGCATTAACCATTTCTTTCAAGGTACGGTTCTTCCTTTCGGCAATACCGTTTTGCTGAGATGAATAAGGAGCAGTAAACTCGTGTCTAATTCCATGTTTCGCACATAGATCAACAAAAGGAGACACATATTCACCTCCTTTATCACTTCATACAACCTTGATTTTCCTACCAAGTTGATTCTCAACTTCGGTTTTGTATAGAACAAACTTGTCTATAGCTTCTTCGTTACTTTTCAACAAGTAAACGTAGCAGTACTTTGTGCAATCATCAATAAACGTGATGAAGTACTTATTGCCACATTTTGTGTGTAGTGATTTCAAATCACATATGTCTGTGTGTATCATATCAAGTGGTTCGGTTTTTCGTTCAACCGATTTGAAAGATGATCTTGTAAGTTTGGCTTCGACACAAGTTTCACACTTATAATTTGAATCAATATGAAAATTTGGTATGCCATTAAATTTAATCAAACGACGCATTGAATTAAAATTAACATGTCCAAGACGGCCATGCACACATTAGAAGACTCAATCAAGTAATTATAAGAATTCATTTTATTAATAACATTCTTAACAACTATTACATTGAGCTTAAACATACCATTCAAGACATACCCCTTACCAACATACATTTGATTCTTAGAAAGTACAACTTTATCATACTAAAAAACAAGACGAAAACCATACTTATTCAAAAGCCATCCGGACACAAGATTCATGCGAATCTCCAGAACATACAAGATTTTAGTCAACTTGAGCTCTTTCTCGGATGTCATCTTCAAACTAACATCTCATTCGCCCATGATATCAGCAGTTGCAGAGTTGCCCATGTACAACTTCTCTCCATTGTCAACCGCTCTGAAAGAGTGAAACATACTCAAGTCAGCACACACATGACGGGTTGCCCCAGTATCAACCCATCAATCATATTATTAGAACCTACCAGGTTAACTTCAGAGATCATGGTAACTACATCAGACACCATAGCAATCATGTCCACATTATCATTCACCATATTAGCCTCGTGTGGAGTCACCCGCTTTGGCGCTTTGCAATTAGTGGTACGATGACCTGGCTTCTCACAGTTGAAGCAATTTCCTTGGAACTTCTGCTTTGCAATTCCACCTTTAGGAGCAAAGTACTCAGACTTCCCTTTGCTCTTCTTGTCATTCTTCCCTTTGCCAAAGCTCTTGCCTTTAGACTTTGGAGAAGATGAACCATGCTCAACCATATTTTCCTTGGCAGAATCAGGTGTATAAGTGTTTTTCTGAGCCAGCTTGTTGTCCTCTTCAATACGAAGACGAACAACCAATTCTTCAACAGTCATCTCCTTTCGCTTATGCTTCAACTAGTTTTTAAATTCTACCCAGCTTGGAGGTAACTTTTCAATGATAGCAGCAACTTGAAAAGTTTCACTCAAAGTAATACCCTTAGCATGAATGTCGTGTAGCAAAACCTACAGATCTTGAACCTGAGTTATCACACTCTTTGAATCAACCATCTTGTACTTGCGTTCCAACGACTCCCATAATTCTTTGGCAGTCGTAGTCTTGCAATACACATTGTACAAAGAGTCCACCAAAGCATTCAGAGTATAGTTGTGACACAAGAAGTCTGAATGTTTCCATGCTTCAACAGCTTGCACGGCTTGTTGATTTTCGGGTACACCTTCTTTAGGAGGTTCCACCTGAGGTACAGTCTCTTTTAAGAACTTCGCAAGGTTCAAAGTAGTGAGATATCTTCTGCTGCCACCTCTTAAAATTCTGCCCATTGAATTTTTCTGGTTTTTTAGCATGATTAGCAACTGTGGGTAACTGGCGTACCAGTTACATTTACAGTAGTAGTTGGAGGAGTTTCAGGAGTGCTGGTAGACATTCTGAAAGACCAAAAAAGATCAAAACACAAACAGTTAGACAACTGTTATAAATATGTATATAAGAAATTCAGTCGTGATCTCTATATACTTATAGTGGACCTGCTTCAAAGAAACTCAATCTTGGTTTCAATGAATCAGATGCAATTATCAAATGTATCAGTTTAACAGAAACACAATCTTGGTTTCAGTAAATTGATTAGAACAACTGCTAAAAAAACGTTAACTGTTAATTAAAATGTGTAAGTTTAAAACGGATTTCTAATGAAACTCAATCTTGGTTTTGACAGAAAACAGTTTATAAAAATCTGTTAAAGACGTTAATCTGATTTAATAAAATGTTTTAATTCTGTTAAACAGAATCTGTTTTAAGATTGTAGGAAACGGTGTACACTTTTATTATATAAAATCAAATCTACAAAAAAATAACAGAAATTAAATTAACAGAATTTAAATGACAGAAAGTAATTAACAATAAAAGAAAGCAGTAAATGGTAAGACGAGGCACGTGTTTAACACGCTTCCCTTAAAACTTATTCGTCGTCTGTTTCCCAGGGTACAACGTCTAAAGCTGTTGTACAGCCGGACTAAACAAACTTGCCTGAAAGATCACGTAAGCCTTGCGTGTTTCTGATCGACAAGCTGCTAGAAAACTGTCTGGTGATGGAGTTAGAAAAAACTGCGTTTTTCTTATCTTGAAAACTGAATGAGAATGGTTTATTTTATAGCCAATTCATGTCTTGGTCACCAAGACAGAATATATGCTCCTAAAATAATCTGACATACAAATCTGTTAAAAATAAACACGAATTGCATATATTTTTACATACACAGGAAAATTCTGTCATTACTTAATAAGGAAGTCTATATCTATTCCTTAAATAGATGTACAGAATTTCCTAGAAAAATCCGAATTGGCAGCAAAAAAAAGATACCGAAATTTGCCTGCAACCAAGCCAGTCTTCGAGCTGCATTCGTGTGTGTAGGTCGCGCGCTCGTGCACAAGTTCAGTTGCTTCGAACCCGTTTTTGGTCTAGAAATCTCACTTTCTACACCCCCCTGCGCGCGCGTAGGCGTGGGAGTAAAAACCCACAAATGAATATTATAGGGTAGAAACTAGGATTTCTTTATAAACATGTTTTCACTTCATGTTTCAAGCGATGTGGGACAAAATATTTTCTAAATATTGTGTTTCACGTGACTCACTTAGAGACACGATATCTTATTCATATTAACTTCATATTGGACATACTCTAGCTCGTTGCGAAGCTCTCTTCGAGGAGAACGCAAAGCTACTAAGTACTACAAATATATATAACATATACATATATAAAATTATGTCCAAAATATTGCAAAAACCATATTTTACAAAACATTTTCCAACGTTAATAAAACTCGACATAAACATAAATAAAAACATTACGCCGTCATTTTCCCCACCTCACATCAAAATCTGTCAACACCATTAAACCAAAAACTCATCATTTGTTATTTTTTATTGTTACTAAAAGTTGTATAATAGAAACCAATATCTAAGAAGCTTAAATTATCTCAAAATCAACCTGGACGAGTTTAAGAATCAAAGGCCCTTGAAAAATAAAGAGCTTTATGCGGTCATTCACCTCGCACATGCATAAATCTTGCCTTGATCCTGAAGGTAACACGAGGTTGGATTGTGGTGTTTTCATTAGAGCACAGGGTACGGGGTGTTTTCCCTTCGCGTTGTGCGAAAACGCAGCCCAAAAACGCCACCCACCACACACCTACTCGCGTTTTCGTGCCTGGCGCCTAGGGCACGACGCGCGTTTTCGCGCGGAAAACGGGAGAACCGTACCCGGTACTCGTGTTTTCGTGTAAAATTTTTCTTTTTTGAACGAATAGTTTCTTGACACGTGGAAATATGTGGGCCAATTTTTTTCCCACGGCTCAAGCCAACCAAGGAGCCATGATTTTGGTGTTGTAGAGGTTTTGGTGTTTTGGGATCATTTAGCCACCACACACCATACCATCTGAAAATTCTCATGTTTTCCCACGGTTTAACACGAAAACGTCAAACCATACCTCGTGCTCTTATTGGGTCCCCAAAAACTTTGCGCTTCCTTTTATTATCTACTGATGAAGTGATTAATTAGGTGATTAATTAATGGAATTGGGTTTTATATATCTGCGATTTAGTGTTTAATTTTTTAAGTGATTTAGAGATAAAAATACGTGTTTTTAAGTCGATATATTTTTAAAAGTAGCGAAAATTTTTTACCACTTGCCCAAAAAAAATTAATGCTTTTAAATGCATCTGTTTTTTTTTCGTAAAAGCATGCTTCCATTCTTCAATTTTCTTTACTTGAATTAATGAGCATATTTTATTCAAAAAAAAATTAATGAGCATCTTAAACAACAACCAAACTAAACCATCATATGCATCTTTCACATTCATAATCCACAAGAAATTAGGAGCAATACTTGCAGGGTCGAAGCTTGAACAACTTAATCGAGGGGGCCGAAACTGTTCAAATACAAAATATAGTTTCTAATTTACAAAACATCAATTGAGGCTTCATATCCTTGTATATGTACCGTACATCTTTTAACTTGAAAGAGACCAAACTGCAAATTAAGAGATATATGTATTCAACTTTCACAAATATAGCAAAAAAGTATACTAAAAAGACAAAGTCATGAGGGGGCCACAACCCCTTCCAGCCCCTACTATCCTTCGTCCATGAATACTTACACCTTCTTTTATGATATAATATACATCTCTACAGTTTAATAATCTGAAATTTGAGAATTAGTGGCATGAGATCAATGAAAAAATAAATGCAATAAAACTTAAAATGCACCGATTAATAAATTGTATTCTAATATTAAAAGGGTCATCACGTACTACATGCATCCCTTTGTTTATGATATTGACTATATGCATCCATCCATTTATGGTACTGAAGAAAATAGGAGACAGTGCATGAGAATACAGTAATAAGTTATGGAAGATGGTAGAAAAAAAACAAGAAAACAGTTTTATGTAAATGAATTATCATATCTGAATATTCTTAATGTTAATTTAAATTGAGTGGTAAGAAGAGAGTTTTTATTACAAATTGTTGTAATGAATTAAATAAACCAATCATAATCAAGTGTAATAATAATAATGTAATAAAAATTTATTTCTTAACGACAACCCATAGGGCTGTCATCATGGTTCTAAATAGCGCGCTATAACGGGCTATAGCGTGAAGCGTGACCTCCATGTTACGAAACAGACTAAAGCGTCTTCTCTAGGCGTAGCGTGCTAAAAAGCGGAATAAAGCGTGACATAGCATGCTATAGCGCGTATCGTGGCGCTTTTTCTTAAATATTTTTGCTTATTTTTAGGAATTTGGCTTGTTTTATAATTTTGGCTATTTACTAAATTCGAGCTTAGTAATTTTAATATGAAAATAACTTCCTGAGTAAATACAAACCGATTTTGTTTTAAAATTAAATTAACTTCTTGTTTCATTTTTTTAATGTAAAGAATAAGTTATTAATTAACAGATTTAATGTCTTATGTATATCTTCTTTTATAAACTCGTTATCAATTTAGATATGTTTTATGCCGCTATATATCATGCTTCATAAAACGTTGTAGCTTTGTTATAGCTTTTGTAGCTTGAAGCTTGACAGTACCGCTATAATACGTTTCACGCTATTTATAACCTTGGCTGTTAATAGCAAAATCCAAATAAAAATAATAAAAAATAGTTCTAACCAATCAACTTAAATTAGAATTAAGATTATTTTAGACATTGTCATATGCCTGTATTTTCTATCCTCCTCCACACCCTCTAATTATGACCGACCATCTCGTATTTTGTCAATACCATAAACGAATAGTTGCATATAGTCAATACCATTAAGAGATGGTTGCATGTAGTATTAATGACTTTTTAATACTAAATAATTTACTGTATTACTTTTTTTTGTTTTATCTAAAAATTCAGTGCTATCATTGAATGAACAGTAATTATGATTACTTGATTTTACTGTTACATGCTTCATGCGAAATCAATTTAACTTAAAGAAATACAAAGGGTTTGCCCGGTTACCAAATGATAATTCAGTAAGAAGATGAACTGTTCCTGCATCCTAACATTTAAAAAAGCCCTTTCAACTTACCAAATCATTATTTTATACTCCATTAGACTAGGGGAGTGGTACCAAACCTACTCACCGCCACGTCAGCGTCACCTCAACTTTTTAACAAACTCACTACAACTCACCCAAACTCCCCACAAGAGGTAATGGCACTCACCAAAACTCACTACAACTCACTACACATCACTCCCACTTTTTTATTAAATATTTTTTATTCATACATTTTATTCAAACACGATACACACGGGTAAATAAAAACGATACATGGGTAAATAAAAACATTACAAGGATATTAAAAACAACACATGGATAAATAAAATGATACACGGGTAATTTAAGAAGTAAATAACCGCGGATAATTTTTTAAAACCTCCCAACAATGAAGATACTTAAACCGGCACATAGTATCGGCTTCAAAGTTACGAAAGGCGTTATTCATTACGTCCTCGTCAGTTGCTCCAATTACCCGTGTACGATTTACGTTGCGGTAACAAGCATCAAACCTACAAATGGTAATCCTTATGGTCTTCCATTTTTCGTGTATACTAGAGTACGTTCGTTTCCTTGGATCATCTAAACGATCCTCCATGATTTGCAAAATCTCAGCCCAAAAACCACGACCACCTATATCGTTACCTGGCACTTGGCTTTTAGCAACCACCCCCAAGCGCGATACAACGCTATTTCTTCATCGAGTGTCCATACTGGCGGCGCCATTAAGAAGATGGTGTTTTTGTCTGTGAGGAGGAAGAAGATGATGTTTTTGTGTGTGAGGAGGAAGAAGATGTGTGTATGAAATGAGAAGTAATAATGGTATTTTATAGGAAGAAATTGGAATAAAAGTTAAATAAAAATATAAAATGGAGAATATTTAAAAGTTAGACAAAAAGGAATGTAAGTTAAATAAAAACTTAAATTCGTTAAATAAAAACTTAAATTCGTAAATAAAAACGTAAACGTAAACAATTTTTATTCGAAAATTAAAACATTTATTCCATACTTAAAACATGAAAATACTGGAATTCGAATACAATAGGAAAGGAAATACACTACTAGATAGATAAAATAAAAATACACAATCCGATTAGTCAGTTCCCGGATCCGAATTCAAAAACTGACCAGGTAACTCCCAACGCATTGTTTCTTCTTCATCTTCTTCGCCATAATTTGGGCCTCCAGCTCCCTTCGTTTCCTTTCTTCTTCCAGTGTTTGTCTTAATAGTTTATGATCTTGGTATAGTTGATACACCTCATTATCAGTAAATAAGCCATTTGAGTCGTTTGGAATTACAAAAGGGTAGATCGGGAGAATCATTTCGGCGTCGATGTTGCTGTGACGAAGAACCAATATGAGTTGTTTGAGTTCGAGATAAAGAACCGATATGAGTTTGGGATGAAGAACCCAAGTTATTCATCCATTCAGTATTTTTATTAATTGGAACCTCCAATTTTGCCGACTTTTTAAACAAAGATCCGTAGATGTTGAAATCGGTATCAAATTGATTACTAAGATACGTGTCGATTAAAGAAAGCTTCTTTGGGGAAAGATCACGAGAATTCTCACATGATGTGCGCAGTTTCGTATTTTCTTCGTACGCAACATCGAAATCATCAGCTAACTTCGTAAGCTCATCGTAACGACATTGTTGTTGAATTATTTGTTTCTGAATCATAGCCTTAATCTCGTCATCGTTGTGTGGGAAAGAGCATGTCATTTTATATTTCTGAAAGTGTGTGTGAAAATACTAAAGCTGGGTAGTGGTTTATATAAATAAATTAGGGTATTTTTTTAATATTTAGACAGTAATAAAAAAACAAGTGGGTCCCAATGAAAATAACTCACGCTGGGTGAGTTTGGTATGTTTTTTTTGTTGTTGGCGAGTAAGTCGCGCGCGACTAAGGGTAGTGGGAATGGGACTCGCGCGCGAGTCTGGGGCTCTCGCGAGTGGCTTCTATGCCACTCCTTTCAGCCTTATAAACAACAAAAAATTTCAAACTTTTCCACCGCTACAACCAAAACCCATACGAAAAACTCTCACCTATTGGTTTTTCTAATCTATGTTCACCGAAATATATTTTTACATCATCCCCATAAAAAAACTCCCACAACCACCACGCACCATAAACCCAAAGTGATATCCAGGACAAATCTTAAATATACAAAAACAAGTTTCAAATTTTGGAAAACCCAACAAAGATCTAGGATGTGATTCATATCTCTTTTGAGAATCAAAGATCTATAAAGATCTTCATTAAAAGAAAACACGTATCATCAAATATCGTTTTTTGAAGACAAGGTTCATTCAATTTTTGAAATCATTAAAAGGCAGAACAAGAACAAAATTATTCAAGCCCTCTTTGTTTCGATCTTCAAGAAACCCAAAATAAAGCAAATAATTCTACACGAGTAGACCCTACCTGAGACCCATAATTAAAAGGATCTTGAAGCCAAATATCTTTAGTGTTTTTCGTGGGTTGATGATTCGATCTGTTGTTCGATAGAAAGAAAAAAATGGAAGTTGATAGTTGGATGAGAAAAATGGCGGAGACAACTATGGGATTAGGTTTAGTTTTGTGAGAAAATTTAGGGTTAAGTAATTCTTATATCCCAAGTTAGACCGGGTAAAATTAGTCTACTCGGACCAAAATAAATATGGGCTAACTGGGGTATTATTTCTACCGGATTACTAAGTTTTTAATGGACCGGTTGTCACTCTATATGTTGGTGGGCTACTTATCGTGAACCAAATTCAATAGTAATGGGCCAATCCGAAAATGATATATTTTGGGATGAATATGGTTAATAGTGGTTATGGTTCGTGTATTACAAATTTGATTTTGGGAAGAATAAATGTAGAGGTGACTATGCGAGTAGAGATGTTTCAGGAATAGGGTAAATGAGACACAAATTGTCAGATTTATATTCATATATTTGGATTGTGATTGCTTCGTGTGGTGTGTTACGAAGTATTTGAAATCTATTTTTTTAGAGATCTAGCAAATCGAGTTTTGGGAGATGGAGTTTAGGTAGTGGCGGATGAAACTATGTGAGTTCAAGCATGTTCTAACCGATCAAACAACGTTGGCTTACATGATTTGGAAGAAAAAACATGCAGTATGATTTTAATCGAGCCCGTGTATTATCTAGAAGGCTACTAGATAGAAATTTTTGATACATTGCATAATATAACCGATATTATTAGTAGGACGTGTTAATGCAAAGCAATGCCTAAAAACATTGTTAGTATTAATTAATCTTTCTTAGTTTTGATCACGACAATTACAAAGACATTTATTGTCAAACACAATCATAAAACGAATTATCTAACACACACTATCATCAAGGTAATAATCATTACACTAACATATCTTAATCATGCTTAGTGATCATAAAAGTGATTAGCCTTAAAACTCACTTTTGTCAAATGTAACAAAAGATTTTTAATAAACTTTATTTTTAAGAAAACATTTTATTAAAATGAAAATGTAAATTTGAACATGGCATATTCCAAATGCCATAAGAATATCCTTTGAAGCATTAAACAACCTCAGATATTTCAAATTTACTAAAAGACAAAAAGGAGCAGAGGCTATACTCCGCGGTTCCTTAAGTGCCTATGTGGTTCTTTATCGATAAGGAACCGTCTGGGTAGCTAAGGAACCGCCTCCAGCTAGTCGTTGGGATTTGTCTTCTATAAATAGTGGATCAAATCTGCATTTTCATTAACACTTTTTGGACATCTCTTTCAGCCTTGTTTCTCTTATCTAATCCTAGTCATTTGTAAATGATCTCTTAATGTGTTAAGTATGTTTACTTATGATTATCCTCTTGATCTCCTTCTTTACCTTGTCCAAAGAGAAGATCACTCACACACTTGTGATGTGATTAAAGATGAAGCCTTGATGAAGATCATCCTCTCCTGAATATCTAATCATGTTCATCATTTGTTTATTTGTGTCTTATGTAGATCCAATGTATTTGTGAATACTTGGAATAGTTGTGTTCATCCAAGCTATGTGTGAATACTTGGATTATAGTTGTGTAAATCCTTTGCATATGTGTGTGCTTGGATTTGTGTTGTTTAGATCCAAGCTACATGTGTGTACTTGGATATGTTTAGTTGATTTGTAATAAGTTGTGTTAGTTCTCACTAAACTATAAAGTGATGTGGTTGTGTCTTGTGAGTTCTCACTAAACTATAAAGTGATGTGTAGTTGTGTTGTGTGAAGTTATCACTTAGCTTCAAAGTGAAGAGTCGTGAAGATTGGTTCTAGCTTTGGATTAGAACTCGACATTTAGCCTTGTGTCAGAAAATGGTGAATTAGGCAACGTTGTGAAGATTGGTTCTAGCTTTGGATTAGAACTCGACATCTAGCCTTGTGTCGTAAAATGGTGAAGTGGGCGACGTTGTGTAGATTGGTCCTAGCTAAGATTAGGTCTCGACATTTAGCTTAGTGTCAGAAAATAATGTAAGCGACGTTGTAAGGTTTTCTCCGCCAAGAAGGGAGCTTGTGGATATAGTGGAAATCTCAAGTAAGGTGTACTCGAGAAGTGGAGTAGGAACGAGGATAGAGCCTCGTTGTCGAACCACTATAAATCTTGGTGTCTTCCTACTAGGTTGTTTCTTTCCTTACTCATCACTTACATTCATCATCATTACACTTACTACTTATTGTTAATGCATTAGAATTGAACCTAATCATTATGCAACTAGCTTTCAAGTAAAAGATAGTTTTGGCACTTACCTAATTGAAAGGAATTTTAATTTAGAGATAAACCGATGAGAAACTATTCAACCCCCCTTCTAGTTTCTACAATTGGAATTAGAGAGATGGTGACACAGGATCTTTGAAGTATATTGTAATTTAAAACTTGGATCGATCAATTGTCTCCTCAAATTAGAAGGTTAATTTGTATTAATGTTTTTCTTTGGTCAAAACTATCTTTTATTGAAAATAAGCCTTGTAATTGATAATATTGCATCTCATTTAGATTAGTAGTATTTATGCATTTTAGATTTACTCTTGAAATGTATCTACTAGTTTGCATCTTGTTATGTGTAGGTACTCATGAAGATCAATCATTCAATTGATTATGGATTGAGTTACTTACACTTGTAGAAGAGTCATCTTCTTTGATTTCAAACATCACTGAATGATGATATCAAGATGGATGGGAGTGATACTAGTCCTTGAAGACTTAGTTGTCACTTTAGTCATGGTTGGGCTTTGCATTGGTTCCTTGAAAGCTTGGAATTCAATTTGTGGCCAAGGCACGTTTTCGTTCTTCTACACGTCCCATTGATCATTCTTTTGATCATTAATTGACTATATGCTTGTACTTGGCATCCTTGCCTTGACATTTGTTTGTGGTTTGTAATTCTTCCCTTTTTCCCTCTCAAACCTTCATTTCTTGGATACTTGACTCACTATGGAGATGTAGAGTGAGTTAGTAGAAGCTTAAAGTATCAAGCATGATTTCCAAGGTTTGCACCCTTACGGTTAGTAAGCCAAATATCATGTGTAACTTGTGCAATTAAGCTCATCTCTAGGATGATTAATGAATCCCTTGAGATACCAAACTACTTCATTAAGTTGTAGATGTATTTACACATTTGGAATTGAAATATTCCAAGGATAGTGTTACTATAAATCCTAGTAATAATTATCCGATCATGTGGGAGAGAAACTTAATCTATACTTTGCTCACATTTTTAAATAGAATAAGACTACTCTTGAAAATGATCTTATTCTATGCATCAAAGTTGCTTGGTATAGTTCATTACCAAAGCCGTTTAGACTTTCGTCGTAAAGGCACGTCTTAAACCACTATATATGACACAAGCTCTTCGTCTCCTCGATTTGAAAAATGTCATTTGTCTCTTGAGAAATGTTCTTGGTCTTAATTCACTTCTCTTGACTCCTCTCCTCTTTGCTTCTTTGCTGCGAGTAGTCGTTTGTCCGTTTCGGTCTTTTCCTATCTCGATTCAACTCGTAATCCTTAATAAAGCATTATTACCTAGTGTTGTGGTGGTACAATGATTTCCTAAAGGCTTAAGACATATTTTAAGGTTTTTATAAAAATATGGTTTTAAAAATTTATTTGATTTTCCTTGATTAAAACACGCCACTTTAGGCGGTTCCTTATTGACGCGGTTCAAACAGGCGGTTCCTTATCGATAAGGAACCGCATCCAGTACTCGCGACTAAAGAGCCAGTTTTTATTAAATATCACTTTTTCAAAAAATCCTTCTCTCTCTTCTCCAACATAGTGACGAGAATACCCAGTTTTCCACCATTGTTGTTTTTCCAAAACCTTCAATTACTCAAGATTAATTGATTTTGATTTGTGGGTTTCACTCATCCTTCATCCAAGATCAATTATTTGTAAGTCATTTCTTTCAATTTCATCTAATTTGTTCTAGGATTCATACATTCATAACTAGGGATTTTTGAATTTGACATTGAATTAGAACCTTTGTAACACCCCATTTGTTAAGATGGAATGCTACAGTAAATTATGGCGTGTCATCAAAGCATGCAAGGTTAATGTCTAAAAATTCATGACAATAAATAGAAATACCGGAATCAAACATCGGTAGTCTAGTAACTCACACACAAGCAATATCAAGTACTGTAAATGAAAGGACTAAACAATGTGCAAAAGAAGTAAAGTATGATAAAGTAGAAATAAATCCATAAGGTAAGAGAGGCCGGATAGCTTCCAATCCGAATGCACATACTTTGGAGTTCCTACTTGCGACCTTGGGTACCTACCGTTTGGGAACATGGAAAAGTAGACGACTGAGCATAACGCTCAGTGCACGGATATACAATAAATCGTGGAAGACATAGAATATGAAAGCATATAAAGAGCATAAAGCATGAATAACAGCGGAAATGAATAAGTCCTAGAAAACCTAGTTGTCTGTCATGTTCACTGGTTTTAGTTCAGAAAACATAGCTTATGTTACTTATGAAAATCTGTATTAGTTAATATACCAAAAGCCAATATAGGTCATGAGGTCAACATCGTGCATGAATACTTGAAGGGGTGACCTCGTCATGCAAATTAGAGGGGATGCCTCTAATTAATTGGTAATGGGTAGGAGGGATCAGCTCCTTGTGAAGGATGCAAGGCACACACCACATTCACCATGAAATCCTGACTGAAACATGTAACTAGGATGCACCCATACGCCCCACATGATAACATAATAAATATAATGGCCAAATAACTGAAAGGGACGCCACGAGCTATCACTCCGCCGTGGTGATGTCATAGCACTAGTGCCTCTAGTGTTATGGTTATGGTACCTCCATAACTAGGTGAAACTGGTCATGCGTGTATATGGCTAAGGTAACTAATAAAACATAAGAATTTAACCTGTAACTACTGGGGAAAATAGTTGGCTGCATACGGGAAATCCTAATGAAAGAAGAAATTGTCCTTACTGAAGGACGGGAAATCCGTACCTTATGTCCAGTAGAAGCTAATGAAAACGATGAAGACTACTCCGCCTCGACGAATAATACTACATAAGAAATATGGACGTGTATGAGTTGTCTGTTTTACGTGTGTTTTACTGGTTTCGTGTGTTATTAGCTTGTTATACGTATTATGTCATGTTTTACTGTTTATTATGTTAACTATTGTTATTCTGATGTTCTGTTGTGTACTATTCATGTATTAGTGTATTATAATACTTGTATTGTAATACTATGTAACTTTCTAAAAATAGCAGGTTTCCATAAATAGTAAGTTTCAAAAAATAGAAAGTTTCCAAAAATAATAAGTTCTATAATTATAAATAAGCTGGATTATAAATAATAAATAAAGTCTAAATAGTATAATACAAGTCATGGTTATAGCTTATTAATTAGATAACTAGTTAATTAATTAAACTATACGTTATATAGAATTTAATTAAGAATAAATGTTTTAATTAAATTAAGCTAAGTTAAATACGTTAGGTTATACATGTATTATTAATTTTAATATTTAACCTAAGTCATGAAATTAATTAAATTAAAAAGTCTAGTGATTAATTTAATTAACATATAGTCTGATTTTAATAATTAACCCGAGACCTGAACCGGTGTTTTAAAAATTAACCCGAGCCCGAAACCCGGTCCAACACATAAGCCGAAACATACACCCTTGACAGTGGCTAACCCGTCCTAGCCAGTTGCCACTGTCCGAGTGGTTTACCCGCTGCCTGAGCCGCGGTTCCCACCGGCGGTTCAGCCGGTTCACACCGGTTCATACCGGTTGTGAGCCGGTTCGCCCTGCTTTTGTTCGATTCCCACTGTCAGCCAAAAAGAACCCCGTCAAGACCCTATGGGTCTCGGTTGGTTCTCGGTCCAAACCAAAAACACACCCCGACCTGCGGTCGGGGGTTTCCCTTTGTTGCGTCCGAACAACAAACCCAAACTGAGCCCCTTGTGGGTCTCGATGGCATTGGATCGAACAAGCCGAGAGTCTCTTGACTCTCCGTTGTGTCTCGGCTAACCCAAAACAACAACAAACACCCCCTTAACATGATTTAATTAATCCCATGTGTTTTGTTTACTTGTTTTAATGATTAATTAAATAATTAACATGAATTCATAAAGAAAATAAAAGAAAAGGATGTGTTTAATTTACTGAACACGTGGAAAGAAAATGTTATGAACACGATCACGTACACACGAATAATCAACAAGAAAAATTTTCTGGTTTGTCCTTGTGGTTGATCTATGGCCGGCGGCAAAGGAGAGAGAGGAGGAAAAGGAAGAACTTTTTATGTAACTTAAATTATGAAAAGGTTTTCTTGTGTTTTATTACTTATGAGTTTATGTTGGGTCATGGGCCAAAGCCCGTCTTCTCCTCTTTCCGTTATGTAGCCGCGGCCTAAAGGGTGTCCACGGGAAAACCCGTAGCTTTTCGCGAGTTCAATTATTTACGTGATCGTTTATGTTTTAAATGTCGTGATTTTTATATGTCGTGTACTTAACACATTTATAATATATACGTAACTACATGTTATTAATTACCGTGACACGTTATCAATGATAGCAGCAACTTGAAAAGTTTCACTCAAAGTCATACCCTTAGCATGAATGTCGTGTAGCAAAACCTACAGATCTTGAACCTGAGTTATCACACTCTTTGAATCAACCATCTTGTACTTGCGTTCCAACGACTCCCATAATTCTTTGGCAGTCGTAGTCTTGCAATACACATTGTACAAAGAGTCCACCAAAGCATTCAGAATATAGTTGTGACACAAGAAGTCTGAATGTTTCCATGCTTCAACAGCTTGCACGGCTTGTTGATTTTCGGGTACACCTTCTTTAGGAGGTTCCACCTGAGGTACAGTCTCTTTTAAGAACTTTGCAAGGTTCAAAGTAGTGAGATATCTTCTGCTGCCACCTCTTAAAATTCTGCCCATTGAATTTTTCTGGTTTTTCAGCATGATTAGCAACTGTGGGTAACTGGCGTACCAGTTATATTTACAGTAGTAGTTGCAGGAGTTTTAGGAGTGCTGGTAGACATTCTGAAAGACCAAAAAAGATCAAAACACAAACAGTTAGACAGCTGTTATAAATATGTATATAAGAAATTCAGTCGTGATCTCTATATACTTATAGTGGACCTGCTTCAAAGAAACTCAATCTTGGTTTCAATGAATCAGATGCAATTATCAAATGTATCAGTTTAACAGAAACACAATCTTGGTTTCAGTAAATTGATTAGAACAACTGCTAAAAAACGTTAACTGTTAATTAAAATGTGTAAGTTTAAAACGGATTTCTAATGAAACTCAATCTTGGTTTCGACAGAAAACAGTTTATAAAAATCTGTTAAAGACGTTAATCTGATTTAATAAAATGTTTAGTTTATGTTAAACAGAATCTGTTTTAAGATTGTAGGAAACGGTGTACACTTTTATTATATAAAATCGAATCTACAAAAAAATAACAGAAATTAAATTAACAGAATTTAAATGACAGAAAGTAATTAACAATAAAAGAAAGCAGTAAATGGTAAGACGAGGCACGTGTTTAACACGCTTCCCTTAAAACATATTCGTCGTCTGTTTCCCAGGGTACAACGTCTAAAGCTGTTGTACAGCCGGACTAAACAAACTTGCCTGAAAGATCACGTAAGCCTTGCGTGTTTCTGATCGACAAGCTGCTAGAAAACTGTCTGGTGATGGAGTTAGAAAAAGCTGCGTTTTTCTTATCTTGGAAACTGAATGAGAATGGTTTATTTTATAGCCAATTCATGTCTTGGTCACCAAGACAGAATATATGCTCCTAAAATAATCTGACATACAAATCTGTTAAAAATAAACACGAATTGCATATATTTTTACATACACAGGAAAATTCTGTCATTACTTAATAAGGAAGTCTATATCTATTCCTTAAATAGATGTACAGAATTTCCTAGAAAAATCCGAATTGGCAGCAAAAAAAAGATACCGAAATTTGCCTGCAACCAAGCCAGTTTTCGAGCTGCATTCGTGTCTGTAGGTCGCGCGCTCGTGCACAAGTTCAGTTGCTTCGAACCTGTTTTTGGTCTAGAAATCTCACTTTCTACACCCCCTGCGCGCGCGTAGGCGTGGGAGTAAAAACCCACAAATGAATATTATAGGGTAGAAACTAGGATTTCCTTATAAACATGTTTTCACTTCATGTTTCAAGCGATGTGGGACAAAATATTTTCTAAATATTGTGTTTCACGTGACTCACTTAGAGACACGATATCTTATTCATATTAACTTCATATTGGACATACTCTAGCTCGTTGCGAAGCTCTCTTCGAAGAGAACGCAAAGCTACTAAGTACTACAAATATATATAACATATACATATATAAAATTATGTCCAAAATATTGCAAAAACCATATTTTACAAAACATTTTCCAACGTTAATAAAACTCGACATAAACATAAATAAAAACATTACGCCGTCATTTTCCCCACCTCACATCAAAATCTGTCAACACCATTAAATCAAAAACTCATCATTTGTTATTTTTTATTGTTACTAAAAGTTGTATAATAGAAACCAATATCTAAGAAGCTTAAATTATCTCAAAATCAACCTGGACGAGTTTAAGAATCAAAGGCCCTTGAAAAATAAAGAGCTTTATGCGGTCATTCACCTCGCACATGCATAAATCTTGCCTTGATCCTGAAGGTAACACGAGGTTGGATTGTGGTGTTTTCATTAGAGCACAGGGTACGGGGTGTTTTCCCTTCGCGTTGTGCGAAAACGCAGCCCAAAAACGCCACCCACCACACCCCTACTCGCGTTTTCGTGCCTGGCGCCTAGGGCACGACGCGCGTTTTCGCGCGGAAAACGGGAGAACCGTACCCGGTACTCGCGTTTTCGTGTAAAATTTTTCTTTTTTGAACGAATAGTTTCTTGACACGTGGAAATATGTGGGCCAATTTTTTTCCCACGGCTCAAGCCAACCAAGGAGCCATGATTTTGGTGTTGTGGAGGTTTTGGTGTTTTGGGATCATTTAGCCACCACACACCATACCCTCTGAAAATTCTCATGTTTTCCCACGGTTTAACACGAAAACGTCAAACCATACCTCGTGCTCTTATTGGGTCCCCAAAAACTTTGCGCTTCCTTTTATTATCTACTGATGAAGTGATTAATTAGGTGATTAATTAATGGAATTGGGTTTTATATATCTGCGATTTAGTGTTTAATTTTTTAAGTGATTTAGAGATAAAAATACGTGTTTTTAAGTCGATATATTTTTAAAAGTAGCGAAAATTTTTTACCACTTGCCCAAAAAAAATTAATGCTTTTAAATGCATCTGTTTTTTTTCGTAAAAGCATGCTTCCATTCTTCAATTTTCTTTACTTGAATTAATGAGCATATTTTATTCAAAAAAAAATTAATGAGCATAGTTTATTCAAAAAAAAATTAATGAGCATCTTAAACAACAACCAAACTAAACCATCATATGCATCTTTCACATTCATAATCCACAAGAAATTAGGAGCAATACTTGCAGGGACGAAGCTTGAACAATTTAATCGAGGGGACCGAAACTGTTCAAATATAAAATATAGTTTCTAATTACAAAACATCAATTGAGGCTTCATATCCTTGTATATGTACCGTACATCTTTTAACTTGAAAGAGACCAAACTGCAAATTAACAGATATATGTATTCAACTTTCACAAATATAGCAAAAAAGTATACTAAAAAGACAAAGTCATGAGGGGGCCACAACCCCTTCCAGCCCCTACTATCCTTCGTCCATGAATACTTACACCTTCTTTTATGATAATACATCTCTATAGTTTAATAATCTGAAATTTGAGAATTAGTGGCATGAGATCAATGAAAAAATAAATGCAATAAAACTTAAAATGCACCGATTAATAAATTGTATTCTAATATTAAAAGGGTCATCACGTACTACATGCATCCCTTTGTTTATGATATTGACTATATGCATCCATCCATTTATGGTACTGAAGAAAATAGGAGACAGTGCATGAGAATACAGTAATAAGTTATGGAAGATGGTAGAAAAAAAACAAGAAAACAGTTTTATGTAAATGAATTATCATATCTGAATATTCTTAATGTTAATTTAAATTGAGTGGTAAGAAGTGAGTTTTTATTACAAATTGTTGTAATGAATTAAATAAACCAATCACAATCAAGTGTTTATTGTTAATTGTTAATTTTAGGGATTGTTTTTATTTTTTCGAAATATCCATTCAATCATGATGATTTATAATAATAATGTAATAAAAATTTATTTCTTAACGATAACCCATAGGGCTGTCATCATGGTTCTAAATAGCGCGTTATAACGGGCTATAGCGTGAAGCGTGAACTCCATGTTACGAAACAGACTAAAGCGTCTTCTCTAGGCGTGGCGTGCTAAAAAGCGGAATAAAGCGTGACATAGCATGCTATAGCGCGTATCGTGGCGCTTTTTCTTAAATATTTTTGCTTATTTTTAGGAATTTGGCTTGTTTTATAATTTTGGCTATTTACTAAATTCGAGCTTAGTAATTTTAATATGAAAATAAATTCCTGAGTAAATACAAACCGATTTTGTTTTAAAATTAAATTAACTTCTTGTTTCATTTTTTAATGTAAAGAATAAGTTATTAATTAACAGATTTAATGTCTTATGTATATCTTCTTTTATAAACTCGTTATCAATTTAGATATGTTTTATGCCGCTATATATCATGCTTCATAAAACGTTGTAGCTTTGTTATAGCTTTTGTAGCTTGAAGCTTGACAGTACCGCTATAATACGTTTCACGCTATTTATAACCTTGGCTGTTAATAGCAAAATCCAAATAAAAATAATAAAAAATAGTTCTAACCAATCAACTTAAATTAGAATTAAGATTATTTTAGACATTGTCATATGCCTGTATTTTCTATCCTCCTCCACACCCTCTAATTATGACCGACCATCTCGTATTTTGTCAATACCATAAACGAATAGTTGCATATAGTCAATACCATTAAGAGATGGTTGCATGTAGTATTAATGACTTTTTAATACTAAATAATTTACTGTATTACTATTTTTTATTTTATCTAAAAATTCAGTGCTATCATTGAATGAACAGTAATTATGATTACTTGATTTTACTGTTACATGCTTCATGCGAAATCAATTTAACTTCAAGAAATACAAAGGGTTTGCCCGGTTACCAAATGATAATTACGTAAGAAGATGAACTGTTCTTGCATCCTAACATTTAAAAAAGCCCTTTCAACTTACCAAATCATTATTTTATACTCCATTAGACTAGGGGAGTGGTACCAAACCTACTCACCGCCACGTCAGCGTCACCTCAACTTTTTAACAAACTCACTACAACTCACCCAAACTCCCCACAAGAGGTAATGGCACTCACCAAAACTCACTACAACTCACTACACATCACTCCCACTTTTTTATTAAATATTTTTTATTCATACATTTTATTCAAACACGATACACACGGGTAAATGAAAACGATACATGGGTAAATAAAAACATTACAAGGATATTAAAAACAACACATGGATAAATAAAATGATACACGGGTAATTTAAGAAGTAAATAACCGCGGATAATTTTTCAAAACCTCCCAACAATGAAGATACTTAAACCGGCACATAGTATCGGCTTCAAAGTTACGAAAGGCGTTATTCATTACGTCCTCGTCAGTTGCTCCAATTACCCGTGTACGATTTACGTTGCGGTAACAAGCATCAAACCTACAAATGGTAATCCTTATGGTCTTCCATTTTTCGTGTATACTAGAGTACGTTCGTTTCCTTGGATCATCTAAACGATCCTCCATGATTTGCAAAATCTCAGCCCAAAAACCACGACCACCTATATCGTTACCTGGCACTTGGCTTTTAGCAACCACCCCCAAGCGCGATACAACGCTATTTCTTCATCGGGTGTCCATACTGGCGGCGCCATTAAGAAGATGGTGTTTTTGTCTGTGAGGAGGAAGAAGATGATGTTTTTGTGTGTGAGGAGGAAGAAGATGTGTGTATGAAATGAGAAGTAATAATGGTATTTTATAGGAAGAAATTGGAATAAAAGTTAAATAAAAATATAAAATGGAGAATATTTAAAAGTTAGACAAAAAGGAATGTAAGTTAAATAAAAACTTAAATTCGTTAAATAAAAACTTAAATTCGTAAATAAAAACGTAAACGTAAACAATTTTTATTCGAAAATTAAAACATTTATTCCATACTTAAAACATGAAAATACTAGAATTCGAATACAATAGGAAAGGAAATACACTACTAGATAGATACAATAAAAACACACAATCTGATTAGTCAGTTCCCGGATCCGAATTCAAAAACTGACCAGGTAACTCCCAACGCATTGTTTCTTCTTCATCTTCTTCGCCATAATTTGGGCCTCCAGCTCCCTTCGTTTCCTTTCTTCTTCCAGTGTTTGTCTTAATAGTTTATGATCTTGGTATAGTTGATACACCTCATTATCAGTAAATAAGCCATTTGAGTCGTTTGGAATTACAAAAGGGTAGATCGGGAGAATCATTTCGGCGTCGATGTTGCTGTGACGAAGAACCAATATGAGTTGTTTGAGTTCGAGATAAAGAACCGATATGAGTTTGGGATGAAGAACCCAAGTTATTCAGCCATTCAGTATTTTTATTAATTCGAACCTCCAATTTTGCCGACTTTTTAAACAAAGATCCGTAGATGTTGAAATCGGTATCAAATTGATTACTAAGATACGTGTCGATTAAAGAAAGCTTCTTTGGGGAAAGATCACGAGAATTCTCACATGATGTGCGCAGTTTCGTATTTTCTTCGTACGCAACATCGAAATCATCAGCTAACTTCGTAAGCTCATCGTAACGACATTGTTGTTGAATTATTTGTTTCTGAATCATAGCCTTAATCTCGTCATCGTTGTGTGGGAAAGAGCATGCCATTTTTTATTTCTGAAAGTGTGTGTGAAAATAATAAAGCTGGGTAGTGGTTTATATAAATAAATTAGGGTATTTTTTTAATATTTAGACAGTAATAAAAAAACAAGTGGGTCCCAATGAAAATAACTCACGCTGGGTGAGTTTGGTATGTTTTTTTTGTTGCTGGCGAGTAAGTCGCGCGCGACTAAGGGTAGTGGGAATGGGACTCGCGCGCGAGTCTGGGGCTCTCGCGAGTGGCTTCTATGCCACTCCTTTCAGCCTTATAAACAACAAAAAATTTCAAACTTTTCCACCGCTACAACCAAAACCCATACGAAAAACACTCACCTATTGGTTTTTCTAATCTATGTTCACCGAAATATATTTTTACATCATCCCCATAAAAAAACTCCCACAACCACCACGCTCCATAAACCAAAAGTGAGATCCAGGACAAATCTTAAATATACAAAAACAAGTTTCAAATTTTGGAAAACCCAACAAAGATCTAGGATGTGATTCATATCTCTTTTGAGAATCGAAGATCTATAAAGATCTTCATTAAAAGAAAACACGTATCATCAAATATCGTTTTTTGAAGACAAGGTTCATTCAATTTTTGAAATCATTAAAAGGTAGAACAAGAACAAAATTATTCAAGCCCCTTTGTTTCGATCTTCAAGAAACCCAAAATAAAGCAAATAATTCTACACGAGTAGACCCTACCTGAGACCCATAATTAAAAGGATCTTGAAGCCAAATATCTTTAGTGTTTTTCGTGGGTTGATGATTCGATCTGTTGTTCGATAGAAAGAAAAAAATGGAAGTTGATAGTTGGATGAGAAAAAGGACGGAGACAACTATGGGATTAGGTTTAGTTTTGTGAGAAAATTTAGGGTTAAGTAATTCTTATATCCCAAGTTAGACCGGGTAAAATTAGTGTACTCGGGCCAAAATAAATATGGGCTAACTGGGGTATTATTTCTACCGGATTACTAAGTTTTTAATGGACCGGTTGTCACTCTATATGTTGGTGGGCTACTTATCGTGAACCAAATTCAATAGTAATGGGCCAATCCGAAAATGATATATTTTGGGATGAATATGGTTAATAGTGGTTATGGTTCGTGTATTACAAATTTGATTTTGGGAAGAATAAATGTAGAGGCGACTATGCGAGTAGAGATGTTTCAGGAATAGGGTAAATGAGACACAAATTGTCAGATTTATATTCATATATTTGGATTGTGATTGCTTCGTGTGGTGTGTTACGAAGTATTTGAAATCTATTTTTTTAGAGATCTAGCAAATCGAGTTTTGGGAGATGGAGTTTAGGTAGTGGCGGATGAAACTATGTGAGTTCAAGCATGTTCTAACCGATCAAACAACGTTGGCTTACATGATTTGGAAGAAAAAACATACAGTATGATTTTAATCGAGCCCGTGTATTATCTAGAAGGCTACTAGATAGAAATTTTTGATACATTGCATAATATAACCGATATTATTAGTAGGACGTGTTAATGCAAAGCAATGCCTAAAAACATTGTTAGTATTAATTAATCTTTCTTAGTTTTGATCACGACAATTACAAAGACATTTATTGTCAAACACAATCATAAAACGAATTATCTAACACACACTATCATCAAGGTAATAATCATTACACTAACATATCTTAATCATGCTTAGTGATCATAAAAGTGATTAGCCTTAAAACTCACTTTTGTCAAATGTAACAAAAGATTTTTAATAAACTTTATTTTTAAGAAAACGTTTTATTAAAATGAAAATGTAAATTTGAATATGGCATATTCCAAATGCCATAAGAATATCCTTTGAAGCTTTAAACAACCTCAGATATTTCAAATTTACTAAAAGACAAAAAGGAGCAGAGGCTATACTCCGCGGTTCCTTAAGTGCCTATGTGGTTCTTTATCGATAAGGAACCGCCTAGGTAGCTAAGGAACCGCCTCCAGCTAGTCGTTGGGATTTGTCTTCTATAAATAGTGGATCAAATCTACATTTTCATTAACCCTTTTTGGACATCTCTTTCAGCCTTGTTTCTCTTATCTAATCCTAGTCATTTGTAAATGATCTCTTAATGTGTTAAGTATGTTTACTTATGATTATCCTCTTGATCTCCTTCTTTACCTTGTCCAAAGAGAAGATCACTCACACACTTGTGATGTGATTAAAGATGAAGCCTTGATGAAGATCATCCTCTCCTGAATATCTAATCATGTTCATCATTTGTTTATTTGTGTCTTATGTAGATCCAATGTATTTGTGAATACTTGGACTAGTTGTGTTCATCCAAGCTATGTGTGAATACTTGGATTATAGTTGTGTAAATCCTTTGCATATGTGTGTGCTTGGATTTGTGTTGTTTAGATCCAAGCTACATGTGTGTACTTGGATATGTTTAGTTGATTTGTAATAAGTTGTGTTAGTTCTCACTAAACTATAAAGTGATGTGGTTGTGTCTTGTGAGTTCTCACTAAACTATAAAGTGATGTGTAGTTGTGTTGTGTGAAGTTATCACTTAGCTTCAAAGTGAAGAGTCGTGAAGATTGGTTCTAGCTTTGGATTAGAACTCGACATTTAGCCTTGTGTCAGAAAATGGTGAATTAGGCAACGTTGTGAAGATTGGTTCTAGCTTTGGATTAGAACTCGACATCTAGCCTTGTGTCGTAAAATGGTGAAGTGGGCGACGTTGTGTAGATTGGTCCTAGCTAAGATTAGGTCTCGACATTTAGCTTAGTGTCGGAAAATAATGTAAGCGACGTTGTAAGGTTTTCTCCGCCAAGAAGGGAGCTTGTGGATATAGTGGAAATCTCAAGTAAGGTGTACTCGAGAAGTGGAGTAGGAACGAGGATAGAGCCTCGTTGTCGAACCACTATAAATCTTGGTGTCTTCCTACTAGGTTGTTTCTTTCCTTACTCATCACTTACATTCATCATCATTACACTTACTACTTATTGTTAATGCATTAGAATTGAACCTAATCATTATGCAACTAGCTTTCAAGTAAAAGATAGTTTTGGCACTTACCTAATTGAAAGGAATTTTAATTTGGAGATAAACCGATGAGAAACTATTCAACCCCCCTTCTAGTTTCTACAATTGGAATTAGAGAGATGGTGACACAGGATCTTTGAAGTATATTGTAATTTAAAACTTGGATCGATCAATTGTCTCCTCAAATTAGAAGGTTAATTTGTATTAATGTTTTTCTTTGGTCAAAACTATCTTTTATTGAAAATAAGCCTTGTAATTGATAATATTGCATCTCATTTAGATTAGTAGTATTTATGCATTTTAGATTTACTCTTGAAATGTATCTACTAGTTTGCATCTTGTTATGTGTAGGTACTCATGAAGATCAATCATTCAATTGATTGTGGATTGAGTTACTTACACGTGTAGAAGAGTCATCTTCTTTGATTTCAAACATCACTGAATGATGATATCAAGATGGATGGGAGTGATACTAGTCCTTGAAGACTTAGTTGTCACTTTAGTCATGGTTGGGCTTTGCATTGGTTCCTTGAAAGCTTGGAATTCAATTTGTGGCCAAGGCACGTTTTCGTTCTTCTACACGTCCCATTGATCATTCTTTTGATCATTAATTGACTATATGCTTGTACTTGGCATCCTTGCCTTGACATTTGTTTGTGGTTTGTAATTCTTCCCTTTTTCCCTCTCAAACCTTCATTTCTTGGATACTTGACTCACTATGGAGATGTAGAGTGAGTTAGTAGAAGCTTAAAGTATCAAGCATGATTTCCATGGTTTGCAACCTTACGGTTAGTAAGCCAAATATCATGTGTAACTTGTGCAATTAAGCTCATCTCTAGGATGATTAATGAATCCCTTGAGATACCAAACTACTTCATTAAGTTGTAGATGTATTTTACACATTTGGAATTGAAATATTCCAAGGATAGTGTTACTGTAAATCCTAGTAATAATTATCCGATCATGTGGGAGAGAAACTTAATCTATACTTTGCTCACATTTTTAAATAGAATAAGACTACTCTTGAAAATGATCTTATTCTATGCATCAAAGTTGCTTGGTATAGTTCATTACCAAAGCCGTTTAGACTTTCGTCGGAAAGGCACGTCTTAAACCACTATATATGACACAAGCTCTTCGTCTCCTCGATTTGAAGAATGTCATTTGTCTCTTGAGAAATGTTCTTGGTCTTAATTCACTTCTCTTGACTCCTCTCCTCTTTGCTTCTTTGCTGCGAGTAGTCATTTGTCCGTTTCGGTCTTTTCCTATCTCGATTCAACTCGTAATCCTTAATAAAGCATTATTACCTAGTGTTGTGGTGGTACAATGATTTCCTAAAGGCTTAAGACATATTTTAAGGTTTTTATAAAAATATGGTTTTAAAAATTTATTTGATTTTCCTTGATTAAAACACGCCACTTTAGGCGGTTCCTTATTGACGCGGTTCAAACAGGCGGTTCCTTATCGATAAGGAACCGCATCCAGTACTCGCGACTAAAGAGCCAGTTTTTATTAAATATCACTTTTTCAAAAAATCCTTCTCTCTCTTCTCCAACATAGTGACGAGAATACCCAGTTTTCCACCATTGTTGTTTTTCCAAAACCTTCAATTACTCAAGATTAATTGATTTTGATTTGTGGGTTTCACTCATCCTTCATACAAGATCAATTATTTGTAAGTCATTTCTTTCAATTTCATCTAATTTGTTCTAGGATTCATACATTCATAACTGGGGATTTTTGAATTTGACATTGAATTAGAACCTTTGTAACACCCCATTTGTTAAGATGGATTGCTACAGTAAATTATGGCGTGTCATCAAAGCATGCAAGGTAAATGTCTAAAAATTCATGACAATAAATAGAAATACCGGAATCAAACATCGGTAGTCTAGTAACTCACACACAAGCAATATCAATACTGTAAATGAAAGGACTAAACAATGTCCAAAAGAAGTAAAGTATGATAAAGTAGAAATAAATCCATAAGGTAAGAGAGGCCGGATAGCTTCCAATCCGAATGCACATACTTTGGAGTTCCTACTTGCGACCTTGGGTACCTACCGTTTGGGAACATGGAAAAGTAGACGACTGAGCATAACGCTCAGTGCACGGATATACAATAAATCGTGGAAGACATAGAATATGAAAGCATATAAAGAGCATAAAGCATGAATAACAGCGGAAATGAATAAGTCCTAGAAAACCTAGTTGTCTGTCATGTTCACTGGTTTTAGTTCTGAAAACATAGCTTATGTTACTTATGAAAATCTGTATTAGTTAATATACCAAAAGCCAATATAGGTCATGAGGTCAACATCGTGCATGAATACTTGAAGGGGTGACCTCGTCATGCAAATTAGAGGGGATGCCTCTAATTAATTGGTAATGGGTAGGAGGGATCAGCTCCTTGTGAAGGATGCAAGGCACACACCACATTCACCATGAAATCCTGACTGAAACATGTAACTAGGATGCACCCATACGCCCCACATGATAACATAATAAATATAATGGCCAAATAACTGAAAGGGACGCCACGAGCTATCACTCCGCCGTGGTGATGTCATAGCACTAGTGCCTCTAGTGTTATGGTTATGGTACCTCCATAACTAGGTGAAACTGGTCATGCGTGTATATGGCTAAGGTAACTAATAAAACATAAGAATTTAACCTGTAACTACTGGGGAAAATAGTTGGCTGCATACGGGAAATCCTAATGAAAGAAGAAATTGTCCTTACTGAAGGACGGGAAATCCGTACCTTATGTCCAGTAGAAGCTAATGAAAACGATGAAGACTACTCCGCCTCGACGAATAATACTACATAAGAAATATGGACGTGTATGAGTTGTCTGTTTTACGTGTGTTTTACTGGTTTCGTGTGTTATTAGCTTGTTATACGTATTATGTCATGTTTTACTGTTTATTATGTTAACTATTGTTATTCTGATGTTCTGTTGTGTACTATTCATGTATTAGTGTATTATAATACTTGTATTGTAATACTAAGTAACTTTCTAAAAATAGCAGGTTTCCATAAATAGTAAGTTTCAAAAAATAGAAAGTTTCCAAAAATAATAAGTTCTATAATTATAAATAAGCTGGATTATAAATAATAAATAAAGTCTAAATAGTATAATACAAGTCATGGTTATAGCTTATTAATTAGATAACTAGTTAATTAATTAAACTATACGTTATATAGAATTTAATTAAGAATAAATGTTTTAATTAAATTAAGCTAAGTTAAATAAGTTAGGTTATACATGTAATATTAATTTTAATATTTAACCTAAGTCATGAAATTAATTAAATTAAAAAGTCTAGTGATTAATTTAATTAACATATAGTCTGATTTTAATAATTAACCCGAGACCTGAAACGGTGTTTTAAAAATGAACCCGAGCCCGAAACCCGGTCCAACACATAAGCCGAAACATACACCCTTGACAGTGGCTAACCCGTCCTAGCCGGTTGCCACTGTCCGAGTGGTTTACCCGCTGCCTGAGCCGCGGTTCCCACCGGCGGTTCAGCCGGTTCACACTGGTTCATACCGGTTGTGAGCCGGTTCGCCCTGCTTTTGTTCGATTCCCACTGTCAGCCAAAAAGAACCCCGTCAAGACCCTATGGGTCTCGGTTGGTTCTCGGTCCAAACCAAAAACACACCCCGACCTGCGGTCGGGGGTTTCCCTTTGTTGCGTCCGAACAACAAACCCAAACTGAGCCCCTTGTGGGTCTCGATGGCATTGGATCGAACAAGCCGAGAGTCTCTTGACTCTCCGTTGTGTCTCGGCTAACCCAAAACAACAACAAACACCCCCTTAACATGATTTAATTAATCCCATGTGTTTTGTTTACTTGTTTTAATGATTAATTAAATAATTAACATGAATTCATAAAGAAAATAAAAGAAAAGGAAGTGTTTAATTTACCGAACACGTGGAAAGAAAATGTTATGAACACGATCACGTACACACGAATAATCAACAAGAAAAATTTTCTGGTTTGTCCTTGTGGTTGATCTATGGCCGGCGGCAAAGGAGAGAGAGGAGGAAAAGGAAGAACTTTTTATGTAACTTAAATTATGAAAAGGTTTTCCTGTGTTTTATTACTTATGAGTTTATGTTGGGTCATGGGCCAAAGCCCTTCTTCTCCTCTTCCCGTTGTGTAGCCGCGGCCTAAAGGGTGTCCACGGGAAAACCCGTAGCTTTTCGCGAGTTCAATTATTTACGTGATCATTTATGTTTTAAATGTCGTGATTTTTATATGTCGTGTACTTAACACATTTATAATATATACGTAACTACATGTTATTAATTACCGTGACACGTGAATTATATTATAAATGGAAAGTTTAAATTTTATTGTATTTTCATGTGTGTACTGTTCATGTGTACTGTTCATGGTATTTTAATGCGGGTTTTACAACTCTTCCCCTCTAAAAGAACAATTCGTCCTCAAATTGGAGAAACATAAACTGAAAGAAAACATACCCGAATTAGAAATGGAAATGAGGGTAAGAAGTCCGTATAGACTCCTCCATCTCCCAAGTGGCTTCCCGCTCAGGATGATCCCTCTAGAGGATTTTGACGAAAGGGATCGTCTTCCTTCGCATGACAGGATCTTGTTGCTCAAGAACTCTCTCGGGTTCTTCGACATATGAAAGATCCTCTCGAATCTGATCAAGTGGATACTGAACAACATGAACTGGATGATAGTTGTATCCATTGAGCAAGGACACATGGAACACGTTGTGAACGTGTGATAGCTGTGGTGGTAACGCTAAACGATATGACACTTCACCAACGCGTTCTATGATGTCGAACGGTCCGATGAAGCGAGGACTGAGCTTCCCTCTGATTCTAAAACGTTTAACTCCTCATGAAGGTGATACCTTGAGGAAAACGTGATCACCTACATTGAAAGATACATCTCTACGACGTTTATTAGCATAGCTCTTCGGACGAGCACGAGCTTCCTGAATCTTCTCCTTGGTGACAGCGACCTTCTCATTGGTCACCTCAATCATCTCTAGACCCTCAAGCAGTCGTTCGCCCACCTAATCCCAGCAGATTGGGGCGCGACACTTTCTACCATACAACATCTCAAAAGGAGCACAGTTGATGCTAGCGTGCCAGCTGTTGTTGTATGAAAATTCTACTAGAAATATATAATCATCCCAGCTTCCTGACCACTCTAGAGCACATGACCGCAGCATGTCCTCCAATGTCTGAATGGTACGTTCCGACTGTCCGTCGTTCTGAGGATGAAAGGCAGTGCTGAGCTTAAGTCTGGTGCCCCAAGCTTTCTACAGACTCTACCAGAAACGTGATGTGAAACAGGGATCTCTGTCAGAGATGATTTCTGATGGATTACCATGTAGTCTCATGATCTCCTTCTGGAAAATGTCTGCTAATTTGCTGACCGGATGCTCCTTGCGAATCGGCAGGAAATGAACAGATTTAGTCAACCTATCAACAATAACCCAGATGGCGTCGTTCTTCCTCTGAGTCACGATTAGACCAGTAACAAAATCCATGGAGATTTTGTCCCACTTCTATGCTAGAATATCTAATGGTTGTAGTAAACCACTAGCTCGCTGGTGTTCAATCTTTACATGTTGGCAGATCATACACTTAGAAACGAAGGTGGCAACATCCTGTTTCATACCACTCCACCAAAAGTGGTGCTTGATGTCGTGGTACATCTTGGTAGAACCAGGATGTATGGTAAATGGAGAGCTGTGAGCTTCAGTCAACACAGCTTCCCTTAGTGTAGAGTCATATAGAACCACTAGTCTAGTGCCCTGCCATAAGATACCGTCGTCGTCAACATTAAATTCCGTCTGCTGATCGAGGTTCTGAATGATAGCCCAAATCTCACCATCGTCCTTCTGAGCTTCCTTGATCCTAGAATGTAAGTCTGGTTCTACTCTAAGATTAGCCCAGTAACCGTGTTGTCCTTGTAACACCCCCAAATTTATATAACTCAATACAACGAAAGACTCGTTGGTGTTACGGGATAGCACATTACTCACATCATAGACAACGCATAAAAATCACGTCGTTTAATAATAAAAGCATTTCCATTCATAAATATCAAATTTAAATAGGTCCCAAGTCATTGTATTTCATAAAGGTTTTTACAAAGCATTTTGAATGGAAATTAGTATTTAAGTGCGGGCCATGAATTCTTGTTGTCTTCCCGAGAATTACCTTCAAGTACCTGAGATAAAACATGTTAAAAGAAAAGGTCAGCGATAACGCCGAGTGAATTCATAGAGTTTAATAAAATCCATCAATATATCATCGGTATAAAATTATTACCGAAAATCATTTTGTACAATCTTTGTAATAGGTCATAAAATAGCCAAATTCATTATATACAAATCCTTATCAAAATCATAATATAGGCTTTCGCCTTCAAAATCATTATACGAACCATTGTCGTTAAAACATCATACAATACGTTTTATAACGTTGTATAGATTACATAAAAACCGTTATATGAATATTGTTATATAAAACCAAAACACGAACGTAAAATCAATAATAAGACCCCGTATTGCTAGTCAGGCAATATATCGTTATTCAATGCATAAAGCAGTATTTTCGTTATCTGGATTATTATAAGCCGCATGACATTGTTACCTTAATACAACAAACAACGGGTAGCTAGCCCGAAACTCAATTTGCCCATCTAAATTAGCGTGTCGTCACAATAATCACGCTTGTGTAAATCTTCTCATACATAAATTCGCTTACCAATCAATATGGTACGACGGGGATCAACCGTCAAGGCGCGAACTGGGGTGATCGTCCCCAAATAGTACTATCATATGCATAAGCGTCTACCAAATCCCGGTAGTTCACAATTCATGCTAATGGGAATTTTAGTGACATAACCTAACTTTAATAATCCATTTCATTTCATCTATCAGGTCATTTAATCATTTATCGGGTCATATAATCATTCGGGTCTAAATCAATAAACAAACAATCGGGACAAATGGTGTCCTATTTTATAAAAACTAACATGTTATCTCCCTCGCGGGTTTATAAAACATTTCATAAAAACATTTAAAAGAGTGAGAGGCTATGAACTCATGTTGATGTGGGAAGGCGGGTTATCGGCAATTCGGATGTACGGTGCGTGCTTCAATCACGGAAACCTAGACAAATAATACTCGTCTTAGACTTTTGTCCAATGACTTTATCAAAATAATAATTATGTATACATATGATGATTTTATATATATGATGATCAAGTGGGTTTATATATTCTCATTCACTCATTTTTGTGTTTATGTATTGGTAACCTTTTACTAGTTTACTAGTTTTACCTATTTACATGTTTTAGGTTCAATAAGCCTATTATAAATTCATTAACTTGTATTAATCCATTTTATACTTGTATTATCAGTATTTACCCATTACATGTTGGGCCTAAATGTGTTAAGCCCAATAAATAAGTTTATAAGTGTTTTAGCCCATTTTGTTGTATTATTAGTCCAATAACGTTAACTTAGCCCGTTAATGTCCGTATGTTATATAGTTCGGGTTTTATCGGTTTTTACTTGTTATATATGTTTATATATCAGTATATGAGTTTATAAAAGTTTACATTAGACGGGTCCAACCTTCTATGTTTTATTTAACAAAAACGTTAAATTTACGGTAATAGCCGAAAAAGTCGTAAAAATCATGTTTATAGTTTTATAACTTATAAAACTTATCAAACTACCATTTTTATAAAATGTCCATTTATTTATCCTTATACATATTTATATAAATGTATTATATAAGTTAGTGGGTTTTAATTCACATTTTATACTATTTTTATTTGAGTGCTTATATAATACTATTATACTTTAATTTCCCAAAATCTGATTTTTACTTTCATGTTCACCAAAACAGCCATATCTAGAGTTCTATAAGGAGATAGAAGCCCAAATTTTTATGGAATAAACTACATAATATGTACTCCATTTAATCTTCTATGGCTACTGTTGAATCAGCCTCTAAGTATTTTCTAAAAATCGTCCAAAATAGTATACTCAGATTTGCACTCTAAACTTGTTTTGATCATATCTCACTCATTTTTATGATTCCATTGCATGGCCAACTCTCACATGTGTACAAGACTCATAGCTTACTGTATATTAATTTATCTATACCATTTTATCAGTTCATCATATGATTCTTTACTGTTTTATACAGCCTACTAATTTAAGCAAGATTAACCACTTTTACATATAGTTTTTCATCTTTTTACCCATGATTATCAATACCAAATCCCCACATAATATTTTTTAACATCATATATCATCATACATATATACATTTAAGAATAAAATACATGATTACATAATCAAAATTAACAAAAGGATGGGGAGGACAATCTTTATACCACCATGATGATGTAGGTTGTGATCAAGACATGGATTTTGATCACACAACTTGTGATAAGCCAATATCATCTTCAAGTCCACCAATCTTTCAAGAACTCCTTGTGGAAAATCAGCCCTAAGACTCCATAGAAACTTCTCTTTGGATGTTATAACTTGCACCAATCTTCATCTCTTTGAATAGAGATTAACATATGTTAATTATAACAAATGTTAATTATAACAAATGTTTGTGGTTAAATTTTGTATGAATGGGGTGTTTCTTCTTGATTTTGGGACGGCAAGGAAGAGAGAGGGAGGAGAGTTTGGAGTAGTTTTTCATGAGAGAAATGGAAGCAAGTGGTTTAGCTTGTTGGTTTTGTGGTTAGTGGCTTCAAAATGAAGCTAAGTTACAAGTGTAACTTAAGCTAGTGTAAGGATGCCACATCTTTGATGTGGTGTCCTAGTTTGGGCCGTCCCTTTGTAGTGGGGTGGGATAAATTAGTTTTGTCCCATCCCGCTAATTTACGGGTATTCCTCGATTCTAGTTTTCTCGATTTGCGTGCCCTCGGGTCGTTTTACGAAAAACGTTTTTATAAATTATGAATCAACGGCACAAAACGAATCTAATAAAAATTGTCTCATGAAAAGCGGAGTTCGAAAACGTAAATACGTAATCCTAAGGTTTCCGGTTTAGTCGTAAAGGACGTTAAATTATAATCGTAAGTCCTAATCTCTTCTCGTAAATTTGTGAGTTTATGAACTAACTCAAATTTAAAATCTCAAAATAATATTCACGGATAAATTTATTTCTTGAAATATCGGACTGTCACCAAAGACGGTGTATGTAAACGTAAGCACGTAACGTAGAATCCTCCGGTTTTGACGTAGTCGATGCTACCTCAAGAAGTAAATCTAAATTTCTTCCCAAAAATAAGTGAGTTCATAATATAACATTAAAATAATATTTTCAAATAATAATTGAGAATAAAATATCAACCATAAATTGACGGATTGTCACAGCATTTACCCCTAAACAGGATCTTTGTCCTCAAAGATCATCTTACTACTCGCTTCTTATAGAGTTAAAGCCATGTGGGTATTTCCTCCACATTCGGTCTTTTCTCACAAGTGTAATTCATTACAATACGCGAGCTTCATCAAACATAACTACGGGAATAAGATCAGGCTTAATGTTGACTTACTTTCTCTATCCATGATGTTCACAGGTTTTTGATGAATGCAACTTTTCGCCGATCTAAACTTCATCAAGAAGCGATCAGATCCTCACTTGATAGATATTTTATCAAGTTCGATATGCGAAACATAATTCACACAGTCCTTGAAGTCCTAGGGTAGATCCAGCTTATATGCCTTTCAAACCAATCTTTTTACATCATCTCAATAGTCCCATACAACGGGGACTTATATCCCTTGATCTTTCAGATCACCAATTCATTTTTCCATGGTTAAAATTTTTTGCATAACTTCGCTACCCATTTGGAACTTCAAGATCTTACATTTCATATTCACATAACCTCCTACCCATTACCGGCAGTCAATAATCAGATCCTAATTTCAACAATCATTTCAGGTCTCGCGAGTCGAGTATTTTGTAAGGTTAGGTTCACCATCATAGGAAACCTTAAACCTAAAAGACATGTCCAACTCACAATGGGCGTATGTCGGGTGTCTTCATCCCAACTCCTGCTTACAGATGCTCTAATATATATCCTCACAAGATTCGATCTTGATCCTAATACAAAAATTATCAATGATAATCTCTCCAATGGAAAACGATTTTACAGTTTATTACCAAAGGTCAATCATTCAAACATAAAACAACACTTATAGTATTTTGTATCGTTACTTTACCTCGGTCCCTTCGATTGGGGTGGTACACAGTACTCTCATCAAGATTCGTTCTCAATGACTTCTGAGCAACTCTCTAGAAATTCGATGCAAAGCGAGGATCTTGATAGAGATGATCGATACAGGCACACCATGTTTATACAACTCCTTTAAATACAAAAGAGTCAATTTCTTCATCGATAATTTATCATTAACTGGAATGATATTAGTAGATTTGGTCAGTCTGTCGACGATGACCCAAATCGAATTAAATTCAGATGATGACCTTTGAAATAGCTAGACGTTTACTAATGTATGAGGCAATGTCTGCCTTCATAATTTTCCATCAGTACAACATTAAATCAGAAATGGCATGAATAGAATACTTAAACTTACAAGATTCCAACATGACTATATCTCACAATCCTCCATATTTAGGCACCCACAAGTGGCCTTTTATACATTTAACGCCATCGGCTCCTTAATTCTAATGGTTCATATTAGCCGTGAACCCCTTTTTATTATCCATATTATCCTTTTTACAAACATTGTTTATTTTTAAATTGCTCGGCAATTTATTTTGCACAGTCATTATTAAGAAACACATCCTAATTGGTTCTTTATATTTTCTACATAATGTGTCAGTAATTACGTTCACCTTTCTTGATGAATTAATTATCATGGTCAATATTACTCAAAAATTCTTTCCTCATATTTTCTATGTTTTAGTTTCGTCTCAACTATTATTTTTATCCGTTTTGCTCAATCCGACGTTTAAAGCGTCGATAATTACTACAAGTAATTAAATAATAAATATTTAATTTTTATGAAACGTAAACGCAAAAAGTTTTAAAATTTCTCAGTTCGTCCAATGATATAAAAACAAATGTTCAAAATAAATTTGAAATAATTATTAAGATTCGTAAATGTTCAAAAATCTCTGGTTATACTTTGGTCAAAATTTTCTTAGCTGAAAAGCGAAAATTGTCGTTTCAAATTTCAAGTCATAAGTTATATAGTATCCTAAATTCTTCTTAAGTTTTCTAGATGTATACACAAACATTTACCCCTAAACAGGAGTTTAGTTAAATGATTTGTGTATAAGGGAATAATCCCTTAAAAAAAATCCTTTGTTAAAACATTTATCAAAACATATTTCCACTTTCTTTTTGGTAAAACCCAAAGTCTTAAATGGGCTCTTAATTTTTAAAGAGTCATTATAGATTCCATTATCTATTAATCACACGGTTATTTAATGTAAAGGATTAAGCTTCAAATAACATGTTAAATATTCAAGGTACAGGTTTTCATTGTTCGCCAATTCAGGGCAATCTATAAATGATTATTAACTCCTTCTTATACTTATAAACAATCAAATGGTCCTTAATGATCACAAGCATGAATTTATCAAATTACAGCCTTCACACGTGATTCACCAAATTTATGAATGCTACGTGTGTATTAGTCAATCCAAACGACATCACGTGAAACTCATAATGTTCATTACAAGTTCTGGATGTAATGATTGGAATAGATAATCTTTTTCGCGGACGCGAAGTTGATGATAACCATGCCGTGGATCAAATTTTTAGAACATACGCTAGAACCTTGTAAATGATCGAACAATCTATCATCTTGGGTAGTGGATATAGATTTTTATCATCAATTTACCTAGTTCATGGTAATTCCACAGATATAAGGAATAATAACACCATAGCTCTTCATGATGACGAGCTTGGTAGAATAAAATCTATCTCCGACAACTCTCTCAGTTGTACGGTAATTCCTTTAATTCAGATGGTGCTGAAGTACAGTGCACATGCCACGGGTGCAGCACCGGGAATATAAAATCAATACCAAATTCAACTTGCCTTAATGGCGAAAGTCTAGGTAATTCACCAACAAATACCTCCTAAAGTTTCAGATAACAGAAACATCTTTTAATAAATTCATATTAGGTTCTTTCTAGATTATAATATCTATGACTAATTCACAACCATTCATGGTATAATTTCAAGTCTAAATGCAGGATTTGGTCATCCACCAAGAATTATTTAGATCACTTTTGATAATCAACATCTTATCATTTAGGGGAATTCTACTCGAGTTCCCATCAATTAAGACAATGTCGGCATGTCATAATCAATCAATCCATTCTACTGGCACTATTAACTTTCCAGTTTCATTATCGTTGATAAGATGTGAACTTCTCAAAGGACTAATAATAATTCATAATCCTTCACAAATTCAAGGATATCAGGAGACATAACTAACCTTAAAAGAGTAAGGTCAATGCATAATCTATGCGAGAGAATTTCAATTCAGATATAGACGAAAACGTTTAACGAATATGAATATATCCCATGTTTTCATAATTTGAGTACGCATTCGAAAGCTCCTCGGATCGTTACCCAGGTCATTCAAATGAAACCAAATCAAAAGAAATGATAGGATTATCGATACATCCAATCGGGTATCAACACTCGGTAATCATATAATTTTCCTAAGAATCTCACCACGGGAGAATTGGACAAGAAGGGAACATCAATTGTCAATGAAGACAATATCCACAGATGAGTAAATTCGACTCAGAAGAATAGATGCTACAGGCACATATGTAGGTGTCCATAACACTATGTCCCTATTTTTCACTTCTTGCAGATCTCATAAAATTTAATCTTTCACAATCTTCAAAGAAAATGTAGTGTTTATTCATTAGTTTTATGGTGACTACTAATCAGCCTTGCATGGTCCATTCCAAATTGTATGTAGGCGCGCAACTATATACAATTTCAAGATTAACGATGCAATACTCAGTTCGTCAAAATTTTATCATCATGTTTATAATAAAAACACTTTCATGCTTAATTATTAAATAAGAATCAAAATATATTTACAAAGATTTTCTTTATTGTGAAAACAATTAAGTTTTCCAAGATGTTTTATAAACAACTTCATTTCGATAACGATTACTTATAAATCTCACTTTAAATAATCCTTAAGGTGATGAAAATTCAATCTTTATCAAGGAATACTATTTTATCTTATAAAAACAATCAGTGATCTGCAAGAGAGTGATGAAAAGTTGTTCGCCAAGAACTAACTACAATATAATAGGAAATGAGCTTAGCCAAATAATCATGAGGTTCATTACCTCGATGGCACTCAAAAAGAATAATCCACAACGTAACTCAATTCGAGATGAGTACTTGTTCAATGGTTGCATCACTAATGCGAGCATTAGGAAGAAGCAAGAAAAGATAGATAACATCGATACATGTAGAATTTAGCAATCAAAGGTAGTCTTTTCATTAATCACAAACAAGTCAAAATTGTACCGTAACACATTACGTGTCACTATGTCATACAATTCCAAGAACTCATCCTACCAACTGATGTCTCAGTTAACTTAGGGATTATTTTAAAAGATACCACAATGAATACTAATCTACAAGAGTCATTAGGTGTTCCACATGTCCCGAAAGATCCATCGGTCCCAATTCAGAAGAATATTTCTTCAATTTATTTCTTGGACACTGGGCATCCTCGTTATTGGACAATGGTTTAGGAACGATCCTTAACACAAACTAACAATCATTTAAAACCTTATAATTCAATCACAGAACTTAACGACTTCCTCTTAACAATTTCTTATTCCACACAAGTTAAATTTTACTTTATTCAAGTTTCAACCAATTTTATACTCAATTAGATATCCTACCTCATTCTCTAATACTTTCAATCTTATTCTTAGACCCTGAAAGGGCAATAAAAGCTCGATATGAACAACACTTAATTTTCAGTCCAATAGTTCTTACAACAATAGTTATCAAACGAGTCACTAGTATGAAATGACTCACACATTCAATTAGACTTCTCGGAAAGGTACTTGTGGCATGAGGCTTTTGGGTAATGGTTCCATTGACAGCCTCAAGTGCAACATTCACCCTTTCGATTTCAATTTTAAGAATTGGGTGACAACGAATCAGATCACATCTTTCTAGGTGGTAACATTTTGTCAAACTCCACTCTATAAGAAAAGATCGTCATGACATCGATATCAGATTTAATTTCGCCAATTCTTCTTCAATATCACAATCAACTAATATCTACATTTCTACGAATATCAACCATTTTGTTGGGATCATAAATATCCACAACTTGGTTTAGATCTAGGATAGCTAGATTTCCTACGAGAATAGCTTCGATTACTTTACTAGGGGATTTAGGGTTCCTTGTGACAATCTACGTCGTATAAATACCTCGTATATATATCAAAATAATCATCAAACAATCATGTAATCAAATTACATCATATATATATATATATATAATCTATGTTATAAATATATTTAAATAACACTTCTCAGTCTGGCCTTGTCGGTAACTCGGGAATTCTTCGGCACCGTTATAGTCAAAAGATTTTTAGACATTATTAGAAAAATGTTTATAGTTAAAAGATTTTGAAATGTTTTATTCAAAACCTTGGTTTTAAAAATCTTTCATTCTCTATAACGAGAGCTCTGGTACCAAACTGTAACACCCCCAAATTTATATAACTCAATACAGCGGAAGACTCGTTGGTGTTACGGGATAGCACATTACTCACATCATAGACAACGCATAAAAATCACGTCGTTTAATAATAAAAGCATTTCCATTCATAAATATCAAATTTACATAGGTCCCAAGTCATCGTATTTCATAAAGGTTTTTACAAAGCATTTTGAATGGAAATTAGTATTTAAGTGCGGGCCATGAATTCTTGTTGTCTTCCCGAGAATTACCTTCAAGTACCTGAGATAAAACATGTTAAAAGAAAAGGTCAGCGATAACGCCGAGTGAATTCATAGAGTTTAATAAAATTGATACATAGATTTTCTATGGGTTCAGATTATGTCTCTCAGAATCCTCTCGAATTGATCTCGGCCTTAAGTGGAATGATTTGTTCTTGGTTACTAAAAAAGGGGTTTTAGATATCTAATCTACTAAAAAGTTTAAATGTATTAAAATGAAAACTTATATCAAAGACAATTAATTTAATGACAATTAATAAAGACTTGAATTAAAATTAAAATTAAAATTAAAATTAAAATTAAAATATGAAATAAAAATGAAGAAACAGAAATAGTAACAATTAATAATGCTCAAAAGATGACTGATTCGGTAGTTTTAACCTTGATTCGGAACTTTGCTCATCCGGAACTTTTCACTCGGAAGTCTTCATTCGGAACTTTTAGAAATCCTTCACTCGGAACTTTGATTCGGAAGTTAGTTCGGAAGTTGGGTCGGAACTTTCATGCGGAACTTTATTCGGAAAATTGGTTCATCCGGAACTTGTGCTCATTCGGAAGTTTTTGGAAAAGAAACTCATTCGGAACTTTAAACTCATCCGGAACTTCAGTTCATTCGGAAGATTGGATTCATCCGGAACTTTCTGTTCGTTCGGAACATTCTAAAAGGAAACTCATTCGGAACTTTTTGGAAAACGAATTCATCTGGCACTTCTTAAACTCATACGGAACTTTCATTCATCCGGAAGTTTAAGTTCATTCGGAAATTTTTGGAAAACAACTTTATTCGGAACTTAAGGTGTTCATCCGGAACTTACTGTTCATCCGGAACTTTCTGTTCACTCGGAACCTGGGAATTCAAAAACAGAAACTTTACCCCGAAGAACAAGGAAGATGATTTTAATCTAAAATCGAACTAAATACTCAAAAAGGTTTTACCAAATTAACCACAAATCATCTAATAACCATAAGCAACAAATCCCAACAATAAAAACACAAATTCAACAACTTTTTAAAGATCAAATCAATCAAATAAAAACTTGAAAACTTGAATAAAAAGATGATGATGAACAAGATGAAATGGAAAGATTAAACAAGAACTTGTATTGATGATTGATGTTTTAACAATAACAAAACAAAGATTAAAATTACAAGATTGAAAATAAACAAAGATCAAGATCACCAAACACCCTAGTGGTGTTGGTGATGCTCCGAACTAAAAGGGAGAGAAAAGGGGAAGAGAAGAAAACTAAAAACTAACTGGCTAAATGTGTGAGGGGTGGTCTATTTATAGGCTTGTCTTTTGGTTGGTGAGTGGGCTTTCTCCCGTTCTTCTTGTCTTCTCGTCTTTTCAGAAAAGTTGACGTTTTCGATTCTGATTCGGGATTTGTCGTCGATTAAATTCAACTCGTCTTTTAATTTATTCGTTTAATTGACTTGAGTTTCTTCGACTTGTGTAAATCTTCCATCTTTGGTCCTTTTCTTCGATAAATCTTCGAATAGGCCCAGTGACTTCAAATCTTTTGCATCTCTTGGACAATAGACTTTATCTTGAGTCCTTTTCTTCAGTAAAACCCGTGCAATCCCATGTTTTCTTCAATATTCATCCGGTTGGCTCTGAAAACACAATAAACACAAAAACCACGCATAATTCCAAACAAATGATATTAAATACGTGTTTTGGTCTCGTTTTAGTCAGAATTAAGTGGAAAAAGGATGGGTGTTTACACACCTATCAAAAATCCATCAATATATCATCGGTATAAAATTATTACCGAAAATCATTTTGTACAATCTTTGTAATAGGCCATAAAATAGCCAAAGTTATTTTATACAAATCCTTATCAAAATCATAATATAGGCATTCGCCTTCAAAATCATTATACGAACCATTGTCGTTAAAACATCATACAATACGTTTTATAACGTTGTATAGATTACATAAAAACCGTTATATGAATATTGTTATATAAAACCAATACACGAACGTAAAATCAATAATAAGACCCCGTATTGCTAGTCAGGCAATATATCGTTATTCAATGCATAAAGCAGTATTTTCGTTATCTGGATTATAATAAGCCGCATGAAATTGTTACCTTACTACAACAAACAACGGGTAGCTAGCCCGAAACTCAATTTGCCCATCTAAATTAGCGTGTCGTCACAATAATCACGCTTGTGTAAATCTTCTCATACATAAATTCGCTTACCAATCAATGTGGTACGACGGGGATCAACCGTCAAGGCGCGAACTGGGGTGATCGTCCCCAAATAGTACTATCATATGCATAAGCGTCTACCAAATCCCGGTAGTTCACAATTCATGCTAATGGGACTTTTAGTGTCATAACCTAACTTTAATAATCCATTTCATTTCATCTATCGGGTCATTTAATCATTTATCAGGTCATACAATCATTCGGGTCCAAATCAATAAACAAACAATCGGGACAAATAGTGTCCTATCTTATAAAAACTAACATGTTATCTCCCTCGCGGGTTTATAAAACATTTCATAAAAACATTTAAAAGAGTGCGAGGCTATGAACTCACGTTGATGTGGGAAGGTGGGTTATCGGCAATTCGGATGTACGGTGCGTGCTTCAATCACGGAAACCTAGACAAATAATACTCGTCTTAGACTTTTGTCCAATGACTTTATTAAAACAATAATTATGTATACATATGATGATTTTATATATATGATGATCAAGTGGGTTTATATATTCTCATTCACTCATTTTTGTGTTTATGTATTGGTAACCTTTTACTAGTTCACTAGTTTTACCTATTTACATGTTTTAGGTTCAATAAGCCTATTATAAGTTCATTAACTTGTATTAATTCATTTTATACTTGTATTATCAGTATTTACCCTTTACATGTTGGGCCTAAATGGGTTAAGCCCAAAAAATAAGTTTATAAATGTTTTAGCCCATTTTGTTGTATTATTAGTCAAATAACGTTAACTTAGCCCGTTAATGTCCGTATGTTTTATAGTTCGGGTTTTATCGGTTTTTACTTGTTATATATGTTTATATAACAGTATATGAGTTTATAAAAGTTTACATTAGACGGGTCCAACCGTCTAAGTTTTATTTAACAAAAACGTTAAATTTATGGTAATAGCCGAAAAAGTCGTAAAAATCATGTTTATAGTTTTATAACTTATAAAACTTATCAAACTACCATTTTTATAAAATGTCCATTTATTTATCCTTATACATATTTATATAAATGTATTATATAAGTTATTGGGTTTTAATTCACATTTTATACTATTTTTATTTGAGTGCTTATATAATACTATTATACTTTAATTTCCCAAAATATGATTTTTACTTTCATGTTCACCAAAACACCATATCTAGAGTTCTATATGGAGATAGAAGCCCAAATTTTTATGGCATAAACTACATAATATTTGATCCATTTAACTCTTCTATGGCTACTGTTGAATCAGCCTCTAAGTATTTTCTAAAAATCGTCCAAAACAGTGTACTCAGATTTTCACTCTAAACTTGTTTTGATCATATCTCACATATTTTTATGATTCTATTGCATGGCCAACTCTCACATGTGTACAATACTCATAGCTTACTGTATATTAATTTATCTATACTATTTTATCAGTTCATCATATGATTCTTTACTATTTTATACAGCCTACTAATTTAAGCAAGATTAACCACTTTGACATATAGTTTTTCATCTTTTTACCCATGATTATCAACACCAAATCCCCTCATAATATTTTTTATCATCATATATCATCATACATATATACATTTAAGAAGAAAATACATGATTACATAATCAAAATTAACAAAAGGATGGGGAGGACAATCTTTATACCACCATGATGATGTAGGTTGTGATCAAGACATGGATTTTTATCACACAACTTGTGATAAGCCAATATCATCTTCAAGTCCACCAATCTTTCAAGAACTCCTTGTGGAAAATCAGCCCTAAGACTCCATAGAAACTCCTCTTTGGATGTTATAACTTGCACCAATCTTCATCTCTTTAAATGGAGATTAACATATGTTAATTATAACAAATGTTTGTGGTTAAATTTTGTATCAATGGGGTGTTTCTTCTTGATTTTGGGACGGCAAGGAAGAGAGAGGGAGGAGAGTTTGGAGTAGTTTTGCATGAGAGAAATGGAAGCAAGTGTTTTAGCTTGTTGGTTTTGTGGTTAGTGGCTTCAAAATGAAGCTAAGTTACAAGTGTAACTTAAGCTAGTGTAAGGATGCCACATCTTTGATGTGGTGTCCTAGTTTGGGCCGTCTCTTTGTAGTGGGGTGGGATAAATTAGTTTTGTCCCATCCCGCTAATTTACGGGTATTCCTCGATTCTAGTTTCCTCGATTTGCGTGCCCTCGGGTCGTTTTATGAAAAACGTTTTTAAAAATTATGAATCAACGACACAAAACGAATCTAATAAAAATTGTCTCATCAAAAACGGAGTTCGAAAACGTAAATACGTAATCCTAAGGTTTCCGGTTTAGTCGTAAAGGACGTTAAATTATAATCGTAAGTCCTAATCTCTTCTAGTAATTTTGTGAGTTTATGAACTAACTCAAATTTAAAATCTCAAAATAATATTCACGGATAAATTTATTTCCTGAAATATCGGACTGTCACCAAAGATGGTGTATGTAAACGTAAGCACGTAACGTAGAATCCTCCGGTTTTGACGTAGTCGATGCTACTTCAAGAAGTAAATCCAAATTTCTTCCCAAAAATAAGTGAGTTCATAATATAACATTAAAATAATATATTCAAATAATAATTGAGAATAAAATATCAACCATAAATTGACGGATTGTCACAGTCCTCATACACAAAACTCAATATTAGTCATCTCTAGGTCATGGATGATCTCCTTTGCAATCCAGGTGTCAGCAATCATACCCGACCATCTGCTTTGAGCATCTGGCACCACATTCGCCTTACCAGGATGGTACAAATGTTGGCGTCGTATTCCTTCAATAGCTCTAACCATATCCTCTGTCTCATGTTCAGTTCGTTCTGGGTGAAGATGTACTTGAGACTCTTGTGATCGGTAAATATGTCACATGATTCACCATACAAATAATGTCTCCAAATCTTCAATGCGAAAACAACTGCTGCAAGCTCTAAATCGTGAGTAGGATAGTTTTCTTCATAAGGTTTTAGTTGTCGTGATACGTATGCAATAACCTTCCCATGTTGCATGAGAACGCAGCCTAAACCCTTTCATGAAGTGTCACTATATATCTGAAATCCACCTGAGCTAGATGGGAGAGTAAGAATAGGTGAAGTCACTAACTTCTGCTTAAGATCTTCAAAGCTCTTCTCTCGCTCTTCCATCCAGACGAATTTCTCTCCTTTCCTCACCAACTTAGTCAAAGGTAAGGCTAACCGTGAAAAGTTCTCTACAAACTTGCGGTAGTAGCCAGCTAAACCCAGAAAACTTCTAACTTCAGTTGCAGATGTAGATCTCGGACACTTAGTGATAGCTTCAACCTTTGCAGGATCCATGGTGATCCCCTCTACGGATACAATATGGCCCATAAATGCCACCTTGCTTAATCAGAACTCACACTTAGAGAACTTGGCATACAGTTGCTTCTGACGAAGAATCTATAAGACTGTACGAAGGTGTTCCTCATATTCCTCCTTAGATTTGGAGAATATCAGGATGTCATCAATGAACACGATAATGAACTTGTCCACAAACTCATGGAAGACACGGTTCATCAAATCCATGAAGACAGGTGGAGCATTAGTGAGTCCGAATGGCATGACTACGAACTCGTAGTGCCCATAACGCATACGGAAAGCAGTCTTGGAGATGTCCTGCTCTTTAACCCGTAAATGATGGTAGTCGGACCTCAGATCGATCTTGGAGATATACTTGGCGCCCTGGAGTTGATCAATCAGGTCATCAATACGCGACAAAGGATAACCATTCCTGATCGTGATCTTGTTCAGCTCACGATAGTCTATACACAAACGCATGCTATCGTCTTTCTTCTTCACGAACAATACCGGTGCACCCTATGGCGATGCGCTGGGACGGATGAAATCTCGTTCCAGAAGTTCCTGCAGCTGATCTTTTAGTTCCTTAAGCTCTATAGGAGCCATACGGAAGGAGATTTGGAAATCGGCTATGCACCTGGTATGAGCTCGATTCCAAACTCGACTTCACGAACAGGTGGTATGCCCGGAAGTTCATCTGGAAACACGTCAGGGAATTCTGACACAATAGGCTGATCTTGGACCGATGGAGACTCGACAGTAATGTCATGAATATTGGCTATGAAGCCCTGACAGCCATGTGATAGCAATGCACGCGCCTCCATGGATGAAATAATTTGTACTGACCTCCCTGGTAGAAAACCATGGTGTATGTACTCTGGAGATTTAACATCACCTAAGATGACTCAGTAAGTGTGGCAGTCAATTGTAGTATGGTGTTTGGATAACCAGTCCATGCCCAAAATCAAGTCAAAATCGCACATGTCCAAGGGAAGTGTGTCAGCTCTGCGGATCTTATCATCAAATTCTAGGGAAGATCTCTGTACACCTGAGTGATTCGTACAGAGTCCCTAAGTGGCGTGGAAATGCATAAGGCATTATCTAATGGCATCGGGGAAATCCTAACACGTACAACAAAAGTAGTGGATACGACTGAATGCGTCGCTCCAGTATCAAACAGAACACATACTGCCAAACCATTCATAAAGAGATTTTCGGTGATGGTACCTGAAGTCTTATTCGCCTGGTCTCTAGTAGTAGTAAATACGCGACCAGAAGTAGGAGGTGGCTTGGTGTCGGCGTGTCCAGAGGTGCTTCTATCTCACCCTGGCGGCAGTCCTTCTACTGATGGCCTTGTTGGCCACACTTGAAACAACCACTAGTACCTCGGTGACAAATACCAGAATGTCTGTGCGAACAAGTAGGGCAGACAGGATGCGTGAATCCTCCAGCAGGTGTCCTAGTTAGTTGAGAGCCTGTTTATGGATTACATGCATGAGACATGATCGTGGGACATAAACATGATTACATAGAAGGTGTAAAATTTACTAGATGAGGTAGAATAGTTAGGCTGTGAACCTCTACGATCCTGATCCTTGTCGTTACCATTGCTCCTGAACTAACAATTGCTGGAGTGTTAGAATACCATAACATAAAATAGTTTAACATTAAAGAAGGTTAATGTAGGGACCTGCTGTTGTTCGAGTTGTTAGTGTTGTTACGGTAATTATCATTACCGCTACGCCTCTCAGAACCAGAACGGTCGTTGGTATGACCGTTTCCCTTAGATTCTTGCTGCTGAGCGGCCGCAGGCTTACGGTCGTCAATCTTCTGCCTGGAATATAACGTTGAACAGAGGATTATATGAAATCAAAAATACTGATGGAAATGAATTGTTTACGATTGGTGATTGAAGATACCTCTTCACTGCTCTGTCATCACCAAACTCCTCTCGTTCCTGAAGCATCTCGAGCTTACGGGCTACATCGGCCACTTGTGCCACTGTAGTGAAAGTAGCCCATACCAAGCTGTTGGCGACCGAAGTGAAACTGCCCAGCGAAACTTCTCAGCTTGCTCCGCAGCAGGCCCTGCGGCTGGACCCAGAAATCCTGCTAAGTGGAGAATCCTTTGCATGAACTCATTGCTGTTTTCACCAGCAACCTTCCGAATGTTGTGGTAGTCCCTCTTGAGATTCTCTTGCTCAGCATGTGGAAAGTACTGATTAAGGAAGAGCTCCTTAAACGGGTCCCATGTCAGCTGTGGAACCCAATTATCACCACCGTTGGACTGCTTGACTGACTTCCACCACTGCAGCACCATCACCTTCAAACTTATAGCAAGCCAGTCTTGCCTTGAAAACACCTTCACAACCCATCGCATCGAAAATCTTCTCGATGTGAGAAATCCAAGCTTCAGCCTCGTTGGGGCTGTCAGTCTGCTCAAACGAACAGGGTCGCTGTTTGTTGAATCGCTCCAACCAAGTCATAAGAGTAACAGGTGGAGGATGAGGTGGAGGATTGTTGTTGTTGTTCAGATTGGCATGAGCCTGGAATTCCGCATGAACTTCGTCTCTGATTTCATTACGAAGTTGGGGAATGAGGGCTTGTAGAGCTGCATTGACAGCTGCAGCCAAATCTGGAGTATTGCGTGAGTTCACCATCTGACAGTTTAAAAACAAAATGCAACATAAATCATAAATCTCAAATGAGATGACATAAAATGCATGAACAATGTATAGATCAATGAAGCAGTTTATAATGCATGAAATAGTTTAAATTGCATGATGTAGTTTATAAAAACTTTTATATGCGCGAGAGTGAACGCCTATGGTCAGTTCACTCAAAACAAAAGACATGGCGAGGGGACGCCTATAGGTTGGTCCCAAAGTTAAAAGTTTCGATAAAAGCACATGCGACTAAATAGGGCCAGTCTTGTACCAACCATTACTTAGTCATAAACCTGCTAAAATGATATGAATGCATGAAATAAACATGAAAATGGATGAATGCATGAAACCCAACTGTCAGTTCTAGGGAGACACTGGTGACTACCCGTAAGTCACAGGTCATGTTTTACAGAGCTACAGGTCGAAACCTTGTGTTTTGATACCATAATTGTAACACCCCATTTGTTAAGATGGAATGCTATAGTAAATTATGGCGTGTCATCAAAGCATGCAAGGTAAATGTCTAAACATTCATGGCCATAAATAGAAATACCGGACTCAAACATCGGTAGTCTAGTAACTCACACACAAGTAGGGGTGTCATTAGGGTCGGGTTGACCCGACCCGACCCGCACCCGCAACCCGATTAGACTAATCGGGTCGGATTAAAACGGGTTAAAAAAATTAATCGGGTTACTTTGACCCGATCCGATTTGCTAGCGGGTCGGATTAGGGTTAAAAATATATTTTTTCGGGTTAGCGGGTCAACCCGATAAGACCCGATTATCAAAATGTAGTTCTTAATTAATAAACTTTTAAGAGTTGGTATATTGTTTACTTGCTTATGGCAAAGCAATATGCAACGCACAGGTTAGTGGTCTAGTCTACAGTATCTAGTCTCTTTCATATGCATTTGTAAATGTACTGTGTTTTTGGCATTTGCTTTGTTATAACTTTCTTTTTCATTAGTGACTACTAGTGCCACTGTTACAAACACAAATACAACTTGGTGATTTTAATTTAATACTCGTAATAGCCAATGATCTGCTCTTGAAGCTTTGTGACTCTCGAATATCATCTTGTTTGATCAATAATATACTATAATAGTAGCCATTTTTATTATTATTCAATTTGATATAACAATATACGATTTAGTTTTTATAAAAGTACTCATTTATAATATAACCCGACAACCCGAATGATCCGACCCGATAAGACCCGATCCGAATACCACCCGAACCCGATAACCCGATTCTTTATCAAGTCAGGTTGCGGGTGATTTCTGAAAAATCAAAACCCGACTCAACCCGACCCGACAAGACCCGATAACCCGATAACCCGACCCGATAACACCACTACACACAAGCAATATCAAGTACTGTAAATGAAAGGACTAAATAATGTCCAAAAGATGTAAAGTATGATAAAGTAGGAATAAATGCATAAGGTAAGAGAGGCCGAATAGCTTCTAATCCTAATGCACATACTCTAGAGTTCCTACTTGCGACCTTGGGTACCTGCCGTTTGGAAATATGGAAAAGTAGACGGCTGAGCCTAACTCTCAGTGCACGGATATACAATAAAGCGTGGAAGACATAGAATATGAAAGCATATAAATAGCATAAAGCATGAATAGCAGCGGAAACGAATCAGTCCTGGAAACATAGTTGTCTATCATGTTCACTGGTTTTAGTTCTAAAAACATAGCTTATGTTACTTATGAAAATCTGTATTAGTTAATATACCAAAAGCCAATATAGGTCATGAGGTCAACAACGTGCATGAATACTTGGAGGGGTGACCTCGTCATGTAAATTAGAGGGGGTGCCTCTAATTAATTGGTAATGGGTAGGAGGGATCAGCTCCTTGTGAAGGATGCAAGGCACATACCACATTCACCATGAAATCCTGAATGAAACATGTAACTAGGATGCACCCATACGCCCCACATGATAACATAATAAATATAATGGTCAAATAACTGAAAGGGACGCCACGAGCTATCACTCTGCCGTGGTGAAGTCATAACACTAGTGCCTCTAGTGTTATGGTTATGGTACCTCCATAACTAGGTGAAACTGGTCATGCATGTATATGGATAAGGTAACTAAGAAAACATAAGCATTTAATCTGTAACTACTGGGAAAAACAGTTGGCTGCATACGAGAAATCCTAATGAAAGAAGAGATTGTCCTTACTGATGGACGGGAAATCCGTACCTTATGTCCAGTAGAAGCTAATGAAAACGATGAAGACTACTCCGCCTCGACGGATAATACTACATAAGAAATATGGACGTGTATGAGTTGTCTGTTTTACGTGTGTTTTACTGGTTCCGTGTGTTATTAGCTTGTTATACGTATTCTGTCATGTTTTACTATTTACTGTGTTAATTGTAGTCATTCTGATGTTCTGTTGTGTACTATTATTGTATTAGTGTATTATAATACTTGTATTGTAATACTAAGTAACTTTCTAAAAATAGCAGGTTTCCATAAATAGTAAGTTTCTAAAAATAGAAAGTTTCCAAAAATAGTAAGTTTCCATAATTAGAAATAAGCTGGATTATAAATAATAAATAAATTTTAAATAGTATAATACAAGTCATGGTTATAGCTTATTAATTAAATAATTGGGTAATTAATTAAACTATACGTTATATAGAATTTAATTAAAAATACATGTTTTAATTAAATTAAGCTAAGTTAAATACGATAGGTTATACATGTAATATTAATTTTAGTATTTAACCTAAGTCATAAAATTAATTAAATTAAAAAGTCTAGTGATTAATTTAATTAACATGTTTTTTGATTTTAATAATTAACCCGAGACCCGAACCTGTGTTTTAAAAATTAACCCGAGCCCGAAACCCGGTCCAACACATAAGCCGAAACATACACCCTTGATAGTGGCTAACCCGGCCTAGCCGGTTGCCACTGTCCGAGTGGTTTACCCACTACCTGAGCCGCGGTTCCCACCGGTGGTTCAGCCGGTTCACACCGGCGGTTCAGCCGGTTCACACCGGTTCACACTAATTCATACCGTTTGTGAGCCGGTTACCCCTGCTTTTGTTTGGTTCCCACTATCAGCCAAAAATAACCCCACCGAGACCCTATGGGTCTCGGTTGGCTCTCGGTCCAAACCAAAAACACACCTCGACTTGTGGTCGGGGGTTTTCCCTTGCTGCGTCCGAACAACAAACCCAAACCGAGCCCCTTGTGGGTCTTGGTGGCGTCGGATCGAACAAGCCGAGAGTCTCTTGACTCTCGGTTGTGTCTCTGCTAACCCAAAACAACACCAAACACCCCCTTAACATGATTTAATTAATCCCATGTGTTTTGTTTACTTGTTTTAATGATTAATTAAATAATTAAAATGATTCATAAAGAAAATAAAAGAAAAGGAAGTGTTTAGTTTACCGAACACGTGGAAAGAAAAGGTTATGAACACGACCACGTACACACGAATAATCAACAAGAAAAATTGTCCGGTTTGTCCTTGTAGTTGATCTACGGCCGGCGGCAAAGGAGAGAGAGGAGGCAAAGGAAGAACTTTTTCTGTAACCTAAATTATGAAAAGGTTTTTCTGTGTTTTATTACTTATGGGTTTATGTTAGGTCATGGGCCAAAGCCCGTCTTCTCCCTTTCCTTTATGTAGCCGCGGCCTAAAGGGTGTCCACGGGAAAAGCCGTAGCTTTTCCCGAGTTCAATTTTTTTACGTGATCGTTTATGTTTTAAATGTCGTGTTTTTATATGTCGTGTACTTAACACATTTATAATATATATGTAACTACATGTTATTAATTACCGTAACACGTGAATTATATTATAAATGGAAGGTTTAAATTTTATCGTATTTTCATGTGTGTACTGTTCATGTGTATTGTTCATGGTTATTTAATGCGGGTTTTACAACCTTACTAGGAATAAGAGTTGACATAGTATTGTTACTATGATTCCTTAGGTTCATATTCATTGAGATTTCACTAAAACCCACTTGTATAACAAATCCGAATTTTGACTAAATAATTTTGGTTGATTGATGGAATTGATATGAACCCTTGAACAAGTTGGTAATGGCATTGTTAAATACTTGCCTAAAAACCTTGTTTTTGAAAAACCAATGTTCAAGTTCATTGTTGATCTTACATGGTCAATGTGTTATTGTCAATGACGAACTAGGTACATTGTGAATATGAGAATGATAAGGATTAAACCTTGGTTTGTCAAGAGATTGATGAAACACATTCTCATTTTTTTTTCTTTTTTTTTTTTGGTTTATATGTAACATATGAGTAATTAGAGAAATATGTTTGTATGTTATTTTTAGGTACTGTCATGACTTCGGGATATCAAAATGACCACAAACGTACTAGAGAATACATGCCTAATCTTTCTTTGATTCAAACTTGTTCTACTCAAAACACTTATCATAGTCTTGAATCTCGTTGTTTCCATGAAGGACGCATTGTTCCTTCTAACTTTCTTGGACTTGAATTCATTCGATTCATGTTCAATACCATTGGCTTTGATTGTTTGCTTGATATAAACGAGCCAATATTTCCTTCCTTCCCCGTGGAATTCTTTAACTTGTACACATTATTGTGCATTAATAATGGTTTATCTATAAGATTTCCATCAAGGGGGAAACCTTTGTATACACTCTTGAGGAATTTGGTAAGATTCTCAGAGTTTCATACGAAGGTCAATGTAGGTTCACCGATGCTTGGAGTTTAAACTACTTAGAATCGGCCCCTATTGATGTGTATTATGTGACCGAGATACCTTCGGATTCGGCCATCTCTTGTGCCATTGCTAAACCTCGTGAACACCCTATTCTTGGTAATTTTGAGGGAGAGTTGTGTGCTCTCACTCCTTTGGAATTACTAACTAGCGATCTTAGTGATTTTATGATCCCTTGGGCCGAAATCATTAGGGAAAATGCAGTGTGCTTGGATGGTAATCGTAACCATGTGCCCGCTTGTCTTACACATATGTTGTATTGTGTTGCTACCAATACAACCTTGCATTTTTCATAGCTAAAAGAATAATATTTGTTCTCAGTGGATCTCGTTCTAGTCTACCATATGCCATGATTCTCTCACGGCTTCTTAAGAAACTTCTTCTTGACTTTCCACCTCTAAATGCTTCATCATTTCACTCGGTAGATCGAGTTATGCTTCCTATTGAAGGGAATGTCTCTTTTGTTCCCACGCATGATTCAAATGAAGATGGAAATGTCTCTCAAGACAAATCTCTCAATCCTTGTTATGACTTGTCATCCTCTATCTCTTAATTGTCTTCTCTAGACATTGATTCAGGCTATCAGTATTGTCTCAATCTTCATCTTCAAGATCGAATAAGAAGTGAATCAAGGCAAGGAGGAAATGCTCATAGATGAATGATATATCCCACTCTTGAATGGTTAACATGTGTGTAAACATGTTTGGATTGTTGAACTTCATCTTCTTTATCTTTATTCTTAGGATGTTATGTGTTCCTTAACTAATACTTTGTGTTTGGATTTTCTAGTATTTTAATCCTAATTTTCTATGTTATCGATCTTTCGATTTGCATGGATTTGTGCATCTTATGTCTTTGTTAGCTTCCTAGACCTTGAGTTATAGTCCATTTGGCTTGATAAACCTTTATATTAAATCTGGGCTAGCAATAATTTCTGAAAGTGCCTTTTATCAAACCCACTGGGGGCGGCTCCGTATCTAGGCCGCGGTTCCTCAGCGATAAAAAACCGCGCCTTTCTATAAGGAACCTCCTCTGTATGTTGCAAAAAATAATCTTTGCTTTACACTATTCTCCCTTGATCTATGTAAAACTTAGATAAAACTTTTGCAAAAACCTGCACTTTCCTAAACTAGGCTACCTAATTTCATTGTTCACATAAAACTCTTTTAACTCATTACTAGTTTGGAAAATCCCTTCCTTCTTAAACACTCTCTTGTTGATTATGTTCTTCATTCCTTAAAACTCTTCTCTAAACCTTGACACACAACCATGGTGTCCACTAGAACATCCACCTCTTCCAAAACTTCCTCTTCCAAAAGAAGCCTTAAAATTAAGATTAAGTTACCTAATATTGGTTCTTCATCCTTTCACACTCCCAAAAATGTGATTTCTCCTATTCTCATTTCCTCATCACCTTCGCCACCCCTTGCTTCATGTAAGACAAACTCAACTCATGGTACTAACCATTCACATGGTTCTACCTCCTCTTCATTCCAATCAAGAATGAATGAGCTTTCCTCTCCATCCACTCCTAGTCCTCCTTTGGATGGGAATACTCAACCTCAACCTCTACAAAGCATTCCCTTTGTCCTTGAGCCTTTGGTTACCTCTCCTTTCACTCCACCAAATTATCCCATCTCACCCTTATCACCCTTGGACACTATGCCTCCACCACCTCCTCCTCCCTCAAACACTAATGCTCCTATTTTAGGCATTCCTATTCCTCACTTCATGGATGATCCTTACTTCTTTGGTTTCCTAGAAGCTCATTGGGTAAATTTCCCATGTTGTCTTTATAATAAATACATCATTCAAAACCTAAGGTTGGAGATGCTTGGTCTTCATAGAATGTTGCATGATTTCTTGCTTATCTTGTTCTCCATGCCTCCTCCTCCTAGGAGATGAATGATGTTTTTCAAAATAAAATGCTTTTAAAGAAGGTCAAGCCAAAGAGGACTATGCATTCAAGACCTAGTTTTAGCTAACTTTGTATTAGTTAGTTGTTATTTCCTTTCTTGTATTTCTGATAGGTGTGTAAACACCCATCCTTTTATCACTTAATTCGGGCTAAAACGAGACCAAAACACGTATTTAATATCATTTGTTTGGAATTATGCGTGGTTTTTGTGTTTATTGTGTTTTCAGAGCCAACCGGATGTTTATTGAAGAAAACATGGGATTGCACGGGTTTTACTGAAGAAAAAGACTCAAGATAAAGTCTATTGTCCAAGAGATGCAAAAGATTTGAAGTCACTGGGCCTATTCGAAGATTTATCAAAGAAAAGGACCAAAGATGGAAGATTTTTATAAGTCGAAGAAACTCAAGTCTATTAAACGAAGAAATTAAAAGACGAGTTGAATTTAATCAACGACAAATCCCGAATCAGAATCGAAAACGGAAACTTTTCTGAAAAGACGAAAAGACACAAAGAACGGGAGAAAGCCCACTCACCAACCAAAGGAAACACCTATAAATAGGCCATCCCACACACATTTAGTAGACTAGTCAGTAGTTAATTTCTTTCTTCCTCCCCACTCTTTCTCCTGGTTCGTAGAACACCATCACCACTAGGGTGATTGGTGATTTTTATCTTTAGTTCTTTAATCTTGTAATTTTAATCTTTGTTTCATCTTGTCAAAACATCAATCATTCAATACTAAGTTCTTGTTTAATCTTCCTTCATCTTGTTCATCATCATCTTTATCTTCAAGTTTTTAAGTTTTTATTTTTCTTGATTTGATCTTCAAAAGTTGTTAGAATTTGTGTTTTTATTGGTGGGATTCGTTGCTTATGGTATCTAAATGATTTGTGTTTAATTTGGTAAAAACTTTTTAAGTATTTGGTTTGATTTTGGATAATATTCGTGTTCCGCGTTCTTCGCTTTTCTACTACTGTAACTGGGTTTCCAGATCTTCCGAATCAAACAAAAAGTTCCGAATGAGTCCTTCATTCGGAAACTTCCGAACCAAGCATTAAAGTTCCGAATCAAGAGAAAACTTCCGAATCAAGCTTTCATCCGGAAAGTTCCGAGTCAAGCATAAGTTCCGAACCAACCTTTTCATTCGGAAAGTTCCGAATCATCCATTAAGTTCCGAATCAAGTAAATCTTCCGAATCAAGCTGAAGGTTCCGAATCAGTGTCTTCCGATCCAGCAAGTTCCGAATGAACATTCATTCGGAAAGTTCCGAACCAATCCAGTAACTTCCGGATGAGTAACTTCCGGATGAGTAAGTTCCGGATGAGTAAGTTCCGGATGAGTTAACTTTGAAAAGTTCCGAATCAATTTTTCTTGTAGGCACTGTTTGTTTTAGGTTACTGTTTGTTTGCTCTACTGTTTCTTTATGCTATTTGAACTTTAATTTCAAATTTAGTTTTAATTCTTAATTTTAATCTTTAGTTTAACACAAATCTTTGTTAATCATAATTAAAGTAATTGTCTTTGATTTAAATTTTCATTTCCACTTCTTATTAGATTAGAAAACCAAACCCTTTTATTTAGTAACCAAGAACAATCATTCCACTTAAGACTGAGATCAATTCGAGAGGATATCGAGAGAGAAAATTGAACCCAATGCAAATCTGTGTATCAATTTCCTTTCCTTTCCTTCATGAATTTCTCATGAGGATGATCTATGGATTTAGTTTTATGTGTTTTAACCTATGTGGTCATATTAATCAACTTCAATTAAAATTGAACCTAAATCTATCACAACATCTAACAAACTTGACTTAAAGTTGGATCAAAATGTTATCTAATTATTTTTTTACCCTTTGTCAAGACATTCTTTGTGAATGTGTTGCTTTTATGTAACCCTAGCATACTCTAGTGCTAAAAGAGGTAAAAATCTAATATTTGCAAAATTTTGAAAAAGTCTTATTTTTTGCAAAACTTTTGAAAATCATGGTTTGTGGTCCACTGGACGCGGCTCCTTAGCCATTAGGCGGCTCCATATCGATATGGAACCGCGGGCTCCCTTAAGGAACCGCGTACGGGAACGCCACTTTTAGCTTATTTTTGGTCTTTCTTCATTGACCATTGTCTTGGTTAAGATTCTTTGTTTACCCAGTTTGGCTAAACATTCCCTAAAACCTTTTGTTTTCATTTCAAATCATTGCCTTGTCTATTTTCTTTAAATTCTTCTCTTTTGGGAGTTGTTCTCTTCATCCCTCATAATGCCTAACTCTTCCATTCCTAACCTTAACATCTCTTTGTCACAATCCTCTCAACCTAAAGCTTCTTCTTCTAAGCTTTCAAAGAAACTGAAAATCTCGGTTCAACCCATTTGGATCAAGAAGAACAAGAATCCTCATGATTCATCTTCTTCCAAATCCTCATGAATTCTTCTTTCTCTCCGATCAAATATTGGAATGAGACTTACTCTACAAATCCAATCACCGGAGAAAAGGAAATTCTTCCACCACCACCACCTAAACCTTTCAACTCTCCTCAACTCAATGACCTATCTTCTTTCCTTAATCTCACTAGGCATTGTGAAAAAATCTCTTGTCCATTATCTACCTCTCCACCAAACTCTCATTTTGATGGACCTCACCCATTTAACGACTTTGTTTTGCATCATGGTTCCTCGTGTGCTTGTTGTCGATTTCAATAAATTGAACTTACTCATATCTATGACAAGCTAAATTTCCTTGAGTTCCTCCTCACTCGACCTCCTCTCAAAGTTTTCGTTCCCGTGAACAAAACTTCGAATGATGCTTCGTTGTCTTTCTTTTCCAGCTAAGGCACATCTTGTATTTTAGTTGTTTGAGTCAATAAAACTTAAGCAATCTTGGAAGATTATCATTATTAGAGTAGTATATGCTTTGTGGTTTATTTTCCATATTTTTTTGCTTTAAATATTCATATTATGTGTATGAATATTTCTCTTGTATGTTATTTCATATTTGTGTAATATGAATGTTCTGTGTGTTATCTTTCCCGCTAATTCTTTTTCACACATTTGTTAAAGAGTTGATCATGGTTAAAACTTACAATTAATTATGGATGACTCCATAAATTCTAAATTTTAACCCCTTGACATTTTAATCATCTTTGATTGGTTTGGATGTTTCTTTTCTTCCTTTATTCCACCAATTGAACTATGATGTTGTCAACACACTCTCTTTGGACATACTTAGCAAATACTTGCTTCTAATTTGAGATTTCTTTTCCTTCTCCCTCTTAAGTTAGTTAGTAGGTAGTGCACATATATACATTGGTGTTTATTTTCTTTCTTCTAACCTTTGTGTAGCATGTCACCTTAGCTCATTTACTTGGTGCCCTAAGCAAGGGGGAGTAAGCACCAAGGGGGAGCTACTAGCAAAGTCCGGTTCTTTTCTTCTTCAAAGACTTGTGCTAACCTTTTTGCTTCGACAAAGGGGGAGAAATGATAGTGATAAACTCGTTAATGATTTGAATAATCTTGTATTTTACCTAAATGAGTTTATAGTTTGTCGTAATCAAAAAGGGGGAGATTGTTAATGCAAAGCCATGCCTAAAAACATTGTTAGTATTAATTAATCTTTCTTAGTTTTGATCACGACAAATTACAAAGACATTTATTGTCAAACACAATCATAAAACGAATTATCTAACAAACACTATCATCAAGGTAATAATCATTACACTAACATATCTTAATCCTGCTTAGTGATCATAAAAGTTATTAGCCTTAAAACTCACTTTTGTCAAATGTAACAAAAGATTTTTAATAAACTTTATTTTTAAGAAAATATTTTATTAAAATGAAAATGTAAATTTGAATATGGCATATTCCAAATGCCATAAGAATATCCTTTGAAGCTTTAAACAACCTCAGATATTTCAAATTCACTAAAAGACAAAAAGGAGTAGAATCTACACTCCGTGGTTCCTTAAGTGCCTATGTGGTTCCATCTCGATAAGGAACCGCCTGGGTAGCTAAGGAACCTCCCCCAGCTAGCCGTTGTGATTTGTCTTCTATAAATAGTGGATCAAAACTGCATTTTCATTAACCCTTTTTGGACATCTCTTTCAGCCTTCTTTCTCCTATCTAATCCTAGTCATTTGTAAATGATCACTTAATGTGTTAAGTATGTTTACTTATGATTATCCTCTTGATCTCCTTCTTTACCTTGTACAATGAGAAGATCACTAACACACTTGTGATGTGATTAAAGATGAATCCTTGATGAAGATCATCCTCTCCTAAAGATCTAATCATGTTCATCATTTGTTTATTTATGTCTTGTGTAGATCAAATGTATTTGTGAATACTTGGACTAGTTAAGTTCATCCAAGCTATGTGTGAATACTTGGAATAGAGTTTTGTAAATCCTTTGCCTATGTGTGTGCTTGGATTTGTGTTGTGTAGATCCAAGCTACATGTGTGTACTTGGATATTTTTAGTTGAGTTGTAATAAGTTGTGTTAGTTCTCAGTAAACTATAAAGTGATGTGGTTGTATCTTGTGAGTTCTCACTAAACTATAAAGTGATGTGTAGTTGTGTTGTGTGAAGTCTCACTTAGCTTCAAAGTGAAGAGTCATGAAGATTGGTTCTAGCTTTGGATTAGAACTCGACATTTAGCCTTGTGTCAGAAAATGGTGAATTAGGCAACGTTGTGAAGATTGGTTCTAGCTTTGAATTAGAGCTCGACATCTAGCCTTGTGTGGTGAAGTGGGCGACGTTGTGTAGATTGTTCCTAGCTAAGATTAGGTCTCGACATTTAGCTTAGGGTCGGAAAATAATGTAAGCGACGTTGTAAGGTTTTCTCCGCCAAGAAGGGAGCTTGTGGATATAGTGTAAATATCGAGAAGGTGTACTCGAGGAGCGGAGTAGGAACGAGGATAGAGCCTCGTTGTCGAACCACTATAAATCTTGGTGTCTTCCTACTAGGTTGTTTCTTTCCTTACTCATCACTTACATTCATCATCATTACACTTACTACTTATTGTTAATGCATTAGAATTAACCTAATCATTATGCAACTAGATTTCAAGTAAAAGATAGTTTTGGCACTCACCTAATTGAAAGGAATTTTAATTAGGAGATAAACTGATGAGAAACTATTCAACCCCCCCCCCCCCCCTTCTAGTTTCTACATAACGCACGATTTTTTGTTATTTAAAGTGGAATAATGAACTTTTCATTGTGATAACAAGAGTGAGAATGGTTTTAGTTATTTACGCACAAAATTTAATTATAAATTTATTTATTACTATCTGAATTCTTGGTAAATTAAATTATTTGTGGTATAAATGGTGTATTTATTGACTTGGTTGAGTTGTTGTGATGACGCACAACTTAATAATACTCGATTATTAGTAGCCCGACAATTAAAAATAATAATACTGAAAAAGGTACAATAATAGAGTTTGTGAGGCGTTCGGTAATACAATTTTTGAGAAAGCAAGAGAGTGATCATTTTGGCATTACATTTTTTATCTCTTCTTAAACATAAATGGTGGAAATTTATATGCATGATATTTCATTATTACAAAAGAACGGGAATTGAAAACTCAAATTTTAAGAATAATGGAACAAAGTTAATTTTACCGTCATGAGGTGGATCATACACAACATAAATCGATAAATATTTTACTTTTAATAATAATTTGGCAAAGTAATGTACAAGAACAAACTATTGAAATAGCCTACATAAAGATCATTAAATTGACATAACTTCACCTATATAGCCACGAAGACAGTTCACGACATTCGATTTGGTTATTTGAATGATAAATCGCACATTCACATGGGTCATGACCTTAACCAGACTTTTAAACAAACCACATTGACTCAACCCCAACAATAACATTACACCCTAAACACCAAAACATTACAATTTGTTCAGTATTACGATTATAATGAACAACCAATAAACCCGTTATTAATTTCAATTTAATGACATATATCATGCCCCAGGAAGAGTAACCCCATGCCCCTTAGTACAACACACGGGTTCCGGAAGTCTCGTTTTAATTATCCATCAATAAAAAATTTCATTTTAAAATATGTTTAATAAATCTGCACATTTGTTTATTAGAATCATTAGTTTACCTTATTAAATGTAAGAAATTTAACAATTACCTTTCTTACAAAAATAAATGACATAAGTAAAATAATAATCTTATTAAGAGTAAAATGCATAAATGCTCCCTGTGGTATTTCAAATTTGCAGATTTCTCTCCAACTTTGCGAAAGTGCAGGCGGCCTCCCCAATGGCCGGGTTAAGTAGTAAGGAACCTCCCTGGTCGTAAATACTGTTAACTTTTTGTCATTATCTTATTTTTTACAAGGGAAAGAACGTCTTTTCTTTTATGTTTATAGGAGTAGCTTAAGTTGCTTGCAAATGTACTCCTAGACTCATTGTTTATATCTCCTCTCCTCACAAACACTTTATTAAACAGAAACAGGGGATCAAAAGCTCCTCTCCTCACAAACACTTTCACTACCAGAAATTTGGCATTTAGGGACTACGGTTATGGTCCCTAAAAGCGTAGTCCCATATAAATTTTTTGGACTACATAAATTTCTTTTAGGAACTACTGCGTTGACTTGCCACGTGGATTTTGTTTTTTAGACAAAACTCTTCGGGACTACATGTAGTCACTATATCTTTTGACTTTCATTGACCCAATTTTTTCAGGGCCAACTTTTAGGGACTACATTTAGTCCTTATAAAATCTTCTAGAGACTACTCTATTGGGACTACACAAATTATTCTACCAAAAAAGTCAATAAAAGTCAAATTTTATAGTGACTACTTGTAGTCCCTAAAGGTTTTATGACAATGATTTTAAAGCAGTTTTTAGAGACTACATATCCTTCTTTAGGACCAATATCAGTCCCTAAAAGTAGTAGCTCAAAACAGCACCCCTGCCTGTTTTAATGCATTTTTTCCAGGTTTTTTGAGTCAATTTTATAGATTTTTCCACAACTAGTTTTCAAGATTTTTTGAAGACAAACAATAATATTTTATAGATTTCAAAGGATTACAAGTAGTTCATCGTCATATACATAAATTGTTCCAACAATAAAGTTCAACTAACCAACATAAACACAACCTAATTATCTTCGAGGTCGGTAGCATCTCATGTGCTTGTAACTATATCAACTGCATAGACCTCATTCTCTTCAAACTCAGCATTATTAACTCTGGTGACGACCTTGTTTCCATCAATCATGAATTGCTTCAGTTGATTAATTAGAAACACCATTTGACAATCTTGGAGTCGTAAGTAGCAACAACCTTTTAGATGGCCTCTGTCATGTTTTGGTTCTGAAATAAGAAAAGGATCAAGCAAATGAAGTTCAGAAATTGTTTCATTACGAAAATGGTAAATAATTAGTCTCGAAGACTTTCAGGATGAAAACTTGAAAACGTGACAAAAAATAATGTTCAAAAGGAAAAATCAAGATACTCTATGGGTGTCACTATGACTAATAAAAGCATCTATTAGTGTCACTATAACAAATAAAAGCATCTATCTATGTAACTATGACGAATAAAAGCATCATTGGATGTTCAATTCATAATACATAAATGAAATATATATGCTCACATGGGCCTTGTGCAACCAACAGAATGGATGCACATATGTGAGAGCAGAAACATATTTACTAGTTTATGCAAATCAAGGCTCCCAATAAACAGCAAGAATAAATGACCATAATACCTTACCTGATTTGCTCGCCGTCCCAAGCACATAAGAAAATCGTTAGGCGGGATATCACGATGTAAGAATGATTTAGAATTAACAAACTTGATACTGTTGATCTGAAAGAAATATCACGAAGTCGCTATTAGATGTTAAAATCTAAAACAACATATAAATAGCAATGATTTGGTAACTGACTAACCATTTGATCTGCAAGCACTAACTGCAATAATGTGATTGTGGCAATTAACAAAATTCATTGAGAGATAAAACACTTATAGCTATAAATGTAACGTGTTTAGTGCAGCTACTTCTTACTCCCTATAGAATTCTATATAACTTGAACTCGTCTCTTCAAAAAAAAAAAAAAACTTGAACTCATACAGTAGCTCAGAATGTTTTATCTTGACATTTTCCTGTGAACCATTACAAGTAGAGATTCAAAGATTAGGTAAAAACAGATTTCACTTTTCTTTATATGAAGAACAAAGGTTATAAAAGGAGTTTATTAGCTGCCAGCGCACAAACGTAATAAAAAGAGGGCAGGTCGCTTATGGCATTCTCTATTAACTGACTATGCTAGTTGTTGAGTGACCCCAAATACTTTCTTTTATGAACCCTCTTTTAATGTACTTAACTATCTTGCAAGTTTCAAATATTATCCGTTGCATAAAAAAATGATTTTTTAAAGGTGATTATTGCCAAAATAAACTCTCTATGAATACGTATTGTAGCCTTCTATATTTATATATTAGTGAAGTTAAGAAATCTCCCTGGCACAAAATAAAGTATCCTCAATCCAAAAAGCCAACTATCATATTTTTGTTTAGCTAGTTTACTTCTATAAATGCTCCAATTCTTTGTTGCATTTTATTTCATACAGATACAAAGCACAAAAATATGTGTATGGTCTCTCTTTAGACGATGTCTAGTAAAAATAAGAAGTGCAACTATATTCTTATTAACATTTGCATTACTAAGAATATAGTATCATTTTTTTTTCAATTTTTTAACGGAACCAATATGTGCAACATGGTAGCAAGCGAACATATGTAAACAAAAAAAATATAAACGTAAAACCAATATATATATGTATACTCTCTATTAAACATTGTCTATGTATGCATCTAAATTTGAATTAGCTGTACATATGTTGGTCCACTAAGACAACTAGCAAACAGCCTAACATTATAAACCAATTGCTACAAAAGTTCATTACCTTAGAAATTTTTTATTACTGGTTTTATTTTTTTCCTTAAAACCTGACCTGATAGACCTGGGGTGGGTTATGGGTTATATTTTATTTTTCAAAAACCCGATAAACCGGACCCGATAAGCAGTAAACCCGACCCATTAACCAGATTGACACCCCTAGTTGGAACCGTATCAATATCTGATTATCAAATTATTTGTAGAGACAGATGTATAATTCATCGAAGCTCAAATAGCTTCCAATAGTTTAATTTCTTAGGGGTTAGACTATGGACACTATCACCAGGTCATAGGCTCACTTTTTATGCCTTATTAGCTTATCACCTTGAGTATGAGCTTATAACTTATTTCAATAAGCTATAGACTATAAACCATAAAACAAGCTCGTAAGAATTAAAAAGAGTGGGCTTATGAGCTTTTTCTAAAGACAAATAAGGCCGAAAAACAAAAACAATGTCATCTAAATACACTATAATATTTTTGTTTCCTATGTTTTTATAAGCTCAAAAAAGGGAGCTTATCATCTTTGCCCCAATTTTTAATAAGCACCCAAACCCTAAAAATAAGCTCATAAACTCGCTTTTAAAACATAAAACGCATAATAAATTACATATAACAAAGAAAATTCATATAAAAGGATTAAAAATATACTATTAACAAATTTAGCAGGTGATTTGTATTTGGTCACCACTTAAGGAGAAGAAAGATCAAGCTCCTTCTCTTCACCTCTTTTATCATCTAAAGACATATTTTTTCTCTTTTTTTCTTTAAAACATACAAAAAAAACAAATTAGCATAGCAATAAGCAAAAATAAGCCAAAAGTTAAAGGGTTTTGTTCAGTTATGTTGAAGCATAGCTTGGCTGGGCCGGTTCAGCGACTCTCCTAGGCCGTTCATCATCTTCCCCGGTCCTGAGTAATACTGCAAACAATAGAAAACCGGTTAGGCGTGGACCCGAGGCCGGAGCCCTGAGCCCCGAGCCCCGAGGTCCACCTCCGACGGCCAAGTTAGTATTTAATCGTAATAGTATAAGAAGTGTGGTTAAGAGAGATAACCTGATGCCGTAGAATGAGCCCCTACCCCTGTTTGTATAGTGCTAGGGTTTCTTGAAGGATAAGTAAGGTATGGGCCACGAGCCTGTTGGGTCGCGGGCCTATTGGGTCGCGGGCCTGTTGTGTCAGGCCCTTTACCGACTATATGTCGACATGTCCCCCAGTCTAGTATGATATGGTTCATGATCATGTCATGCTAGACTCATTCATGTATTCTTCTCAATAAATAACCGCGTACGGCTTGCTGCTAGGACATCCTCGTAGGTCTCCTATAACATATGGCTTCATTCGTGGTGGACTACCTTTAGCAAAAAGATGATAGGAAAACTATGCGAATAGTGAGCGCAACCACTATACGTTATCATGTCCCCCAATCTAGTATGCGAGGTTTTCACCAAGGTTACTAGACTCTACGACATATCTACCTGTAAGCGTATCTACGTCAAAAGAAATGGGGAACCCGTATACGTAAGACGGGTGGGTGTACTCTAATGCTTGGTTTCCCGTGATTAGACGGTAAGGACCCCGTAAGAAGAAAACATGTTCTATAGTCGGGGTAACACTGGAATTGCCAATGTATCATTCTTATTCATCTCTAACGTGAGGATGATAAGAAGGTTTTGTAAAGGTGAAGGTGGAACCCGTATGTTGCATCGTGAATACTTTGAAGGCACACTTCTGATACCCACTGATGATGCAGCATAGTGCGAATATTGCATTCGGCTTAAGGCCAACAGAAGACGCACTTCTGTGGCAAAGTGATGCGGATATTTACATCCGTCTTGTGGCCACGACTTAGATAATGATGTCAAATTTTTTTACGGTTTTTCCTTAACCACACGCAGTTGATCAGGCTGCGCCTAATGAAGGTCAAATAATATAAGCTTTTGGAAAAATCACTCCATGGTCGGGCAAAATAATTCGTCGTGGAAGACGTACTTCCGTAACAAAGATATGAACCAACATAATACGTACTTTCTTGGAAAAAAGAATGAGCCAGTGGAAGGCGTACTTCCACAACAAATACAACAAGATAGTGGAAGACGTACTTCTGCGACGAAGACAATGAGCCCATGGAAGGAATACTTCCACAGCGAAAATAAGGTGCCAGTGGAAGGAGTACTTCCATGACGAAAATAAGACGCCAGTGGAAGGAATACTTCCACGGCGAAGGATAATTAGCCCGTAAAAGGACACTTCCATGGCGAAAGATAATGAGCACGCGAAAGAGTACTTCCACGGCAAAAATAATGCGCACGTGGAAGAGATACTTCCACACGAAGACAATGAACACGTGGAAGAGTACTTCCATGGCGAAAACATTGTGCATGTGGAAGAGATACTTCCATGGCGAAGATAACGAGCTCGTGGAAGGATTACTTCCACGGTGAAAGATAATGAGCACGAGGAAGGATTACTTCCACGGCGAAGATAATGCGCACATGGAAGGATTACTTCCACGGCGAAGATAATGAGCACGTGGAAGGATTACTTCCAAGGAGAAGATAATGAGCACGTGGAAGAGATACTTTCACGGCGAAGATAATGAGCACGTGGAAGAGTACTTCCACGACGAAAACAATGCGCAGGTGGAATAGATACTTCCACGGCGAAGATAATGAGCTCGTGGAAGGATACTTCCACGGCGAAGATAATGAGCTCATGGAAGGATACTTCCACGGTGAAAACAATGCGCACATGGAAGAGATACATCCACGACGAAGATAATGAGCTCGTGGAAGGATTACTTCCACGGCGAAAGATAATGAGCACGTGGAAGGATTACTTCCACGGCGAAGATAATGCGCACGTGGAATGATTACTTCCACGGCGAATATAATGAGTACGTGGAAGGGATACTTCCACGACGAAGATAATAAGCACGTGGAAGAGATACTTCCACGGCGAATATAATTAGCGCGTGGAAGAATACTTCCACGGCGAAAGGAATAAGGCAACGGAATAGATACTTTCGTGGCGAAGAAACAAGCGCGCGGAAGGAGTATTTCTACGGTGAAGGAATAAACCAACGGAAGAGGTACTTCCGTGGTAAAGGAATAAACGCGGAGAAGGCAGACATATGCGGCTAAGGAATATATCTAACGATATTTGTGTGACCTGCACGGAAAGAGTGGTATTATCATACCCTGGTAGCCCCCAAGTTTAATGGTGCTACCATTAATTAGTAGTATTTAACTTAATAAAGTATTCGGAAAAGATTACGGTCGCGTAGACCAGCGCGAATGGGCGCACCATAACCGCGTAAAAAAGATAATAAGTAGGTTTGAACGCGTGAACAAACACGGAAGGGCAAGCCGTAACCGCAAATTTCTTGAAAACATTTCCTACTATTTGTGAAAAATTAAATTTGTTTTTTTGTGAGTGCGAATGTTCGCACTCGGTTTTTTACAATTATGACCATTAGTTCCGTATTAAGTTTATAACACGGTGTTTTGTTTATGAATTATTGTAATATCATAAAAGGTCCTTTTGAGTGAGGTAGCCTCATTACGTGCGGTATATCGCTACTACCATAGGGACGGCCAGGGGAGGCTGGCCTGTTGTTAGGTGTGCACAATTGTGTCTTCATTCAAGCGCAACATGATTGTGTTGGCTATAAAAAACTTGCTACGACGTCATGAATAGCAAGGGGACCTAACAAGGATACATGATCTATGGCCGATGGGGTTGCATCCCTCTTACTCGACAAGTCTAATTAGTAGGTTGACCATTTCCTCTTATTCCGCCTGGGAACAATAAGTACATGTACGCCCGTAGGCTAAAGATGTCCGAATGTACGGACTAGCGCGGATGAACATACCATGACCACAGATAATAATATATTATTTAGTTTATATATATATATGTAATATCTTTTACGGATTATAAAGATATATGTAATATTTTTTACAAACATAAGATATTTGAATACCAAAGATATAGATAATACCTTTAACTAATTTAATAGTATATGTAATATTTTACTACCTATTTAAAATATATGGATAATATATTATCCATTTAAAAAATATAAGAATATATTTTTGCCAAATTTAAAAGATAAATAATATCTTTTTATAAATTTTAAAAATATGTGTAATATTTTTCATTAATATAAACAATATTTTCTGACGTGCGGATTAACTCAAAAGGACGCGGCTCAAGACCACGGAAAATATATATATATATATATATATATATATATATATATATATATATATATATATATATATATATATATATATATATATATATATATATATATATATATATATATATATATATATATATATATATATATATATATATATATATATATATATATATATATATATATATATATATATATATATATATATATATATATATATATATATATATATATATATATATATATATATATATATATATATATATATATATATATATATATATATATATATATATATATATATATATATATATATATATATATATATATATATATATATATATATATATATATATATATATATATATATATATATATATATATATATATATATATATATATATATATATATATATATATATATATATATATATATATAGATATATATATATATATATATATATATATATATATATATATATATATATATATATATATATATATATATATATATATATATATATATGTATATATATATATATATATATATATATATATATATATATATCTATAATATATATATGGGGCTAAGTTTGATATAAGAAAATAAAATGGCGCCATGTCATATCCTACATGGCATTTTTCTATTGGCTATTGGGATATATCTAATTTATTTTGGAAACTAAATCTTTTCATATATACGGAATAAAAGATATACGCAATATATCTAAAATTTAGGAATAAAACATAATATAAGAAAAAGATATACGCAGATCATACACATGCATATATTCGGTTCCATTCACCTCAAACCCTAATATATCATTCATTATGTTCCTAATAATTCCAGGGCAGCTCTAACGATGAAATTTTGTTAATTTTTATAGATATTCTGTAGGTATGTGTTCTTTTGTAGTTTTTTTTGCAGGATTATAAGGTAATGCTTTTTTAATTTTTTAATTGGTAGCCTATTAACCTTATTATATTCCATGTTCCTTTCTTTGTTTTGGTTCTTCTTCTTATTTTAAGCTGTAAGTAGTGCAGGTTCTAATGTGGACGTGAATTAGTTCATACTCAACAAGGATCTAAGATCATGGTCAATCATTAGAGTAGCTGAACTGGTATGTAATTGATTAGTATGTGTTTGGTCACTGTAAGTTTGCTATGAATATATAGTCTTATGGCTGATCCTTTATTCTTTTATCAAACTTCTAATTTTTGCTTTAATCCCGCAGGCTCATAAACAGGATTAGCGGGTTTTAGATCATGGTTTGTTTTTTGCTTTGATCCTTTATTGTATTCAATTTTCTTAAGCTCGATATCTTTGAATGTTGTAGCATCTCATAAAACAGTTTGAGTGTTTATTTTCATGTATACACATCATTGACTTCAAATTCGCTCCATTGGCTTTTATTGTTATGCATACAACAGTAGTGGGAGTGGGACACTTTTTGTTAAGCTGGTGTTATTAGTTTATCGTTGGTGTGTTGGCCGCACACTTCTGCTTCGGCTATAGCTTTTGCTCCTGCCTTGACACGCATATCTGAATTTATAACCATAATTTATGTAATGATAATCATAATATTGCGGATCTCTTTTTTCTATTAAATGATTATGTATCATCGTCCTAATATGGTTTGTTCGCAGCCTAGGTTGTCATCTCCCATTCATCCTAAAACCACATGTAAGTCTTCTTTATATAACGCATGGTGATTGTATATAACAGAACTTCTTAGCAAGCACTTTCTTACCTAAAATCTTAGCCTTCGGCTTGGCAGCAACTATCTTCTTCGCCTTGGCGGAAGCAGCCACTGATGGAAATTTCACAACAGGAAGACCTACCTCAGGCCCAAATAATGCAGATCTAGGACATATTCCAATTCTTGCAGATGAATCCGTAGAAGACTCGATGCATTCTGATTAACGATCTCTAGCCACCCTTCTCCTCATCCGAGACATTCATGTACTTTCTATTCTTTGAATAAATAAGTGTTTGCGACTTCTTAATTTACAAAGCTGTTTATTTCGTCTATGGTTGCAGTCAAAACGTCTTCCGTCTAAAGACACAAACTCGAGACTGCCCCACGTTTCAGTTTTTTCTCATAACTATTGGATTCGTGAGATGCAGGAGGCTTCTAACAAATAAATAATAATAAGTAATATCTTGGATTCTAGAACTAGGAACCTTGTTTCAATAACCATAATTAGTCATTACGTGTTTTTGAAAAGGTTGTTTTATAGTTTACAGTCCTTTTTTATTTTACGCTTTTTGCCGAGTTGATTTGGTTTGCCAAAAAAGGTTCAAGAAACTCATGGTTATGTCATGATGCAAGAATTTAACAAAGAAATGATCAAGGTTCTTTACCTGCTATTTTTAGACTTTTTTCATATATATTGAATGACTCAACTCAACAGTCCCAAACGCCCCTTTATTTAAAAGTAGAACAATCCCAAACATTCTTGACAGATCATATATTTAATATCTCTTAACCTGGGGTCAGCTCGAGTATTGTCAATATCCACAGGTTGGATAACTTATTTATTGACTACAGGCGCTCAACCTGTGCATATAACTTCAAGAACTTGAAAAAAAACGAGATGCTCATCGATGATTATTTCTAATTGCAGATCTTAGTAGAAAAGCTTGAAAAGATTTTCTTGCTCTCACTGAAGATGCAAAATAACCATGGGACTCTTTGTTGGGTGGTGGTGGGTGCAAAAAGTTTCTATGTGTGATGTTATGGTAAGCAGCTCAGTATTTTTTAATAATTTCTGACATCTCCCAAGTTTTTTGCTCAAGGTTAGTCCCTTCATACATAAATAATATCATTGTCGAAGTATTATCCACAGATAATAACGTAGAGTGGGTAAGTAAGTTATTATGCTTAATGATTAGTGGATTGCGTTGCTTAAATAGAATTCTATAATATCAATTGTATATATGCAGGACTTGCCTCGAACATTCCCAGGTCATCCTGCTTTGGATGATGATGGTAGAAATGCTTTTAGGCGTATACTCACCGCGGACGCTAGACATAACCCGTCTATTGGCTATTGTCAGGTACATATTTCAAAATGATTGTGGTAAAATACAACCTTTTAGGAAAAAGACGTAAAAGCGGTAAGTATTGAACAAATGACTTTAGGAAAAATCAAGTGTTAATGACCCTTAAGGTATGAAAGTTCGTTTCCCAAGGAGGTATATGTGTGTGAGAAATTTGTTAAATGTTTGTGATTAATGATTGGTTTAGAAGGGGATGAGAAAAGAAGATGACGAAGACGTAAAAATAAAAATAAGCACTACTAGAAAGTTAAAACGTAGAACCTTAAAAACCACAAAAATAAAAATTAATTCTAAAAATTACCAAAAATTTACCAAAATTCAAAATAAATAAACTAAGAGTTTACCAATGATCAAAACTTTTTCAAACATTTTAAATAATTAAATATTCAAATTTTAAATGCTAATTAAAGCCCTAAAAATCAAATAAATTATCAAAAAGCCCAAATAAAGATTTTTCAATTGGAAAACCTCTAAAATGACCTAAAAAGATTAAAAATTATTTTTAGAAAATTTTAAACTAATAAAAACTATTTAAAATGATTTAAAAACTATTAAAACTTAAAATAATTATAAAATTTAATCTAAAAGTGATAAAATTATTCTAAAAGTTGCTAAATTCCTATTTTAATGTATTAAACCTAAGAAAAATGTAAAAAGTTGGAAAATGTGAAATTTTAAAAATAATAATAAAATAATAATAAAATAATATTAAAAATCCAAAAATTATAAAAAACTCTAAAAACTTGCAAACTAGTTTATTTTAACCTAAATAATCAGAAAATCAAAGCGAAATTACCAGAATACCCCTATAGGGCCCTCAAATGGGTCAAAACCAAAAACAGTCAACCAAATTGGGCTTTTGGGCCCAAAAAGTCAAACTTGGCCCAATTGACTTGGAAAAGCCCTATCTGACTCAAAATTCAATTCTAAGAACAAAACTCTAAAGGCCCAAAAGCTGAATATGAGCTTATCACAGCTTAATGAACACTCAGCTTATTCTTATTGGGCTTTTCAGCCCATTAAGCCAAAAGCTAATGCCATAAGCTCTAATTTGACACACAACCTTCTTTTGGGATGCTTATGAGATTTGTAAAAAGAAATTTTGAAAAAGCTCACTCAATAAGCCAGAAATAAGCAAAGTAAAAATTCACTAAAAGATAAAATAGTTGTTTTAGAGATTTAGGGCACCTCAGGACTTGATTCAACTTGAAAAAGGTTTCAAATGGACTCAATAAGCAAAATCAATCAACAAAAATCCAATAAGCACAACCAATAAGCCAGAATAAGCACAAATGAACTTATGAAAAAGTCAATGGAGTTGGTTTTCTAGTCAAACCCTAAAGTCAACCACCCAAATGCTCCAGTATGAACAAATGGGTCAAAATATGAGCACCTATTACAAAAACAAAGTTGTTGCTGGTTGGAATAAGCTATTATAGCTTATTGATAAGATGAACCCAATTTTACACTATCAGTGGTAACTAGCAGGGGAAAGGAGTTCGCACTGCTTTGACTATTTGACCAAGCTTATTTGAGAGTTCTGGTTTGATTCAATTGGAAACAAAGGCACCCTTGTGATCAGTGAATCACAAGGAGTCAATAGCAACAAGAAAATCACAAATTGGTTCACACAATAAGCCACAATAAGCCAAACAGTCACCAGATATGCACCAGATATGGAAATAAGCAGTTAAGCACTTAATAAGCAGATTTAGACTGAATAAGCCAACCAAACTTAACAAGATGCATACACAAGCTATATAAACTATGAATAAGCACAAAGAAACAAGAATCAAACACTGAATCAAAGTAAATAACAAGATCAAAGCACAAAATGTTTCTGATGAACAATGAACAATATGCAGGCAAGTTTTGCTGAACTACTTGACACTTGATCCAATTTCAAGCCTCAAATCCTTCTTCCCTGATGTGATTAACTCAGATTTAGCACTTGTTAGCCCTAGCCTAAGCTTAGATCTAGGTGTCCTCAAAATCCTAGCCAATTTTACCAAGTATTTAAGATTTTATAGCCAAATTATGAATCTATGTGTTCAAACCCACAAAACCTGCAAACAGATGAACAAATACACCTAAACAACAAATACCAACACTTGCTTACACAAAACAAGCACTTAACAAACCACAATTCCAAATAAGGCAGTAGACCCAAACACTCCTTAATCTACCACTTAACAAAGAAACTTGTGATTTTAACTAATAACCTACTGATTTTAATGATCAAAAACACTTCCTAGATAGCAACTAACACAATCAAACTCAAAAATCACCAGCACAAACACCAATACTCAAAATCAAAGCACCAAATCAAAAATAGTCATAAACATGAAATTTTGAGAGGAATCTTAATCAAGGGATTATAACTGCCTTCCACAACATCCTAGGAAGGCCATCTATGCTCCTTGGACCTTGTTCAACAACTAGAACAAGACCAAGGTACTTCAATGAAGATGATGCAAACTGCCTTGGTTGATGGTTCAAAGTAGAACCTCAAGGACTTTATGTCTTCAACACAAGCAACAAACAACTCAACCAAGGGCTCTAATCCCTTCACAAGCTTGGTGTCAACAAGCTTGTAAGAGCTTATAGCAAATGGCCAAGGGTTAGTACACAAAATAAGCCAAAACAGAACCTAGGATTTCAAGGTATTTGAACCTTAAAAACCTTATGAACCAAGACGTGCCTTAACCACAAGATTAAGGTAGGTCTTAACAATCAAATGGAACTCAGAATTAGGCTACTCAAACACCAAACTTTTAATTAAATCAAAAAGAGATTTCAAAATTTCAGAAATTCAAATTTTATTTTAACTTAAAAAGGAATTACAAAGATAATAGCCTAAAACTGGAACAAAGGGACTCTCACATGTTGAGGTCTCCTTTTATAGGCAAATGCCTGGCTTCACTATTCACAAACCCTAGAGTGAAATTCCCTAAATGCCCTAAGTCCTTCTAGACGTTTTCTGAATTTGAGCTATCCAAATTGATCCTGGATGTTCATTTTAGCTTTGGAATGAAGCAATGAGTCTTGGCTGTTGATTTTGCCACATAGGATTACTTGGAGGGTAAGTTGCATTTTGATTGGGTGACGTGTTGAATGGTGGGTCTCTTGGTGAGTGGGAGTGAGGGTTTTGAGGTTGGGATGTGATTGAGGTGATGTGAATCACACATGGGTTGAGTCAATTTTGATTTCCCCTTTGTTTTGCTCCTTTTTGATCCTGGGTAAAAAGCTTGTTCATGCTTGGTAAAAATCCAAACAGTAAGTGTTTGGCGCATTTTTAGGAATTTGAAGTTTGGAATTGGCAGTTTTGGCCCTTTTTCTTCCTTTCTTTTATCACTTGTGTTTAAAAGTCTATCAGCGCCCAATTCCTTTGTATCAACTTTCACAACTTGTCATTTTTTTGCACAAAACTTTCCAAAAGGTGTATCAAGGGTTATTTTTTGAACTTTTGCATATTTGAAGGACTGATCTTGGACATTTTTTATCTTCAAAGGTCTTTAATGTATCTTTGGCTTGATGAGGGACCATAATTGACAATTTGAAATTGTTGAGGGACTAATCTTGCCATTTCTTCAAAGTTGAAGGACCTTTTGTGTAAGTTTGACAAACTTAAGGGACCAAACTTGTAATTATAAATATACAAGGGTTTTAAGTGTCATTTCTTCAATAAATGAGGATCAATCTTGTTTGTCTTCAAGTCTTCAAGGGTATTTGTTGAGTATTCCATGATTAGGGCCCGGTTCTTTGCACGGCTTCGTTTCTCGTGTCCGGTTTTCCTTGTAACTTGTGATCTTTTGTCTTTTTCATGATATCCATACCTAAAATACACAAGTAAAAAAACACAAGCATATATATGGTATATCATGACATTTTTATGCATTTAAAGCCCGAAAAGAACGATGAGATCATGTATAAATGCCATCTCATCACTCCCCCATACTAAGCCATTGCCGTGCCCTCACGCAATGCTAGAATAAAGTATCTAAGCATCACCAAAGTTCAATTTTATTAACCTTTATTGAAAAGTAAAAAGACTTGCAACATACTACGAAGATGTGTTAAAGACATAATATATGATTTTCATCACGAAAGTGACTTTTAGGGTCAAAGAATAGAAACAAGTAAATGTCCCTTAGAGTAAACTTCGTCATCCTTGATTGTCATACATTCCATGCTAAGTGCAAAAACGAGATCATTGTTGGTACAAGTCACAATGCTAACACTACTCATACGTCCAAATTGTGTAATACATTTTCTCCCCGCAATCCTAGTTATTATAAAAGGAAATGGGTTTCTAGCATTTTTTATCTATTTGTCATGGATCACAAGTGATTCATATTGACTTATTTGAGTAGTTATTAGTCCGAAAGCAAAGTAGCACGATTTGATCAATAGTTAGCCGAAGGACAAAATCTTTTAAAACGGCTTCTCGTGTATCTCCTTAAGTTCATATCTTGGCATAACTCGTTTCACGATTTGAGACCTTTCTCGGACCGATATTTGGCATGTACTTCATACTTCAAATCTTGGGAAGACGTTCTTGAAATTATGGTCTTCTCTTCATATATTTGGAATTTCTTCACTTGACGTTTTTGAGAGATTCTTCATACTGGACCACGACTTCATCATTTTTCTTCAATCTTTACTTTGGATTTTGATATACAACGATCCGCCTCCTTTTCAGACTTGGATATATTTATCCTCATACCTTGTTAGGGTCTTTTTGGATAGACTTTCTCCATGATCTTTAGGGGAGTAATTGCTTTTCGTCGTGTGTCTCGATCCTTCATATTGATTTAGGAATAATGATACTTCACATCATCTTTGGATCTTTAGCAAAAATAGAGCTCCTCATGCCTTGTTAGGGCCTTTTTGGATAATCGCCAATCTTCGTGTCCCGCTTCAATAAGTTATGCCTTGGCTATGAACTCTATTCAACCCCGAGCAACTTTTAAACGATCTTGCGCTAGAGGCTAAGTAACCTTTCAAATCGTACGACCTTACTTATTGCACTTATGATTTATTCCTAATGCATTGATCTTATGGGAAGAAAAAGCCACAATTAAAAACATATGAGTTTTTGAAAGAACACTTTCATGTTCTACGTTTAGCATGATCACTTGTCTAACTCTATCATCTCTCGTTCTTCACTATATAAAGACCTCTAATTAAAGAGACTCGTGAATACTTAGCCATGCAAGTCAAAATTAAGCCAAATTTGGATTAGCTTTCATTAAGACTATATCAAATCAAAGTTTTGGGTTTTCAAGCCACCTATAGGATCTTGCACTTTCTTGGACTTTTTCAAATTTAGAGAGTGCGTTTTAAAGTTCCCTTGATAAGTGACTTTCTAGGATCAATTATAGGAACTTGCGAAAAGTTCTTGTTCTTAACCCGAATGAATTAAGACTTTCGCGTTTTAAAGCTCCCTATATAAAAGTCTAGCAAAACTTGAATTGAGCGGGTTAAGGAATGTAAATGGCTCCAAATGCCCATCAAGTCAAAAATTAACTCTTATTCTACCCAACGGAAAATATACATTCGTGTCTTAAAAACACTTATGAAAACTAAGAAAATTTTTAAAATTTGGCCATTTTTAGCCTTATTAGCAAAACAAAACATTGAAAGTTGGAAAGCGTGAGGGCGTAGCAAAGCAAGTACCTATTCACCCCCATACTAAAAGCAAACATTGTCCTCAATGTTTCGAGTCTAAAGGTGGAGCACCCCCATACTAGAGACGAAGAGTCGAATGCTTAGGATCTAGCATTGAAAGGGTGATCAAAAATATATCTAAAGCCGTTTATTAAGTATGCTAAAAGATAATTGTTAGAACAATAAAGGATATGTCATGGATTCGTGAAAAACTTCTTCAAACAAACGATGGAGGCTCACGTAAACGAACACGAGAGTCTTCAATCGTAGATGATGATGATGATGATCTAGATAACACAATCACAAACAACCACGAGACAACGAGTTGAAAGGGTTCAAGTCCCCTTATTAGTGAATAGTAAGCATAAAGGATAAGCATGGGATTTCCCCCACGAGGCACCTCGTTTTTGATTACCGAGTCATGAGCTTGACTCGATCCCCTCAATGCTAATTATCATTGGGGAAGGTGACTTGGTCGAGGGCAACCATTGAAGGAATTTCCCCACCAAAGTAGTGCTTAAGCCTATGTTCATTCACCTTAAAATTAGGACCATCATCTTGAGCTAGCTCAATGGTCCCATATGGAAACACTTGTGTAATGGTGAACGGACCCGACCAACGAGATTTCAATTTCCCGGAAAATATCTTAAGACGAGAGTTAAAAAGCAACACTTGATCACCAACGTTAAAAACCCGGTTTTTAATCTTTGAATCATGAAACTTTTTAGTCTTTTCTTTAAAAATTAATGAATTTTCATAAGCATTATCTCTTAATTCATCCAATTCATTCAATTGTATTTTCCGGTGATCTCCCGCGGTCTTCAAGTCAAAGTTTGCATGCTTAAGGGCCCAATATGCCTTATGCTCCAACTCAATGGGAAAATGACAATCTTCCCATAGACTAACTTATAAGGAGTGCAACCGATAGGTGTCTTATAAGCGGTCCTAAAGGCCCATAAAGCGTCATCAAGTTTGTCGGACCATGAAGCACGGTTTTCTCCAATTGACCTCTCTAAAATCCTCTTCAAAGCTCGGTTCGAAACCTCGACTTGCCCACTCGTTTGCGGGTGATAAGCCGTAGAAAGACGATGAGTAACTCCATATTTCTTTAGAACCTTTTCGAATTGGTCATTACAAAAATGGGTTCCACGATCGCTTATAATAGCACGAGGGGTTCCGAACCGAGAGAATAGTTGCTTCAAAAACTTCACTACCACACGAGCATCATTAATAGGCAAAGCCTTAGCTTCCACCCACTTAGAAAGGTAGTCCACCGCGACGAGGATATTGTTGCCATGAGACGATGGGAACGGCCCCATAAAGTCTATTCCCCATATGTCAAAAATCTCACACACTTGAATTATGTTTTGCGGCATTTCATCACGTTGAGACGATTTTCCTTGACGTTGGCACGAATCACACGACTTTACAAGTGCGTGTGCATCACGATATATAGAAGGCCAAAAGAAACCGGCATCGAACACTTTCTTAGCCGTGAGATTAGCACCGTGGTGACACAAGGTTGTTTTAGTGCAAATTTTGCCATGAACTTTTGATCATTGCTAGACACAAGGTTGTTTTAGGTTTGTGTGTTGCTTGTATGTTGTTTGGTTGAGTATTGTGCAAGAATTGAGCCTTTGAAATTCACATTTGTGCCAAGTTTATCAGCAAACACTCTCAGACCTTAGGCCTCAATCAGAAACATTTTTTGTGCTTTGTTTTTGTGATTTGTGTGCTAAGCTTGCTTGTTTTGTGTTTGTATTGACTCCCTATACTCAACTGAGTATAGGGGTGCCCTTCTTGTACAATCAAACATCCACAAAAGCCAAAATCAAGTCCTCTTGATCCAATCTGCACATGTGAAGATATACCTTTCTTCTTTGTGTTCAACAAACCTACCTGGGCACGTTTTTATTTATAAAGCTTAATTTGGTTTGAATTTGGGTTTGTATTTGTGTTTTTGAGACTTAAGTAGTTACTGTTTTTGAGTTTTTAAGTTTAAAAAAGAAAAAAAAAGTTTAAGCAAAAAGGACGTGGCCAGGACTCGAACCTGCGCCACTCCTCTCACAACACACACAACTTACCAGCGCGCCCTTGGGTCTTTTACTGACCAAGGTTGGATTCAAATTGTATTTAAAGGGTTTGTGTTTTGGCTTTTCATATATAAGCCGTAGCTAATTAAGCTTATACAAGCTTATTGGTTAAGCTTATTAGCTTGTTAGCATTTTTCCTAGGGTTAGAATTTAGTTAGGGATTTTTCTAGCTAAAGTTTGAATTTTTCTCTTTCTTTATTTATTTTTTATCATTTTTTATTTACCCGTTTTTATTTAATTAGTTTAAAAATAGGAAAAAGCATTTTAAAAATCCAAAAAAATAGTTTTTAGGTTTTATTAAAGTATTTTGAGGTTTACAGCTAAGAAAGTTTTCAAAAAGTTTTATTTTTGATTTTATAGGATTTTAGGGTTTTTATCCAACTTTAAAATTTAATATAAAATTATTAAAAAGGTTTTAGAAACTTTTAATTTCATTTCTGTCTTAGTTACATTATTTTAGATTTTAAATTTTTTTAGAATTTTTTAATAAACCTTGAATTTTTTTGATTATTTTTTGATTATTTTATTATTAAAAATTGAAAGTTTGTTTTTTCTACTTTTTTCATTTTTCCTAGATTGTAGACACTAAATTAGGAATTTTGTAATTTTCCAAATATTTTTAGGGCTTTTCAATTATTTTCTAGGATTAATTTAAGTTTTAATTGATTTTAATAGTTTTTAAGTGTTTAAAAATAGTTTTATTTGGTTTTAAAATTTTAAAAAATACTTTTTAGCTTAATTAGGTCATTTTTGAGGTTTACAAACTTTAAAATCTTGTTTGGGACTTTTTAATAATTAATTGTGATTTTTAGGGCTTTAATTAGCATTAAAAAGTCATTATCTAATTAATTAAAAGGTTTTAGCAAGTTTGGATTTTTTGTAAACTCTTAGAATATTATTGTGGATTTTTAGTAATTTTTAGGAATTTTTAGGTTAAAATTTTAATTTTTGCACTATTTACGGTTTTACGTGATCGCCTTTTTCGTCTTAGTTTAATCCGTCTTCGTAACCGTCTTTCTCTTCTAATCTCATTTCTTTCAAATATAATCACAAACATTAATCAATTATTAACACAACGCACTAGCCTCCTCGAGAACGAACTCACTTTTAGGGTCATTCACACACGGTTTTCCTAAATCGTCGTGCATACTTGCCCTATTTATTGCTCTTTTCCTAAAGGGTAGTAATTTTACAACTATCATTTTTAGTAATTTTACACCTAGGTTCAACTATGGCGTTTACAGTTCTTTGTTACTGTGGACTTAAATTACCAGGTTCAATATCAACACTTCTTGTAACCTGTGATAACATAATCAGTGAAATGCCAAATTTATAAAATGTTGATTCGCTGTAGAACGATTAATGACTGCAAGAAATTAGAAGCAAACTGCAGCTTTCTGTACTTCTTTTGAAACAATTAGTGGTGCACCTGCTTACAAACCAAGTCGGGCGTTCTTAGTTTTTGTGGCATGTCCATGAACACACGCCCTTCAGCCAATAATGCATTTATCCTCTCTACTTCCCTTTCATGCTAATTACACACGAGAATAAATACTTAACATGAACACACGCCTTTCAGTCAATAAGGCAATGTCCCTACTATACATGGAGCTCATACTATCTCAAATAGAAGGATGTAGAGTAGGCTTCTAAAGTTTTGTTTTGAATTTCATGTAGACTGTGGCTGCATATTATATAATAGCATATACCTTGCTTCTGGGTTCAAGCCGAGGGAAAACTGGAGGTTTAACTTATATTTTTTTGCTCCTGCATATTAGATATATACGCACTTACACATGCATGGTAATGACCAAACATGCGTTCTTGATTTGGCAGAACAGGAACTTAACATGAAAAGTTTTGTTTGGATCTGAGAACGGATGAACAAATTGGTCATCCTCTTGATGCTTTTTCAGAGAGATTAGTCTAGGAGAAGATCATGCAAGGAGACAACAGTATTGGCCTTAAATAGGTAATCTGTAGAATTTGATAGCAGCAGTGAACAGCAGGAAGAGGAGATGCAACAGGATAAGAAGACGGAGGGGACTTTGGAGTTGATAGAAGAGTATTATAATTCTGAGTGATCTCATGATGACATCAAGTGTAAGAAAGCATATTGACATTATCAATATCAAAAACCTCACCAGGTATGCTAAACCTCATAAGGTAGGCTTTTGTATGGTCTTTTTCTTATTTGTAGATTACCCGGATTTCATTTATGTCCAGTTAAAAATGCTTCTCCTTAATCAAAAGGACAACGCTAAGACGGAGCGGACTTTGGAGTTGATAAAAGAGTATTATAATTCTGTGTGATCTCATGATGACATCAAGCGTAAGAAAGCAGATGGACATTATCAATATCGAAAACCTCACCATGTATGCTAAACCTCATCAGTTAGGCTTTTGTATGGTCTTTTTCTTATTTGTAGATTACCCGGATTTCATTTATGTCCAGTTAAAAAATGCTTCTGCTTAATCATTTCTACTGGTTATTTTACAGCTTATACATAAACTAATTATCATGTTATCCGATGACTAAAGATACACTGTACCATAAAGGAGCTTTTGTTTAGTTTCTCAATGTATGTATCAACATGTATCCCATCGCAAATTAGTACAAAATAATTAAAAGTGACGAACTGCACAAAACAAGGCAGAAACTGCTTATGAATTATCAAACGCTTCCGTGTAATATTAGGTATAATGCGAAACAGTGTTCTATTTTAGCATCAACCTGTTAGGCATCATTATATTTAGGTACAATCAACATTGCTTGGTCCCTTTTGTTAGTGTAAGATTTGATGACCATATTTGGTACTCCTTTGTCTGTAATGTGCAGGAATTTCTTGGTGTTGCTGAAGTTAAAGATAATCACAAACAACCCCTAGGAAACAACTATAATGGAGCCCTTACATCAGCAAACAAACACCCTGTTGTAGCAGCCTACCAAGCACCCCCTGTCAGTGACCAAACATCCTCTTACATCATTCATCTAAACACCCCTTGACAACAACAAAGGAACTCCTAAAGCAGACCCAAGTAAACAATTATTCAATATATACTTCCCAAATTATTCGATTTCTCCTTCTCATATACTCAGTTTCATTAGAAATTATATAGCGAGCCATTTAAACTCTATGAGTTCTATCATAGCCGGGATGGTTAGTGGCGAAGAAGAATTTCACCATAAAAAATTCTTAAACTTAGCAGAGTATGAGTTCTATCATAGCCAGGATGGTTAGTGGCGAAGAAGAAGAATTTCTAGACCAACATAGAAGCCATTGCATACACTTAAACTTAGCAGAGTATGAATAGTTGGTTTTCTTGAACTAAATAAGTTGTTAGATTGTGGAACTGATTAAACATTTGGTTTTTAGTAGGTATTGATACCAGTAGAGGAAGAACCTAATATGTTCTTTTATGTGAAAAGCATGTTCTTATGATTCAAATGGGTAGATAAGGAGGGAAATATATATGCCATTCATGGCTATGGACAAATGATTACGAGGTGTTTAATTCATAGAGATTTGAATCAAAGTTATGAATCTAAACAATCTATTTGAAGAGAAGCACTAAAATAATTATTAATTTACTCTTTCAAATGATCATGCTTTTAAGCTGCGAAAAAGTACTACAGAAGTGTATTGTAAGATCAAGTCGGGGGTCTTAAAGTCACTGACTTTGGCATTAGAAAAAGATGAATGGCTTAACTTTTATTAACAATATGTGCAATTTTATAGAGAATATATAAATTGTTAACTTTAGCAGAAATCAAAGATGTAACCGGGAGTACCATCTTATTTTTCATTCTTCTAGGATCTTGAGTCCACTTTTGGTTGTTCTTTTGGTAGCTCTTGCTGGCTTTGGGCTCTATGAATTTGGATCCTATTAGTCCGTAGAAAAATAACCTATATTTACGTCTATATGGCACTTTCAACAGACCAATGTTTATTTCTTTCTAGGTTGCTTGGTGCGTTGAAATTAGGTTGCCTTAGTAAAAAAATAACCTATAGATATTGTCGTTGATTATTATCAACTAAGAGAAGCCATCAACAATAATGGTCTTGTGGGTGTTTGTATTGTCCTTTTAAATCAAAGGTCAGATGCAATATGAATGGTGTAATACCAAACACCCATTAAATATTAAAGTATTTTTGGAGTATGAGTATCGTGATATAGGGGGGCGCGATTTTTATTTGGTGTTCAGAAGGTAGCCAATTTCCAAATGTTATTTGTTAATGCAGCTGTGGATTTGCAGCCATGATCGTTTTATCCTCTTTGTTTTTTTATTGTTTTCTAGATACGAGCCTCATCAATGGTTTAACAGTGCATTGTTTTACAAACAGAATTGACTCCAATATGCAATGGGATGTCTTTAAAATGTGAACAAGGGCCAGGTCTCGATGCAGGTCCAAGTCGGGTCCGGTCGATTTCGAATCAATTCGAATACAGGTGCAATATAGAAAAAGAATTTTTTTTACTCTTTTTAGAAAAAAATTGGAGTATATAAAATTTATATTAAAAATTGTTAAAAAAAAGAAAATAAATAAATAAACAATTTATTCGAGTCAATCAGCTTGACCCCAACTCGAGCTAGACAAAATTTTTCATACCCAATGCCAGACTTAATTTAGATTTGAATTTGGGTTAGCCGGATTGACCCTTTTGACCTGAGTTAGAATTTGAACCCGAGTAACCTGATCTAAATATACTCACGTCGAATTCGTGTCGAGTTGAGATTATTGAAACCCCTAATTATAACCCAGAACAAGACACAAATGAATCAAATTTCAACGAGATGGATTCTAGAAACAGTGTTTGTTTTTCCTAGATTGTCCTTATATTTAACAGTTTGTTGAGAGGTCAATTTACTTGTCCCTTGAGATGCGACTGGTGACTATAAACATTTTAGTAATATTTATGAGGAGTGTAGTTATTGGTGAAAATGTTGGGTCTTGAAAAAGATATGCAAGATATTGAGGGTGTTCAAGATTGCTTATTGAAACCAATGTTTTGACACCCACTTTCTGAATCGATTCGGTAGAGTCATCTGATCCGGGTCAAATCAGGTTAACCCGATTTTTAAAAAAAATATATTTTTTTATATTTTTAATAATTAGCAAAAATTATATATAAAAACCATAAAAACTTCCATATAAATTGTTTACCCACTATTATATTATGTAAAAATAAAATTCGATTGCAAAAACGTAAAATTTATATGTTTAAAAAATGAACCAAAGAAAATCAAAACCTGGTCGGGTCTCAAAAACAGGGTTGACCCGGGTCACCCCAAACCCAACAGGTCAAGCCGGGTTTCAAAAATATGTAACCCGGGTCGAAATGACCCATTTTTTGACCGAAACCGGGTCAATCAGTTAAACCGTCCGAGTCGATCCGGGCTTGAAAACATTGATTAAAACTGCTTTATCTGATATAATTAAAAGCACTAGCAGTTTTAACAAGCAATCTCAAGCACTCGGTATAGGGGCAACTATTTCCACTAAGCTAAAGCTGAAATAATAAAAGATGAACTTACGTGAAGGAGGGGTTTTTAGATATAAAGTCGACTAAAAAGGGTACAATAATGAGAAGCAACCAAAGGGACACCAATAAATAATGTGATAACTAAGATTAAATTTCTTTCGTTTTAAAATTATTGTCATCTAATAAAAAATATACAGTATAAAAATGACTTAATTACAAATTTTTATTTTTTACGTTTTAACATAATAACAAATTAACCTTTAAATAATTAATTTAAATCAACTTTGAAGTTTGTAATAATACTTTTAATCAAGAGTAATATAATAAATTTTCAGAAACATCCCTATCTACTTTGTGTCACACAACATAAGGACACAAAAGTAAAAAAAAATATGTTTTAAAAGTAATATAATAAATTTTATCAAACATCCCTATTCACACGTGGACCATATCATATTCTATAACTATACAAAACAGATTAATCATTTTCCTTATATGCTCCAACCAATAGTAACTATCTACGCGCAATTTTTCAAATCTTATGTGTGCTCATACCAATAAAATAGATAGACAAACGTTATTTCACAAAAAAAAATATACAAAACGAACCTGTCCGTTGATTTGAGTACAATCGAAAATTAACATAAGATCACTCCCGTCCTTTAAGTAAGACAAGGACTATCAATATCAAATGTTGGATTCCTTTTAACAAATACGTTTTAATCACACCAACATCTATATCTCACGCTACAAAACATTATAACGGATCGACAAACCTTGCTTTGAAAGAAAGTATACGAATCGAACCTGCCCGTTGGGCGGGTTACGAAACTAGTATATATATATATATATATATATATATATATATATATATATATATATATATATATATATATATATATATATATATATATATATATATATATATATATATATATATATATATATATATATATATATATATATATATATATATATATATATATATATATATATATATATATATATATATATATACATATATATAGATTTCGGTTCAAATGAGAACTTTTTAAAGTTGAAAAAATAAGAACCAGCTAAAATCTCACAAATGACACTCTACTTCAAATAATTTTTAATAGAGATTAACTAAAACTAAGTTTTTTAATAATTTGATGGGCTTTCTTTTGAAAATTGACGAATTTTAGGCGATACATCCTGATTTAAGGTGTGATTTGTATCATGTCTTGGTATCGTGTATCATGTTATTTAGTGGTGGTTGTGTATCAAATGTACCATTTTATATATAAGATATTATCTTGTTGAGATTTTGATGTATGTGTATCACATTTTTAATTGTGTATCAGTAATACGTTACACACTAAGTTGTTGTTTATTAGTCAATATAATGTTAAGTTGTATAAATAATGTATATTTTGGTGTATTATTGGTAATATGATTATGTATCAATGTTTTATTGGTGTTTTAGATTAGTTCTCCTTTTTACAACTTTAAAAAATCTCTCACATTAACCTTCCTCCATATATATATATATATATATATATATATATATATATATATATATATATATATAGATTTACGTTCAAGTAAGAACCGTTCTTAAAATAAAAACAATAAGAACCAATAATAATCCGCCATATGTTGTTAACTATAAAAGAAAAAATAAAATACAATTAAATGCTTAATTAAGTATAAAGGACATTTATGTAATTTAGTCTTTTATATCTATACATATTTGTCTCCTCTAATATCATGTACGTAACTTCCAGTTACCTTAAAACATTTTAATCATCTCGTTTTTGAAGATCTAAAACTTCAAAGACTTCGTCATATTTTTTCCATTAATGTTGTTCATTTTTTTTTAACATTTCCTATCATCCCTTTTTAACATTCAATAGTAACACTGCATTTGAGATGTATTTTATTATGTATGTATATCAATGTTTTTTAATCGGGTCGACTTGGTTCGGGCGGAAAAACTAGTCATATTAACCCGGGTTTTACATTGTCGTAACCTCTCTAAACCCGTCGGGTTTGGGGTGACCCGGGTCAACCAGGTTCTCGAGACCCAGCTAGGTTTTCATTTTTCGGGTTTTTTTTAAATACGTAAATGTTACGCATTTGCGCCGAAACTTTATTTTTACATATTATATTGGTTGATAATCTTTAATATATGGAGGTTTTTTTATGATTTATATATATAATTTTTATTAATTATTAAAAAAAACTTTAAAATTTTGCTTTTTTAAAAATGAGTTGACCTAAACCCGATGACTTGACTGCATCGATTTAAAAAACGGATTTTAAAAGATTGATATATGTATGTATGTTAACCGATTTAGGTGTAACATGTTATCACATTTGTCTTGTTGCATGATCTTAACTTTAACATTGTTTTTAGTTCATGCATTGCTTCTTTTTGTTTGTAGTATTAAGGTGAAGCAATATATACGTCAAGACTTGATGTCGATAATTAAATTAAGTTGGTGTATTGCTTATATTTGTTTGTACCATTAAGGTGTATGAATATATACGCCCAGATTTGATATCGATATTAAAAATTAAGCGTATCACTATAAATAAATGTACCTAAAAATTATGAGTGTAACAAATTTAGACATTGTCAATAAAGTTATGTAAAAAAGATGTCATTAAAAAGGTTTCATAAATCATGTGCCACAAAAATGTGTCATAAAATTATGTAGCACTATAAATGTATTATAAAGTTAAGTGTTCAAAAATTTGTAGTATATCATTAAAAATGTATCAAAAGTATATAATGTGTCAGGAAAAGTTGCACTAAACATAATGTGTCACCAAAACTTGTATATTATTAAAAATGTATCAAAAGAATATAATGTGTCACTATAAATGTGTCAAGAAAAGTTACGTTGAACATAATGTATCACTACAAACGTACTAAAATTTTGTATTGTGCCAATAAAAATATACGAATATTTTAATGTGTTAATAAAAAATATTTTCATATGATATTGTAAATAATCATATGTACCAATAATCAAAATGTAGATGACGTACTAAATAGATGTGCGTATCACATTTTATAAAGTTATACAATAATGCCTCTTAAATTCCGAAAGAAAATAAAAAAAATCCAAATTGTCTACAAAGTTTCAAATTGCATACATGATGGCTTAATAAAAAAAGAAACGGTTGGACATATGTCATGTTGGTTTAATTCTTAAATTAGGCTTTCATAAATTACCACTCATTTTAAGCTAATTACAAACATGCCATTCAAGTAATTTTAATCAAGTAAGACAATGTTTGATGCATCTAGTGGTCCATATTGGTTCTTATTGTTTTTATTTTAAGGGTGGTCACTACAATAACGCTCCTCTATATATATGGGGCCGCTATTGTGGTGACCACCTTTAGAATAAAAACAATAGGAACCGATCTGGACCGTTAAATGGACAATTAATGATAAGATATGAAGATAATTAAATTAATGGCATTTTTGTAATAGAATTAAAAATTAGTGGCACATTTAATCACAAAATAAGTTGACTTAGCCTTAAATGTCAGTAACTAAAAATCGACCATGACATTTGTTTTATAAACGTAAGTTATAGATGGCATCCTTTTAAATTGTTAAAGTTTTTGTATCTTTATTTCATGATCATCGAACGTTACATTATATTATACATTTGTGGCTTGTTTGCAAAAATAACTTCATGTTTAATTACTATGACCTTCATCCTTATTTGAATATGTGTACGCTTTAATAATCATTGTTTTGTTTGAAGTTAAAAAGGTTACATAATTAAAAAGACCTTAGTGACACATACTCGAGAACTACACAGCCAATCAGGAAAAATCCAAACGATACATAGCGGATAATTAATAAACAACTAAAGAAGACTCAAGTGATACGTATCCAAAAAATAAACGAGCAAATAAAAATACCAAATGATACGTATTCGAAAAAATATACAACTAACTAAAAATATTAACTAATTAGTCTTTTAACACACTTAATTTAATGGTACATTTTTTGATAACGCGTCAACATTTTTACACATATTTTTGTGACACGTTTAGTTTTTAATACACTTGCAATGACACGATACTATGCAAACAATATTTTATTGAAATATAGGTTTATTTCACACTTAGTTGCATGATACTTTTATAATACATTTATAGCGACACAGTTAATTCGTAAACTTGATATAATACGTTTTGCGACACACAAACTTCTATGGCACACAAATTTTTATGACACGTTTTTACTGGAAATTAAGTCTTTTGACACACTTAGTTTAGTAATATATTTTTAATAACACACTAACATTTTTGACACATTTTTAGTGACATGCTTAGTCGTTTGGTACATTTGTAATCGTTTTAAACAAATTTTCGATACCAATCTTAAACTGATTTGATAATTTTTAAAATTGACTTGACAAATATGAGTGACTTAATAAATATGAGTGTTTCTAAATATTTTGTAGTTGGTCTGTGGTTTACGTCTTTCATATGAATTCGAAATAAATATGATGCCTTGTTGAGCTAATTTCTAAAACTTTGGCTGCTACATCATCACATAATATATAAATATTATTGAATTGAAAACTGACACACAAAACATGGATAACTGACACACATATTGTGATAATGGTCGTGACTTTAACTATGAAAATTAATCTCACAAAAAACAATATTATTAAATTGTATTTATCGAAAAGAAAATTACACTACCGATTAACAAAGATTCAGGTGATATGTATGTTTTTAAAAATAATTAATTACAAAAAAATCCAAATAACACGTGTTTACAGTAAATATTGAACAAACATCTAACTCAAAAAAAGAACTATGTGAGGTGAATCTAAAAAACTAAACAACAAAAACAGACCCAAATGATACGTATCCAAAAAGTACACGACCAAATAAAAAAGGACTCAAATCATACACATTAAAAAAAGTACAGAGCCAAATAAAAAAAACATAGTGGTAAGTATCCAACGAATCTACACAACCAACCAAAATATACATGAGTAAACGTATCCGAAAAATTACACAATCAAGTAGAAAAGACTCAAGTGATACGCATTTAAAAAAATAAACAAACAATTGAAAGTGATACGTATCCAAAAAATACACGACAAAAAAACCTAAAGTGATGCATATATTAAAATACACAAACAACTACTCTCTACGTCCCTAATTAAATGTCCACTTTTGACTTTCGGAGTCTTTTTCTTTAAACTTTGACCATAAATTATGTTGTTTGAGTTATATAATACTTGATGAAAGTTATATTAATCAAAATATATATAAAACTCAATCCATTCGTACAATTTAATTTGTATCAAGTATTATTTACTATAACACAAACGAAATAATTTAAGGTTAAAGTTGAAAACAGTTGACTTTGAAATTCAATATTGAATATTTATTTAGGATCGGAGGAAGTAAAAAGAATAAAGTAATACACAACCAATTAGAAGAGACTCAACTGATACATATCCGAAAAATAGAAAACCAATTAAAAAACTTAAATGATACGTATACAAAAATTATAGGGTCAACAAAAAAGACCAAAGTAATATATATTCGAAAATTACATATAGAACACAAAAAAACTAAAGTGATACGTATTCAAAAAATATATAACCTATTTAAAAAGACCCAAATGATACAATATCCGTAGTACTAAAAAGGTACGCACCTAACTATAAACTAACTAATGGATACGTATAAAAAAGCATGCAAACAATCAAAATATAAATTTGTACGTAATTGCTGGTACATAATATAAAACTCGTGCAAAATGGTGGTGCATACAACATACTACATTACTACGTAGTATAAGATTATGGCTGCTACTATAAACCAATAACTAACTAAAATATAATTAAAGCAATATGTCCTTCAACATTCCAAAAGCCACCCATATACCAAACAAAATGTTTAATGTTGTTTTCGTTAATAACTTGTTCCAAATGATTAATTTCAAATATATGACTTTGTTATATAATGAACCAACGTCTAAAATAAACGGATGCACAATACAATATATTACGGCGTGGTGGCAGCAAGGATTAATTCGCTGATTTTGGCAACGACAACGACCAGTTTTCACCTTGAAATTATTCAGGAAAAGGTGAGAGCCTGCTAAAAAGATTTGAAAACAGTGAGTAGAACATGACATTGGTTATTTCTTCTCTTTAGTTGTTTCAGAGATAAAAAATAATAGTGAGTACAAGGCGGTTATTTTGGACAGTGAAACGAAATGTGTTAATAATTTCCAGCGACCAAGGCAGCGAGGAAATGTCACTTATTTTGGTAAGAAAAATAAACATACGTTGTTGTTTTGTGAGAAATGAGAGAGGTTGTGGCAAGGATTAAGGATAATAAATGAACAAAAAATTACTTATATGCCCTTTTGATTTAATCAAAGATATAATAATCACTTTATTTTCTTTATTTATTAATAACACTTCACACTGGTTCTTATTGTTTTTATTTTAAGAATGATTTTTACATGAAGGCAAATCTCTCTCTCTCTCTCTCTCTCTCTCTCTCTCTCTCTCTCTCTCTCTCTCTCTCTCTCTATATATATATATATATATATATATATATATATATATATATATATATATATATATATATATATATATATATATATATATATATATATATATATATATATATATATATATATATATATATATATATATATATATATATATATATATATATATATATATATATATATAGATATATATATATATATATATATATATATAGATATATATATATATATATATATATATATATATATATATATATATATATATATATATATATATATATATATATATATATATATATATAATTTAGATAAAATGGTATAGGTGCTTAAAGTTGTTAAAATAAGAAGTAATAAAAAATGGCTAAATGTCACATTATTAATTAGTTTTGGTTCGTTTATGAGTTCTTGGTTCGTGTACGAGTAATCTTGGAACATTTAGTTCGTGTACGAGTAGTCGCTTCACGATTTTTAATATTACTAGTTTCTCGTGTATCAGTTATGTCTCATAGTTTAACAATTTCTTGTCAACTCTAATGTAATTTCTGACAATGTATCACTTAATTTTCGAATAAAATTATTATTTATGTTAATAATATTTTGTGAAGCAAAACTATGTATCATATGTATCAGTAGTAAATTTTAACGTATAAACATTTTAGTGGTTTTGTATCAAATTTTTATGTATAATATTTATTATTTTGTGTCTAATCTTAAATAAATCACATGTTAATTGATAAAATCAATGGTTATGATGACTTTTTATTTTGACAATTTTAAGTTACTACACTACAATAACATAACTCTATATATATATATATATATATATATATATATATATATATATATATATATATATATATATATATATATATATATATATATATATATATATATATATATATATATATATATATATATATATATATATATATATATATATATATATATATATATATATATATATATATATATATATATATATATATATATATATATATATATATATATATATATATATATACTAGCATCGTAACTCGCTCAACGGGCATGGATATTTTTGTTGTTGTTCCGGAGGATTTACTGTTTGTTTTTTAAGAAAATGGAGTTTGGATGTTTGCATCTTTTGTTGCCCAATTTCTTTGTTCATTTCTGGTTACTAATAAAGGAGGGTATGACGTGTAATTATTTTTTATTGTTTTTTAGCTAAATATCGATGTTAACAAAATATTATTCTTTTACTTATATCTTTTATATCATAGTAAAATTATTTCTTAGAAATGTTTGTTGTATTGTTTTGGTTTTTTGAACTGCTAACTGTATTTACCATTGTGTTTCACTACTAATAAAATAGCAAGATGAAAAATTACGAAGCCTTCGATAGGCAGGCGTTGTTTATGAATTTCTAAAATATATTTGAATGCATGTTATGGTAAAAGTAGACTTTTGATTCAATCCTATTTATTTAGTTTGTATTACAAGACCCTAAACATCATCCATCATTCATTTCTATATACGTCACTCATGCTCTAACATATAATCATTATTTGGTACACTATGTCGATATACTACCAATCGATTTCATGTCTCATGTTACAAATAACTAACAAAATAAAGTGCCTAATAAATAAGCTAAGAAATCTGAATGGACATAGACAAACATTAATATCGGTCTTGGAACAACAAAAACTTGAATATAAGAGTTATTGACTTATTGGATAACATATATAAAGAAAATCATTTTCATGTGGTCAATGGGCACTTGAGTTCAAGCTACATAGTCTTGAACGAAATACACTTGATAGTGATAAAGTAACTATAACGCTAGTATATAACAGATTTAAAAATTTCAACACCTCTAAACTTTCATAAACATGAAAGTAACTTAAATGTGAACTTAAAAAGAGAGTCTTCACAATGAATGCATCTTTCTTTCCATTAATCTTCGTAGCCCAAAAGAAACATACAAACGAAATTTGCAATACGATGGCAATTAGGAAAATTGGGGAAAAAATAGCATATATTAATAGGTTGAGACGTCGTTGATGTACATTCAAGAGTAAAGTAGAGCAAAGACATATGATAAACCTCTAAACACTTTTTAGAACTTTATGTAATGTAACACTCTCATGAAACAATTATACCTTTAAAACTACTACATAAGTAAGAAGTACGTATAGGACGACGTAAATAGCAAATAAGCATATATTAACCCCTTTTACAGGCACACTTCTATTTCTCGTAAAACATTTTCTTGAAAAGGCATTTAAGAGTGAGACTTTCATCTCACACGGCTTCTAAGTGATAAAAGAAAGAAGAACCATTAGATCAGCCAGCATGTGTTTTGTCTTTCAAAGGTTTCTTTGAGTTTTTGGAACTCCACCAGAATCAGGGTGTACCACACCTACACTAACTTCATTCTTACTCCCATTTCATTCTTCTCACCCAGATTTTGCTGAACATTTGATTTAGTCATTTTTAGTTTTGTGGTAATTTTATTTATGTACTGAACTCGGGTTTTTTCAGTTACCATGTTGAATTGCCACTTTATGAGTTTGTGAATAGCATGCTGAGGCCATTCTGAAGTGTTATTAGGTAAAACATATATACTGGTAGTCAAGGTTGTAGAAATCGCTAGGCGCCGCCTAAGCAGATTGTAATTTTATGCATATAAATATTATAAATAGTATGTATGACATAAAAAAATACTTCTAATTTCAAATAATTCGAAGTTCTTGCAATATAGACAATAAAACATAACAATTTAAGTGCTTAAAACTTCAAACGTGAACATATAATTCAATTGATTCCAATTTTATACGAAAAACCCATTACTTTATGTTTATAATCATTCGTTTATCTATTATTTTAAGATGTTGCGTTAAAATAAATATGGGCACTATATATTAGAATAAAACCCTTAATTTTTTTTTTAAATTTATTGACTATTTTTTTTTTGAACAAGACTTTTTGTTGACTTTCTTGACTTTTTGACTGCCTAGCGCCGCCTAAGGCTTGTTTTACAACATTAGTGGTAGTTAATTACAAATAAGCTAAGTATGAGAGTGTTTGGATTTGAAAATGCAATACTCGGATCCGCTATATAGAAATGCAACAGTCATAGATAAGAAAAATTAATAAGAAACATGGACCTTGTTAAGTAGGAATACTGCATAATGTAATAAAAGCTTTCGAGGTAGCATTTTTACCCATTTATGATTGAGCTGCCTCAGGTTATGTTCTATCTCTAATTATCGAACTGGTAAAATCCCGATACCTCGCTGGAGCAGTTGTAACTGGCAAAGTAAAACCGATATAGCTTAAATGAAATGGGTATATTAGTAACCGATCAAAATTCACTGAAGTGTATTCTCAAAAGTAGATTCTTTTTTAGTGATATTTTTTTTGAACGGCGAGTTAGTAGTTAGTGATTCGAGCTTACAGTGACATCCAATTGGGCAGTATGCAAGCCTCGAACCTTCTCCTTAGGGGATAAACCCCACTCCTGCTTCTGTTTAATTTGGGCCCCTGAAGGTTCTTGGTGAGACTTGAACTCGAGACCTATCCAATAATACCTCCCAAAGTTACCCTTGGTGGCCAACTAAGCTTGCTCAGTTGGTTTTGCGTGATATGCTTTTTCCAATAATATGTACTCCATCAAACTAATTATTTAAGATACATTTGTTTTAATATATATGTACAAAAAGTAATTTGGGTCAACCCAACCGAGTCCACTTTGATCTGTTTCCCAATAAACCCATTTTGCTACCTATACATGTAATCGATAGGAGTTATTATAACAAATATCATTACCTCAAAAAGTTTGATTGAGGTATCTGCACTTGCTGATGCAAGACCTTGCATCAGGACTATATCTAGCACATCTAGCAACATTCTACATATCAAAACATAAACATGCGAGTCGCCAAAAAGAACGCTCGTTACACTCAATGAAAAAAAGATCAAACTTCACATAAATTTGTGTGGAATCGGGAATAATGGATGCATACCTTGTGTTCTGCAACATGCCTGGTTTCATGTTGTGGGAAACTTTTTGAGGAGGCTTTTGTATCATGTGCAACACAGTTAAGAATGAGACATTATCACGTTGGTTTGAAAACTTAGCAAACTAATAAGTCGATGTAGAGTTTAGATATTGCAACACTTATGCGGTGTTTGGATTAGCCTTTTAGAACTAACCATGCAATTGTTCTAATTTCAAAGTATCGATAATCAATTCCATAATAATTTTAACGTAAAACCAAAATTACCTATTAATCACTTTTATAACCAATTTTCACAAACTTTTTTTCCCGTACCTTGTAAAATAGTCTATTGATTCTATTTGTTAGTGGCACATACAACGGCCTTACCGCACTGATTGCACTTGGTTCCAGCCTACACATGCGATGTTAAACAAAGTTAAATTACTTTTACAGAACATAGTGGAAGTTAAAATAAATAGTAACACGCCAATAGTATTTTGTGTTGGGTTTAATCTTGAATGAATAAGTTTTCTAGTATCGGAATAATATTAGACTTGGTGAATAAGGTTATGACTGATTCAAAGGATGTGCATTGAGCATGTTGGGTTGGTTAAAAGTATACCGATTCTTTAGGATTCTAGGTAGTATTCTGTTCCTTTTCCACATTCCCACGTTGCTTTTACTGCTCCTAATTTGCAGCCCATGTAAGGCTATTTATAGCTATCTTTTGTTGAATATAACATGCAGCTTTCTGAGATAGTTTTCTGCATACACTGTTCATATATATATATATATATATATATATATATATAAAGTATCTTCTCACAATAGTGACTTGTGCAAGTTGAAACCTTCACGTGGTATCAGAGCCTAGGGCTCGTACGCGGGAAGCCTCCACCGCTGGAAGGTGTGTCGGTTGGTGGAGGGCATGTGTTGAGAAGGTTCGGACAACAGGGGCTGTTTCAAGACTGTTTAAACAGCCGTAAACGGAGGCTTTATGGTGTTTTCGGTTGGCCATTGTCGCGGAGTAGTGCCGGTTAAGATGACGCAGTTGAGGTTGATCGAAGGTGGGTTTGAAAGTCAGTTCAAGAAAAAGAATGTAGCCCTTGGTTGCAGGGAAGAAGTAGAAAGGGGCCGATTGCAACGGATGACCATAAGAACGCAGCAGCAAGGAATGTTTGGAAGCAAGAAATTAGCAAGAAGAAAAGCAAAGGAATGAAGCAAAATAGTAAGAGAAGGTAGCAAGAAAAATAGAAAGAGCAAGAGCAAGCAAAATAGCAAGAGCAAGGAAAATGAGAAAGAAAGCATGAGCAAGGTTGATCATTTAGTGATCAAAAGCAAGAAAGCAAGTAGCAAGGTCGATCATTTAAGTGATCAAAAGCAAGAAAGCAAGCAGCAAGGTTGATCATTTGGTGATCAAAAGCAAGAAAGCAACAACAAGTTAATTAGCAAGTATGAAGGTTGTCGTATAATCTGTAGCAAGTAGCAGGTAGGACAACCATAGCAAGAAGAATGTTTCATGTTTGTAGCAACTAGCAAACAAGTAACAGTCGACAAGCAAGGGTCGACAAGCAAGATTCGATAAGCAAGAATCGATTAACAAGTAGCAAGAACGAGACGAAGACCGGTATTTTAGCAAGAAAATGATACCGTGTATGGAACTCAGAAAGTTTAGCAAGAACTTTGAGCAAGTGGGTTACATAACAGAATGTGATCACAAGAAAGCAAGTATGGCTTGTCCCATTGTATGTACGTGGAGAAGAAAGTACGAAGAGACCGAGCAAGTAGTATGTGACCGAGACATGGTTGTGATTATAATCGCATGAAATTCAAGATTAAGGAGGTGAATGTTGGGTTTGAGCAAGTGGGTTACATAACAGAATGTTATCACAAGAAAGCAAGTATGGCTTGTCCCATTGTATGTACGTGGAGAATAAAGTACGAAGAGACCGAGCAAGTAGTATGTGACCGAGACATGGTTCGTGATTATAATCGCATGAAATTCAAGATTAAAGATGTGAATGTTGGGTTTAATCTTGAATGAATAAGTTTTCTAGTATCGGAATAATATTAGACTTGGTGAATAAGGTTATGACTGATTCAAAGGATGTGCATTGAGCATGTTGGGTTGGTTAAAAGTATACCGATTCTTTAGGATTCTAGGTAGTATTCTGTTCCTTTTCCACATTCCCACGTTGCTTTTGCTACTCCTAATTTGCAGCCCATGTAAGGCTATTTATAGCTATCTTTTGTTGAATATAACATGCAGCTTTCTGAGATAGTTTTCTGCATACACTGTTCATATATATATAAAGTATCTTCTCACAATAGTGACTTGTGCAAGTTGAAACCTTCATTTTGTATTACATGTTAATGTCATTAGAAATGTTGATGGCAGTTTCCACGTTGTGCAACAACTAAGACATACATTCATCATTATTTAAGCATAATATCTAGACCATTTTCATCAATATAATAACCAAAATAAAGATCACAGATAACTCCTTTGTACAATATGGCATGAAACACTATAATGTGCCAAAACGACTAATGAAGGGGCTGTTTAGACGTGTATTTATTAATCTGATCTAAACCTTCATTTTAATCTTAAAACTTGAATCATAAAAGTTTAGTGAAGCAAGACGACCCATTTATATAAAAAAACATCACAAAACGACATATTAAGGCGCTGTTTGGACGTCTATTAATAAAGCTGATGTAGACCTTCTTTTAAAACATTTAACTTGAATCACAAGAGATTAGTGAAATGACAACCCATTCATATAGACCAAATCCCAAAACGACCCATTAAGGGGTTGACTTCTGATTTCTTGACAATCACGCTACTGACTTTGGTGATCAAAGCGTAGTCCAACCCTATAACCAATAATGAGTGGTCAACATAACATGTAAAAAGAAGATAGCTACAAATTAATAAAATATTATCTAAAACCAACCAAGTATGTTAACAAAGGTAGAATGAATTTAGTTCTTTACCTCCGAGGGTACTTGTTGTTTTCAATGGATATCTTTTCAGTTTCAGTTGATCTAAGAAGAACGTAAGGAAAATTAATTACTAACTGAAGACAATAATACATGTTGATAAGTAACAAATAATAAAACAGTTAGATAGAAAAGATCAGTAGGGTATTAGGGGGTGCAGAGACAGTTGAAATAGAGCATTGAATCCGTTCTCTTTATATGAACTGGAGCCGAAAAATTCAGTACTTTTTTTAGTGCTTATATTACAACCAAGGCGGAAAACGTAGCAATGTTTATCATCGACACAACCATGAGCTTCAGTCATGGAAAACTACAACAGCAGCTTAGCCTTTCTCAGCACCAATGTTGCTCAAACCAATCAATGACAATTGAAGATCAAAACAATAGAATCAAATTAACATTATAACCAACAAAATTTTATTGCGAGCTACAGTTTTTGTACTGTTAGTTCTTAATACTTACTGCATGTTTATGTTCATTGATTAAAACACTGACAATTGTTTATTTTGGCAGCCCGATATTCATTCATATTGATGGAAGGGCATTTGCTTGGAAGGCGTTGTCCCCTGAGGTGCTCCAGACTTCCTTCAACGTGACCTGGCGTTGAGAAGACTTTCCGATCCTAGAGGATGAACAGTGAGATCCTCCACATCAAATCCGAATGGTCTTCTTGTGTATTTGGTTAGGCCCTGTGAAAACGCTCATTAAAACTTCTGTCAACGGAGGTTATAACGTGTTATGTGTTAGTTCAGCTGTTTGACACGGTGCAGAGTTAACTGTGACTAACACTATGCTCCAAGGGGTACATAGTTGTCTCTTTTACATATTTTTGATGATCAACATCAGATTTTCTGAGGCCCGAATATTGGCTTTTGTGAAGTTTCTTCTTAATAATATAAAAAGAAGCCAGTGGGTCATCGAACCCTGCTGCAACCCACCTGTTAAAGATATGAAACACATTTCAATATTTTAGAACTACTCGTCTTATTATTGTGACTTGAACTTGCAATAAATCGGTTTGATAGTGTTAGGATAAACATAGCCTACTTCAGACCATATACACTCATAATAACACGGATTATCAACAGATGAAATAAATGTACCTATTTACCCGATATTCACATAATTTGACAGCAGTTTCTTTTATTTCACAAAACATCCCGCCTCTTTTACGTGAATGTACTTGTTGGCCAATTTATCTAACAGTTCCTTGCATAATCAGAAATTTCCTAGCACTTGTGCATCTAATAATTTTATTATTACAACTTTAAACAACATAAGCGCAGCCAAACACTACCTCTACAATGTGACAATCCGTCAATTTCAGGTCGTTATTTTAATCTCGACTAATATGTATTATATGTTGACTTTAATGAGAATTTTAAATTTTCGATTAACTGAGAAGATTATAGCTTGAAACTTAACGTAAGAATCTCGTTTCGATGAAAACTGGCAAGGAATACGTTAGCTATCGATATTTTATTCTCAATTTATCATGTGAATGATTTTATTGTATTTATTTTTATTTCTCGTGTTTTATGTTTTAACGAATGACGAGAACTACTAATTATCGCGATACCGAAGGATGCCCAAAAATTTACATTTTATAATCGATTGACTCGATATTTTATATTTTCGACGTTTTCGATTTAATTACGTTTTAAGTCGTGTCGATGTTTTATTATTATTTTTGTTAAGCGTTTTAACTTTTGAAAAGTATTTTTACGAAACCCGAGTCCCGTAAATATTTTCAAAATTTAATATTTACATTTTCTACCCCTTAAATTATTTAATTGCTTTTTGGTCCAAAACTATGCCTAATTGGCAAAAACTACCCTCACACCACTATATAAAAACCCACCACTAACACATACACACCATTTTTCTTATGAAAAAATTTTGATCATCCTTCTCTCTCTCTCTCTAAACCCACGGTATAAAACCAACACCAAAACACCTTTGATCTTGAAAATTTACTTTGATTCATTAAAAACTAATCAATGACCCATTAATGGTTTTGAAAGAGGATCATTATGGTATAAAAATTTCTTCCATGCACCAAGTTTTATTTTTTCATACGATCCATGCTTGTTTGATCTCCATATTGTTTATGTAGTGTTGTTAATATTATTATATTTATAGAGGGATGATGTTGCATGCATGATTTTTATATATTTGATTTTTATTAGATTAAATTTGAGGGTGTTAGGAGTTAGATACATGTGTTATGATGATATTAGGGTAGTATTAGGAGTATGTAAATTGTTAAAATGGGTCAAAATGTTGATTTGGTATAATTTTTAGATGGTTAATTTTAGGTAGTAACTTAAAGGGCATTTTTGAATTACTTACTGTAATAAAGTTGTTAAACTAATCAGATAGGGTCGTAGAGAATTTCGTTATCTTCAATTTGATGTAAAGTAGGACTTTCAACTCCAAACGAGTGCGAAGTTACAACAATTTTAGTATTCGTGTACCGGGAGTCGAGTATCGGCACAATCCGAAAATTGTTGTCGATATTTGGATCGAATCTCGAGGACTATAGAATAGTTTTGAAAATGTTCAAGGACTGATGTTGGAGTCTAAACCTCAGGTCATGAGTGTATTTTCAAACCCGAGTGTCGGTTTTATAAATGGAGTTGTTTAGATATGTCAAAATGGTTTTACAAGTTGAAGACGTAAATCTGTCCGGTTTTTATAACACGAAGGTGTGTCGGGCAGAAGGTCTTAGAAGTAATATTTTTGAATAAAACTGGAATTGAGTCTTCTTCATATTATATTTGGGTTTGTGACCAAGTTTCGTCGAAATCGGACAAGTCTAGATAGGGTAGATTGGTGTGTACATTTGGAGTGTACATGCTGATTGGTATTTTCGACACGTAGTTCAATAATTATGTGGCGTGAGTTAAGTATTCGCCATTGGACATGGTGATTTACTCAAGTGTTAAGTCATTATATAAATGACTTAGTTACTCGTCCGAGGGAAGTAAAATGATAATTTGACTTGCGTTGACTTGGCGTCATAAGACGGGTCAATATCGAGAGTGCAAGTGTTTAAAAGAATAGTGTTGAATAAAAGGGTATGGTAATACACTTGTATTATTAAATTTTTCGGGATTGTCTTTGTTTTGTAATTTTGATATTTTTTATTGTTTAAGTATATTTTATACTTAAGTCGATTATTAACGAACGCGCCTTATTTCGTAGGTTGCGGTTTTCGTGTTTAAACGGGCATCACTAATCGTCGGCGATCGTCTCATTACCACTATTGGCTAAGGTGAGTCTATAGCCTCGCTTTTAACATGTTTACTTGTTTTATAAAACCCGCGAGGGGGATAACATGCTTGTTTTATTAAAATAAAAGGGTACAACGAGAAGTTGTGGAAACCCCATTAATGGGTGCAACGAGAAGTTGTGAAAACCCTATTTACTTGAAAAGTATTTATTGAAATTGAAAAGTACAACTATAAGTTGTGGTAAACTCATGATTGTTTTAAAATTGAACACAAGGAACTTAATTGTATGTTTAGATGAAAGTTATTACATAAGTTTGTTTAGCCTTAAAAGACCTATGAATCGTGAATTATTAATCGAAGTAACGCTAATGCTATGGATAGATTTATCGGGGTGACGCCCAGTCCGGTCGCGCCTAGCTATCTCGTGGTGTTGTGATGCACTAGTAATGAAACATCAGATGCATTGTATAAGGGAAATATACGCACTTGGCTAGGTGTGTTGGGCTGAAATAATATATGTTAACGTTTAATGTCATGAGACTTATGTAATGACACGATAATTATGTCTGTACAACATAATTGTCATTGAAAAATTATTAACCATGGAAGGTTATTTTGAATACTTGTGTTCTCTTTATGTATATTAAACTCTATAGATTCACTCGGCAAATTTTACTGACTTTTTAACATGTTTTATCTCAGGTCCATATAGAAGGCACTCGAGGAAGGCGGTTTCGTGAAGCTTGCTTATTTGAAATATTTTGACCCGCTTTCATAAATTATATCCATTCAAAGAATCTTTTATTATTTACAGTGTTTATAAACTTTAAATTATCTGGGACCGTGTGAAAAGTCTTATTGCTAAATGAAAATGAATGGATGTTCTTATTAAAATGACTCGTTTTGAGCCGTTTTCTATGATTATGAGATTGAACCATGATAGTAACACCCAATGACCCTTCCGCTGTTATGACCGAAATTTAGGGGTGTTACATACAACCCGTTTTCAAAAACGGGAAATTTAGATTATTTTATAAGCTAGTGGGTTACTCGTTACCAGGGGAAATGTAAATAATGCCATTCTCGATTAACTGAGTGCTAAAACCCTGGAGAAGAAAATTACAGAATGTGAAACTACATACCTCAGCATTTTCTCTAATGCAGTCTAGCAGCAGTAATCACATTCTGGCTTGGCACCTATTACACAACACGGTTTGGATCAGCTCGCATCGGAGAATGAATTTTGATAAGCTTATAAAAGAGAAACAGAACAATAAATTAGTTAGGCGAAAGTATATGTTTCAGGGAATTATGATTTCGTAGTTACATCAAATATTCAATGAGAAAAAGAAGAATATGATCCTCAATCCACAATGATAAAAAAAGACCTCATTACCACACACATCATTCTTATAATATTCTTACCATGAGAAGTTTGTACTTAAGTTGGTTGGTCGTGTATCATGTACATGTTACAACAGGTAATTTTAGTGCTGGTCAAGACAGGCCAGTTGGGCTGCCGTGAAGGTTGAAACATTTTTAGTTATATTTTCTCAAGTACTCAGTAATAGTTAGTGGGTCAAATAGGATAAGATTACAATATAATTTTAAAAAGCTCATGAATACACTTTAAATGACTGTTAAATCATTCTAAATATTTGACCATCACCTTTAACTGCTAATTTTTTTGTATATCTGCTAATAAAGTCATATTTCAACTTTATACCACTTGTACCTCTATATTAAGAGATCGAGATATGGCTGGGTCGGGAGGGTTAGAGACTCTTTTGTGCTTCAAATGGACCTCGTAATTTCGTCAGAGAAGAGAAGGCCTTTTCTTCAAAAGCGGAACAAAAGCGGAAGAAGAGTACGTTTCTAAGTCAATCTATCTTCCGAGAGCCAACCGAGAAAACGAAAAGCGCGCTCGTGCGAAATTTCACATCTTCTTTGCCGAACTCTAAAAAAGTAATCAGTTTAACCTGAAAGTCAAAGTGTAAAAATTTTCACAAATATATACCATAATCCTTATTCAGTTATCCAAATCCATAGACCAAAGCACATTACTTTTGTGGGGACAAACACCGTGAAAGTGCAATCATTATTCTCATGTGCAGAATGTTTAACCATGAAAAGAAATAATAATAAACTTTATCTTTGACTTAGTAAAATGTTAAGCTCGTCCAAGTGGAGAGATCCCTAATAATCTCGTGGCTATAAACCAATCGAAATATTTCACCAGATGCTTGGTATAGAAATTTAAATAAAAAATCTGGATGAAAGAAAGCACTGTGTATTCAAGATTTTAGAGACATCTATAGTTTATACCTTGGTATAAAACTCTCCTAACTCTACTGCGATGTTCATGTCAGTGACAATCTTCCCCAGATTGACAAGTAATCTAGGTCGATCTGCTGTCTCCAACTGATCCACACGCATAAACATTTTCCTAAAAAGTATTGATATGTTTAGTAAACTTAGTATTTCATAATCACTACCATTCTTATAGACATAAATATACAGACCTTTATTACAATCACATATAATAAGACCCCAAGTCTGATTCACCACTTGGGAGATGTGTAAAGAGCTAAGGTGGTGGCTGTACGGAATGGAGCGAGAATATTCATCGTATTCATCAAGTGTAATACCTACTAATAAACACGAAATACATAATACTTTAAAAGATTAAAACTTTATTAACAATATTACTCCAGAGATTCTTAAGTTCGGTATATTGAATCGGGGAACAACAATAAGAGCATTTACTATGTTCGTCAGGATATTTGCATCTGGTGGGGGATATGCATATCTATAGCGGATGTTTATAAACACCATTATCAAGACATGGAGGTTTTAAAATAAGCAAAAAGTTACAGTAATCATTTTACAATCTTTTTCGTACAACTTACTCAATGTGAACTAATATAAACCAAAAAGTTTTAAAATAAGCCACAAAAAGTAAGCTTTTGAGACATAAGCCGAAAACCAAATAAGCCATATAGTCATAAACCGGCTATGTAAGCCGAAATAAACACCCCCTAATAATTGGAACTTTGATTGGTTAAAAACAAAAATTAGACACGAGGAGTACAACAGAACAAAGGTGAATGTTTGGTTTTGCTTAGTGTATTTAAAAATCGAATGTAAATAAAGAAGTACCTCTTTTCTTCTGATTTGTGTGTAGAAGTAATTGATCAGATTTTTGCACAAACTCAATTTTGTTGTGGGTCACTCCAGCTTTGTATCCCCAAGAAGGCAGTTAGTCTGCATGGACTGGTAGGATTATCCTTGGGTGCCTTCACTACAAAACAAAATTAGACCTTAAGCACAAGCGAACATGCAGAATTGAAAAACTTATCCACATGATTAAAGCCAACACGAGCTGCTTGCAATATTTTTGGCAACATAGTGTCACAAATAAAAAAAAAGTGAACCATAAGAATTAGATCTGACCGTTTCGACCCATTTTTTAGAAATTGGCTGATTCGGGACATGTTTTATCCCAAACAGGTCAGGCGGCCATACCAGAAATCATAGCTAAAAACTGAAATACGTTACGAGTCTCCAAAGAGTTTCTAATGCATACAACCTCTAAAATCACTAAAATAGAAACGAAATAAATTATTTTGGATCGAATGAACTTTACCACCACTACAACCACTGGCTTCACGGCCGTCCTGGCTTTCAATTTAAAATGATTCCTGATGGTCTCCCTTCATTTACAGGTGAAGATGTCGAGCATACTCAAACGATTTAAATCAAAGTTCTCCACGACCATTGTAAAAGAACAATTGGCGCACAAGTAAACAGCCCCTGCAATATGATTTAAATCAAAGTCAGTCCAAATAAATGCATACATCTCATTTACAGTGTTAATAAGTCGATAACTTACTTCTTAGTTGCGTCTTGTCTGAGAAGAATTTCAAGAACCCATAAAGCTGCTCTCCAACAATGCTAATATGGCTGTGAGAAATAAGCAAAATGAGCCAGGCTACAAGTCTTAAACGACAAAATAATCAACTTTATTGCAGATAATCTTTTACTTGCGATATCACCAGTCACCATAGCATCACATTGAACACTACAAACGACAAAGTGATTATCTGCTTAGAACTTGATATCATGAAATATCATAGTAGTGTGTTGCTTAGGAAATTATTTAATAAATTTCAAAATCTAGAATAAAAAAATAAATATCTCCAAACAGCAATCCGTAAGGATCTAAATTATCAAATTAATATTTTTTTTCTAAAGCATGTTATAAATTTTGGACATCAACTATATTTGGTCATATAAAGTTATCTAAGTTGCACATAAGGTTTACTGCTTACAATATTAAACCCCAAACCTAAAACAAAAACTATAATTTAAATCAGTTTTATTATATGAAACTCCTAAAGCAATAATCCCCAAACCAAAAACTATAAATTAAATCAGTTTTATTAAATTAAATTTGGGGAAACATACTAACCTCCATATGAAGCAACTCCAAACTCTTTTCCGATTAGAAGTGTCATCTCATTCAAAAACATCGAGAATGAAACTCCTAAATCAATAAACCCGACAAAACCCCATTTTTTTAATTATAGTACAAAACTCAATATACTTTTAATGGCAAAAAATCTAAAAAACAAAAATTATTAAAGTAACTAACCAATTTTTTCAATTATGAACAATTAGCATCAGCCTAGCCATAGATGTGGATAAAATCCTTAAATGATATGAGATTCGCCATTGATCTTTTAGGTGAGAAAATGGAAAATTAATACCAATCAGATCTGATGAGGAGATGTTTAAATATGTTTTATAATCACAAAATATATGATATTTTACCCGTGATTTGTAGAGATTAGGGTTAAAAAGAAGAAAGATGGAGAAGATGAATGATATATTAGGGTTTGAGAGTGAAGGATCGCCTATAAAATTAATAACAATCAGATCTTATAAGGAGATGTTCAAATATGTGTTGTAATCACAAAAATACATGTGATTTGTAAAGATTAGGTTAAAAAGAAGAAAGATGGAGAAGATGAATGATATATTTGGGTTTGAGAATAAAGGATCGATTTTGTGTGTGTTTTCCCCGTCGTCGTTTGTGGGTAGAATAAAAAAAGAATGAGTTTAGAAGTTTTATATATACATGCGGTATCAAAACGCCACTTTTTTCAAAACGCCGCTTTTTTCAAACTGCGTTTTCTAACATCAATTTTCGGAATTTTTTGAGATTTTTTAGCTAACAAATAAATTCTATTGGTTTAGAAGTGCCATGTCACATATGACATGGATTAGAGGTGTGGTATCAAATCATAATTATACCTATATATAATATATATATATATATATATATATATATATATATATATATATATATATATATATATATATATATATATATATATATATATATATATATATATATATATATATATATATATATATATATATATATATATATATATATATATATATATATATATATATATATATATATATATATATATATATATATATATATATATATATATATGGGATCAATAGAAAACTTCATCTCAATAGAAAACCTAGAAAACCTCCTTTCAACCGTTGGATCAAAGCTCCATCCCTTCCTTTTTTTTCCTTCCCAAGTATATGGGGCAGTTTGTCATATCTTATTTCTTAGGGGTCATTTCTGTAAATTTTCACCTTCTTCTTCCTATTTTTATTTGACTTTTATTTCCTTTGACTTTAATTACTTTTTTTCTCAGTTTATACGGTCGGGATTAATTTTCGGCGCTTTCATTCTTTTCAAGACATCCACTATAACTAACATTATCTGACTCTTTTACTGGGTTACGGTTTGCTTTTTTTCTAATCCAATCTATTACATTCTGCTCTTTTTTGTCTTAATCATTTATCACACATGTCATAGTACAAGTTAAGTACCTAGTTGTAATTCATACAAAAAAGCACACAAAATATTTTTGTTATCTCGATATAGAGTGGATTCGAATTAACAACCCGCGAGCCGGAATGCTATTCTCTATTCTTCCAGCAACCTCCGTCTTTGATTTCCTACCCTTATCAGTAAACTGCATGCCTTAAGTAAAGTCCACGTGAGTAGTAGGCAACCCGTGACTCGGAAAATCAAGAGCTAACTGAATGCAACGTAATCTTCCCATCAACATAACCAACAACAATGAACCTATCACCGGTAATCACAAAACACTGAAAACCAGTCCAACTGATGCCATTGAGCCGCTCATTTTGAATGTTGAACTATACCATGATTACGCATACCACATGCACAACTTATTATCATCCACCGCCAAAAACATCACACCTGAAAGATCCATTTGAGCACCCTTACTATCATAAGTCACGTCCTATCCGTAAGAATTTGTAGTATAAAAGGTATCCCTTGAGGTGAAATTGGATACATACTCATGATACAACCAAAACAATGCGCTGGTCTGGACAGGTGCACATTTATTAAAGAATCACATACATATAGTTGAATCAGACACATACCTAGAGTGATGCCTTCTCTTGGGAAGAAGAGGAGAGTAGTCATGACTGTGGGGTCGTGATCTAAAACAGTGAGGATGTGGAGATCTAGGCAACATGCTTATGTTGCTGCATATTTTTACATAAGCCATATGAAAACAACATTTTACATCAAAATAAAGACATTATGATAAGATCCCACAATTAAAGAACAATAAGAGAACCTGAATATCAACTTTCAGTCTTACCTCCTCTCTACTATTTTCGTATCATATGTTTTCTTTCGATTGTCCTTTACAAAAACAACAGCCATTTCTCGGTCCTAGTATTTTGCTTATGCAGCATGAGCAGGTTCTACATATTGAACAAATCCAAACCCCCTTGGCACCCTTCATAAATAATTGAAGCAAAAACATATTATTAAACAATAATAGTGAAAAGCAATTTGAGTTAAGTTGCTTTTATCCAAGGCTGCTTGTACTACCAAAGAAATTATTGTGTGTGCAAGTATATTCTAAATGTAAAAGAAACCATAACTAAAAAATTCAATCTAGTATACATATAGATACATAACAAATGGCAAACGAATTAAGCATAGTAACTCATAAAAACTGAGACATGCTGGAGTCTTGCATTCATATCCTACTGCATATGTAGTTAGACTAGTTACTTACATGGGATAGATTAGAAACAGGTCACATGACTCAACCAGATAGATGGACACGATTAACAAAAAAAATGCAGCAGGTCGTATCAAAAAATATAGATGTCATAACTTAAGCAAACTAATGCGCCAACTTAATAAAGCAGATGCCCTAACTTAAGCAACTAGATGCCCAACTTAAACAAATAGATGCCCAACTTAACATGCAATCAAGTATACAATCAAGTAGACTTCAAGATATTGAAGTTAGCCACGCATAATCAAACAATTCATGGACTTTTGAAGTATCCACTTTGGAAATTAAGCCCATAAACTAGATTCTTCGAAATTAATATCATCTTTAATATATCACCTTCCAAATCGACGTGGGATAGAATTCGTTGAAACATACTCACGTAATAGCAAATATTAGTTTACATTATGCTGCTTATTTTATTTTATAAGAGATAATAAAAAGATGTTATGCGAGACGTAAGTTTACATGCGGATACACATGAAAGCAAATAACAACAAGGAGAGACCTAACGTAGACTCTAATACAGCCTTACATATTTGACCCACCGCGAACCAAAGTTGAAGGTTGAAATAGGACCGCAAACAAAATAGATAAGGAGGCAATGAATAATCTCAGACCAGCGTGTTCTAATGTGATAAAATGTATCCTTGCAATCATTGTCATTTTATCTTTCTTATCACCAACATGCGTCTCAACTGTTTCCTCTACCATACAAACAGATGCACGAAAATCTATAAACGGATGCACGAAAATATATAAAACCGATGTACAAAAGTACCTTAAACGAATGCAATTAAGTAAATGGTTTTGAAAGCGCCTACTATGAAATGACAACATTAATGGATGGTACAGGTTATATTTTTATCTCGCCTGGACGTACGTGTAAAGCTCTTTTTTTGCTATCTAGAAGCATATTACCTTGTATATTTATAGAACCAAAAATCTTTAACTTCTGTTCAGAATTGACATCAACATTAACTTTGTCAATTAGTCTCCAACAGCAGATGCCTGGTCTACGTCCTTAAACAATTAAAAAAATGACCAATAAGTCTTACCTCAGAATAAGTTCACTCCCCATTCCAATCTAATAACTTTCTTTGGCAGCATCATACGTCATAAGTACAAAATACGTCATGATAATAAAACCATCAAGTGCCAGAGAATCAAGTTTAACCTTTACATAAGCTTCATTACCAGAATAAGCTTTACATGGTCACCTTCTTCATCTAACTAAGGCCTATTCTGGGCGTCCCACTTTTAAATAATTTTTCATTACACCTAATTCATATATGAAAAATTATTGGTGTTTGTAAATCCTAAATCTCGACAGTTAAGATATTCAGGGGTGTTTGGATCTATATTTTTAACCTGAACTACAAGGCACAATAAGTTTTTTAACTAATGCTCAAATAAACAAAATTCGCTTCCGTTTATAGTCAAATAACAGGTTCTCTTCTAAATACTACGTGTAAACTGAAAAGATCAAGAGAATGAAACATAATGTGTACTTTAGATAGATGCAAGAATATACGTTTTAACAAATATACGCCTATTCATAAACCAAACTGATTCTTTAATTTAAACAAATATATGCCTATTTCATAAACCAAACCGATGCCTTGATTTTAGCAAATTCACGCCTTAAATCTAATATTCTTCATACACAAAACTGATGCCTTAATTTTAGTAAACAGATGCATTACATTAAAAAGTATGCATACACCAAACGGATAAACTAAATACACATATTGATGCATTAATCTAAGAAGCTACAAAAGGAGAGTTACCTTTTAAATATGGCGAGGTCGTGTCTACTGTCACCTAAATCTGATGTCTAAAGGGTTTGAAATCAGGTGGGAAAGTCATGACCGCAACTCCATATGATTCTTCTACGGCGGCGGTTAATTTACCTTTTAAACATATCAAGGTCATGTACGCTTTCACCTTTAATTTTATTCATGACCGCAACTCCACTAGCCTCTAATTCCATTTATGATTACATAAATTTACCACTTCTTTTTATGTTTAGAACCTGAACAAGAATGATTAGCAGTCATACATATCAATGCCTTACAGTCAAACGTATGCACTAAGCATACCAAACGGATGCCTTAATCACTTAACATATGGTAAAAAATTTGGCCGTCGATATAAGTAGATGCCCTCGTATAACCAATTATACATTAAACTGATTTTTGATGCACTAATCACATAAACAGATTTCATAAAAAGTCATTTGATGCCCGAAACATAAACAGATACTATTTAACCAACTACATGTTTAGCAGAAACAGTTTATTCCTTTAATCATTGATGTCATAATTGAAGAAATATACACCTGAAGATGACGATCTGATCCGACTTTTGCTTGTGAGAGCTCATGTAGAAGTCGAGAAGAGGCTCCCTGAAATTAAGCAAAACATTATTTTTTACTAACTTATTAGAACCAATAAACTTTTGTAATCTTATTCTACTCCCAAACTTAAGATTACCTTTTAATGTATATCATAAATTTTTCACTTGAAAGTCTTCATAAGGTATATTTCATTAATTTAAAAAAAATATGTAATATCTTTGGAAATACTTATGTTGTTAAGAAAGGCCATGCACTCTGGTTAACAACCTTTAACTAGTAAATAACTTTAAAAAAAAGTCCAAAAATAGAAAGACCAGAAGTTTTACTTCATTATGCCTTCATCCTCAGTGTCAGATACTTTCTTGAATAAATTTTCGATCATTTCTACTTTCAGAGACTGAGTGCGAACAGATGCTCGAAAACGAGAGATGGATGGCCACTATCGTGAACAAACAACTTTTAAAATCTAAGAAAACATAACAAAAACCGATCATTATAACTACTAAAACTTAACAATGCAAAATTTGACCAGCAAAATTTACCGCAACAATGGAAGAAACGTCATATTGACCAGCCCGACCATAAGAGACATCCATTCCAAGGATGATTGTTGGACACTTCAATACCATAGGAATCGACGGGTTAAATTCAACAGCTAACATCAAGGTCAATCCTCCAAGCTGTATACAAAATAACAATCTAGATTTTAGACTATTTTTGTTTATCATCTATTTAGAAGGACATGCCTATTTGCTAATCCACATGGGCCTAAAATTACTTTTTCACCATTATATCTAAGCTGTAAATGAATAATTAGAAAGAACATAAATTCAGGTGGTATGAATTTAAAAAATGAAAGGAAAAAAAACCGTTTCAAGTGTTTCTAGTTTAAAAAATAAAAATCTAGACACTATATCATTTGTCATGTATTGATCATCAACTCTCATGGGAGCAATGCATTGAGTAACAATACTTTAGTCTGATATATTTTTCTTCTTCCAGGGACCTTTACATAATTAATAAACAAAGTGAAACTATTAACATAAAGGACATTACAGAAAATGAAGCATCAAGAAAGATGAAACATAACAGAGTCACAGACCATAGAGATCTGAAGTTTTTCTATCAGACAGCAGTAGGGGTGTTATCGGGTCTTGTCGGGTAGGGTTGAGTCGGATTTCGCTTTTTAAAAACTTACCCGCAAACCGACCCGATAATGACTCGGGTTATCGGGTTCGGGTAGTATTAAGGTCAAGTGTTGTCGGGTCGGGTGATTCGGGTAATGGGTTGTCTTTTCTACTTGAGCATTTAGATGAAAAAAATACAAACCAACATAGACAACCAAAAAAAACTCTAATCAAGCTTAAAGATAAATTAAACAACTCTTATTGAAACAAGAACACACGATCACGAGAAACATGCAAAAAAAAGTACGACTACGAAAAAAATCACACAACTCGGATAATTTGCGCTCATTTGATCACAGTAGGAATGAAAGAAAAAACATCATTACACTAACATATAACTAACCATATCAAACTTTACACAGTAGGCAATTTACAAACATGTACCTGTATATGAAAAATAACAATAGTAATAACAAATTTAGCATGTGTATTGGTAGGCTTAGTAATGAATGAATGTGATGTTACTGTACTATGATAAGTGTATTGTTACAAATTAATACAAGAAGAAAGAAACAGATACATGTACTACAATTCTTAAGCCAAACAGATACTAAATACAAATTCTGTGTAAACACTAATACGCCTATAAACTTTTAACATTAATAAATAATTTGCATTTACGGATCTTGTGATCTTGTCGGGTTAACCCGATAACATAAATTATCTAGCCAAAACCCGGCCCGATAACAAAGTCAGGTTATTGAGTACGGGTTAAATCATTCCGACAAGAATTTTTAACCTGACCCGATATGCCTTATCGGTTTCAGGTTCGGGGTCAGGTCAACCCGACCCTACTGACACTCCTACGCAGCAGGCAGGGGCGGGACTATATGGAAGGTGCCGGGGGGGGGGGGGGGGGGGGGTGCCTTCCATGGGTCGCCAAAAAATATCTAATTTTAGTGTAAAAAAAAAATTTTAGGACCATTTTATTTATGTCCACCCCATTAGAAAATCGAATTGTCCCCTACTCGGAAATAAAACAATGTAAAAACTTTTAAAATTCTCCCAAAAAGAAAAAAAACAATGTAAAAACCTTATATTTGTATCTTTGTTTTGGTGTATACAACGACTTTTGTTCAAAAAAATTTGTTTGCCCCCACTCCTTCAACTTCCTGGTTCCGCCACTGGCAGCAGGCACAGTAGAAACTGTGGAGCACCGAGAAGTTTTGACTGGATACTCTCAAAAATCTTCTCTATACGATATTGATGCCCTATTACTACAAATTAAGTAACTCGTCAAAGAAAAAATTATATCCTATCATTGATATACCAGCTATCTTATATCACGTTTACGATCATCTCACACATAGATGACCTATTACCACAAATTAACTAACGCTAATAATACTACAGGTTATTACATAATCGAAGATAACACTACCTGAAGTGAATGATCAAGATTATTCGAAATCTGAGACCACGAGCTAGAATTGAATCAAACCCCCTCAACAACAACATCGAATCATCTTTAAACCGCTTCACACAATCCCTCCCATCACCATCCTACAAAACACAAAAACCCCAAATTTTAATACCCTCAAATTGAAGTAACCGGAAAGGCCGATTGTAGGAAGGATAACAACGATGTCGAAGGATAACAACGTGCATGTGGTGGTGGCGGTGGATTGGCCGGTGTTAACGGTGGATTGGGCGGTGGTCACCGATCAAAGGTGATGGTGGTGGAGAATAAGATACCGACCGTAAAGGCTGAGAGGCTTGAGAGTGTGTGTGATGGTGTTTGAACAAATGAGAATGGGAAATTTGGCATATCCAACCCCTCTTATTTTTGTTATATTTCATTTCATACCCTGCGGTTTGATATTTTTCAAAATGCACTTTATAATTTGTTTTCTAGGTTTTCTACCAAATCAAGGTTTTCTCTAGAACCCATCCCTATATATATATATATATATATATATATATATATATATATATATATATATATATATATATATATATATATATATATATATATATATATATATATATATATATATATATGGGTAGGATCTAGAGAAAATCTAATGTTAGTAGAAAACCTAGAAAACAAACTATATGGTAGGTTTTGTAAGATACCAAAACGCAGGGGTAGAAACTAAAAATTAATAGGAAGTTTAGGGGCTTGATCTGCCAACCGCTCAATTTTATTCATTTCAACAACCAAACACCGATAACCTCGCTCAAAAACACACAGCAACCACTCACACCGTAATCAAATCAACTAAGAACACACACTACAATCATCAATGGCGATTGATTGCGTAGGTAAAAAAAATATATCATCTTCTTTATTACATGTTATGGTTTTCATCAAGATGCTATTTCGACCGCTTATGGAAGAATCTATTACGGGCGGTTTCATCGTATCGAATGGTGTTTTGTGACTATACGTATACCTATTCACAATCGGATGAAGAAATGGTGATTTTTGAGCCATATATAATTCGAAGATGCTTTAACTCGTAAGTTTTAATACTTTTGCTAATTTGTTGAAATTGAATCAATGATGTAACAAATTTGGAAGCTATATTGAATGATTATCATCATGTAATCATTTCTTTTACTAGATGTACAACAAATACAACAAAAAATATATATAAAACGTGTTCACTAAAGATGCACACCAGGTGTTCGATTAAATGTTTGAATTAAATTTTACAAGGCGGATGCAATTTATTTATACTAGAATGTGTCCAAAGTTACATTTTACTTGTTTGGGTTATTTTACGAGTATAAAAAGTGTGTAGGAGTGATATCACTGTTCTTAAGATGATAGGTTCTTATATGACATTTAAATGCATCGATGTGTATATTTGTAGTATCAGGTTACACGCTAGAGCAGCGTATTTTATATTATTGTGTAACAATATGAATTCTTAGGGAAATTCGTGCGTTTGATTAATGCATCACGTGACACATTATTTTTTTGTGAATCTGTGTTGATTTTATATGTTATATTAGGGGTGAGCATGGTTCCGAAACCGCAAAGAATCTAACCTAAACCGAAAGAACCGAGAACCAAAACGATCATATTTTAAGAACCGCGAATCGAAGTGCATGTTCGGTTCCGCTTCAGTTCTCGGTTTTGGTTCGGATATTTCGGGTTCTACCCGATTGGAACCGGTTTTTTTATGTATCCATTATATGCACTTTTTTTTACTGTATGTGTTAATTTTTTAACTTCTATGTTATATTATAGTCTGTTGCTTGTCATGTTTGTATAAAATGAAAACATTTAAGTAGTTCATTGTTGTACGTAGTCATGTTTTTTAGTATACTCTGATATTGAGGTTGTGTTAACAAACTGTAGACGCTAATAAACGAGTAAGAATAGATATTTATGCCCATTTGTGTATGCACGACTAAAACATAATATAGATCATAATGAGTTATTCCGTTGATTTGCATTGTTTCCAATTTTCTTAATGGTTGTTTCCGACGTACAAATATTTCCCATCTATCATCGAGTCCATACAATCATATATGTAGTCTTTACGTCAAAATATCACTATTAAAAAACAAAAGAACCATACACAGTTTCTAAGTTTCTTGAATTTGTTGGCAAAAAATCTTATAAAATATAGTATATTATGATGTGGGCGGTTCTTCGGTTCCGTAACCGAGAACCGCGGTACCGAACCGAACCGAGAACCGAAATTTAGAATAATTAGGAAGCGAGTACTGAACCGCGGTTCCAAAATTTGATTCAGGTTAGGTCGGCTCCGGTTTGGTTCTCGGTTCCGGTTCGGTTCTCGATTCCAGTTCGGTTCTCGGTCTATATGCTCACCCCTAATATGGAATAGGTATGTACAAAAAATAAAAAGGTATGTTTGTATCTGTTAACGATAATAAATTTATGGAATGTGTATGTATAATATATATTATGGCGTTTTTTTGGTTTATAGTAACGCATCATAAATGTGAGGTTAGTTTAACAATTGACACATTTAGGGCAAAATTGTATGAGATTGTAGAATGAAATGAAAAAGTTAAGGTGTTTATTTGTTTGCTTACGACATATGTTTGAATGTTGTGTTTTGATGTGTATATATAGTATATTTATTGACGAGTATGTATTATGTCAACTGCAGGGTAGGTGCAAGGTCTGTTAATTTGGTATTTTCATATAGTGTGGAGCTAGCAATAACGGAATCATTTCAAATTAAGGACAAAAGAAATGCTCATAAGTAGCTTTATTTATCTTATACAAAAAGCTTATATTGGTAGACGTGAATCATTTATGGATTTGAACAAAGGATAACAGTTTGTACATTAGATGGTTGGTTAAAGACTCAAAACAGATTTTGGTTGAAATGGGTCATTTAATTGCATTTGTACAAGTTAATTTAGTGCATCCGTTTGAGGTTTTAGTACAAAAATAAGAAATCAGATTAGTGTGTAAATAACATTAGATTTAAGTCATGTATTTGTCAAATTAATGCATCGGTTTTAGTTTATAAGCACTATTAGATCAAGTAATATTAGGTTACATGTCTTTTTGTCTTTTTGTTTGATTAGGGAATATGTTTTGGCATTGTGACATGGAATCAATATAAAAACATAGAAAGGCATTAGTTTATTAATATTGGGGAATCGGTTTAAAGATGTGTTAAGGAGAATAGGTGGAATTAGTCACAAATCTGTTTTTTGTTTGAAATAATAAATTACTGTTGTTGAAATAATATTTTTGGTAAGCAAATAAAAGTGTTGGTCAACAAGTGATCCATACCTAACCGACTGGAGCATCTAGTATAGCCATCAAAAAATTACTTTTTTTTTGCTCGAATGCATTTTACCTGTTATCAAGTCTGTTTTCCTTATGTTTTGCATCCTCGAGGAGTGATTGTATCATTATTAATCACTCATTTTGACCTGACCAACTAGATGTGATCAATGCCAAACTGAGTGGGAGGGGATTTTTTGTTTTAATTCGAACTGGAGGTGGAGAAATATCGACTTATATTCATACCTTAGTTAATATAAGGAGCTTAGTACACAATATTAAGCTATAAGATTTGAGATTTGTGTATGTCTCAGTTGTTAGTTAAATGCAATATGTTAAATTTAGATACATTAATAAGGGTGTAGCAGTTTGGAGGTGTGATACCCTAGAACCAAGGTCACTAACATTACCCTAAATTACGCTTATTTTTGAAATTTTTAATAAATTTTAATTGCTATATATTTTAGTATTTTGGTTGAAACCGATGTTCGAGGTTATAATTTTGACGATTGACGATTTAAGAAGGACGATGACGAATACGATCCCGATGGATGCCCAAATTTCTATGATTTATGTCGTTTTAGCGATATTATAATTTTTCGATAATTTTACTTACGGTTCGTGTTAAGTCGAGTCGGGTGAGTTTTATTGCTTTCCGAGTACATTTAAAGTGTCCTAAAAGTATTTTGGAGTGTTCGGGATCATCCCCGACTCCCGTAAAATTTTCTAAAATGACTAGTGAGTAAATCCCGCGAAGTTTTGGTGTCGTTTTTGCTTAAGACCAAAATAATTCTAATATTGCACAAAGGTCCTTCCCATTTCACAAAAAGGAGCTAACAACACACACACAAAACATTTTATAAAAAAAGATCAAACACCCCCTCCCTTGTGTTCTTAGGCCGACGGCCAAACAACAAAAACCACCACCACACCATTTTTTTGAGTTTTGATCCATTCTAATCAAAGACCACCTTCTAAAATCATCTAGTGAGTGTTAATCCATGCTCATTTCACACATGCATTAACAAAAATTCATCCAAAAATTTCAAGATTTTTCAAATTCGTTTTTGATGTTAATTGAGCATTTGCATGTTTAATTCATGCTAAAAGGATGCTAGAACACCAAACAAATCAACCAAAATTAATTTGGTTGGTGGGTTTTGATCACCCAAACCCCACGGCTCAATGGGGGGTGTTTGGGGATCATGGTGGTTGATGTTTTGAGCTTGGTTCATGTTTAATATTATGTTTTTAGATGTTTTAAATGGGTACATTTACTTGCGTGTTTGTTTTTAGGATTTTGATTCTATGAGGTTGATGATCAATAGGGGTTAGGGACTGAAAACATTGTTTGGTTGTGATTAGGGATGCTTAGGATGATGTCTAGTGATGACAAATGGGTTTGGAAACGAGCGTTAGTGTGATTTTGGTATGGTTGATTTTAGGCAGAAAGTTTAAGGCATTTTCGTAAAAATTATTTTGAAAACAGGTCTTGTGGATAGGATAGATTTGTAGAGCATCTTCTTAGCTTCGATTTGGTATAAGGTAGAGCTTACGACTCCTAACGAGTCAAAAGTTACGACGTTTTGAAATTCGTGTACCGGGAGATGAAAACCGTCATAATCCGAAATTATGCTTGGTTTTAGGTCAAATCCCGGGGACTATAAGTCTAGTTTGGTAAATGGTCAAGGGCTGAATTTTGGTGTCAAACCTGCACATTTGAGTCTATTATAGGACTTAGGTGTCAAATGGGTCAATGGAGTATTTTAAACGGGTCAAACGAGTCCGACTTGGTCAAAGTACAATTTCAGTCCGAAAAACATAGTTTTTGGAAAAGTGTTGAGTAACGGGTCGTAGAAGTAAAAACTTTTGTTGGGATTAAATATGTGTTTTCTACAGGTCTTATAGTATTTTTGAGAATTTTCTCAAATTTTATAAAAATGGTTAAGTATAGAAAAATAGTCCGTACTTTCGGTAAGTACCGGCGAAAATGAGTAAAAATGGATAACGTTAATAATAAGGACAAATGGTATAAAACGAGTAACCTTGTTGTTTTGTTTTGGCGTGAGTTGTAATTGTCACAAGTGACTAATACTTATGTATTTTATACAGTACCATAAGGTTTTAAAATGAGATTACTCATTACGCGTTATTTGGTTTGATATGTGTTGAATTACCCGGGCATCCGTATCGTCGTCAGTGACCGTCTCTCGAACTATCGACTACTTGTTATATAAGGTGTGAATTTATAGCCTCACTTATTATTATTTCAAACTGTTTTACCCGCAAGGGAAATGCATGCTAGTTTTCAAAATGAACATATGTCATGAATGATTGTTGGACCCGAATGTTGCCTTTGAAATTGTGTTGAGTACCTAGTTGCAAAAGTCCCTAAATTCATGAACTATTAACTATTGTTTAGTCCTAGCGTGGATTAGAAGTAGCCGCTTATACAAAGTGATAGTACTATGGGGTTGACTACCCTATCCGAGACGAGGGCTAGTACGTTGATACCCCCTGCGGACGGATAATTTGTGATAAGAGATAAGGTATAATTGCAACTGATGCCTTAGTAGGGGCCTTAGTTTCATCTGAATCACGCCGGTAATTATTACGCGGGTGATTGAGTTAACGGTTTAGTGTCATGAGCTTAAACACAATTGCCAGTATCTTGAATATAGATTGTTTGATCGACAAGTCTATGAATGATCGTGAATGGTTTTTATTTCACATATGTTCAAAATGAATTGTAAAACCTATGAATTCCACTCAACGTTTTCGTTGACCAAATTTAGCATGTGTTTCAGGTAACCGCTGAAGTGTAGCATGGAGCGTGCATTGGATGGATGTTGTGTGTATGGCTTGGAGTCTGTTTGTTTTTCCTCCCGTTATTACTTAAACATTTTTAACTTTGATGTCATGTTGTTGTGAAAACTGTAACTTTTGGGTTGAGATTCATGGGGACCGAAAACGCTAAACTCTGTTGTATCAATTGGGGTTGGAAAAACCGTAGACATGTAACTTTTAAACAATTTTAATTTAAGTTTTAAATTGACGTCTCTTTGGAGTCGTTCGATATATCTTGTGTGCGATGAATACTGCCTAGCACCCAAATGTTGTAGTTCTGCTGCGCATAGCATTTGGTGGGGTGTTAGAGGAGGGACGTTTGGTTTGTTTACATCTTTCTGTTAAGGATAGTGCATGTGTTTGTTAACGATAATGCACATGTTTGTTAACGAGAATGCATCTGTTTGTTAACGATAATGCATCTGTTTATTAACGATAATGCATCTGTTTGTTAACGATAATGCATCTGTTTTATAAACTTGTACGTTTGTTGAATTTCAGCAACTGAACAAGAACCCAATGAAAATGGTCAAGCATACTAATAACAGATACATGAGATACTTACCAAGGCGACAATCAAAATGCTAGAAAATTGTATGAATCCACAAGTAGCTAATCAAGGTAGCACATTTGAACCAAGTAACTCAACTTTTTCTAATGTTCATAGGCTTATTATTTGCTATACTCATATAGCGTTATAATGGTTCTTAACGCAATTTAGGGTTAACTGCCACCAAACACATATTACTAGGTTTATATATCCACAAAATCTTGGTCTTAAAGATCAGAACAATAGCTAGTTACTATCTTCCATTACCATGGATATATATAATTCATGGTTTACATAATACTTGTGAGTTGCATATTAGTTTTAGTTTTGGCTGTTTGTTAATCTTCTTAGGGTAGAGCTTGCTCGTGTAATGATTTAGAAGCTAAAACTTGACATTGAAACGTGAGTCTAGAAAAAAATTAATTGATATTGTTTATACCATCTGTTATTTGATGGTGATAATCTAAACAGGGCAGTGCTTGAGCTGAACTAGATATTTCATGCCTATCACCCAAATGTTGTAGTTCCGCTGCGCATAGCATTTGGTGGGGTGTTAGAGATTGGTAATCAGAGCCATGAGTTATAGAGAACTAGGTCGTTTTGAAAATTCCTAAACTATAACTTTTGGTGTCGTAAGAAATTGTCCAAGCGCACACAACTATCCTGCATGGCTCCGGTAAGGTTTATTTTTGTATTCATGGCATTTGACGTATACTTTTGAGTTGAAGTATATATGAGTGTATTTATTACGTAAATATGGAAATTACTATATGTAAACGTTGAAATTATACGTGGAATACCCGACACCGTAATTTTTGTATTAATCATGCATGAGCATCATATTATTGCATTTTGGGCATATGTACCACCTTTGCATTGCATTTGCATGCATGTATTTATAAATATTGCATAGTTATCTTACGTACCCTCCAAAATTCTCTGTTATTGCAGGAATGGCCGAGGTACCGCCTAATGGTAATGGAAACGATTACGTCGTGGGTCACGAAGGGGGACCGTTTCCTCCGAACCCGCCGGATAATGACAATGGATGGATCGCTCCAGAAGAAGCAATAGGGCCGGAAAATGACAATGATGAAAGTGACGTGGACAACTTCAGTATCAGTAGTGATGAGAGTGAGGATTCTGAGGAAGAGCCCGAGGAACTGATGGATGATGGTATTCCCGAGAATGCTGTAGGTCAGACCGAACCTGAATTATTTCAATCTCCAAATTCGCCAAAGGGTTATGAAGTGCCTCCGACCGATCGATATGAGCAGCAACCTTTTAGTCGCCCGATGGACAATTGTAAGGACTACTTGAGGACAGTGCCAGGATTTGTTCGAGTAAGTAATGGGAGTGGTGCAGAGTCCAGCAATTTATCAAAATCACAATCTATTCATGAGAATATCGCTAGGGTCTACTTTCCGAGACCAAGACACTACTGGGATCCCGAGGGTCGTTTGAGGAGGATGGATAGGTTGATGTATGAGCGGTTTATGGTAGAGACCAGGGTAATTAAGAGGTTTGATAAGAATGAAAGAGCACACCAAGGATTGTTGGAAAGGACTTCGAGAATTGAGTATGATGGAAATGCAAACAAGAGTGATATCAACAGTCTAAGATCGATGATCGCGAACTTGAGCGCCAGTCTTGATCGTGTTAGGGAAGATCAAGCAAGATTGTCTAGGATGCAGAGTTGGGAGCATCGAGTGAGAGCATCATTGCCCCCAGATTGGAGATTTGTGGACGATTTGGAAATGGAAGCTAATGACTTCATGATCCAGCCACCTGCCAGAGGTGCTTGTATCACTGTGGGAAATCATGTAGCGGTTGAGTGTGGGTCTACGTCAGGGACGAAGAAGGCGACTGAATGTGGGCCGAACGACAAAGGAAAGAGAAAAATGGATGAAGTGGATGAGGATGATAGCGATGAGGAACCCGAGGAAGATGATGATGAACCGCCATCCAAAAGGCCGTGTGGATCACCACATGCCTTGTTGCTTGTCTTGTATTTTATCTTTGATCGTTGTAATAGAACTGTTTTAGACTTTTGTATGATGGCATTATGACGAAAAACTTGCGGACTTAAGTTTTATGGTGAATGGTTGTAGTGGCAATACTTGTCACAATTTTTGTTGATTATCAATACAATCCATGTTTACCTTTCATGATCTGTGATATGTCTTTAATTTGATCTTTTGTGATGTGAATTGAGGAATATTAGTAACTCTGTAGTGATGTGTTGTTGTAATTATATTATGTCTTGAAAGAGAAATCCATCTTAATCTTGATGTGTATACTTACATTGTTTTTCTATTTTCCCTGTCTTTGCAGAGAGGTGTATTTGATAACGCACCATGCCTCCAAAACTAACCGCAACCCGTGTGAACACAATGATTCAGGAAGCCATTGCGAATGCGCTAGAAGCAGACCGAGCAGGAAGGAATCCAGACCAGGGCAGAAATGCGGGGAGACAGCAAGCCCCAAGAGAATGTACTTACTCTAGTTTCATAAAATGTGGTCCCACGCAATTTCGTGGAACTGGTGGAGCTCTAGAACTCAGGAGATGGTTAGAAAAGGTTGAAAGTACTTTCGAGATTAGTGGTTGTTCAGAAGCGAACAAGGTCAAGTTTGCGGCTGCTACATTTCTTGACGATGCATTGAGTTGGTGGAACACCCAAGTAGCCACTTTTGGATTGGCAGTAGCGAATGCAAGAACATGGACTGCTACTAAAGCTCTTTTGACCAAGAAGTTCTGTCCTGAAGAGGAGTTAGGTCAATTGGAAGATGAGTTGAGGCACCTGACTTTGAAAAACAATGATATCACTGCTTACACCAGGAGGTTTAATGAACTAAGCCTTTTGTGTCCAGACACCTTTGCCGATGATACCAAGAAGATGAAACAGTACATCAAAGGTCTATCCAGTAATATCAAGGGTGAGACGACTTCGTCTAAACCTGGGTCGTTTGATGAAGCGGTCCAGATGGCTCACGCGTTGATGGATGTCAAACTCCAAGACAAGAAGAACTTCATTGCTGAAGGAAATAAGAGGAAGTGGGAGGCGGCGCAGAGCAACCAATCCTAGGGTCAAAGCCGAGGTGGAAACCGAAACAACAATGGTCAGAACCGCAATCAGCAGGTTAACCAGCGAAGGAATGAAGGGATGAGAGTTGTGACAAACCCCAGAGGAGCGAAGGTGAATCCCCACTGTGGTCGATGCAACTTGTATCATGTGGGGCATTGCCCGCCTGCGTGCGGCAAATGTGGAAAAGCGGGTCAGAGGATGTCTGATTGCCGAACAAAAGGGGTAGCCACTGGGGCGAATGCTACCAGAGTGATGAGTTGTTTTGGATGTGGAGAGAGAGGCCATAAGCAAGGAAATTGCCCGAAGGCAGGAAACAAGCAAGGAGGTAACAATGCTGCTGCCGTGTATTAAGTAGGGACGGCTGATAAACCACAGGGTCCTAACGTGGTTACCGGTACGTTTTTGCTAGACGCTTGTTATGCTAGTATTTTGTTTGATTCTGGTTCCGACAAGAGTTTCATAGATGTTAAATTTAGTCGTCATACCGATAGAAAACCGGTGTTGTTAGCGACTAGTTATAACGTGGAATTAGCTGATGGGAAAATCGTTAGTACGAATTCTATACTGAAAGGGTGTACCTTGAAGTTAGGAAATTACGCTTTTAAAATTGACTTGATGCCTATAGAGCTAGGATCGTTTGACGTGATTGTGGGAATGGATTGGCTAATGGCGCACAGTGCTGTGATCGTCTGTGGCGAGAGATTAGTTCAGATCCCGTTGAGGAATAAAGTCTTGACCGTGAAAGGAGACGAATGCACTTCTCGTTTGAAAGTGATTTCTTGTTTGAAAATGATGAAGTATGTAGAGAGTGGATACAATGTGTTTTTGGCACAAGTTTCGAGTGATGGTGATTTAGAGGCGAGGATTGAAGAGGTACCTGTAATCTGCGACTATCCGGAAGTTTTTCCAGACGAGTTGCCGGGTTTACCACCCACCCGTGAGGTCGAGTTTCGAATCGATTTGATGCCAGGAGCTGCGCCGGTTGCGCGTGCACCCTATCGATTAGCACCATCCGAGTTAAAGGAGTTATCGGATCAACTGAAGGAGTTGATGGACAAAGGATTTATTAGGCCGAGCTCATCACCATGGGGAGTGCCAGTGTTGTTTGTAAAGAAGAAAGATGGTTCATTTCGGATGTGTATTGACTATAGAGAACTCAACAAGCTGACGGTTAAGAATCGGTATCCATTGCCGAGGATTGACGATTTGTTTGATCAGTTGCAAGGTTCCTGTGTATACTCAAAGATCGACTTAAGATCAGGGTATCATCAACTACGTGTAAGAGAGGAGGATATTCCTGTAACTGCCTTTCCTACGCGGTATGGACACTTTGAATTTTGAGTGATGCCGTTTGGGTTGACAAACGTGCCTGCTGTATTCATGGACCTTATGAATCGCGTATGCAAGCCGTATCTAGATGAGTTTGTTATTGTTTTTATCGATGATATTCTTATTTACTCTAAGAGTAAGGAGGAGCACGAGAAGCACCTGAGAAAGATATTGGATCTGCTGAAGAGAGAGAAGCTGTATGCGAAGTTCTCGAAATGTGAGTTTTGGTTAGAGTCTGTGCAATTCCTTGGTCACGTGATTGATAGCAAAGGAGTTCGCGTGGATCCTGCCAAGGTCGAAGCGATCAGGGAATGGTCGGCACCGACAACGCCGACTGAGGTTCGACAATTCCTTGGTTTAGCTGGGTATTATCGGAGATTCATTGAAGGATTTTCGTTGATTGCGAAGCCATTGACAAAGCTTACCGAAAAGAATAGGGTGTATGAATGGGGAGATGAGGAAGAATTCGCTTTCAAAACGCTCAAGGACAAGTTATGTTCAGCACCGATTTTGTCATTACATGAAGGAACCAAAGACTTTGTAGTGTATTGTGACGCATCTCGTAAAGGTTATGGAGCGGTGTTGATGCAGCGTGAAAAGGTGATAGCTTACGCGTCGAGACAACTGAGGAAGAATGAGGAGAACTACACGACGCACGATTTGGAATTAGGAGCTGTAGTCTTTGCGTTGAAGTTGTGGAGACATTATTTGTATGGGACGAAGTGTGTTGTGTTCACTGACCACAAGAGTTTGCAACACATTTTAGATCAAAAGGAGTTGAACATGTGACAGAGACGATGGGTAGAATTACTGAGTGACTATGACTGTGAAATTCTCTACCATCCTGGCAAGGCGAATGTTGTAGCGGATGCACTTAGTAGGAAGGATCGAGAGAAACCTTTGAGAGTCAGAGCATTGGTGATGACTGAGAGTGTTGACTTGACCGAAACTATACTGAAGGCTCAAGAGAGGGGATTAATGAAAGAGAATGTTGATGCTGAGAACTTAGGAAGGATGTTGAAACCTCTTTTTGTGATTAGGTTAGACGGACTGAGATATTTCGAGAATCGGATTTGGTTATCGTTGTGTTCATCCGAGGAAGGAAAGCCTGGAGTACGAGATTTGGTTATGAACGAGTCTCATAAGTCGAAGTATTCAATACATCCTGGATCGGATAAAATGTATCATGACCTGAAGAAAGTTTATTGGTGGCCGAATATGAAGGCGGATATTGCTCGTTACGTTAGTAAGTGTTTGACTTGTGCGAAGGTTAAAGCAGAACATAAGAAGCCGTCTGGGTTGTTGGTACAACCAGAGATCCCAGAATGGAAATGGGAGAAGATCGCTATGGATTTCGTGACGGGTTTACCCAGAACTCCTAGTGGATGTGATATGATTTGGGTAATAGTGGATAGATTGACGAAATCTGCTCATTTCTTACCTATGAAGAAGACGGTCAGTATGGAAAAGCTGGCCAGTGTGTACGTGAAGGAGATCGTTTGCAGACATGGAGTACCGTTATCGATCATTTCGGATCGCGATAGTAGATTTACTTTGGAATTTTGGAAATCGCTTCAACGTGCGATGGGCACTGAATTGAATTTAAGTACGGCTTATCACCCAGAGACTGACGGCCAGAGTGAACGAACTATTCAGACGATGGAGGACATGCTCCGAGCGTGCGTGATCGATTTTGGAGGAAGTTGGGAACGCCACTTGCCTCTAGTGGAGTTTTCGTACAATAATAGTTACCATGCGAGTATCAAGGCAGCACCGTTCGAAGCATTGTAAGGAAGGAAGTGTAGATCGCCTGTGTGTTGGAGTGAAGTAGGAGAAAGTCAATTGACTGGACCCGAAATGGTTTTAGAAACGATAGAGAAGATTGTGCAAATCAAGAACCGACTACTTGCTGCGAGAAGCCGACAGAAGAGTTATGCCGATAACAGAAGAAAACCGTTGAAATTTGAAGTCGGAGATATGGTTATGCTTAAGGTATCGCCGTGGAAGGGTGTAATTCGTTTTGGGAAGAAAGGAAAGTTGAGTCCGAGGTACATTGGACCATTTAAGATCGTTAAACGAATTGGACCAGTAGCGTATAAGTTAGAGTTGCCGAGCGAGCTTAGTGCTATTCACGACACGTTTCACGTATCAAATCTGAAGAAGAGTTTGGCGGATAAGGAATTGGTGATTCCTTTGGACGAGATTCAACTGGACGACAAAATGCATTTTATGGAAGAACCCGTAGAAATTATGGACCGAGAGGTCAAGAGGCTGAAGCGTAGTAGAATTCCTATTGTGAAGGTTCGATGGAATTCTAGGCGTGGACCGGAATACACTTGGGAACGTGAGGACTTTTTCAAGGAAAGGTATCCTCATCTGTTCCAGCGGCACGAAATGTGAGTATAAGAAGAGGCGAGCGCCGGGACGTCGCTCTCTTTAAGGAGGGGTGGATGTGATACCCTAAAACCGAGGTCACTAACATTACCCTAAATTACGCTTATTTTTGAAATTTTTAATAAATTTTAATTGCTATATATTTTAGTATTTTGGTTGAAACCGATGTTCGAGGTTATAATTTTGACGATTAACGATTTAAGAAGGACGATGACGAATACGATCCCGATGGATGCCCAAATTTCTACGATTTATGTCGTTTTAGCGATATTATAATTTTTCGATAATTTTACTTACGGTTCGTGTCAAGTCGAGTCGGGTGAGTTTTATTGCTTTCCGAGTACATTTAAAGTGTCCTAAAAGTATTTTGGAGTGTTCGGGATGATCCCCGACTCCCGTAAAATTTTCTAAAATGACTAGTGAGTAAATCCCGCGAAGTTTTGGTGTCGTTTTTGCTTAAGGCCAAAAGAATGCTAATATTGCACAAAGGTCCTTCCCATTTCACAAAAAGGAGCTAACAACACACACACAAAACATTTTACAAAAAAAGATCAAATACCCCCTCCCTTGTGTTCTTAGGCCGACGGCCAAACACCAAAAACCACCACCACACCATTTTTTTTGAGTTTTGATCCATGCTAATCAAAGACCACCTTCTAAAATCATCTAGTGAGTGTTAATCCATGCTCATTTCACACATGCATTAACAAAAATTCATCCAAAAATTTCAAGATTTTTCAAATTCGTTTTTGATGTTAATTGAGCATTTGCATGTTTAATTCATGCTAAAAGGATGCTAGAACACCAAACAAATCAACCAAAATTAATTTGGTTGGTGGGTTTTGATCACCCAAACCCCACGGCTCAATGGAGGGTGTTTGGGGATCATGGTGGTTGATGTTTTGAGCTTGGTTTCATGTTTAATATTATGTTTTTAGATGTTTTAGATGGGTACATTTACTTGCATGTTTGTTTTTAGGATTTTGATTCTATGAGGTTGATGATCAATAGGGGTTAGGGACTGAAAACATTGTTTGGTTGTGATTAGGGATGCTTAGGATGATGTCTAGTGATGACAAATGGGTTTGGAAACGAGCGTTAGTGTGATTTTGGTATGGTTGATTTTAGGCAGAAAGTTTAAGGCATTTTCGTAAAAATTATTTTGAAAACAGGTCTTGTGGATAGGATAGATTTGTAGAGCATCTTCTTAGCTTCGATTTGGTATAAGGTAGAGCTTACGACTCCTAACGAGTCAAAAGTTACGACGTTTTGAAATTCGTGTACCGGGAGATGAAAACCGTATAATCCGAAATTATGCTTGGTTTTAGGTCAAATCCCGGGGACTATAAGTCTAGTTTGGTAAATGGTCAAGGGCTGAATTTTGGTGTCAAACCTGAACATTTGAGTCTATTATAGGACTTAGGTGTCAAATGGGTCAATGGAGTATTTTAAACGGGTCAAACGAGTCCGACTTGGTCAAAGTACAATTTCAGTCCGAAAAACGTAGTTTTTGGAAAAGTGTTGAGTAACGGGTCGTAGAAGTAAAAACTTTTGTTGGGATTAAATATGTGTTTTCTACAGGTCTTATAGTATTTTTGAGAATTTTCTCAAATTTTATAAAAATGGTTAAGTATAGAAAAATAGTCCGTACTTTCGGTAAGTACCGACGAAAATGAGTAAAAATGGATAACGTTAATATAAGGACAAATGGTATAAAACGAGTAACACTTGTTGTTTTGTTTTGGCGTGAGTTGTAATTGTCACAAGTGACTAATACTTATGTATTTTATACAGTACCATAAGGTTTTAAAATGAGATTACTCATTACGCGTTATTTGGTTTGATAGGTGTTGAATTACCCGAGCATCCGTATCGTCGTCAGTGACCGTCTCTCGAACTATCGACTACTTGTTATATAAGGTGTGAATTTATTGCCTCGCTTATTATTATTTCAAACTGTTTTACCCGCGAGGGAAATGCATGCTAGTTTTCAAAATGAACATATGTCATGAATGATTGTTGGACCCGAATGTTGCCTTTGAAATGTGTTGAGTACCTAGTTGCAAAAGTCCCTAAATTCATGAACTATTAACTATTGTTTAGTCCTAGCATGGATTAGAAGTAGCCGCTTATACAAAGTGATAGTACTATGGGGTTGACTACCCTATCCGAGACGAGGGCTAGTACGTTGATACCCCCTGCGGACGGATAATTTGTGATAAGAGATAAGGTATAATTGCAACTGATGCCTTAGTAGGGGCCTTGGTTTCATCTGAATCACGCCGGTAATTATTACGCGGGTGATTGAGTTAACGGTTTAGTGTCATGAGCTTAAACACAATTGCCAGTATCTTGAATATAGATTGTTTGATCGACAAGTCTATGAATGATCGTGAATGGTTTTTATTTCACATATGTTCAAAATGAATTGTAAAACCTATGAATTCCACTCAACGTTTTCGTTGACCAAATTTAGCATGTGTTTCAGGTAACCGCTGAAGTGTAGCATGGAGCGTGCATTGGATGGATGTTGTGTGTATGGCTTGGAGTCTGCTTGTTTTTCCTCCCGTTATTACTTAAACATTTTTAACTTTGATGTCATGTTGTTGTGAAAACTGTAACTTTTGGGTTGAGATTCATGGGGACCGAAAACGCTAAACTCTGTTGTATCAATTGGGGTTGGAAAAACCGTAGACATGTAACTTTTAAACAATTTTAATTTAAGTTTTAAATTGACGTCTCTTTGGAGTCGTTCGATATATCTTGTGTGCGATGAATACTGCCTAGCACCCAAATGTTGTAGTTCCGCTGCGCATAGCATTTGGTGGGGTGTTAGAGGAGGGACGTTTGGTTTGTTTACATCTTTCTGTTAAGGATAGTGCATGTGTTTGTTAACGATAAAGCATATGTTTGTTAACGAGAATGCATCTGTTTGTTAACGATAATGCATCTGTTTATTAACGATAATGCATCTGTTTGTTAACGATAATGCATCTGTTTTATAAACTTGTACGTTTGTTGAATTTCAGCAACTGAACAAGAACCCAATGAAAATGGTCAAGCATACTAATAACAGATACATGAGATACTTACCAAGGCGACAATCAAAATGCTAGAAAATTGTATGAATCCACAAGTAGCTAATCAAGGTAGCACATTTGAACCAAGTAACTCAACTTTTTCTAATGTTCATAGGCTTATTATTTGCTATACTCATATAGCGTTATAATGGTTCTTAACACAATTTAGGGTTAACTGCCACCAAACACATATTACTAGGTTTATATATCCACAAAATCTTGGTCTTAAAGATCAGAACAATAGCTAGTTACTATCTTCCATTACCATGGATATATATAATTCATGGTTTACATAATACTTGTGAGTTGCATATTATTTTTAGTTTTGGCTGTTTGTTAATCTTCTTAGGGTAGAGCTTGCTCGCGTAATGATTTAGAAGCTAAAACTTGACATTGAAACGTGAGTCTAGAAAAAAATTAATTGATATTGTTTATACCATCTGTTATTTGATGGTGATAATCTAAACAGGGCAGTGCTTGAGCTGAACTAGATATTTCATGGCAAAGTAACTGCGTCACGGGTTGGAGCATTTTCATGCAAGATGTAAGATTTTGTTGTAGTTGCAAGTGTATGTGGCACTGCTGCTGGCATTTCTCTCTTTTTAAAGGCCAGTATTGGAACCATCTCTCGACTAGATATAGCAGTTCATTTATCTAAAATGGTCAATTTGGGTTTCCTTTGCTAATGGTAGAGTACAAAAACAATTAAACAACATCCAACGTTTATTCAAATGCATGTAGAGGATATTAAAAATTAAGTGTGAGAGCATCTGCTATTTATTGTTTAGGGCATCAATTAGTAATATTTAGGGCATCATTTAGTATTACTAAGGCATCTATTTGTAGGCTGACTTAAGTGGGGCATAATTAATGACTATTTTTAATATGGTCTACTATAGAGTTACATTCTGTTCAATCTCTTTCTATGGCTTATGCATTACTCTCATTTGGTCACTATTATTTCGTTATCTGAAAGCATTTTGTTTTGGTCAAATTGAATCTAAATTTTTCCTTGCTTTATACTTTGTGTACGAAAGGGAGATGTATGGAAGGGAATTAGTGAATCTATAGAATGAAACTCGCTCAGAGTTTCTGAATATTTTTTATTTCAAAAGCAGTGGCATTTATATGCAGGTATTTTGTTCATTTGAGCCAAGATTTTACATAATTTCACATTATTTATTTATCTTGAGTAATGTGTGTTTGGAAACTTGCTTGATGAGATTCTTTTATATATGTATATCTATATGGTGCAGACAACTACATACTGTAATAAAAATGAATGATCGTTGGTTTTTAAGCATCAATTTGTACTTGAAATCATGATTTTTATGCATATTTTGATCTATGTCCGTAATAATCATCATTTGCGATTTTGCTTTGTTTCTTTCAGATTTAGGGGAACAATGTATCATGATGGGGTTTGAGTTTAACCAGCTTATAGTGTTAGGACAGTTGGTGGGTCTGATTTGCAGTTTTTCGCAACTTCAAAGTTGATTGAGAGGCCCAAGTGAAATTTACTTCCGAGATCTGAGCAAGTCGAAACTTTGGAAAGTAGTTGATGACACATAATATTCTTTGCTGAGACTTTTTTCGAGTCGTATAAATATTTTTCAAGTCTATGTCAATATGTCAAGTATCAAATATACACGTTATTAAGCCCAGGATATTTATTACATTGTTTGATTTGTATTTTTACTATAATTTTTAAGATATTTTATTTACATCTTTATTTTTTTTGTTAAATTATTAGAAGGGAAAGTGTTTAAAAATGCTAGCAGCAAAAAATATGCTAACAAAAAAAGCTTGACAACAAAAAAACATTAATAAGAAAAAGCAGCACACAGTTCAAAAAAGAAAAAAAAAACGTTAACAACACAATTCAAACAAGGAAAAAAACGCAAAGATGAAAGGCACACAAATTAAAAAAAATTCAACACCAGCCCTTAGAAAATAAAGAAACTGACAAAACCCAGTCCTTTGAAAATAAATAAAGTAACAAAAATACCCCTATACTTTAAAAAATAAAAAAAAGGGAAGGGAGGAGGCTTGATCTAATGGTTAGAAAGAAGTTTTCTAGGTTTTCTGTTGAGATTAGGTTTTCTATTGATCTCATCTCTCTCTCTCTCTCTCTCTATATATATATATATATATATATATATCTTAACTATATTATAAAGGAAAAACAACAATGGTTGAATGTTGAAATATTGAAAATAGAATGGTCCCACCATCTGTTTAAAATACTTGTACTATCAATTATATAAGTTGTACACTTATATAAGTTGTACTATCAGTAATTTCACACTATATTTTATCTGTTTATAATGGTTGTGCTATCTGTTTATAATGGTTGTACTATTATAAAGAGTGCAACGGTACACTTATACATTTATTATTTTCTCATTTTCTCATCTTTTCCATCTTTCTCATCTTTCTCATCTTTTTCTTTTCTTAATCTGTAACCTGCAGAGACGGTGCTACAATGAAGAGTGCAACGGTTAGTTTTGATCCGGATTAATTAAAGTATTAATTAAAGGATTAATTAGCAGTCGATCAAGTTATGGTCTTTTTTTGGATTGGTTAATTGTATATATGTTAGCAGTCGATACTTGATACTTGATATCAAGATACATGAGGAGTTGATACTTGATACAAGAAAAACAATGTTAGCAGTTGATATATTTATTGGATTGGTTAATTGTATTTATTAGATTTATTAAAAGATTACTTGTTTCTTGTTTTATGCACACTAATAATTACTCACGCCTGTACATCTTCACTTATCTTGAAATTGATACTCACGCCTATCTTGGAAACAGATGTATACATTTATTATTTTCTCATCAGTTTGAAAATAATCTATCTATATATACAAGACAATGGAGTCATCCGTTTATAATCTATCTATTACTTTCTCACTCATATCACGAATGGAGTCAACAACATATGTGGAACAAAATGTGATCAATTCTGTTGGTGGAGAGGTTTGGTTTCATTTTGATATGTTTTACTATCTATTACTTTCTCACCAGTTTCCTCAATTGAATCATACTTATTATCTTTTCATCTTTTACTGGTTAGGTCGACATGGAAATACAAGAAGCTTTTGGGACAACGCAAGTTGAGGTTGAGGAAAACCCTATTGTAGTGGATAATCATATTGAGGTAAACCCTATCTTTTCTTCTTTTACTGGTTAGGTCGACATGTTATACACACTGAAAATTGTTAATTTGAACAATTAAATTAACTTAGCTTTGAAAGAGATAAAACAAAGCAAAAAAAACAATTGCTATTAACTGGAAGCTAAAGATATATAAACTTGAGATGAAAATCAATAAATATTGATTTCTAGATTTTAGCTTATAGGTTTTTATGCTGAATTTGGATTTGAGTTTGTTAGAACCGAATGCTGATAGTAATTATGTTAAATAATAAAAATTTGAGTATTTAAGGATTAAATGTTATTTAAACTGAATGTAATTATGTTTTGTTTTCTTAATTTCCTATTAATCATGAATCAATAAACTAAGTACTTATGACCATGTTTGGGAATGCTTATGTTTGTGCTTATAAATAAGTACTTGAGACAATAGTGTTTGGATTTTTGCTTATTTCTAAACAATGCAATTATTACTATAAAAGGAAAGTAATGTTAGTTTGATATAGATGAAACCTGTTGATTTCTTATTTGAGTAATCTGCTGATTTTTGGTTGAATCTGTTGTTTGGTTGAATCTGTGCATAGCAAGGATTTTAAAGCGTTAAATAAAGTTCATGGGTTGTAAACTAATTCAAAGCGAGTTGTATTTATGTTTGAACTAATTCATTAAGCAACATGTTACATTGATTTGTGAAGGTAATTCTACTGGAAAACTTGATGTTATCATTTTGTTTGATTTAGTCTTGAAACAGATGCTTAACCTTATTTATGATAACTGTAGAAAGTAAATACAAATATAGTCATGTCTGCATTTGTTATCTGGTCTTTAAAGGAATGCATTAAACCAAAACATTAAACATGTAAAGCTAACAAACGCGTGCACAAATATATATGATTTTGGATCTTTTTTTCATGATAACCTGCATTATATACTCTGTCATACAAGTTTTATTTAAGACCCCATTTTGTTGTTAAATTGAGTATTACGAAAAACCTCCGCGAAACTTGAGACACCATGGTTCGGTTATCTGTCAAAAAACAAATATAGGTAACATATGATCGAGATGATTTAGTTTTTACTTGTTTGTGAAGTTGCAAGAACAAAAATGGGTCAAATGTGTTGTGTTTTCTTAAATGCACTCGAATGAACAAGATTGTCTTGATCATCTGTGTTTTCTTAAATGCACTTGAATGTTTTTCATTTGTGTGGGTATTTTAACAACTGATTTAATGTTTGTCAGCTTTGAAAGAGATAAAACAAAGCAAAAAAAAACAATTGCTATTAATTGGAAGCTAAAGATATCTAAACTTGAGATGAAAATCAATAAATATTGATTTCTGGATTAGCTTATAGGTTTTTATGCTGAGTTGGATTTGAGTTTGTTAGAACCGAATGCTGATAGTAATTATGTTAAATAATAAAATTTTGAGTATTTAAGGATTAAATGTAGTAGTGTTCTGTAAATTATCACTAAGAGGGGCTTCTTAACTTAGTTTTCTATCCTATTATCAAGTGTTTGTTAACATTTAACTCTCAATGTTAAATGTAGTAATTTTGACTGTTTCATTTTGTTGCTAAATGCTACTGTTGTAGTTAACTGATGAAACGACGAAAATTACAAATATGATGTAAAATAATTAATCAAATCATATGCTATAAAGTTTTTAGGTTTTCATTTGTGATGATGAACTTGCACTCTATTAAGTCTCGTCTTTTGTTCATATAAGTGTCGTTCTGTTTAATATGTCGATTATTGCCATGCACGCGCGAGTTGTATTTATGTTTGAACTAATTCATTAAGCAACATGTTACATAGATTTATGAATGTAATTCTACTGGAAAACTTGATGTTATCATTTTGTTTGCTTAAATGCACTCGAATGAACAAGATTGTCTTGATCATCTAGAGTTTGCTGATAGTTTATAATTTTTTTAAAGCTTAAAACAATAATTAAAAAAATTGGCATGCCTTCATAAGAAATCCCAAACACCCCTTAAAATAAGTTCAGTTCAACCAAAGCTGCTCTAGCACTGTTGAACCAAATAGAACCCAATTTTTGGTTAAATTTGCTGCTTTTGTAGTTGTTTTATCTGATCTTTGTTTACTGTATCTGAGAGTTTAAACTTTATGCTGAATCTTTAGATTCTGAATGTTTGTCATTTGTGTGGAGATTTTAATAACTGATTTAATGTAATGTTTGGATTTACGTTTTGAAAAGTTGCTGGTTTAAATGTTTTCCATAACTTGTTTGCTATAGTACGTGCATATGCATATGGATGTCGTGAAGTACACGAGGAAAGCTCGATTGTTGTGGAAGATGAAGATATACTTGCTCGACATTCTCTCAATACGGATAAAAAATTAGCATATGATACCATAATGAGACATGTTGATGACGATTCTTCGGTCGTGTTTTTTATTGATGGACCTGGAGGAACTGGTAAAACATTCTTCTATAAAGCTTTGCTTGCCACTGTTCGTTCTCGTGGACTTATTGCACTTGCCACCGCTTCGTCAGGAGCTGCTGCAAATAACATGACAGGGGGCAGAATTGCTCATTCGCGATTTAAGATTCCTATCAATCTTACTACAAACTCAATGTGCACCGTCAAAAAACAAAGTGGCCTTGCTAAACTACTTTGTCAAGCAAAGTTAATAATATGGGATGAAGCATCAATGGCTAAAAGACAAGCTGTGGAGGCGGTAGATCGAACTATGCAAGACATTACCGGGGTAAAACTTCCTTTCGATGGCAAGATAATGGTTTTGGGAGGGGACTTTAGACAGGTTTTACCGGTCGTAAGACGCGGAACACGAGCCCAGATTGTAGATTCAAGTCTACGAATGTCACCGCTTTGGTCTATAATTAAAAAAATGTGGTTCACCATAAACATGAGGGCTCGAACAGACCCATGGTTTTTGTTGAGTCTTAGGATCTAGACTCATCTGGGATATCATGATCATGATTGTAATAAGCACAGCGGAACATAAAGAACACAATCATAACCAAGAACAAGGCTTTCACTAATGAAATGATTACTATTAATAAACTATTAACTACTACTCCTGGTGCTTTATAGGCTTGACACCAGGAGGAACGCACACACACCTATGGTTTACATTGTTTGTGAATGAATGAATAACCATGTGTGCCTAACCCTATTTATATAATAGAGGTACTAGGGTTACATCACAACCCTAGCTTACTTACTAAGCTAACTATTTATTATTAAGTCCTTCATCTTGTTTTGTCATATCAACTCAAGACATCTAATTCCCAACAATCTTCCCCTAGTTGATTTGACAAAACCAGTAAGCACAAGCTTCCCCTGAAGCTAATATAGATGAAGGCTAAGCTTCCCCTTGATCCATGCATTCTTCCCCTTTTTGTCACATCAACTCAAAAGGATCGTCTTCCCCTTAAGAAGTGCATGTCGAATCGAGTAGGTTCCATGGAGAGATCACTGATGAAGAAAATCAAGTATAACAAATTTGATGAAGAAGTGGAATCTCCCAAACTTGTATCTTATGTCTTGCACTAACCACGTGACGTCGAGCTCGAACAAAATCCTCAAATAAATGAGACACTGAGCACAATAACGTAACCCCTTCAAGCGATAGCAAATGTACGCATAGAGCAAACTATCTTAAAAAGGCTCCTACTCCTTGTAAGATATGAATAGATCGTACCCCTTCGCTAGATATGTCTAGTCTTTGTCACCATACAAACCAAGCAAGTTGTCTTAAAAGGTACTCCCTTCCTTTTAAGATATGATAAGAACACAAAACCTGTGAAAATCAACTACAACATAAAATAAGTGATAAGAAAATGTCTTCTTCAATGAATCTCCACAACGAAATCATGATGGCTGAGAACTCCTCCTCCAGTAACAGTAGTGACATCAGACTAGTCACTAAATCAGGGTAGTATCAATCTTACTTGACTAGAAGGAACCAAAACCGGCCAAAGAAAAGTTAGTATACAACAAGCCAGCAGGAACCATAATCAAGTCAACAAGAACATACGCCTACCAGGAGGAACAAACCATTAGGAACCGACCAGTGGTACTGACCAGTAAGCAACCGGCTAGTATGAACCGATGATTCAACCAGGAGGAACCATCAAATATTACTAGGAGGAACCAAGAATACAACCAACATGAATATATGAGACCAATAGGAACCATAGCTCACCAGTAGGAACAACATAACGAAAACCTACCAGTAGCATCTCAAAACCCCCTTTTTTCACATTCTGTCACCACCTATCGATAAAGCTGTTACTAATTCCGTTGCTACTGCTGCCTTTATAATAAACTTTGTAGCCCATCTTGCGTAATACCATATTGGCACCCAAGAATTACGCAAAATATACCTCGACTATATTTGCGTCTGACCTCGAAAATCATGCATACCATAATAGCTTCCACACGTTTATTTTACCTTTTCATTCAGGCCCACATACTGCATATATCCCGTTTAAATATTTTCCCAACTCACTTCCATATATCACGTTCAAAAAATCTTCCACAAATACGAATGCAAAGCAGATTGTTTTGCCTTTATTAGCCACAAACCAATTTAAATAAGATATATTCATATCACTAAAAATCAGCAAAAATAACCTGTATTTTTAAGAAATGAGATTTGACCCTATCTTTTAGTATAAACACGTTCAACATGTCAATCCCACATATCACGATCAAGAATTATTCATACACATAAATCACGTTTATAAAAATGGAAACTGAATCCCATACCTCATAATTATAGCAGGTACTATGTTAAGCCAATCCCATAACGCGTACGTGTTCTCCAAAAATCATAGCCCATTGTACTCGTTCAATTATATAGTACCGACAAAACAACACTACTCCACATAACTACCCTGACCCACACGTTTGTGATTTATTATTTGCACAAAATATGAATATGATCTTGAATAATTATATCATACGATATATTTAACATCAACAGGCTGCTCCTATGATATTGACGTAACATAAACCCTTCTCTTGTGAGTGCTAACCTCACGTGAACAGCAAAGGCAACAAAAAAAATAGTACTTCTTTGACCAGTTAATAGTATGCAGCAAATCAAAACAAAATAATGGAGTGCTTGCCTGTTACATATACACGAATATGTAGACATATTCAGCATCACGTCTCTTGCATTATAGAATCGCTAAGACTGCTACTTCCATCAGCAACAAAGGCGTGATCCAGAATTAGGGTTTGCAAAAAACCTAGTGACATCGAATCTGCTATGGAAACCATCATTATAAAACATGCATCATGATCATACGGGGTTCATTGTTGATTCAAGAATCAACTCCCCACAACCAGTATGATCATTCAAGAACCAGTAGCAACGTCAACAGAAACATCATATGAACAGCAGCCACAATCATCTAGGGTTTGTTGGGAAAAACCCTAGATCAGGATGAACACCATTATTTATTAAAAACAGAAAATAACCTAACATGAAAACCTTGTAGATCAACCAGATCGAGAGCCAACAAGCTCTGATACCACTTGTTGAGTCTTAGGATCTAGACTCATATGGGATATCATGATCATGATTGTAATAAGCACAACGGAACATAAAGAACACAATCATAACCAAGAATAAGGCTTTCACTAATGAAATGATTACTATTAATAAACTATTAACTACTACTCCTGGTGCCTTATAGGCTTGACACCAGGAGGAACGCACACACACCTATGGTTTACATTGTTTGTGAATGAATGAATAACCATGTGTGCCTAACCCTCTTTATATAATAGAGGTACTAGGGTTATATCACAACCCTAGCTTACTTACTAAGCTAACTATTTATTATTAAGTCCTTCATATTGTTTTGTCATATCAACTCAAGATATCTAAGTCCCAACAGTTTTCAAACTTTCTATTACGAGTCGGTGACGGAGTTGAAGAGGCCTTCGACGAAAACTACATACGTATACCCGATGACATGACAATTCCATACACTACCGAGGCTGCCTCAAAGGATGCATTGACCAATGAAATATTTCCTTCCTTTGATAACAACGTTCAAACATCTACTGATATAGTTTCAAGAGCAATATTATCAACTAAAAATGAACACGTTGACGGCATTAATGACATGTTGATAGATAGATTTCCTGGGGAAGAAAAGGTTTACTATAGTTTTGATGAAGCGGAAGACGACCCACAAAACTTCTATCCTCTTGAATTCTTAAACTCTCTCAACATGAGCGGATTGCCACCACATTATTTTCGTTTGAAAATTGGATGCCTGATTATCCTTTTAAGGAATCTTGATCCGGCAAATGGATTATGTAATGGTACGAGGTTGATATGCAAACGCTTTGATCCTAATGTCATCGATACTGAAATTGCTGTCGGACAGCATGCTGGAATTAGAGTGCTCTTGCCAAGAATTCCTCTAGCTCCATCATAAGAAGATATGTTCCCTTTCAAGCTAAGGAGGACACAATTTCCTGTCCGCCTTTCCTTTGTGATGACAATCAATAAAGCTCAGGGGCAAACAAT